>CM076708.1:1255000-2505000 GCA_038501285.1 Penstemon eatonii | reverse complement strand
CGTTAGTTCGACACATTTGGTACACCTCTTTTACAAAATTGACATGTGCGCAGCACATGGCTGCCCCAAAAAAATTAAACTTGATAAATTTTTTATAAATATTATCATATGTATTTATTATATTTATCATATCATATTTATATAATGATAAAAAAATATGTATTTATTATTTATATGACATGTAAAATATAATAAACTATATAATGTCATTTATAGTTTAATACTGGAAGAAGAATAAAATATAATAAACAAGTTTATCAAGTTTCAATTTTTAAAAATTATTTATAAAAATAGTTTATTATTTATAAAAATTATTAAAAAATATGTCTTTATTATTTATATGACATGTAAAATATAATAAACTATATAATGTCATTTTATAGTTTAATATTGGAAGAAGAATAAAATATAATAAAAAAGTTTATCAAGTTTCAATTTTTAAAAATTATTTATAAATATTTATAAAAATTATTAAAAAATATGTATTTATTATTTATATGACATGTAAAATATAATAAACTATATAATGTCATTTATAGTTTAATATTGCAAGAAGAATAAAATATAATAAACAAGTTATTTTAATTTATCATATTTATAAAAATTATTAAAAAATATGTATTTATTATTTATATGACATGTAAAATATAATAAACTATAATGTCATATATATTTTAATATTGGAAGAAGAATAAAATATAATAAAAAAGTTTATCAAGTTTCAATTTTTTTTTTTTCTTTTTTTTTTTTTTTTCTGGGCAGCCAAGTGCCGCGCACATGTCAATTTTGTAAAAGAGGTGTACCAAATGTGTCCAACTAATGGAATTAACGGTGATTTTGCAATTTATTTAACTGTTGTACCAAATGTGTCGAACTTTGTTAAAGAGGTGTACCAAATGTGTTGGACACATAAAGCTGTGTACCAAAAGTGGGAATTGACCTATAGCTGTGTACCAAAAATGCAATTCTCTCAATATAGAAGGCTTGATTTTTTTATCTCATTTTTGTATTACATTTTTGTGTCAATAAAAATATAAAATTGAGTGAACTCACTTATAGGGTATTGGACACCCAAAGTACAATACACAAATTAGTATCACAAGAGGTTCTTTTCAGGCCTCATCTCTTCTTCTAATTCAAATTTTATCTGTTTGAGCCTCAATAGAGCATCTTTTATATTTAGCCTCTCCTCAGGTGAATCATTTGTACATTCTAAAGCTAATTCTATGATTGATTTCAACAACATCTCATTCTTGGCGCCAAAATATTCTTCATCCACATTCAATAAATCAACATCTACTATCTTCATTAAATCATTTGGCAATGCTTCAAATACCCAACTCTTCAAAGTTAATTCCCCCCAAAACATCTCATTTGTAGGCTTATGTCTGGTAAATGTTTCTATCAACAATATCCCAAAGCTATAAACATCCACCGAAGTTGATACTAATCCTGCAGATCCGTACTCTACAAAATCAACATGTGATTAGTTGAACTTCAAAAATTTAAAAAACGATACAAAATAACTTTATATATGAACGAAAAATAATTTTAAGAGATACACAGTACCATTACCTGGTGCCATATATCCAATGGTGCCTAGAGTTTTTGTTTGTGCTATTCTCTGATCTTGTGTTAGAAGCTTGGAGATGCCAAAGTCCCCTACATGTGACACCATGTCTTCATACAAAAGTATATTACTTGGCTTTAAATCACAATGAATGACCGGCGATGAATAACCTTCATGTAGATATTCTATTGCAGATGCCACATCTATCATAATTCTCAATCTTTGAGTAAAGTTTAAGAAATTATCTGAAGAATAAAGCCATTTGTCAAGATTTCCATTAGGCATATACTCCAAAACCAAGGCCTTGAAATCAAGGTTGGCGCAACTAGTTATAACCTTAACAAGATTTCTGTGGCGGATGCTACTTAATATTTGACACTCAGTGTCAAAACTCTTAAGTGCGCCTTGCAGTTCTAGATTAAAAACTTTAACAACAATCATTTCATTATCAAATATTCCTTTGTATACTGAGCCAATGCTACCTCTTCCGACCAAATTTGATTCATCAAGGTTGTTTGTGGCACGGAGAAGTTCATAATATGACATTCTATGACGGATGATGTCGAAATGAGATTTAGGTAATAACAATGACTTTCTAGAACGATATCTTAGGTACATGATTGAAATAGTGGCTGCAAAAGCTATTGCAACTATTGGTGGCAATATATATCTTAAAAGTCTACTCTTGTTTGAAGACTTACGATTATTCATTTTGCATACCTCAACATTGAAACGAGGTGCTCCACACAAACCATTATTACTTCTGAAAAAATCGCCCGTGAAATTTCTGAAAGACCCTCCATCTGGGATTTCTCCACTGAGCTTGTTAAACGAAACATTGAAATAAACAAGGTCTGAAAGTTTCTCCAAAGACTTGGGAATTTCACCAGAAAGATTGTTATGGGACAAATCTAAATATTGCAAACTTTCCAAATTATCGAAAGATTCAGGAATGCGACCATGTAACTTGTTATTTGATAGCACTAGAGCATTTAGATGCTGTAGTTGCCCCATGGTAATTGGAATTTCCCCAGAAAATTGATTTCCAGATAGATCCAACACCACCACGCTTTCCGGGTTGCCAATATCAAGAGGTAAAGAACCGTCGAAGACATTGTGAGACAAGTTTATTGCTAAGATTTGCTCGAATGACCATAAAGTCGATGGTTATTGGAACTAAATTCATTTTTTGCCATATATAATTCTCGCAGTGAAACGAGGTTTCCCATACACCTTGGTAGTTGTCCTGATAATGCATTGCCCTCCAAACTAGCATAGTACAGGTTTTCCAAATTGCAAAAGCTATAGGGTATGGAGCCCCACAACTTATTGTCTTCGATACCAAACCTTTGTAAATTTTTTATTTGTCCTATTGTCGGAGGAATCATTCCCGTCAACTCATTTTTCGCAAGGGCTAACGAAATCAAGCTACTCATATTACCAATTTCATCGGGGATTATACCACTAATTTCACAAGAGAAAGCGCGAAAGTTCTCTAGAGAGGTAGACATATTGCCTAATGGAGCAATCCGGTTATAGGATTAACTGAAAACAATATATTTATTAGGTAACTACATCTTGTCAGGGGAGTTATAAAATCTTGTTCGGGTATAGATAAATCATGTGTGAACTGATTTGCTTGCAAATTTAGTGATTCAAGATTATGTAAGTTTCCGAGAGTTATAGGTATGTGCCCGCTGAAAGAATTATTTGCAAGATCAAGTATTCTGAGATTGGTGAGATTTGATATGGAATCAGGAATCCTCCCCGTGAATCGATTAATGCCAAGAAAGAGTCTTTCCAAATTTGGAAGCCCTCTATTTATGGAAAATGGAATCGTGCCCGAGAGCTCGTTTCCTACAAGTGAAAGTAGTGTCAATCTCGAGAGATTGAAAATAGATTGTGACATTTCACCGTTTAACTAATTCATTTCGAGATTCAAATATGTTAAATTGGATAGACGTCCCATTTCTGTAGGAATTTCCCCTCGTAAATTATTGTCACTCAGGTCCAATAACATCAAACTCGACATATTGCCAATTGAGGATGGAATAGTACCTGAAAAGTTGTTACGAGATAAAGCAGCGTATTGAAGTGAAGATAAGTTCCCGATTTCAGTTGGGATACTCCCCGTGAGTTGGTTGAAGCTTAAACTTAGAGTTTGGAGCATCCGACATTGTGTCAGGCCGGAAGGAATCTCACCGTGGATTCGGTTTCGGTATAGACCCAAGCGTTCGAGCTTTGTAGATTGGCTGCATATGTTTTCAGGAATGATGCCCGACATTTCATTGTATGCTAAATCAATAATCACTAAACAAGAGATATTGAAAATAGTGGCGGGTAATTCTCCTGCAAGAAATTTAAGAAAATAGATGAGATCCTATATTCGAAATGGATATCTTAACTTGATGTAATAATAATAGTAAAAAATAAGATTATAAAAAAGGAAAGAAAGTATCAAAATAAGGCAACCATTCCAGTTGACTGAAATTTGGGGGTGAGGGAGGTGTTATTTTGTATTAGCATAAATTCTTCCGTATTATTTTTCTTAGAAAAAAATTTATTTTAAATCGGAGTACATATTTTGTTGGATTTATAATTAGAGCAAAATACAAAAATATCCGACGTATTTTGCTTAATTGGCCACTTCCTTGTGTTAGTTTTATTAGGGGGGGTTACTGTAATTTTTGTGTTTTCACATTTTTTTGGTGAAGGTATCATTGTCAATTTTTATTGTAAAATGTGTACTTCAACTTATGAGATTTTTTTTGCTAATAAATAATAGTATAAGGGGGGTTTTTGACAATTAAAATAACACATGGTAGATTTTTATATATCATAGGGGGTTATTTCTGCATTTTACTCAAAATAAAAATTGTATGCCCACCTTAAAATACGAAAACACATTTCTTTATCTTAAAATTGGATAATAATTCCTCTTTTGACTTTAAATATTGACAACTTACCGTTCACTTAAAAAGCTGACAATAGACCCAATTGATATATGAAAACATATCATATAGGTGCACTACAAATTAGTAATTTTTTCTAATAAAAAAAATGAAGAAGAAACTTTGCTAATAAAAGTAACACTGAATTTTTGCCAATCAGATAAGGAACATGGAGTGTTTTTGCATTTAGCTCCTTCAAAATTTGTTAAGAGTAAGAAATAGGTGGGATCTCACCACCAAATTGATTGAATGACAATTGTAGTACACGAAGGCGTCGTAAGTTTCCAATGTCGATTGGGACTGCGCCACTGAAACTGTTGTTACGGATGTTTAAGTACGTTAGAAATGAGAGGTTGCCGATTTCCTTTGCAACGGTGCCTTCTAAGCTCATGTTGAAAAGATTCAGGGCCGTGACTCTCGGATGCCTCCAACTGCAAGTGACACCAATCCATGTGCAGAATAAGGTTCCTTGTGACCAATTTGTAGCCAAAATGTTGTTTGGGTCGGTTATGTGGGCTTTGATGGCTAAAAGTGATCGCTCATCAGTAGCAATGCAAATTTGCATTAGGTAAATTAGTGCACCTAAGTATATCATAAATATCAAAGCTTGTTTTCCCATTTTCTATGGTTTTGATAGGGAGAAGGAGATTGAAAAGCTTTTATGAAGCAAAACAATTTTAATCAAAGACTTGAGATTGGATAATGACTTGCTAGAATGGCTAAGTTTTAATCATATAATACGATGATGGATTGACTAATAGATTGGATAATAATTATTTGGGATTATTGCATTTTTTATGTCACAACTATAGCCTATTGGATTTTTTATTCGGTAACTTTTTGAATTGACACATTTGGTGCCATAACTTTAACATCAGTTTTTGGTGCCATTTGAAGTTCAATTTCAAAATCAGCCTGAATTCCCTCATGTGCGAGTCATGTGACATGAAAATTGGGGATTTTTACAATTCAAAGTCTTTTTTTTTTATTAAAAAAATTGTAATTTGTTTCCATCCACCAAGAACTAAGCTACTTGGATGTTTTAATATGGGGAAGAAGAAGGCGGGTAAAAATTTAATTATGGGAATGTTTGGTGAATTTTATAGAAAAAGTTAGGATTTTAAATTTTGATATTATTTTTTTAATGAAAAAGACGTTAAATGGTCAAAATCCCCATTTTCATGTCACATGGCCAACACATGGAGGATATACTCCCCTTTTCCCACTCCAATTTTGAAATTGGTACTCAATTGACACCAAAATTATTACTAATATTGATGTTATAGCACCAAATATAGCAACCCGAAAAGATACGGAATAGAACGTCAGTGGACTATAGTTGTGGCACCAACAATACAATAATCTCATAATTATTTTTTCATAAATTCAAACATCGTGTGAATGTTTGGAAAATTGACTTTTCCAACAATAGCTACTTTGAACCGTTCAAAACGTTGCAATGAGTTAATTAATCTCAATTTCTTGATTTTTCTTCTTGTTTCTTCCTTGATTTATTTTAATTTTCAATGTGTTCAACTATGAAAATGATGTATGTTTGGAAAATTGACTTTTCCAACAATAGCTACTTTGAACCGTTCAAAACGTTGCAATGAGTTAATTAATCTCAATTTCTTGATTTTTCTTCTTGTTTCTTCCTTGATTTATTTTAATTTTCAATGTGTTCAACTATGAAAATGATGTATGCAATTTAACAAGTACTTTATAAAATTAATTAAAAATAAAATAATATATGTTGACAAGGCGACTCGATCTCAACTACTATCAATACGTATTTAGGTCCTAATTTCCCCCCTTTTTCTTCAATAGATAAGATGACTATCACGTTCCGCTTTTCCATATTCAGTATGAAAGTTATAATCTAAATTTAAAATATGGTATCAAATTTGTATTTTCATGTCTAGTTGTATCAAAGTTAAAAAATGGCCTATCATATAGTACAAAAAAATCAAAATTTTCAAATTATTAATTTAACATTTACCATCTATTTTTTGTCTAGAACCTTAACACACAAATCAAATTCAATTTATCTCAAATTTTCTAATCATCCCAATATTCATTTAAAATCAAACTAACATGGAAGCAATATAAAGTATTCCATAATAGCTTAAGAATTCCACAATTATTTGCTTTTAATATTGTTATTACTTTTAAGAAAGCACTCCATTAAAGATAAAATCATTTCGAGCTTTGCTTAGTTTTATTTATTTCAAATGCATGTAAAGGGCAAAATTAGCACTTTCCTTTAGAGCAGCTGAGTGTTGCACTTTCGTCTCTATTGAAACAAAAGTTTTTGCTAGCTTAGCCGTTTTTCGACTTATAATAAAGTACACAAGTCTTTCCTTCATGGAAAAAAATATCAAAAGAAAACGAACAAAAAATTCTCACTAAACATAAAAAGAGGCATGTTTATTGAATGAAGAAATTGGATTTGGAGTGTTGAACTGATTCTCCTTACATGCATTTAATTAATTACTCCAGCTAGAAAGAACACCAAACTTTTTTGAAGTTCTTATTTGAATAAACAGAAAATTATCATGGAGAAGTAGTTGAATTATTATGATTCTAATTAGCAATTTCCAATAAAATATATTATGGACCTTAATTAGCTAGTTCAGTATTGATCTTCTTGAGCTTCACATGAACATCTTTCATATTAGGCCTCTCATATGGTAAATCCGCTGTACATTCAATGGCAAGTTCCATGATTGAAACCAAACACTTCTCAATGTTAGCATCTGCATTCAGTAATTCAGTATCAACAATTTGCTTTATGCTATTGGGAAGTGATTCGGACACCCATCTCTTCATTGTTAACTCTCCTAAGAATAACTCATCGGTTGGTCTCTTTTTCGTAAATGTTTCCATCAATAAAATTCCATAGCTATAAACATCAATGAATGTTGATAATAATCCCCCTGATCCATACTCTGCCAAATTCATATATGAGATCAAATTAACAAAGTTAATTTATAGAGCAAAATGCAAAAGTACCCTTTATGTCTTGCCTAATTATTTAAAAAAAAAAGAAATGTATTAATTTTATTAGCAAATTTATTATAAAAAAAAAATCCATCTGAGACTTCCTAATAAATCACAAGGAGGTTATTGTTAATTTTTTAAGTAGACGGGAGAGTTATTGACAATTTTTAAAATTAACAGTGAAATTCTTGTCAATAATAGGTGAATAGGGGTGTTTTCGCCATCTTTGGTAGGGTATAATAGTCATTTGGACTTTAGAGGAGTTTTTTGGCGAATAAAATATGGGTACATGAATTTTTTAATAAAATTAACACAAGTTTTTTATTTTTAATAATTAAACAAAGTAAGGTAATTTTAGTATTTCACTCTTAAGTTATGCAAGGGTAATAGCTAGTGACAATTCTACTAACTGGTTTGTAAGTAAATGGCCACCTTTCGGCAAAAATTCAATTTTCATACCATAGAATATGCCCAAGTCCATTTTTCATACCAATAAATTGAAAATCATACCGTAGAATAAATAGACGTTTCAAAAATCATACTTCCGTTAGTTTACTTAACGGAACTAACAAAATAGGGGGGAAATGCAATTGTCTAAATTTGAGCAGGGTCTTTTTGCAATTATTGCCTTCTTCCTCCCATTCAATCGCCGGCTTCCGGTGGCCGTTTGTCAAAATTGGTTGAGGGTTTTTGTTCCTCTTGTCATGGGCAACATTTTCCATGTGGTAATTGCAGCGGCCGTCGACGGTGGAGCAAAGGAGGAGTGTTTTTTCGCGTTTAAACCCTAAAACGCGCCGCTGCTTGGGCGGAGCTCAACCGTCTACGGCAGCTACAATAAACCTATGGAAAATGATGCCCACGGTGAGGGTAAACTATTGCAACAAGAATCACGAAGTTTGGTTAAGAATCGAAGAAGAAATCACGATTTGAAATTTCAAAAATTTTGACCTACAATTCGAAAATTAGAACTCAAAATTCGAATAGATTACTCAATGGATTGAAAAGATCTTTATATGTACGAGTTCTCCACGACAAGGGGAACAAAAACCCTCAACCAATTTCGACCAAAAGTCACCGGAGCCGGCGGTCTTACGGGAGGAGGAAGAAGAAGACGATAATTGCAAAAAACCCCTGCCTAATTTTTAATAATTGCATTTCTCACCTCTTTTTTTACTTCAGTTAAAAAACTAACGGTAGTATGATTTTTGATATTTTGGTATGAAAAATGGACTTGGGCCTATTCTATGGTACCAAAATTGAATTTTTGCCCCACCTTTCTTTATTTTATGTTCGTTATGAACTTTGCTTTGCAAAAAGATTTATTCCTTCTACCCCTTCCAATATTAAAAACTGTGAACAAATTACAAAACTTTTGATATGGAAGGAAAAGTTTAGAGTATTTATAATAATCTTACCTGGTGCCATGTATCCAATGGTACCTAAAGTTTTAGTTTGTGCCATCCTCTGATCATGTGTTAGAAGTTTTGCGATCCCAAAGTCTCCCACACGCGCCACCATATTTTCATCCAAAAGTATATTGCTCGGCTTCAAATCACAATGCACAATCGGTGATGAATAACCTTGATGTAGATACTCTATTGCAGATGACACATCTATCATTATTCCTAAACGTTGACCGATATTTAAAGAATAGTTTGGAGAGTACAACCATTTCTCAAGGTTTCCATTAGGCATATATTCCAGTACCAAAGCCTTAAGATCAAGATTCGAGCAACTAGTAATGACCTTCACAAGATTTCTATGCCGAAGGCTACGCATGATTTGACACTCCGTGTCAAAGCTCTTGAATGCACCTTGCACGTCTAAGTCAAAAACCTTAATTGCATAAATCATCTCATTAGTAAACGTTCCTTTGTATACCGAGCCAATGCTACCTTTCCCAATCAAATTTGATATGTCGAGGTTGTTTGTGGCTCGTAGAATTTTGTAGTACGAAATCCTATCATGTTTGAGGCCGAGATTTGATCCGGAAAAAGATAAAACTGTTGAATCTCTACCACGGCGTTTAAACATGTAGATCATTATAGCTGCTGCAGCAAGAATGATTAAAGCTATTGGCGGTAGAATATATCTTAGAAGTATGTTTCTTCTTGAAGACTTGGGTGTATTCCCTTTACATACCTCGACATTAAATCGAGATGCTCCACATAACCCTTTATTGCCTATGAAGAATTCTGAAGTGAAGTTCCCAAAAGGCCCTCCATTTGGGATTTGTCCCGTAAGTTCATTGAAGGAAACATTGAAGTACTCAAGATACATAAGTGTCTCCAAAGACATTGGAATTGAACCAGATAGATTGTTTTGGGATAAGTCCAAATATTGCAGCGCTCTCATATCACCTAAAGATGAAGGTATTGAGCCATTGAACATATTGTCATCCAAACATAAATAAGTTAAACTCCGTAGTTCCCCTATACTGCTTGGAATGCTTCCGGTGAACCGATTTCCAGATAAATTCAACTCTCTCAAACTATTCATATTTCCGATTGCATCAGACAAAGAACCCTCAAACAAATTATGCGACAAAGATACAATTTGAAGCCGATTACTAGACCATAAAGTCGATGGAATGCTAGAATTGAAGAAATTGTAGGCCAAATAAATTTCTTGCAATGAAGGGAGATTTCCTAAACAATGTGGCAGTTGCCCATAAAGCCCATTTTCCTCTAAACTAATATGAAACATATTTTCAAGATTGCAAAAGCTATTTGGTATTTGACCATGCAATTTATTACCATAGATTGATAAACTTTGCATGTTTCTTAGAAGCCCTAACGTTGCTGGAATCATTCCTGTTAAGTTATTATCTCCAAGATGTAACCATATCAAACTACTCAAATTACCGATTTCACTTGGAATCATGCCTGAGATGTTGCACTTTCTAGCCACAAATTTTTGAAGAGATGCAGAAATATTGCTCAAGCCTAATGATTTGGGTAGGGGCCCGGTTATAGGATTTTCCATAATCACTAAGGCTGTAAGGTTCTTGCAATTGGACAAGGATGTAAGAAATTCTTGTTCGGGTATGGATAGATCATTTGTGAACTGATTTCCCCCCAATCCAAGTAGTTGTAGTGAACGTAAGTTCCCAAGATTTATCGGTATGTGTCCAGTAAACGAGTTAGAGCTAATATCAAAAATTTTTAGTGACGAGAGATTTGAGATTGAATTTGGGATATTTCCTGAAAATTGATTTCTCGCGAGATAAATCATTTGGAGATTTGGAAGCCCTTTGTCTATAGAAGATGGAATGGTGCCGGTGAGTTGGTTCATTGGAAATGAAAAAAGTTGTAATCTTGAGAGGTTGAACACAGAAGGGGGAAGTTCACCTTTCAGTTGGTTTGCTGCTAGATTCAGTGATAATAACTTGGATAGATGTCCAATTGTTGATGGAATTGTTCCTTCAAAATTGTTGAAAGCCAAGTCCAATGTAAATATATTTGACAAGTTGCCAATTGAGGGTGGCATGGTACCTATAAAGATAAAAATTTAGGTACTGAAATATAGATAAGTTCCAGAACAATTAGGGAATTGTGATCTTAATATATACCATAGGTTAAGTTTATTGCACCAAAATACCCTTATATTTTTATAAACTCTGCACAAAATCCCTCTTCCGTCCAATTCCGTTATATTTCCAAAGGGTGTGTGCGAAGTTTATAAAAACATAAGGGATTTAGTGCAATAAATATAACACATAGTAATTTTGTACAAGTTTCCCAAAACATGGAGGAATTTCGTATATTTTACCCGACAATAACAAATGGGTCTTTGATACCTACATTAACACAATAAATATTTTTATTATATCATACTTGATGTCAAATTCACATTACAAATTTTCTATTTTGAATTTCCAATTTGCAAAAAACCATTAATCATATGTCAATTAAACATTCCTCTTTATTTCTTTATTTGTTTAATTTTTGCCTAAAATTACATTGCTTTATTATTTCGTGCAAGATTACCCGGCCCCTCTGTCTAACTTTTATAGAGTAAAATACTTTAAAATTTAAGCCCATTCCCACGTGCCATTAGCGTTTATAAATATAGTTATTTTCAGATGACATGATGAAGAGACATGACTCACCTGACAATTCATTTGAACCTAGATAGAGTTCTTGAAGTTGCGATAAGTTTCTCATCTGCATTGGAATACCACCTGTGAAATTGTTGTAAGATAGAGAAAGTATCTTGAGTTGTGAACAAGCAAATAAACTTGTTGGGATATCTCCACTTAATTGATTATATGAAAGGTATAAACCCTCCAATTTTGGTAAATGGTAGCACATATCATTAGGTAGAGTCCCAGAAAGTTGGTTTCCCGTTAAACCTATTGCCTGTAAAGAGGAAATGTTGAATATGCTCCGTGGAATAGCACCAGTCAGATGATTATATGACATTTTTAAATATTCAAGATTGGTTAAGAATCCGAAGCTATGTGGGATCTCACCACTAAACTGATTATATGCCATATTTACCCAGCGAAGGCGTCTCAAATTCCCGATCTCATCAGGGATTACGCCTGTGAAACTATTGTTATTGATTCTTAAGTATGTTAGGAATGAGAGATTTCCGATTTCTTTCGCAATGGTTCCTTGTAAGCTCATGTTGAAGAGATCAAGGGCCGTGACTCTGGGGCGCCTCCGATTGCAAGTGATGCCAATCCAAGTACAAAAATTCGTTCCTAGTGACCAGTTGGTAGACAAAATGTTGTTGGGGTCGGAAGTAATTATGTGGGATTTGATGGCTAGGAGTGAATGCTCATCAGTCGAGCTATTGATAGGAGATGCAGCCAAGCAGAGAAATTTCATAAGGTAGAAGAAAATAAGAAACATGGTTGCTTGTCTTCCCATTTTCTGTTGATTTTGAGTGAGAAAGAGAAAGAGAAATATTGAACAAGTTTTATTTTGTGAAGAGACTACTTATAATCCTATCTGTGGAAGAAGCTAATTAAAAAGACAAACAATTTCTTTCTTTTTGTTATTACTTGAATTGGTTTGGTAATGCACTTGGAAACACACAAATGAAAGACTCATTTAATCAATAATCACACAAATTCATCATATAATTAATCAACTGAACGAAACGCCGTGCAAATGTGAGTTGGAATTTTCAAAGTGTGGAAATCCTTGAGTTCATTTATTGTCAGTTGGAATTAAATGAGTTTAGATTGACTAATAAGTTGACTCGTTATGTATAAAAAATAAAATAAAAAAGGTATAAAAAAATCGCTTTTCTTTTTTTTTCTTTCTGGGGAAAAAATAAAAAATAAAATAGCTCGGCTCATT
Organism: Penstemon eatonii; assembly: GCA_038501285.1. Taxonomy (NCBI): domain Eukaryota; kingdom Viridiplantae; phylum Streptophyta; class Magnoliopsida; order Lamiales; family Plantaginaceae; genus Penstemon; species Penstemon eatonii. The sequence goes on along the minus strand of CM076708.1, from coordinate 2,492,167 downwards.
TAATCAATAAACGCCGTGCAAATGGAGTTTAAGAGTGAGTTTGGCCAGCGATTGGAGCTATTAAAATCACTTTTACATCTCTATTGTGATTTTTGAAGTGTTTGACCCTGATTATAAAAATTACTTATGTTCAATCGTGATTTTCATGGTGTTTGGCCCCCAAGATCATAATCACTTTTGGAATCTCAAGAAGCAAAAAATCAACTTATTTTAGAAGCAACTAAAGTTTTACTTTTACAAAAGCTATTATACAGAAGCAATTATTCTATAATTAATTTTTATCATATTCAATTATTACCATAATCAATTTTAGTAAAATTAATTCTCCTATAATTGCTTTTCGAATCGCTAGGCCAAACTCACCCTAAATTGACTTGACCAACAATACTAAACGTTCAATATGTTCTAATAGATTTTATCCTCAATTTCATGGATCAAAATTTCGTTTCGAATGTATGTTTCGGTCAGTCAAATATTAGAAACTTTTCGAGACTATTCGGAAACACTAATAAAAAATTGTAAAAGAAGTTACTAAATTTAGGAAAATAATAGAGTTTAAGGGCACAAATAAATAGTTTCGGAATTACATCTTGGTTTCGTTTCGCCTTATTAAAAAACGAAAACTTTTCGATGTTTTCGATGAAAAAGATGGAAATTTTGATCCATGCTCAATTTATTGATTCTATTTTGGTTCTTCTCTGCCTTGAATTTTCAAAGTGTGGAAATCTTAGGTAACTCTGCCTCAGCAGTGGTATAGCTGTCTACAAGCAAGTTGCAAAAGGAACAATGAGAATACAAATTTATAATATTCAAATTCGACATATAGAGGGGAAGTGCATGCACGTACGGTACTCCCCTGGGTACGTTATTCAAAACATGCATGAATTTTTTTTGTGAAATTTTTATTGTATCAAATTTTCTTGTAATTCCAGAAATTCTACATATTCTTCTTTTACTCTATTAGTCACTAACATCGTCAATATTTAATTGATTTACCTAAATTACGCCTAGATATATTAGTGAAAACTTTTAAGGGAGTTTTGTGCAAACGTTCAAATGTTAAAGCGTATTATGTGCAAGGTTCAGACAGTACAAGGAGATTATGTGCAAAGTTTAAAAAGTACATGGGTATTCGGTTCTAGGTTCGAAAAGTACAAGAAAATTTTATGCATTTTATTATTAAGGGTGGGTAATGAATAAAGAGTATTATTGTCATTTAAGTTACCGATTCATTAATAAGTTAACTCTCTAATTTTGAATCGAACATCACAATCTTTTTCGAATTTATCACAAATTAAACAACTGAAAAGATTCATTAATATTACTGTAAATTAGAGTGAAGATTAAAGATGTTTCATCAAGATCAAGGCTTCCAAATTGCTGGAAAGGAAAAAAAAAAAAGAACTAATTTCACAAACAGTACACGTACTAATAAAAGTTAACATTGAGAGAAAATGATTACTAATATGGATTTGTTCTAGATGAACGTTTTATTCATTCAATTCGCCTTTGTTTATGAGAATTAAAGAGACTAGGTACTTGTCCAAGTTGTGGAAGAATTTTTTTTTTTTTTAAACACAAGCATTTATATTACATACAGTACTTCAGATGAGAAAAGTTGCTTGGTTAATTTTTTTTAATAACTTATTACAATGTAAATGCTTGTAACAAGTTGAATAATAATGTAAATGCGAAAAGGGGAAACTTCTTTCCCAAATTGGTTGATTTTCTGAAACAAAAGTCGGCGAAAATGTCAAAATATATCATGAACGAGGCACAAAAGAAATTCAAATTATTAGGACTTGCTTACATTTCTGCAACCATATTTCATAGAAAATTTGTTCTTACATTTCTGCATAGATAATCACTTTACTATAATACGATATAAGCTTTAGATGTTAATATGTGGAAATTATTATCGATTTCATTCCACTCTTTTGTGATGTTTTATGTACTCTCACTTCCTTCACACAAACACCATATTGAGACTAAATGTCCCACATTGGTTAAAAATAAAAATTAAGTCTACCTTATAAGGCCTTAGACAATTCTCACCTTACAAGCTAGCTTTTGAGATTGAGTTGGGCCCAAGCCAAGTAAGTGGACTTAGCCCAATCTATGTTGTAAATTATAATACACCATTCAATATTCTACATCACGAAAAAAATTAAGAAAATTGTAAAAGTTATTAATATAACTAAAATTCGTTGATAAGTTAATATTCTCAAGCTGAATTAGTCTTGTGACTAAAATATTACAAATAATAAAAACTATGATTCTATTTTAACAAAATTTCTCAATTTCCACAAATCAGCTCATATTTATCCATGTACAGATTAATTTGAGGATTATGAACAGCTTGGCAACAAAGTTGACTAATCGTTTGTATATGCAGTCAACTGAAATCAATATAGATGATATATGCTGATTAGAATTATAGAAATCCTTCAAAGAAAATTACATGTAAAGTTGAACTTCAAATGCTTTGACATTGTCACATAAACAGAGGATTTGGATTTATAGTGTTGAAAAGTTGAACTGATTCTCCTTACATGCATTTAATTAATTACTCCAGCTAGAAAGAACAACAAACTTTTTGAATTTCTTATTTGAATAAACAGAAAATTATCATGGAGAATTATTATGATTATGATTAGCAATTTCCAACAAAATATATTATGGACCTTAATTAGCTATTCTAATATTGATCTTCTTGAGCCTCACATGAACATCTTTCATATTAGGCCTCTCATCTGATAAATCCGCTGTACATTCAATGGCAAGTTCCATGATTGAAACCAAACACTTCTCAATGTTAGCATTTGCATTTAGTAATTCAGTATCAACAATTTGCTTTATGCTATTGGGAAGTGATTCGGACACCCATCTCTTCATTGTTAACTCTCCTAAGAATAACTCATCGGTTGGTCTCTTTTTCGTAAATGTTTCCATCAACAAAATCCCATAGCTATAAACATCAATGAATGTTGATAATAATCCTCCTGATCCATACTCTGCCAAATTCATAAATGAAATCAAATTAACAAAGTTAAATTATAGAGCAAAATGCAAAAGTACCCTTTATGTCTTGCCTAATTATAAAAAAAAATGTATGTATTATTTTTATTAGCAAATTTATTATATTAATAAACAATCTGAGACTTCCTCATAAATTATAAGGAGGTTATTGTTAATTTTTTAAGTAGACGGGAGAGTTATTTACAATTTTCAAAATTAACAGAGATATTATTGTCAATTTAATAGGCGAATAGGGGTGTTTTTGCCATCTTTGATGGGGTATAATAGTCATCTGGACTTGAGAGAAATTTTTGGCGAGTAAAAAATTGGTATGTTAATTTTTTAATAAATTAACACAAGTTTTTTATTTTTTATAATTAAAGATAGTATAGGGGTATTTTAGTATAACACTCTTAAGTTTGCATAGATAATAGTTAGTGACAATTCTACTAACCGGTTTGTAAGTAAATGGCAACATTTCTTTATTTTATGTTCGTTATGACCTTTGCTTTGCAAAATGATTTCTTCTTTTTACCCCTTCCAGGTATTAAAAACTATGAAATTTTCCAAGAGTTTTGATATGGAAAAGTTTAGAGTATTTATAATAATCTTACCTGGTGCCATGTATCCAATGGTACCTAGAGTTTTAGTTTGTGCCATCCTCTGATCATGTGTTAGAAGTTTTGCGATCCCAAAGTCTCCCACACGCGCCATCATATTTTCATCCAAAAGTATATTGCTCGGCTTCAAATCACAATGCACAATCGGTGATGAATAACCTTGATGTAGATACTCTATTGCAGATGATACATCTATCATTATTCCTAAACGTTGACCGATATTCAAAGAATAGTTTGGAGAGTACAACCATTTCTCAAGGTTTCCATTAGGCATATATTCCAGTACCAAAGCCTTGAAATCAAGATTTGAGCAACTAGTAGTGACCTTTACAAGATTTCTATGCCGAAGGCTACGCATGATTTGGCACTCCGTGTCAAAGCTCTTGAATGCTCCTTGCACGTCTAAGTCAAAAACCTTAATTGCATAAATCATCTCATTAGTAAACATTCCTTTGTATACCGAGCCAATGCTGCCTTTCCCAATCAAATTTGATATGTCAAGGTTGTTTGTGGCTCGTAGAATTTCGTAGTACGAGATCCTCTCATGTTTGAGGCCGAGATTTGATTCGGAAAAAGATAAAAGTGTTGAATCTCTACCACGGCGTTTAAACATGTAGATCATAATGGCTGCTGTTGCAAGAATGATTAAAGCTATTGGAGGTAGAATATATCTTAGAAGTATGTGTCTTCTTGAAGACTTGGGTGTATTCCCTTTGCATACCTCGACATTAAATCGAGATGCTCCACATAACCCTTTATTGCCTATGAAGAATTCTGAAGTGAAGTTCCCAAAATGCCCTCCATCTGGGATTTGCCCCGTAAGATTATTGAATGAAACATTAAAGTAGTCAAGATATGTAAGCGTCTCCAAAGACAATGGAATTGAACCAGATAGATTGTTCTGGGATAAGTCCACATATTGCAACGCTCTCATATTACCTAAAGATGAAGGTATTGAGCCATTGAACTTATTGTTATCCAAACATAAATAAGTTAAACTCTTTAGTTCCCCTGTACTGCTTGGAATGCTTCCGGTAAGCTGATTTCCAGATAAATTCAACTCTCTCAAACTATTCATATTTCCGATTGCATCAGACAAAGAACCCTCAAACAAATTTCGCGATAAAGATACAATCTGAAGCCGATTACTAGACCATAAAGTCTCTGGAATGCTAGAATTGAAGAGATTATCATACAAATAAATTTCTGACAGTGAAGGGAGATTTCCTAAACAACTTGGTAGCTGCCCAGAAAGCCTATTTTCCTTTAAACTAATATAAAACAAATTTTTGAGATTGCAAAAACTATTCGGTATTGGACCATCCAATTTATTACCATAGATTGATAAATGTTGCACGTCTCTTAAATGCCCCAAAGTCTCTGGAATCATTCCATTCATGTTATTATCTCCGAGGTTTAACAAAAACAAACTACTCAAATTACCGATTTCACTTGGAATCGTGCCTGAGATGTTGCACCCTCGAGCCACAAAAGTTTCAAGAGATGCAGAAACATTGCTAGAGCCTAATAGTTTTGGTAGGGGCCCGATTATAGGGTTGTCGCCAATCAGTAAGGATGTGAGGTTCTTGCAATTGGACAAGGATGTAAGAAACTCTTGTTCATGTATGGATAGATCATTTGTGAACAAATTTGCCCACAATCCAAGTACTTGTAGTGAACGTAAGTTCCCAAGATTTATCGGTATGTGTCCAGTAAACGAGTTGAAGTTAATATCGAAACTTTTTAGCGACGAGATATTTGAGATTGAATTCGGGATATTTCCTGAAAATTGATTCCCCGGAAGATAGAGTAATTGGATATTTGGAAGCCCTTCGTCTATGGAAGATGGAATGGTGCCGGTTAATTCATTCTTGGTAAGTGAAAGTACATGTAATCTTGAGAGGTTGAACATGGAACAGGGAAGTTCACCTTTGAGTTGGTTTACTCCTAGATTCAGAACTGTTAATTTAGATAGATGTCCAATTGTTGAGGGAATTGTTCCTTCAAAATTGTTGTAAGACAAGTCCAATATATTTAAATTTGACAAGTTGCCAATTGAGGGTGGAATGGTACCTATAAAAGTTAAAAGTAATTGAAATATAGACAAGTTCCATAATCAATTGGGGATTTTGTATGTTGTCTTAAGATATACTGTAAAACTTTCAATAAAAAGGGCACAAAACTCTTATTTTTTTTTATGAAAACTTGCACGAAACTACCATATATTAAGTTTATTACACAAAAATCCTCTTATGTTTTCATAAACTCGTCAAAAAATCCGCTTTCCATCAAATTCCGTTAAATATTTGAAGGACGTGTGTGAAATTATTAAATCATTAGGAGATTTAGTGCAATAAATAAAATACATAGTAATTTCATACAAGTTTCCAAAAAGGGATTTTGTATATTTTACCAGACAATAACAAAACTGAATGAAAATTTTGTATACATGTACAGAGTAAGTTAAAGTCATAAAAAGAAACTCAGTTGCAACTTGCAAGCATGCAAGTTTTACTATCTAATCATCTTTGAGAAAAATTTGAATAATTTTGTTTCCATGTACTATTGGACACGAAAATGCAAATTTGATACAATAGTTTATGTTTTCATTGCAACTTTCCCAATTTTTCACTTGAGTTAATGCAATTTACCTCTTGATATTCATAATATTTAATTTATCTCCCTGTAATTTGAAAAAAAGTATTATACCCCTCTGTAATTTTATAAGAGTTTCACACCGCCTCCTTGATATTTTTATATGTGGCACTTTACCTCTATATGTTATAATAATATGACAGTTTATCCCCTATGTTATAATAAATGTTGTAATATAACCCTTGTATTAATTACGATAAATATGACAATTTACACCCCCCCCCCCCAATGTTACAAAACACTTTTTATGCTCACTCTCAATTTAAGCAACTCCCTAGCTGAAAGAGGTAAATTACTTCTTTAAAATTTTTACAGGGATGTAAATTGCTCCTTTTCAAATCAGGAAAAATAAATTGGACATTCTGCATTTCATATAAGGTAAATTGCCATTAACTCCATAGAAAATTGAGCTTAATATGAAAGTTGCAACGAAAATTTAAATTGTGGTTTTAAATTTGTATTTTCGTGTCCGGGTAACAAAGGTGCAATATTACCTATATTGTGGTACTAAAAATAATAAATTTCCCCATAATTACGAAAAGAATATATTTTTTTATAATTATTGACAAAGAATTTTTTTTGAAATGTACATTACAATAAATAAAGAATATTATATAAAGAAAAGTACCCTAAATAAATATAATTATAAGGATAAAACCTTATATATTATTAAAAAATAAAAATCTTATTTTTCTTACAATTATTTAGATTTTTTTTGGATTAATGCACTAAATAAAGAAATTTATATAATGCTTGAATTTTAATAACAATAAAATATCATATTCCTTATATAATCATTAAGAAGAAAGAAAAAATTAAAGAAAAGCTTAACTATTGAGAAAAAAAAATATTAAAAATGACTTAAGAATTGAAAATAAAGAAAGAAAAATTTAAAAAAAGGCTTAAGAATTGAAAATAAAATCAATTGCATCAACCAGAATTCGAACACAGGCCTCCAGTCCAAACCTCCAATTCCCTAACCACCCGGCCACCACAGTCATTACGCAAAATCTTACTACTAGTATTATTTATTCCTGATATTTTGGGGGGGGGGGGGGGGGGGCGAACATAGCTCCGCCCCTGCACACTAGAACTTCAATTTTAGCAACCAAAGTAATACACTTTTGTTAATCCATGCAAAAACATATTTTAATCCATATAAATACTAAACTAAAATCGCATAATCTAAGAATTTTTTTCAAGAAGAAGATATACAACAATTAAATGATAGTTTCAATATCAAATAAGTAGAACATATTTTAATATATAGAATTAATTTGAAAAAATACGTCAATAACAGAGGAGTTGAAGTGGTAGTTTATCTGATTTCGTTTAATCAAATTGAGGTTCTTTAGATCTATAGAGAACTTGAATCGTGAAATTCACAAAAATAACCAATTTAATGCATTTTTCAGGATATCATCTTGAAATTATGAATTTAATGCAATATAGATTGATGAAATATGCTCTATATATACAGAAGATGGGTTAACATTTTTTCTAGGTAAATTTTCCTTTTTTTAAAATTTTAATTTTTGTTTTTTGCAAATCTCCCCGTAACTCCATTTAAGAGACCCGAGGCATTTTTGTCCATAAATAATTTGCACTGACTTACTTCATTTAACTTTTACTGGCCACTTTTTAGTAATTTAACTTTGTTTTCTTGGCCACTTTTTCGTACTTTTACAAAATACGGCGCCGAGATCACATTACTTTCACGTTCATTTAGGTAGATAAAATTGAGAAGGTAATATAGGGGAATGCTTTCTCCCAATGTGTTTATCGGTGGCAATGTTGGTATTAATTTCAAGTCACATGGGAGATTTCGGACCAATCTTTAAATTGAGTCTCAATTGACACCAAAATTATTATAACTGTTGAAGTTGTAGCACCAAATATACTAACCTAAAAAGTTACGAGGCATAAACACCAGGGAACTATAGTTATGTCACAAAAAATAAAATAATTTTCATATTTATCTATATGGTCATATTAATGTGTACCAGTGTATATGTTAATTCATATAATCATATTAACAATATGTATGAAATCTTTTTTGAAAGAAATTATCTTATTAATCACCGAATTTTAAATACACGGATTCCATTTTCATGAAGATATTGGTTTGATTTAGTGAATTAGAGTCAAATTAGAGCTTGAGCTTTATTTTTCTATTTTTCTATTTTTCTTTGTCTACTTCTTGATGGGGTGAATTTTTGTTTTTAAAAATACACTTAAGTATTAAATATGATTCCTGTTATTTGTCAAGTTTAATAACGCCATTGTTGACTGGAATAGAACTAGAGAGTTTTGGTTAATGGGAGTCTAGGAGAGATTTTTTATAATAACAAACTTGATAATTTTTTTTATGTTGTGATGAAATGACAACTAGACGAGAATAAAATAACATTGTATTTTTATCCAATAAAAGTTGAAAATAAACTAGTCAAAAAATGTTAAATTATTGCATTTTTGGTGTCGCGACTATAGGTCACTGACATGTTTCTACCCGTATCTTTTTGAACCAACATATTTTTTGTAACAATTTCAATATTGGTGACAGTTTTAATGCCAATTAAGACACAATTTCATAATTAGCTCGAAATCTCCCGTGTGTTGGCCACATCACATAAAAATTGGTCAGCACATGGGGGATTTCTAATAACATTATATAATGTAAATAACGTAGGATTTTAACAAATCACATGAATTACTTTTCTAGTATATATATATATATATGTGAATTGACTTGGATGATATATCGTCATATTTTCCATGCATGGTAAAACACACACTCCATAATAAAATAATATATAAAAAGAAAAGAAAAAAAATGAATTGAAGTTATTTTAAGATGATATCAAAAGACTTGCCTTTTATTTTATTTGCAGGTATATAGAGTAATTGAAGTCGAGACAAGTTTCCCATATGAGTTGGTATCCTTCCGCTGAAATTGTTGTACGCCAAAGAAAGTTCATTGAGTTGTGAACAAGCAGATAAACTTGTTGGGATATCTCCACTTAATTGGTTATATGCAAGGTATAAACCTTCCAATTTCGGTAAACGGTAGCACATATCATCAGGTAGAGCCCCCGAAAGTTGGTTTCCCGTAAAAGCTATTGCCTGCAAAGAGGAAATGTTGAATATGCTCCATGGAATAGCACCAGTCAGATGATTATATTGAATACCTAAGATTTCAAGACTGCTTAACATTCCAATACTAAGTGGGATCTCACCACTAAGCTGATTATATGACATATTTACCCAACGAAGGCGTCTCAAATTCCCGATCTCATCAGGAATTACGTCACCGAAACTATTGTTATTGATGTTTAAGTATGTTAGGAACGAGAGATTTCCAATTTCTTTTGCAATGGTTCCTTGTAAGCTCATGTTGAAAAGATTAAGGATCGTAACTCTCGGACGCCTCCGGCTGCATGTGACGCCAATCCATGTACAAAAATCTGTTCCTGCTGACCAGTTGCTAGCCAAGATATTGTTTGGGTCGGAAGTAATGTGAGATTTGATGTCTAGAAGAGAACCCTCATCATCAGGGGATCTGCTATTGATCAGAAGAGATGCATCAGCCAAGCATATTTCCATCACGTAGAAGATTGAAAAAAGAAAAATGTTTGCTTGTTTTCCCATTTTTTGTTGAGTAATTTGAGTGTGATTTAGAGAGATCTAGAGCTATATATATTGAATATGTTTTAATTTATGTAGCTGAACAGAGTTATTGACTTATTGTGATGAGAATTAAAGAGACTAGCTACTTGTCCAAGTTGTGAAGGAAAGTGCAGCTAGAGACATTTAATTTCTTTGTTTTTGGTGTATTACTTGATGTTGATATTTTTTTTTTAAACATATGCATTTATACATACAGTTGAAATCATACCCTACTTCAGATGAGAAAAGTTGCTTGGTTTTTTTTTTTTTTTTAATAATTTAGTACACTGATGGATTGAGTAATGGAGTGCAACTGACTTGAGCGAAGTAGCTATTAACCGATCAATTCATTTTTAAAATAATTGGCATTTTACACTTTAAAAATATAAAATAATTTGGCATTTTGAGCTTTGAAATTAATATTTTGGTATATTACACATCGAATTGCATTATAGTACCCAAATTTTGTATGAACAAAAGATTGGGTAAATGTAAATTTGGCTTGGCTTTACAAGATCACTTCAACTAAATGAAACAAATGTTTTTGCTAGCTTAGCCGCTTTTCGACTAATAATTGGTTTCTACTGTTGTTAGAATTCATCACATATGGAATGGGCTAAGTCCATCTGTATGGGTTGATTCTAACTCAACATCTAAAGCTAGCTTATAAGTGTTGGAAAAATGAAAATTAAATTAAATTTGTAACAACAATTGAAAACTTTAAATTGTGTAACCTCCAATTTAAAGTCTTCAATTTTGTAACGGATGAAACGTTTTGGTGCAATTAATTTTTTTTTATTCCGACTTTGCCCTCATTCCGACCCTATAAATAGTGGCTTCTTTTTCCACTCTCAACACACCAGAATTCACTCTCAATCCTCTCCTTCTCAATCCGTCCTAGAGTTCTACTTTGTTGTTTCAGTTCGTCTAACAAAGCTTTGGTGCAAAGTACTTTGTTGGAGCCGTTGTATCCTGGGAGACAGACGTTCGAAGGAACCTCGAGCACAACCGGAAGGGTGAGGGAGCGAATCTGTCTTAAGGACACCGTGTTCACACGGGCCTCGGTTTGGTGTTTTATTTCGTTACATTTGTACTAAATTTTCTGTCCTAATTATATTGTTTATTATACTTTATATTCAAGTTTTCCTTTTACGTATACTCATTTTCTAACAATCTTAAGACAGATTCGATTCTTCGTAAAAGGAGAACACGTTTGGACAGAAAGTTTGTTCCAGTAATCTTGTTTATTGAACTTTTTGAACTATTTCAAAACTGTTTACGTATCTATGCAAGAATTGGTTACAAAGTTATATTAGTAATGTTCTGCTTGAATAAAAAGTTTACCACGTAAAAGTTGTTTACTGAAAAATACTTTTGGTTTCAAAACCACAAGATAGAAATTTTGTGGTAACGGCCAAGGAAAAGGAAAGGAAATTATTCTGATTATATTAACGTTACAGTGCATAACTTTATATACATTAATTGGTTACACGTTTTACAAATTAGGTGTTGTTCTGCTTGGATATATATATCCAAATATTTTACAAAAGTTTGCCTAATAAATTTTCTTTTGCCACTTAAAATCATTTACAAAGTTTTGTTACAGAAAATTTGGTGGTGTGACAAAATAAGAATTTGGGAAAATAATTGGTGGTGTATTTAAAATAAAGTTTACTGTTTTGTAAATTTTATTAAAGAAGGAGTAATTGCAAAGTATTAGCAATACTGGTCCTCCAATTTTATAATACTTTCAAAATTGTTACAAAAAGTTTGAAACGAAAAATTATTTACAAAATTTTGGTACGATTAGATATCTGTCTTGGGACAGATAAATTTTTTGCGATTTTGGGAAAAAAAAAATATTATTTGAACATAACGGTTTTCGAATAACAAATTTTCGAGGAAATTCTTTGTTAGATAAAATCTAAAATTTTCTGAATTTCCTTCAAATTTAAATTTTCTGAAATTCCTTCGAGGAATTTGATAGTTTGTTTTGGTTTCAGAAATGGCAACCGAATCAAACGTGGATGTGGTAGTTACTGAGAACTCATCTGGAGCTCCAGTAACAAACCAAACTGTGGCACCTCTGAGCCAAACTGGAGCTGTGGCACCTCTGAGCCAAGCTGGAGCTGTGGCACCTCTGAGCCAAGCTGAAAAACCGGAGAAATTCAACGGGCTGAATTTCAAAAGATGGCAGCAGAAAATGTTGTTCTATCTGACCACTTTGCGCCTGGTGAGGTTTTTAACCGAGAATCCGCCCAAGAAAGAAGGAGAGCAAGATACTGCCTTCCTTATTGCTCTTGATGGCTGGAACCAGTCAGACTACCTTTGCCGACACTACGTCATGAATTGTCTGAGTGATTCATTGTATGATGTATACTCTGACAAAAAGTCTGCAAAGGAACTTTGGGAAGCCTTGGACCGGAAATATAGAACTGAAGATGCCGGTACCAAGAAATTCGTTGTGGGTCGGTTTTTGGACTACAAGATGGTGGACTCCAAACCACTTATGACCCAAGTGCAAGAATTTCAGCTGATTCTTCATGAAATTCAGGCTGAAAAGATGGAGCTCGGTGAAACCTTCCAGGTGGCTTGTGTTATTGAAAAGTTACCCCCTGCATGGAAGGATTTCAAAAATTACCTTAAGCACAAGCGAAAGGAAATGAGCATGGAGGATCTTGTTGTTAGGCTTCGTATTGAAGAAGACAACAGGAAATCTGAGAAAAGAGGGCTCACTGCTAATGAACCTAAGGCTAATGTCGTGGAACATGGTCAAAGTTCAAAGTTCAAGAAGAACAACAAAGGGTCCAAGATGGGACCAAAAGGCGGTATTTCCAAGAAAACAAAGTTTCAAGGAAAATGCTTCAACTGTGACAAAATGGGTCACAAATCGGCAGATTGCAGGCTACCGAAAAAGAAGAAACCCAATGTAACCAATGTTGTTGAAGACAGTGGTGACGTGGACCTCTGTGCAGTTATTTCAGAGGTGAACTTGGTTGACTCTAATCCTAAAGAGTGGTGGGTAGATACAGGGGCTACAAAGCATGTATGCTCTGACAGGGAAGTATTTACCACCTTTGAGCCAGTCCAGAATGGAGAAAAACTGTTCATGGGAAACTCGGCTACTTCAGCTATAGAAGGCAAAGGGAATGTAATTCTCAAAATGACCTCTGGAAAGGAGCTGACCCTGAAAAATGTCCTCTATGTGCCAGATATCCGCAAGAATCTGGTTTCTGGGACGCTGCTGAACAAGCATGGCTTCCGCCTTGTGTTTGAATCTGACAAATTTATTTTGACTAAGAGTGGTATGTTTGTCGGAAAGGGATATGAATGTGGCGGAATGTTTAAGCTGAATGTAATGGCTATTAAGCCTAAAGTTATTAATAAAGTTAATAATTCTGCTTACTTGCTTGAGTATCCTAATCTATGGCATGGTAGACTAGGACATGTTAACTACGATTCCCTGCGTAGATTAATTAATTTGAAACATATCCCTAAATTTCAAATTGATCAAAAGCACAAGTGTGAAACTTGTATTGAAGCTAAATTAACGAAAACGTCTTTTCAAAAGGTTGAAAGGAATACTAAACCACTCGACTTGATACATAGCGATATAAGCGATCTTAAATGTGTGCAATCAAGGGGAGGTTATAACTATTTTATTACCTTCATTGATGATTGTACTAAATATTGCTATGTATATTTGCTGAGAGCAAAAAGTGAAGCGATAGAAAAATTCATTCTATTCACAAAAGAAGTTGAGAATCAACTTGATAAAAAGATCAAAGTACTTCGAAGTGATAGAGGTGGTGAATATGTATCACCATTTAGTGAATTTTGTGCTGAACATGGAATCATACATGAGGTAACAGCACCTTATTCACCGCAATCAAACGGAATTGCGGAAAGGAAAAATCGAACATTGAAAGAAATGATGAATTCAATGTTGATAAGTTCTGGATTACCACAGAACATGTGGGGGGAAGCTATCCTATCTAGCAATTATCTTTTAAATAAGATACCCCGAAAAAATCAGGAGAAAACTCCATATGAGTTATGGAAAGGTCGAACACCTTCTTACAAATAACTGCGAGTGTGGGGGTGTCTTGCCAAAGTGGTAGTTCCTACACCCAAGGAAGAAAGGATAGGACCGGATACTGTAGATTGCATATTCATAGGTTATGCTCAGAACAGTAATGCTTCTCGGTTTCTTGTGCATGAATCTAAAAATCCTGAGATTCACAAAAACACGATAATGGAATCTAGAAATGCATATTTCTTTGAAGATATATTTCCAGCAAAAACGAGAAAAGAAGTGAGTTCATCCAAAAGAACTCATAGTCAAGACCATGAGTCTGAACAGGTAACTGATGATGAGCCAACTGAGGTTGAGCCAAGAAGAAATAAAAGAGCAAGGATAGAAAAATCTTTTGGCCCAGATTTTCTAACATATATGCTTGAAATTGAACCTCAAACTTTCAAAGAAGCTGTAACTTCTTCTGAAGGACCTTTGTGGAAAGAGGCAATCAATAGTGAAATTGATTCCATCTTGCAAAACCATACCTGGGAGTTAGTTGATCTTCCTCCAGGTTGCAAACCACTAGGATATAAGTGGATTTTCAAACGAAAAATGAAACCAGATGGAACAATTGATAAATACAAGGCCAGACTAGTAATAAAAGGCTATCGGCAACGAGAAGGCCTTGATTACTTTGATACGTATTCTCCTGTGACGAGAATAACTTCCATTAGGATGATACTTGCTATCGCAGCTTTGCGAAACTTAGAAGTACATCAAATGGATGTAAAAACAGCTTTCTTAAATGGAGATTTGGAAGAAGAAATCTACATGGAACAACCTGAGGGTTTTTCTGCTCCAGGAAAAGAAAAGAAAGTCTGTAAACTGGTTAAGTCATTGTATGGCTTAAAACAGGCTCCGAAACAGTGGCATCAGAAATTTGATGATGTCATGTTGGAGAAAGGTTTTAAAACCAGTGAATGCGACAAATGCATTTACGTGAAAGAAACAAGAGATGGCTATGTCATTCTTTGTCTCTATGTTGACGACATGCTTATCGTTGGAAGTAATGATAAGATGATTAAATCCACTAAGAATATGCTGAATGCTAGATTTGAAATGAAAGATATGGGTCTAGCAGATGTGATACTGGGAGTTAAAATCACGAGAAAATCAGATGGCATCATTTTGAGTCAATCCAGTTATATTGGAAAAATTCTTGAGAAATTCAATAAGGATGACTCTAACGAAGCCAAAACTCCTATAGATCCAAGTCAACCTTTATCAAAGAATAAAGGTGAGAGCATCTCTCAAGTGGAGTACTCAAGGATTATTGGAAGTCTAATGTACCTGATGAGTTGTACAAGACCAGATATAGCATACGCTGTAGGTAAGCTAAGCAGATATACTAGTAATCCTGGTACTGAACACTGGAAAGCCATAGTGAGATTACTGAGATACTTAAGGTATACTCGTAACTACGGGCTGCACTATACAAGATATCCATCTGTCGTAGAAGGATACAGTGATGCAAATTGGATATCTGATGTAAAAGATTCAAAATCCACCAGTGGATATATATTCACTTTAGGTGGTGCAGCTGTATCTTGGAAATCCTCTAAACAAACTGTGATAGCCAGATCCACAATGGAGTCTGAGTTTATAGCTCTAGACAAATGTGGTGAAGAGGCTGAGTGGCTACGCCAATCTTAGAGGGTATTCCGCAATGGTCTAAACCTGTGCCAGCAGTGTGCATTCATTGTGATAGCCAATCTGCGATTGGAAGAGCACAGAGTAAAATGTACAATGGTAAGTCTAGGCATATACGCCGAAGACATAATACCATAAGACAACTACTCTCAACTGGAGTGATTACTATTGACTATGTAAAGTCAAAGGATAATCTAGCGGATCCGCTAACCAAAGGGTTAACAAGAGAGATAGTTGCTAAGTCATCAAGAGGAATGGGACTAAAGCCCATGGAATAAAAACTTAGCGAAGGAAAACCCAACCTAGTTGACTGGAGATCCCAAGATCTAGGTTCAAAGGGACAACCTAACCGCAAAAGTTTAGTTAAGTCACTGTGGGGGTTTTCACCCTCAAGTCCATTCCTATGATGAAAACAGTGATAACGGTTAAGGTTAAGCCTAGCTTTTAATGATTCTTGTAAAGAGAGTAACTCGGGATACTCTAAGGAAATGAATCACCTATGTGAGAGAGAAGAAGGGCCGCTTCAAAGGGAATTGTATAGGGCACAATTCTTAGAAACTCTTGCTGAACCAGGCAGATGTCCATGGCCAAAACGGACATAACCGTAAGAACTGAAACGTTACGAGGTAAGATGCGTGTGAGGAGTATGTCATCGTTTACATAAACAGCAGAACAGTTCAAGGACACCGTGTCTACTGATCAGCCAGTAAAGTAAACATACTTTCTCAAGGGAAGGTTCAAAGGGTTACTCCTACCTATCCTATGCAAGTGTCTGCCGCTGAACTCTATCCTCTTAGAACTTCCTGTTAGGAACTTATTCTATTTTCATTCTTGTGGGGGATTGTTGGAAAAATGAAAATTAAATTAAATTTGTAACAACAATTGAAAACTTTAAATTGTGTAACCTCCAATTTAAAGTCTTCAATTTTGTAACGGATGAAACGTTTTGGTGCAATTAATTTTTTTTTATTCCGACTTTGCCCTCATTCCGACCCTATAAATAGTGGCTTCTTTTTCCACTCTCAACACACCAGAATTCACTCTCAATCCTCTCCTTCTCAATCCGTCCTAGAGTTCTACTTTGTTGTTTCAGTTCGTCTAACAAAGCTTTGGTGCAAAGTACTTTGTTGGAGCCGTTGTATTCTGGGAGACAGACGTTCGAAGGAACCTCGAGCACAACCGGAAGGGTGAGGGAGCGAATCTGTCTTAAGGACACCGTGTTCACACGGGCCTCGGTTTGGTGTTTTATTTCGTTACATTTGTACTAAATTTTCTGTCCTAATTATATTGTTTATTATACTTTATATTCAAGTTTTCCTTTTACGTATACTCATTTTCTAACAATAAGATGAGAATTGCCCAAGACCTTATAAGATGGACTTAACTATTATTTTCAACCAATGTAATCTCAATAACTGTGAGTGCTTATATACTTGTGGGAGCAAATATGCGTGTAACAAATTGACTAATAATGCAAATGCGAAAAGGGGAAACTTCTTTCCTAAATTGGTTGTTTTTCTGAAACAAAAGTCGGCAAAAATGTCAAAGAAGATCATGGACGAGGCACACAAGAAATTCAAATTATTAGGACTTGCTTACATTTCTGCAACCATTTCATAGAATAATTGTTCTTACATTTCTGCATAGATAATCGCTTTACTGTAATACAATATAAGCTTTAGATGTAAATAAGTGGAAACAATTATCGATTTCATTCCACTCTTTTGTGATGTTTTATGTACTCTCACTTCCTTCACACAAACATCACTCAATACACAACTCAATCGGTTGGTTTCTAGTACAAAAGTTACATTTTTAAGATAACATCTTAATAAAGAAAGAAACTACCTCAAAACTTGAATGACTTACATATTATGTTGCCCATTTTTATACAACCTACCTCTTCAAATGAGGGTGACGATCAATTCGACCTAGCTACAGTACACAATACGATTTCTACATTAAAAATTAAGAAAATTGTAAAAGTTATTCATATAACTAAAATTCGTTGATAAGTTAATATTCTCAAGCTGAATTAGTCTTGTGACTAAATTCTTACAATAATAAAAACTATGGTTCTTTTTTAACCAAAATTTCTCAATTTCCACAAATCAGCTCATATTTATCCATGTAACAGATTAATTTGAGGATTATGAACAGCTTGGCAACAAAGACTAATCGTTTGTATGCAGTCAACTGAAATCAATATAGATGATATATGCTGATTAGAATTATAGAAAATTACATGTAAAGTTGAACTTCAAATGCTTTGACATTGTCACATAAACAGAGGATTTGGATTTGTAGTGTTGAACTGATTCTCCTTACATGCATTTAATTACTCCAGCTAGAAAGAACAAAAAACTTTTTGAATTTCTTATTTGAATAAACGGAAAATTATCGTCGAGAAATTAAGTAGTTGAATTATTATGATTCTGATTAGCAATTTCCTATAAAATATTTATGGACCTTAATTAGCTACTTTAATATTGATCTTCTTGAGCCTCACATGAACATCTTTCATATTAGGCCTCTCATCTGATAAATCCGTTGTACATTCAATGGCAAGTTCCATGATTGAAACCAAACACTTCTCAATGTTAGCATCTGCATTTAGTAATTCTGTATCAACAATTTGCTTTATGCTATTGGGAAGTGATTCGGATACCCATCTCTTCATTGTTAACTCTCCTAAGAATAACTCATCGGTTGGTCTCCTTTTCGTAAATGTTTCCATCAACAAAATCCCATAGCTATAAACATCAATGAATGTTGATAATATTCCTCCTGATCCATACTCTGCCAAATTCATATATGAGATCAGATTAACAAAGTTTTCCACTATAGGGGTATTTTAGTATATCACTCTTAAGTTTGCATAGATAATAGTTAGTGACTATTCCACTAACTGGTTTGTAAGTAAATGGCAACCTTTCTTTATTTTATGTTCGTTATGACCTTTGCTTTGCAAAAAGATTTCTTCTTTCTACCCCTTCCAATATTGAAAACTATGAAATTTTCCAAAAGTTTTGATATGGAAAAGTTTAAAGTATTTATAATAATCTTACCTGGTGCCATGTATCCAATGGTACCTAGAGTTTTAGTTTGTGCCATCCTCTGATCATGTGTTAGAAGTTTTGCGATCCCAAAGTCTCCCACACGCGCCACCATATTTTCATCCAAAAGTATGTTGCTCGGCTTCAAATCACAATGCACAATCGGTGATGAATAACCTTGATGTAGATACTCTATTGCAGATGACACATCTATCATTATTCCTAAACGTTGACCGATATTTAAAGAATAGTTTGGAGAGTACAACCATTTCTCAAGGTTTCCATTAGGCATATATTCCAGTACCAATGCCTTAAGATCAAGATTCGAGCAACTAGTAATGACCTTCACAAGATTTCTATGCCGAAGGCTACGCATGATTTGACACTCCGTGTCAAAGCTCTTGAATGCACCTTGCACGTCTAAGTCAAAAACCTTAATTGCATAAATCATCTCATTAGTAAACATTCCTTTGTATACCGAGCCAATGCTACCTTTCCCAATCAAATTTGATATGTCAAGGTTGTTTGTGGCTCGTAGAATTTCGTAGTACGAGATCCTCTCATGTTTGAGGCCGAGATTTGATTCGGAAAAAGATAAAAGTGTTGAATCTCTACCACGGCGTTTAAACATGTAGATCATAATGGCTGCTGTTGCAAGAATGATTAAAGCTATTGGCGGTAGAATATATCTTAGAAGTATGTGTCTTCTTGAAGACTTGGGTGTATTCCCTTTGCATACCTCGACATTAAATCGAGATGCTCCACATAACCCTTTATTGCCTATGAAGAATTCTGAAGTGAAGTTCCCAAAATGCCCTCCATCTGGGATTTGCCCCGTAAGATTATTGAATGAAACATTAAAGTAGTCAAGATATGTAAGCGTCTCCAAAGACAATGGAATTGAACCAGATAGATTGTTCTGGGATAAGTCCACATATTGCAACGCTCTCATATTAACTAAAGATGAAGGTATTGAGCCATTGAACTTATTGTTATCCAAACATAAATAAGTTAAACTCATTAGTTCCCCTGTACTGCTTGGAATGCTTCCGGTAAGTTGATTTCCAGATAAATTCAACTCTCTCAAACTATTCATATTTCCGATTGCATCAGACAAAGAACCCTAAAACAAATTTCGCGATAAAGATACAATCTGAAGCCGATTACTAGACCATAAAGTCTCTGGAATGCTAGACCTGAAGAGATTATCATACAAATAAATTTCTGACAGTGAATGGAGATTTCCTAAACAACTTGGTAGCTGCCCAGAAAGCCTATTTTCCTTTAAACTAATATAAAACATATTTTTGAGATTGCAAAAACTATTCGGTATTGGACCATCCAATTTATTACCATAGATTGATAAATGTTGCACGTCTCTTAAATGCCCCAAAGTCTCTGGAATCATTCTATTCATGTTATTATCTCCGAGGTTTAACAAAAACAAACTACTCAAATTACCGATTTCACTTGGAATCGTGCCTGAGATGTTGCACCCTCGAGCCACAAAAATTTCAAGAGATGCAGAAACATTGCTAGAGCCTAATAGTTTTGGTAGGGGCCCGATTATAGGGTTGTCGCCAATCAGTAAGGATGTGAGGTTCTTGCAATTGGACAAGGATGTAAGAAACTCTTGTTCATGTATGGATAGATCATTTGTGAACAAATTTGCCCACAATCCAAGTACTTGTAGTGAACGTAAGTTCCCAAGATTTATCGGTATGTGTCCAGTAAACGAGTTGAAGTTAATATCGAAACTTTTTAGTGACGAGATATTTGAGATTGAATTCGGGATATTTCCTGAAAATTGATTCCCCGGAAGATAGAGTAATTGGATATTTGGAAGCCCTTCGTCTATGGAAGATGGAATGGTGCCGGTTAATTCATTCTTGGTAAGTGAAAGTACATGTAATCTTGAGAGGTTGAACATGGAACAGGGAAGTTCACCTTTGAGTTGGTTTACTCCTAGATTCAGAACTGTTAATTTAGATAGATGTCCAATTGTTGAGGGAATTGTTCCTTCAAAATTGTTGTAAGACAAGTCCAATATATTTAAATTTGACAAGTTGCCAATTGAGGGTGGATTGGTACCTATAAAAGTTAAAAGTAATTGAAATATAGACAAGTTCCATAATCAATTGGGGATTTTGTATGTTGTCTTAAGATATACTGTAAAACTTTCAATAAAAAGGGCACAAAACTCTTAATTTTTTTTATGAAAACTTGCACGAAACTACCATATATTAAGTTTATTACACAAAAATCCCCTTATGTTTTCATAAACTCGTCAAAAAATCTGCTTTCCATCAAATTCCGTTAAATATTTGAAGGACGTGTGTGAAATTATTAAATCATTAGGAGATTTAGTGCAATAAATAAAATACATAGTAATTTCATACAAGTTTCCAAAAAGGGATTTTGTATATTTTACCAGACAATAACAAAACTGAATGAAAATTTTGTATACATGTACAGAGTAAGTTAAAGTCATAAAAAGAAACTCAGTTGCAACTTGCAAGCATGCAAGTTTTACTATCTAATCATCTTTGAGAAAAATTTGAATAATTTTGTTTCCATGTACTATTGGACACGAAAATGCAAATTTGATACAATAGTTTATGTTTTCATTGCAACTTTCCCAATTTTTCACTTGAGTTAATGCAATTTACCTCTTGATATTCATAATATTTAATTTATCTCCCTGTAATTTGAAAAAAAGTATTATACCCCTCTGTAATTTTATAAGAGTTTCACACCGCCTCCTTGATATTTTTATATGTGGCACTTTACCTCTATATGTTATAATAATATGACAGTTTATCCCCTATGTTATAATAAATGTTGTAATATAACCCTTGTATTAATTACGATAAATATGACAATTTACACCCCCCCCCCCCAATGTTACAAAACACTTTTTATGCTCACTCTCAATTTAAGCAACTCCCTAGCTGAAAGAGGTAAATTACTTCTTTAAAATTTTTACAGGGATGTAAATTGCTCCTTTTCAAATCAGGAAAAATAAATTGGACATTCTGCATTTCATATAAGGTAAATTGCCATTAACTCCATAGAAAATTGAGCTTAATATGAAAGTTGCAACGAAAATTTAAATTGTGGTTTTAAATTTGTATTTTCGTGTCCGGGTAACAAAGGTGCAATATTACCTATATTGTGGTACTAAAAATAATAAATTTCCCCATAAAAATGTAACATTTCCTATCACAAGCACCTAAATGAGCCACCTGTCTACCATACTATTGGACCCGCCACACTAGAACCTCAATTTTAGCAACCAAAGTAATACACTTTTGTTAATCCATGCAAAAACATATTTTAATCCATGTAAATACTAAACTAAAATCGCATAATCTATGAAATTTTTTCAAGAAGAAGATATACAAATATTAAATGATAGTTTCAATATCAAATAAGTAGAACATATTTTAATATATAGAATTAATTTGAAAAAATACGTCAATAACAAAGGAGTTGAAGTGGTAGTTTATCTGATTTCGTTTAATCAAATTGAGGTTCTTTAGATCTATAGAGAACTTGAATCGTGAAATTCACAAAAATAACCAATTTAATGCATTTTTCAGGTTATTATCTTGAAATTATGAATTTAATGCAATATAGATTGATGAAATGTGCTCTATATATACAGAAGATGGGTTAACATTTTTTCTAGGTAAATTTTCCTTTTTTTAAAAATTTTAATTTTTGTTTTTTGCAAATCTCCCCGTAACTCCATTTAAGAGACCCGAGGCGTTTTTGTCCATAAATAATTTGCACTGACTTACATCTTCATTTAACTTTTACTGGCCACTTTTTAGTAATTTAACTTTGTTTTCTTGGCCACTTTTTCGTACTTTTACAAAATACGGCGCCGAGATCACATTACTTTCACGTTCATTTAGGTAGATAAAATTGAGAAGGTAATTTAGGGGAATGCTTTCTCCAATGTGTTTAACATCAGTGGCAATGTTGGTATCAATTAAGACCCAATTACAAAATTGGTCTGAGCTCCTTTATGTATGGGCCATTTTTCAAGTCACATGGGAGATTTTGGACCAATTTTTAAATTGAGTCTCAATTGACATCAAAATTATTATAACTATTGAAGTTGTAGCACCAAATATACTAACTTAAAAAGTTAGAGGCATAAACACCAGGGAACTATAGTTATGTCACAAAAAATAAAATAATTTTCATATTTATCTATATGGTCATATTAATGTGTACCAGTGTATATGTTAATTCATGTAATCATATTAACAATATGTATGAAATCTTTTTTGAAAGAAATTATCTTATTAATCACCGAATTTTAAATACACGAATTCCATTTTCATGAAGATATTGGTTTGATTTAGTGAATTAGAGTCAAATTAGAGCTTGAGCTTTATTTTTCTATTTTTCTTTGTCTACTTCTTGATGGGGTGAATTTTTGTTTTTAAAAATACACTTAAGTATTAAATATGATTCCTGTTATTTGTAAAGTTTAATAACGCCATTGTTGACTGGAATAGAACTAGAGAGTTTTGGTTAATGGGAGTCTAGGAGAGATTTTTTATAATAACAAACTCGATAATTTTTTTTTTATGTTGTGATGAAATGACAACTAGACGAGAATAAAATAACATTGTATTTTTATGCAATAAAAGTTGAAAATAAACTAGTCAAAAGATGTTAAATTATTGCATTTTTGGTGTCGCGACTATAGGTCACTGACGTGTTTCTACCCCGTATCTTTATGAACCAGCATATTTTTTGTAACAATTTCAATATCGGTGACAGTTTTAATGCCAATTAAGACACAATTTCATAATTAGCTCGAAATCTCCCGTGTGTTGGCCACATCACATAAAAATTGGTCAGCACATGGGGGATTTCTAATAACATTATATAATGTAAATAACGTAGGATTTTAACAAATCACATGAATTACTTTTCTAGTATATATATATATATATATATATATATATATATATATATATATATATATATATATATATATATATATATATATATATGAATTGACTTGGATGATATATCGTCATATTTTCCATGCATGGTAAAACACACACTCCATAATAAAATAATATATAAAAAGAAAAGAAAAAAAATGAATTGAAGTTATTTTAAGATGATATCAAAAGACTTGCCTTTAATTTTATTTGCAGGTATATAGAGTAATTGAAGTCGAGACAAGTTTCCCATATGCGTTGGTATCCTTCCGCTGAAATTGTTGTACGCCAAAGAAAGTTCATTGAGTTGTGAACAAGCAGATAAACCCTCCAATTTCACCACTTAATTGATTATATGCAAGGTATAAACCCTCCAATTTCGGTAAACGGTAGCACATATCATCAGGTAGAGCCCCCGAAAGTTGGTTTCCCGTAAAAGCTATTGCCTGCAAAGAGGAAATGTTGAATATGCTCCATGGAATAGCACCAGTCAGATGATTATATTGAATACCTAAGATTTCAAGACTGCTTAACATTCCAATACTAAGTGGGATCTCACCACTAAGCTGATTATATGACATATTTACCCAACGAAGGCGTCTCAAATTCCCGATCTCATCAGGAATTACGTCACCGAAACTATTGTTATTGATGTTTAAGTATGTTAGGAACGAGAGATTTCCAATTTCTTTTGCAATGGTTCCTTGTAAGCTCATGTTGAAAAGATTAAGGATCGTAACTCTCGGACGCCTCCGGCTGCATGTGACGCCAATCCATGTACAAAAATCTGCTCCTGCTGACCAGTTGCTAGCCAAGATATTGTTTGGGTCGGAAGTAATGTGAGATTTGATGTCTAGAAGAGAACCCTCATCATCAGGGGATCTGCTATTGATCAGAAGAGATGCATCAGCCAAGCATATTTCCATCACGTAGAAGATTGAAAAAAGAAAAATGTTTGCTTGTTTTCCCATTTTTTGTTGAGTAATTTGAGTGTGATTTAGAGAGATCTAGAGCTATATATATTGAATATGTTTTAATTTATGTAGCTGAACAGAGTCATTGACTTATTGTGATGAGAATTAAAGAGACTAGCTACTTGTCCAAGTTGTGGAGGAAACTGCAGCTAGAGACATTTAATTTCTTTGTTTTTGGTATATTACTTGATGTTGATATTTTTTTTTAAACATATGCATTTATACATACAGTTGAAATCATACCCTACTTCAGATGAGAAAAGTTGCTTGAATTTTTTTTTTTTTATAATAATTTAGTACACTGATTGATTGAGTAATGGAGTGCAACTGACTTGAGCGAAGTAGCTATTAACCGATCAATTCATTTTTAAAATAATTGGCATTTTACACTTTAAAAATATAAAATAATTTGGCATTTTGAGCTTTGAAAATAATATTTTGGTATATTACACATCGAATTGCATTATAGTACCCAAATTAATTTTGTATGAACAAAAGATTGGGTAAATGTAAATTTGGCTTGGCTTTACAAGATCACTTCAACTAAATGAAACAAATGTTTTTGCTAGCTTAGCCGCTTTCCGACTAATAATTGGTTTCTACTGTTGTTAGAATTAATCACATATGGAATGGGCTAAGTCCATCTGTATGGGTTGAGCCTAACTCAATATCTAAAGCTAGCTTGTAAGATGAGGATTGTCCAAGACCTTATAAGATGGACTTAACTATTGTTTTCAACTAATGTAGGACATTTAGTCTCAATAATTGTGAGTGCTTATATACTTGTGGGAGCAAATATGCGTGTAACAAGTTGACTAATAATGCAAACGCAAAAAGGGGAAACTTCTTTCCCAAATTGGTTGATTTTCTCAAATAAAAGTCCCGGCAAAAATGTCAAAAAAGATCATGAACGAGGCACAAAAGAAATTCAAATTATTAGGACTTGCTTACATTTCTGGAACCATTTCATAGAAAAATTGTTTTTACATTTATGCATAGATAATCGCATTCCTATGATACGATATAAGCTTTAGATGTTAATATGTGGAAACAATTATCGATTTCACTCTTTTGTGATGTTTTATGTACTCTCACTTCCTTCATACAAACACCATATTGAGACTAAATGTCCTATATTGGTTAAAAACAATAATTAATCTACCTTATAAGGCCTTAGACAATTCTCACCTATAAGCTAGTTTTTGAGGTTGAGTTAGGCTCAATCCAAATAAATGGACTTAGCCCGATCCATGTTATGAATTCTAATACACCATTCAATATTCTACATCACGAAAAAAATTAAGAAAATTGTAAAAATTATATGAAATTCGTTGGTAAGTTAATATTCTCAAGCTGAGTTAGTCTTGTGACCAAAATATTACAATAATAAAAACTATGATTCTATTTAACCAAAATTATTCAATTTCCACAAATCAGTTCATATTTATCCATGTAAGAAATTAATTTGAAGATTATGAACAGCTTGGCAACAAAGTTGACTAATCTTTTGTATGCAGTCAACTGAAATCAATGTAGATGATATATGCTGATTAGAATTACAGAAAATCTTCAAAGAAAATTACATGTAAAGTTGAACTTCAAATGCTTTGACATTGTCACATAAACAGAGGATTTGGATTTATAGTGTTGAACAGTTGAACTGATTCTCCTTACAAGCATTTAATTACTCCAGCTAGAAAGAATACCAAACTTTTTGAATTTCTTATTTGAATAAACAGAAAATTATCATGGAGAACTATTATGAATTTCCAATAAAACATATTATGGACCTTAATTAGCTACTTTAATATTGATCTTCTTGAGCCTCACATGAACATCTTTCATATTAGGTCTCTCATCTGGTAAATCCGCTGTACATTCAATGGCAAGTTCCATGATTGAAACCAAACACTTCTCAATATTAGCATCTGCATTTAGTAATTCAGTATCAACAATTTGCTTTATGCTATTGGGAAGTGATTCGGACACCCATCTCTTCATTGTTAACTCTCCTAAGAAAAACTCATCGGTTGGTCTCTTGTTCGTAAATGTTTCCATCAACAAAATCCCATAGCTATAAACATCAATGAATGTTGATAATAATCCCCCTGATCCATACTCTGCCAAATTCATATATGAGATCAAATGAACAAAGTTAAATTATAGAGCAAAATGCAAAAGTACCCTTTATGTCTTGCCTAATTATTAAAAATAAAAAAGAAATGTATTATTTTTATTAGCAAATTTATTATATAAAAAAACCATCTTAGACTTCCTCATAAATTATAAGGAGGTTATTGTCAATTTTTTAAGTGGACGAAAGGGTTTTTTACAATTTTCAAAATTAACAGAGAAATTATTGCTGATTTAATAGGTGAATAGGGGTGTTTTTGCCATCTTTGATGGGGTATAATAGTCATTTGGACTTCAGAGGAGTTTTTTGGCGAATAAAAAATTGGTACGTTAATTTTTTAATAAAATTAACACAAGGTTTTTATTTTTTATAATTAAAGAAAGTATAGGGGTATTTTAGTATATCACTCTTAAGTTTGCATAGATAATAGTTAGTGACAATTCTACTAACTGGTTTGTAAGTAAATGACAACCTTTCTTTATTTTACGTTCGTTATGACCTTTGCTTTGCAAAAAGATTTCTTCTCTCTACCCCTTCCAATATTAAAAACTTGAAATTTTTCAAAAGTTTTGATATGGAAAAGTTTAGAGTATATATAATAATCTTACCTGGTGCCATGTATCCAATGGTACCTAGAGTTTTAGTTTGTGCCATTCTCTGATCATGTGTTAGAAGTTTTGCAATCCCAAAGTCTCCCACACGCGCTATCATATTTTCATCCAAAAGTATATTGCTCGGCTTCAAATCACAATGCACAATCGGTAATGAATAACCTTGATGTAGATACTCTATTGCAGATGATACATCTATCATTATTCCTAAACGTTGACCGATACTCAAAGAATAGTTTGGAGAGTACAACCATTTCTCAAGGTTTCCATTAGGCATATATTCCAGTACTAAAGCCTTAAAATCAAGATTGGAGCAACTAGTAATGACCTTCACAAGATTTCTATGCCGAAGGCTACGCATGATTTGACATTCCGTGTCAAAGCTCTTGAATGCACCTTGCACGTCTAAGTCAAAAACCTTAATTGCATAAATCATCTCATTAGTAAACATTCCTTTGTATACCGAGCCAATGCTACCTTTCCCAATCAAATTTGATATGTCGAGGTTGTTTGTGGCTCGTAGAATTTCGTAGTACGAGATCCTCTCATGTTTGAGGCCGAGATTTGATTCGGAAAAAGATAAAAGTGTTGAATCTCTACCACGACGTTTAAACATGTAGATCATTATAGCTGCTGCTGCAAGAATGATTAAAGCTATTGGTGGTAGAATATATCTTAGAAGTATGTTTCTTCTTGAAGACTTGTGTGTATTCCCTTTACATACCTCGACATTAAATCGAGATGCTCCACATAACCCTTTATTGCCTATGAAGAATTCTGAAGTAAAGTTCCCAAAATTCCCTCCATTTGGGATTTGTCCCGTAAGATTATTGAACGAAACATTAAAGTAATCAAGATACATAAGCGTCTCCAAAGACAATGGAATTGAACCAGATAGATTGTTCTGGGATAAGTCCACATATTGCAACGCTCTCATATTACCTAAAGATGAAGGTATTGAGCCATTGAACTTATTGTTATCCAAACATAAATAAGTTAAACTCTGTAGTTCCCCTGTACTGCTTGGAATGCTTCCGGTAAGCTGATTTCCAGATAAATTCAACTCTCTCAAACTATTCATATTTCCGATTGCATCAGACAAAGAACCCTCAAGCAAATTTCGCGATAAAGATACAATTTGAAGCCGATTACTAGACCATAAAGTCGATGGAATGCTAGAATTGAAGAAATTGTCAAATAAATAAATGTCTGTCAATGAAGGGAGATATCCTAAACAACCTGGTATCTGTCCGGAAAGCTTATTTTCCTGTAAACTAATACGAAACATACTTTCAAGATTGCAAAAGCTATTCGGTATTGGACCATGCAATTTATTACCATTGATTGATAAACATTGTACGTTTCTTAGACGCCCTAACGTCTCTGGAATCATTCCATTCAAGTTATTATCTCCTAGGTTTAACAAAAACAAGCTACTCAAATTACCGATTTCACTTGGTATCGTGCCTGAGATGTTGCACCCTCGAGCCACAAAATTTTCAAGAGATCCAGAAATATTGCTTGAGCCTAATAATTTGGGTAGGGGCCCGATTATAGGATTCTCGCCAATCACTAAGGATGTAAGGTTCTTGCAACTGGACAAAGATGTAAGAAACTCTTGTTCGGGTATGGATAGATCATTTGTAAATTGATTTCCCCCCAATCCAAGTTCTTGTAGTGAACGTAAGTTCCCAAGATTTATCGGTATGTGTCCAGTAAATGAGTTAATGGTAATTTCGAACATGATTAGTGATGAGAGATTTGAGATTGAATTTGGGATATTTCCTGAAAATTGATTCATCCCAAGAAGGAGAAATTGGAGATTTGGAAGCCCTTTGTCTATGGAAGATGGAATGGTGCCGGTTAGTTGGTTCATTGCGAAAGAAAGTTGTTGTAATATTGAGAGGTTGAACACAGAAGAGGGAAGTTCACCTTTGAATTGATTTGCTGCTAGATTCAGTGATAATAAATTGGATAGATGTCCAATTGTTGATGGAATTGTTCCTTCAAGATTGTTGAAAGCCAAGTCCAATATATTTATATTTGACAAGTTGCCAATTGAGGGTGGAATGGTACCTATAAAAGATAAAAATTTAGGTACTGAAATATATGTAAGTTCCAGAAAAATAGGGTATTTTTTTCTTAATATATACCATATGTAGGGTTGTCAATGGGGCGGATTTCAATCCGGATCCGATCCGAATCCGGTCCAATTTATTAGGATAATTGTCCGATTAGTGATCCGATGGACCTGATCCGATTAAGAAGATCCGTAATCCGAATTATATGGAGCGAATATGGATCTAGGCTGATCCGATCCGTTACATATCCATATCCGATATATATTACTATATGTTATTTATATATTATGTATTTAAATAAAATTAAAAATAAAACTATTTATGTTCTACTAAAATCTTTTACTATATTAAAAATAATTTTAAAAAGAAATGCATGAGAGATGTTGGTGGACTGACCAGAAAACTAATTGGGTCTACAACATATTAATTTATATTATTTAATAAGAAAAATCAAACCATAACCATTCATCCTTCAATTTTTATATTCTCTTCCATTTCTCAATATTGAGTTTTCTTCTTCTTTGTCCCAATTTATATCTTTTTTACTTATATTTTTGTTTATTCTTTTGTTCTAATTTTTATCGTTTATATTTGTCCATCATATTCCATCTTCTACAATTTTTAGGCAATAGTTTCGATGAAGTAAATAAAATTTTACATTTTTAATTCATGATGGTGGAATTTGCAAGTGATTTGGAGGAAAACGGAAAAAAAAATTAGCTTGCTAAATGGATCCGGATAATTTATCCGGATCCGGGATATCCGCCGGATTCGGATCCGGTTGCTAATATTCCAGATCCGAGCGGATCCGGATCCGGATAGAAGAAATGAAAATCGAACTCGGATCCGGATCTGCCCTGATCCGCTCCGAGTCCGACCCATTGACAGCCCTAACAATATGTTAACTTTATTGCACCAAAATACCCTTATGTTTTTATAAACTCTGCACGAAATCCCCCTTCCGTCCAATTCCGCTATATTTTCAAAAGGTATGTGCGAAGTTTATGAAAACATAAGGGGATTTAGGGCAATAAATACAACACATAGTAATTTTGTACAAGTTTCTCAAAATATGGGGGAATTTCGTATATTTTACCTGACAATAACAAATGGGTACTTAGTACATACATTAACACAATAATTATCTTTATTGTATCATACTTGATTTCACATTCACATTACAAATTTTCTATTTTGAATTTCCAATTTGCAAAAAACTATTAATCATGTGTCAACATTCCTCTTTATTTTTTTTTTGTTTAATTTTTGCCTAAAATTCCATTGCTTTATTATTTCTTGCAAGATTACCCGGCCCCTCTGTCTAAACTTTTACAGAGTAAAATACTTCAAAATTTAAGCCCATTCCCACATGCAGCACATGAGACTCAAGTCGAAAAATTTTGTATGGAAAATTTTATGAAGAATTAAAAAAGGGGAATTTGGTGCATATTTCGCTACCATTTGCGTCTATAAATTTAGTTATTCAGATGATATGATGAAAAGACATGACTCACCTGACAATTTATTTGAACCTAAATAGAGTTCTTGAAGTTGCGACAAGTTTCCCATCTGCATTGGAATGACACCTGTGAAATTGTTGTAAGATAGAGAAAGTGCATTGAGTTGTGTACAAGCAGATAAACTTGTGGGAATATCTCCACTTAATTGATTATTTGAAAGGTATAACCCCTCCAAATTCGATAAATGGTGGCACATATCATTAGGTAGAGTCCCAGAGAGTTGATTTCCCGTAAAACCTATTGCCTGCAAAGAGGAAATGTTGAATATATTCCATGGAATAGTTCCAATGAGATGATTTCCTTGAATACTTAAATATTCAAGATTGGTTAAGAATCCAAAGCTAAGTGGGATCTCACCACTAAGCTGATTATATGACATTTGGACCCTGCGAAGGCGTCGCAAGTTTCCAATTTCTTTAGGGATTACACCAATGAAACTGTTGTTACTAATACCTAAGTATGTAAGGAATGAGAGGTTTCCGATTTCTTTCGCAATGGTTCCTTGTAAGCTCATGCTGAAAAGATTAAGGACCGTAACTCTCGGGCGCCTCCGGCTGCAAGTGACGCCAATCCAATTACAAAATTCTGTTCCTAATGACCAATTGGAAGCCAAAATGTTGTTCGGGTCAAAAGTAATGTGAGCTTTGATGGCTAGAAGTGAATGCTCATCACCAGTGGAGCTGCTATTGAAATCAGGAGATGCAACAGCAGAAGCCAAGCTGATTTTCATTAGGTAGAAGAAAATAAGAAAAATGGTTGCTTCTTTTCCCATTATGTTCTATAGATTAGTTTTTGAGCGAGAGAGAGGAAGAGAAATATATAACAAGTTCTTCTATTTTATTAAGCTCATGAACAGATCTAGAGAAATCACTTGTGAAGAGAGAGACTACTTTTATAGGAGTATATATATATATATATATATATATATATATATATATATATATATATATATATATATATATATATATATATATATATTTTAGTTGTGGTAAAAGCTAATTAAATAGACAAACAAATTCTTTGTTTTTGTTATTACTTGAATTTGATTGGTGAGGCACTTAGAGACACAGAAATGAAAATATAAGAATTTTCGAGTGTTAGTTGGAATTAGAAGATTTGGAAAGACTTGCCAAAATTTTCGAGTGTGATTTGAAATTAAAAGACTTTAGGGTGTGTATGGATGGGTTTTGGCCCGGTCTCGCGGGTCTCGTGAGGCCGAGCCAAAACCCTTCCAAATGAGTTTTCGTCAAACCCATAAAACCATAAAAAACCTATTCAAAAACTCACATTCAAACTCTTCAAACTTATAAAACATTGATTTGACACCTACCACCTATTTTTTCCCCCAAATCTCACTAAAAAAAATATTGATTTGACATCTATCACCTACTTTTTCTCATAAACCCCAACATCCAAACCCAATCCAAGGGGGGTTTCAACTTATTCAAACCACAAAATCCAAGAGTCAAAACTCATCCAAATAAAGTCTCAAAGGTTTCATCGAAACCACCCAAACCAATTTTTTTAAATCGAGACTCGCGAAACTGAGCCAAAAACCATCAAAATAGACCCTTAGATTCTATTTTAGTTCTACCCTCGTCGAATTTTCAAAGTATGGAAGTTTGAATTAAAAGTCATCATAAATGCTAGCTAGATCTTTATGATTAATCAACTGAATACTAAACACACATTTTTTCGCTAAAATATTTCACTGAAAATTGCTAGAAATAATTAAGTACTCACTCTTCCAAAAATTATTTTACGTAAATTACCCTTTCTTTTTTGTTTCCTAAGGGTTTAATTCCTTCCGATGCACGTCGGACACATAATGTGGGAATCTCTCCCAACAGGAATTCGAACCTGAGTCCGTTACTTTGTAGTGACTAATCCTTTTCACTAGACCAATCACCTGTTGTTATTACCCTTAGATATATTAATAAAAAATTACGAAGGAATTTTGTGTGAACTTTAAAAAGTAATTATGTGGAATTTAATGGCTAGAAGTGAACGCTCATCAGGCAAGCATATTTCCCAGTGTTTTCATAACCGGATCGGACATAGAACCGGTAAGCTTACTGGTTACTGGTTTTATTGGTTTAACCGGGTTAACCACTGGTTGAACCGTTTAAACCGGTACGACGTCATCATGATATAGTAAATATATTGTATAAATTATAATACAAATAAAATCCTAAAATAGACCAAAAACATACCTTTCTTTAAACTCAAAAGTACATATAATTGTACTATATATTTTATTGACAACTTAATTCTAAATAGATCAATATAAATAAAAAATCTCTTATAATATTTCTATTTTAATTAATTAGATAATTTCAATATATTTAATTCTTACATTAAATGAAAGTTACAAACTAGGAAAGCAATATAATCTATTAAATTTTAACTATCTTATTTGTTCAAAAAATGGGCCTTGGCCCAATTTAAAATAAGACCCACTTTAAATTCTTTAATTAAAAAAATAAAACCCTAAAAATTCACTATTCTTTGTCCACAAGCAGCCGCTTCTTTCTTCTTCCTGCCTTCTGTTTTTTTCCTCTCTCAGCTTTAAGGTTTTGCTCAGGTCTCCAACTTTTCTTCTTTTTATTCCTTCATTTCTTTAACCAATCATTCTTTCTTTTTAATGATACTAGAAAAGTGCACGTACGTTGTACGTGTCTAGTTTTAATTTCATGTGTATTTTTCATAAATTAGAGTAAAATTAGCTATTTCTATGTCATATAATATCATATATTTATAAAAGGTCAATTTATTCTTTAAGAAATTTATTTTTATTAATTATTATTGGTTTATAAAAAAAAGTAATTGCTTTGAATAGTTGTATTAAAATATAAAAAATAAGGTCTGATTTAGTCAAAATCTTATAAAATTGAATCTAAAATAAGATTATAAGAACATTATTTAGTTCATTCCATCATTGTAGTTTTCATGTCAAGTTTATCCTTTATTCACCGATGTCACATGTTTCATCATTTTCTTCATAAATTTCACCCGAACTTTCATCTATTTCACGAACATTATTTCTTACTGGTTTCACCAGTTTTTACCAATTTCTCCTGAATTGTCATCGATTCATGTGTTTTCACTGTTTAATTTTTTTTAGTCAAACTTTTCACTTTTTAATCGATTATGACATGTTTCATTGTTTTTTCATGTTTCGTCGATCTTTTTTTCAATTTAAACTATTTTCTTCCCATTTCACCTTGTTTTTGTCGATTAAAGTTTAACTTATTTCCACCACTGATTTCACATAGTATTCACCTAAATTCATTAGTTAAATATATTTTCACTGACTTCAAGCTTTTTGACTGATTTTATCCGATTCTTCTGAAATTTCACCCAAACTTTAATCGATTCATATGTTCTCACTGCTTAAACTTTTTTTACCGATTTATTTTATTTTAGAAACTTTTTTTTTATCGGTTATAATGTTTTTCATTGTTTTTGTTTTCGGTCGATTTCTTTCGATTTTTTCTTCAGTTTAAACTATATTTCTACCGATTTCACCAATTAAACTCTTTTTTAACCGATTTCACTCGTTCTTACAATTTAACCCGTTTTACCTATTTTTCATGTTTTTAAACTAATTTCACATGTTATTCATCTGAATTTTTCATTGATTAAATATGTTCGTACCAACATTCCGTTTTTGACCGATTTTACTCTTTTTTCACCAGTTTTACCCAATTTGACTGGATTTCACTGGTTTCATCATTTTTCTTAGAAATTTCATTCGAATTAATTTTCATCGATTTTACATTTTTTGACCCGTTTATTTTAACTTAACCAATTTTACCCGTTTTCATCTATTTTTCATAAATTTTACCCCATTTTTTTTATCGATTTCAAATGTATTTAATTTCACATGCATTTTTTCACCAGTTTAAAGTGTACATACATTATACGTGTTTATTTAATTTCAGTTGTATTTTGTTGTAAATCAAAGTAAAATTAATTCCATTATGTCATAAAATATCACATTAATGAATGTTATTCAATTTATTGATTTCATCATGTGTATTTTCATCGTTTTTCTTTAGTTTTTTTGGTTTAAACCATTTTTCTAATGGTTTGACATTGTTTTTGTTGGTTGAACTTTCTTCATTTTATTGATTTCACTCATTTTACCAATTTTCACATGTTTTCACTCAATGATTTCACCTCTATTTAACGAATTTTCAACTCCTTTTAAGTGTATCTTAAATTGTTTCGCTAATCTTATCATTTGGTTTTAATGCTAGTGCCTGTCTCATGATGGTACTCCGTTATTTGTCCGTCATATGTCATAGAGTTGGTGATGAGTAATGTTATTAATTGTAACTTGAGTGACTATATATATTATTTCTGAAAGGTGTGTTTAGAGTTAAACTTGGGTACTAAATATGCATTTTTTCCGCTAATTTGAATATACTTTTTTTTTCCCTTCCATATTCATGATGCTTGGTTAGAAAGAAAGGAAGTCACAAATTTTCTTAAAATATTTTCTTACCAACATTTCGATGAAAAATTTTTAAGGAAAATTCATGTCTAATTACATTTTATTAATATACTTAATAATTTGAATAAGGGCATTTTTGTCTTCACAAAAAAAGAAAAAAACTTAAAACATTCACACTTTTAGTAGTATATAGATATAGATATGTAGTATAATTTTTACTCTTCACAAATTAATATTTGTTAGAATAGAAGATTTATGTGAAAAATATGATTTCTTTCATATTTAGAGCATAAAAGGAAATACAATTGTGCTTTTTTTTTTTTAAATAATGAACCGCCGGTTCAGGCGGTTTGCCGGTTCACCGGTTTTACCGGTTTTTGACCGGTTTTCACCGGTTCAAACTGGTTCAAAAGGTTGCTGGTTTTGAGGGGTCGATCGGACCGGACTAAGGTCCGGTTAGCGGTTAACCCGGGTTGACCGGCCGGTCCGGTCCGGTTATAATAACACTGATATTTCCACAGATAGAAGAAAATAAGAAATAGCTTATTTTTTTTTTTTTTTAGTTTGAGTGTGAATGTGAATTGCACATAAAAGACTTTAGAATAGCTTAGTTTATGCTCCACTATAACAATAATTTAGCAAGTACAATGATAGATTGACCAATAGGTTGACTCAGACAGAAGCTGTGTCAATAGCTATTTTCAGTACAAATTTGTTGGTGTGTGATTTGAGTGTGAACCAATGTTGTTAAAACCGGACCGGACCGGCCGGTCCGACCGGTTCAACCGCGAACCGGTGGTTGGTCCGGTCCGGTTTACCTCCTAAAACCACCTTACTTAAAAACCAGTCTGAACCGGGTCGAACCGGTCCAAAACCGGTGAACCGGCGAACCGGTATGGACCGGTTCAACCCGGTTCCGAATTTTCTTTTTTTTTTTCTTTTTTTTTTTTAATTTTTTGATTTTTTTAAATGTTAAAATTAAACTAAAAATTCTTGTAAAATGTGGGATTTGAACACCCAACCTCTTAGGTGAAACATAACTTCCTTACCACTTGAGCTACATCATTTTTGTTGAACTTTTAGTACAAATAAAATTTATAAATATAGAAATTGTAGCCAAATTAACATTTTATACATTATGAATGAAAATTAATACTCAAGTAATAATTTGTTATTAAAATTTGTTCTATAAAATATTTATTTTCAATATTATTTTTAGGATAAAGAGTCAACTCGATATATTATGCAAGTTTGACTTTGAATATTAGACTTTTATACATAACAATATTTTAAAATTTATGAATTTCTTAGTTTGTTGTGTTTTTAACTTATACTTTTAAATTTTTATAAAGAAATGTAATCATATTATATTTATATGAGCATACAAATTAGTATCATATTACCGTTATGATATAAGTTAGATAAATATTATATGATTTAATTTAAATATATTATTAGATTTTGTATATTTTTAATTAGTTGTAGGATAATGTTTAAATTTTATGCATATTACATATAATTTAAAATTAAATATATTTATTATATTATTATGACGTCATCCGGTCCGACCAGCGGTCCGACCGGTTCGACCAGTAAAACCACTAACCAGTCGGCTCACCGGT
This sequence comes from Penstemon eatonii, assembly GCA_038501285.1. NCBI lineage: Eukaryota > Viridiplantae > Streptophyta > Magnoliopsida > Lamiales > Plantaginaceae > Penstemon > Penstemon eatonii. The sequence continues at coordinate 2,455,053 of CM076708.1, read as the reverse complement.
TCACTATCCGGTCCGGTTCTGAAAACATTGGTGTGAACGTGAGTTGGACTCGAAAGACTTTAGAAGAGCTACTAACCATTCAATACTTTCCAATGGGTTCCACCCTCAATTTCTTAATTAATTCTTTTTTCTGAGGTTTTATCCCTTTCAATGCAGTTTGAGCACATTATAATGACTATTTTATAGTGGCTATTTCCTTCCACTGGACCAATAACATGTTGATTTAATTGATTTTCCTTTGGTTCTACCTTCCTAATTTTTCTTAGTGTCAACTGTGAAAATCTTAATAGTAACTTACATTTTTTTCCTAGAATATTTCATTGGAAATTGCACCACTTTTGGTCCCTCTTATCATTAACTTTTTACAGAGTGGTCCCTTTTATGTCCATATGAATGTGAAAAGTACAAATAAAATTGAAGAGACTAAATCAACTTTATCTCGTCTTAAAACGGTCCATCTCTTTGTGAACATCACATAACAAACGATAAGGTGAAATAGGATTGTGATTGGATCTCAATAAATTGGTTTTTTCTAATTTCTCTTTTTGTGTGTATATTTAATCAATTTTCTTCCTTTATGGCAATTTATTTCCATTCCTGATCCAGACATGATTAAAACCCTCTACAAAGAAATTAATTTCACAAACAATATAAAGCAATGGTAGGGATCAAAAGTCAAGCAAAATAGACAACAATTAGTCGATTACTAATATGGATTACATGAATTTCATTGGTAAGTTATATCTTCAATTAAGGTAACAATAGGCTAGTTCGTAATGAACTTTTTTATTCATTCAATCTGCCAAGTTTATTAGAATGATTCAGACTCAATTTTCGGTATTTTACATCAATTTTCAAATGTTCAAACCCCTCAACAAAACTTTGTTGATGAGGGAAAGCACGAATATATTTTAAACATTGCAAGGGCACTAAACTTCCACTTGATATGTGGAGTGAATGTATCCTTATTGCAGTATATATACTTAATGAATAGAACCCCATCCCCTTTGCTCAACCATTCATGCCATTACACTCTATTATACAACAAACCTGTTAACCAGTCCATTTTAAGATCTTTTGGTTGCTTGGTTTATGCATCTACATTACATGAACTTAGGATAAATTTGACCCTAGAGCCAAACCATGCACTTTTTTGGGCTATGCCATGACGACATTTATCCATTTCTTTCCTTCAACATGCACTGAGTCCCTTTACCATCCCTGTACTCCCCACACGACAACATTGCCTTTCTCAATGGTGAACTAAGAATCATACATGGAACTTCCTCAGGGATATACTCATCCTCCTACTTCTCACTCTAACAAACAAGTTTGTAAGCTTACTAAATTTGTATATGGTTTGAGACAAGCAAGTACGGAGTGGAATACTAAGCGTACTTCTATTTTACACTCACTTGGTTTCACTCAATCTCTTTCTGATTATTTTATCTACAATAACGGTTTTGACAATTATTTCATAGCTTTATTAGTCCATGTAGATGACATAATACTTGAAGGACCTAATTTGGACATCATTCAATTACTAAATCATCTTTAAGTTCTGCTATCACATTCAGAGATCTGTGCAAACTCAAGTATTTCTTAGGAATTGAACTAGCCTACTCGCAATCAGGTTTGTTCATTTCACAAAGGAATTACACACTACAATTGTTAGAAGATACTGACAACCTTGCCAGTAAACTAGTAAGCCTTTCTATGGATCCAAACATTAAACTTGCTCATGATCATGCTAATTTACTTCCTGGTGCATCACCATATAGAAGACTTGCAGGCCTGACATCAGTTTTGTTGTTCATAAACTGAGTCGATTCCTGGCCAAACCTGCTCACATACACATGACAGCAGCTCATCATCTACTCAAGTATTTTAAAGGGAATCCAGGACAGGGTTTACTTCATCAAACTAATCCTTACATACATTTACCTGCTTTCTACGATGCAGACTGGGGTTCGTCTGTGGATACTCGTAGGTCTACAGTGGGGTTCCGTGCTTTCTGGGTGCTTTCCTAATTCCGTGGAAATCTAAGCGGCAACACACTGTTTCCAAATCCTCTGCAAAGGCTGAATACATATCATTGGCGACAACAAGGAGCGAACTACTCTGCATTATATTGTGGTAATGCGTCGGCAATCCACTTATTGAACAATCCGGTTTTCCATGAACAAACCAAGCACGTTGAAATTGATTGTCACTTGGTGCGAGAGCATGTCAGTAGCCTCCACATCCGTCTGCTCCCTATGAAATCTTCCCTGCAATTGGCAGACATTTTTGCCAAAGCAATCCCGCAACAACCATTCCGATTTATCCTCTCCAAGTTGGGTGTAAAAGATCATTACTTTCCAACTTGTGGGGGCTATTAGATCATAATACAGAAAAAGGAAAAAGAGAATTAAGCAAATACTGTATTTGCTGATTTAATTGTGCGCGAAGATGAATTTCCCCAAAATTAGAAATTAGCTCCAATTGTTCAATTGCAATGTGACTGTTACCCTTTCAAAGAGTCCACAACAGAATCAAAGTCGGCGTTTTGGAGAATAGCAATTTTATTAGTTTCTCTTTTTTAGTTTTAAGGCGTTTTAGTCTTTTTTTTTTTTATATAGTAGAAAAGTGCACGTACAATTAGTTTTAATCTCATGAGTATTTTTTGTAAATTAGAGTAAAATTAGATATTTTTATGTCATAGAATATCATATATTTATGACTGGTCATTAGATTTTTATGAAATTTATTTTTATTAACTATTAACTGGTTTATAAAAAAAATGATGGCTTCGAATAGTTGTAATAAAATATAAAATGATGACTGATTTAGTTATTACATCTTCTAAAATTGGTTCTAAAATAAGATCATAAGAACATTATTTAGTTCATTCCATCATAGTAGTTTTGATGTCAAGTTTATTCGTTATTCACCGATGACATATGTTTCATCCGTATTTTCATAAATTTCACCCTTACTTAATCGATTTCACAAGCATTTTTTCTGACTGGTTTGACCAATTTTTTCACCAACTTCACCAATGTTTACCAATTTCACACGAAATTTTTTTACTGTATATTTTTTTCTATCGATTTTTACGTTTTTTTATTGATTATAAATTTTTCATTGTTTTCCTCTTTTTTGGTCTATCTTTTTTCCAATTTAAACCATTTTCTTCCGATTTCATCTTGTTTTTGTCAGTCAAAGTTTAACTCGTTTCACCTATTTCACTGATTTCACATGTTATTCATCTAAATTTTTCATTGATTAACAAGTTTTCACCAACTTCAAGCTTTTTTGACTGATTTTATCCGTTTTTTTACAAAATGTACCAAACTTTCTTCGATTCATATATTCTCACTTTTCCAATTTTTTTACCTCTTTTTTTTAGCGATTTATCCCTTTTTTATTGTTTATAATACTTTTCATTGTTTTTTCTTTTTTTGTCGATTTCTTTTGTTTTTTTTCTTCAGTTTAAACAATTTTTCTACCGATTTCACCAGTTAAACTCTTTTTTAACTGATTTCACTCGGTTTTACCATTTTAACCCCTCTTTACCTATTTTCATGTTTTTTCACTAATTTCTCATGTTATTCACCTGAATTTTTCATTGATTAGATATGTTCTTACCAACTATACGTTTTTGACCGATTTTACCCTTTTTTTCACCGGATTTACCCAATTTCTTTCATCATTTTTCTTAAAAATTCCATTCGAATTAGTTTTCAACGATTTCACATATTTTCACCAACTTTACCTTTATTTTAACCGATTTTACTTGTTTTCATCCATTTTTCACAAATTTTATCCGATTTTTTTTTATCGGTTTCAAATATATTTATGATTTCACATGCATTTTTTTACCGGTTTAAAGTGCACATACATTGTACGTGTCTATTTAATTTCAGTAATATTTTGTTGTAAATCAGAGTAAAATTAATTTCATTATTTCATAAAATAGCACATATTAATGACTGCTATCAATTTATTAACTTCATCATGAGTATTTCATCAATTTCTTTAGTTTTTTTAAGTTTAAACCATTTTTATAATGGTTTGGCTTAGTTTTTGTTGTTTGACCTTTTTTTTTCATTTTATTGATTCCACTCATTATTACCACTTTAACCAATTTTCACATATTTTCACCGACTATAGCATTTTTCACCTATTTTACGCATTTTTCACATATTTCATCATTTTTTATGTAAGCTCATCGTTTCACCGATGCCATCCATTTTTTCCGCGTATTCCACTTGAATTTTCATCGATTTCACATGTATTTACCGAATTTTCAACTCAAATAATTATACATTATACATCTTCAATTACTTTAAGTATATATCAAATTATTTCACTTACATTATCATTCGAAAGATATTTCTTTACTGATCTGAGCCATTTCACTTATTATATTAATTAGTTTAATTCAATAATCATTGAATTTTACTGATTTTTATTTTTTACTGATTTACTCGTTCTTGATCAATTATTACCTATTGTTCATTGTTTTTCCTTTTTTTCATCGATTTCTTTTGTTTTCTAATATTCAAACAAAAAAAAAACTTGTTTTCTACTGGTTTAGTTCACACTGTATTTGCTAGTTAATTTTTTTTTTCATATTTTACTTATTTTTATCAGTTTAACTTATACTTCACCGATTTCACATTTTTTTTTAATAAATTTCACTTAAATTTTCATTGATTTCACATTATTTCACAGACTATAATTTTTTTTTAATGATTTAACTCATTCTTCATATATTTCACCTGTTTTTCACTGATTTCACCAATTTATTTTCCATGTTCTCACAAATGTCACCCAAATTTTCATCGATTTCACATGTATTTATCGATTTTACCGGCATTATTTATAACCGAATTTACCCATTTTTTCACCTACTTCACCAGTCTTCATAAATTTCATCCATATTGATTTCACATGTTTTCATCAATTACATAAAATTTATTTGATCGGTTTCACCAACTTTCATTGATTTTCATCGGTTTTTTCACTTATTTCACACGTGTTTTTCAAAAAGGTTTCTATGAATTTTTGAGGTAATGTTTCCCATGTCAAATAAAGACTACTTTGTTTACTAAGTCATAAGCATTTTTGTTCATAGGTTATATGCGATTCTACTTTAACAGATTTTGTGATAGAGAATTTGATTTTTTTAGGGAGAAACATATTGTATTAAATCCTTAAACAAAATAAATAATACTTTTACATAACAACATATTGATAATACATTATAATAATTTTACATGTATATTTTAGCAACTATATAAAATAATAGTGTATTTTTTTTTAATTTTTATGTGTTATAGGATAACAATAATGAAATTGTAAAAGAGTTGGAAGATGTAATTTCTTAATTATTGGAGTTATTGGAGTTGTTGTAGTGAATAACTATAATAAGATTTTTTGTCTAATTTGAATATATTTTTGTTTTTCTTCCATATTTATGGTGCTTGGTTAGGAGCAAAGGAAGTTACATATTTTCTTAAAATATTTTTCTACCATATTTTTTATGAGAAAATTTAAGGAAAATTTATGTCTAATTATATTTTATAAATATACTTTACAATTTGAATAATGGTATTTTTGTCTTCACAAAAAAATAAAAAAACTTAAATTATTGACACTTTTAGGGTACGTAAGTACAAAACCTTCGACATTTTTTCTTATGATAATAAATTAAGATAGTTGAAAATTTGAAATTTTCTCAAAAGGGCAAGTTAATAGTTTTCACCAATTTTTGTTGATACTAAAAATTAGTTTAATACAAAAATTTATTCAAAATGGTATGTACACAGTCATGTTTAATGTAATTCTTATGTTAAAGTCGGTTTTTGCCACAATTTTTATACACAGCCCGTGAAAAAGTTTAATTCCTCGAAGGAGTAAGCTCACAATTTTTGCCAATTTTGTTACGGATACTTAAAATTTTATAAAGCAAAAAAAATGTTCATAGGGATAAGTACAAAACCCTAAAAATTTTTTTGTAGTATTCAAGTCAGTTTTATAATATTTTTAGCCAGTGGAAAAATTGAAATTTTCTTGAAGATGTAAGTACACAATTTTAACTAAGTTTTTATCAAACTTAAAATCGATTCAAATACAAAAATATGTTGAAAGTTGTGCTTACATAGTCATGGGTAATATTTTTCTTATGATATAAGTCGGTTTTTAGATATTTTGAGCCCGTTGAAATATTGAGTTCCTCGAAGGGGTGTAAGCTCACAGATTTTGGCAATTTTTTACCAATATTTAAATCTTATAAAAACAAAAAAAACAATTGTTCATAGGGTAAGTACAAAATTCTCGATAATTTTTTGTATGATTCAAGTCAGGTTTTTTAATATTTTGAGCCACTGGAAAAATTGAAATTTTCTCCAAGGGGTTAGTTCACTATTTTAACCAATTTTTTGCGGATACTAAAAATCAATTTAAATATGAAAATATACTCAACGTGGTATGTACACGGCCGTGGGCAATGTTTTTCTTATGTTATAAGTCGGTTTTCAAATATTTTGAGTCCGTGGAAAAATTGAATTCCTCAAAGTGGTAAACTCACATTTTTTGCCCATTTTTTTACTGATACTTACAATCTTATGAAAATAAAAAAAATAAAAAAATTGTTACAAAACCCTCGATAATTTTTCGTATGATTCAAGTTAGTTTTCTAATATTTTGAGCTAGTGGAAAATTTGAAATTTTCTCCAAGGGGTAAGTTAAAAGGTTCAACCAATTTTTAGTTGATACTAAAAATCTAGTTAAATAAGAAAAATGTATTCAAAGTGATACGTACCCAGCTATGGGCAATAGTTTTCTTATATTATAATTCGATTTTTTGATATTTTGATCCCGTGGAAAAATGAATTCCTCGAAAGGGTAAGCTCAATGTTTTTGTCAATTTTTTACGGATACTTAAAATCTTGTAAAAACAAAAAGAATTGTTCGTAAGTACAAAACCCTCGATAATTGTTGGATAAGGATGAAGATGAAGGCACTGAAGACAAAATAATAAGGGAGGTTTTGATGCATTCCAAAACTTCAAATATTGGCTAAGTATGGGTTAACTTAGCTGATGATCCCTTTGAAGAAATTTTGACTAAGTAATGAAGACATCAGAAGAGTCAAATTTCAAGGTCCAAGACTTCTGATCTGCTGAAGGAAAGATATCAGACTGATGAAGATCAGCCGACTCAAATCAGATTTGTTCAAGTTTGAGATCAGCCTAGTTCGCCATCAGACTTGCACGTTCGTCAGCCAAGTGGAAAGGATCATAAAGTCTTCCCAACGGTAATAAATGCCCCTTGGAGTAATAAATGCTGAATTACAAGGTTATTAAAGACAAATGATTGAAGAAATGCTTCGCATCAGTTGGGTGCATTTAATGCTGCCTGCAGAATAGTACTGTTTACAGTACGGACAGACTGCAAAAGAGCCGTTCGCGGATTTTAAGGACCAGTACTCGAGGAATTTGAATCCTGTCACTCTTCAACGGACATTTTTCAAACCTCAAGTATAAATAGCTGAAAGAGACGAAGAGAAGATAAGCAACACACTTTCTGAGAGAATTTTCGAAGCAGAACTCCTAAGTCTCAAGAACAGCTCACTCATCAGCTTAGTCATTTGTTGACAAAAAGCGAAGTTGAAGAACGAAGCTAAACACATCTTCTGAGTGAATTTGTAAAACAGAGTGTTGTGAGAAGTAGATATCCATCTTAGTGAGTGATATTACTTCAGAGAGTAGGATTTCTTTGTGATTTCTTACTGCGCACTTACGGCCTGTTCATTTGTTGGTTGGCGTAAGCAGAGTGTACTGGTTACTTTGTGTTTCTAGTATAACCCAAGATCTTTGTGACTTGGACGAGTTGATTAAAGGATATTCAAATCCATATAACCACTATAAGAATTACTTGTGTTTTATCTGCATTTTTACTTGCATATTTCAAGTTTGCATAAAACCATTTTAGTTAACTGTTTGAAAAGGAATTAAAAGGAGTTTGTAAAACTGGGGAAACACTTTTCAAACTACTAGGAATACTTGTGAAAAACACTTTAAAAATCCGCTGCAAGTACTCTAAGAATTAAAACTGATTTTAACAAAATCAGCTAAGTATTTATCAGACGAGTGGTCATCAAACCTGTTCAAAGATTTGTTCGCGAACAGAACTGTAACTTACTACTCTGATCAGCTTAGTCTGTTCACAGTTAGAGAAAAGTTTTAAAGTTAAAATTGGAAGAAAATTTTAAAGAGGTTTATTCACCCCCACTCTAAACCTCTTCTGACCACTTGGGACCAACAAGTGATATCAGAGCAGGTGGTTCACTAGAATCAGCTGCCTGATCAACGAGCTTGATCCAAGTGTTTTCAAAGATTTTCAAAACTTTTCAAAAGAGCATCTTTTTGAAAAATAAAAACTTTTTGAAAAATGGACTGTATCAGCCATGTTCCCCACATTGCTGGTATGTCGTTTGAAGACTGGAAAATCAGAATGGAGATTTTCCTTGCTGCCTATAATGATAACATGTATACATGCATCATCAAAGGTCCATTCAAATTCACCAAGACTATTATAGTTGATGAAGCTGAACTAGTGGTGGAAAAAGATTTGACAGAGATGACATCCGAAGAAATAAAGCTGTTCAATCTGGATAAAGTTGGCCGTTTCATCATGACCAAAGCCCTGGATAATGATCGGTTTGACAAAGTCAAACATTGCAAAACTGCAAAAGAGATGTGGGATAAGGTTCGTGACATGAGCGAAGGAAACGACGCCATCAAAGAGCACCAGCTCAGTGTTGCCCTGGAGAAGCTGGATAACTTCAAGATGAAATCTGGAGAAACTATTGATCAAATGGACACTAGATTCACCAGAACCCTCAATGAAGTTCTAAAGCTGGGAAAGACCTTCACTGACAAGGAGATCACCGTCAGAGTACTGAAGGCCCTGCCTCCCAAGTTCAACATGAAGGTGACAGCCATGGAAGAATCAAGAGATCTGGGGAAGATTTCTCTTACAGAGCTGTTCTCCGTACTCAAGGCGTATGAGTATAAATTGCCAATAATGGGTGTTGAAGAAACCTCAACTTCAAGTCCCACAGCTGCACTGGTTGCTGCTGAAAATCCAAGAAGGCCAGCTCACAAAAGCAAAGATGTGGACTCATCTGATGAAGCCACAATACTCAACAAAAAGGAGTACACTGCTGGAGACGTAGCATTGCTGATGAACAACTTCAAAAAGTTCTACAGACGGAAAATGAAGAACAAATATAACAATGCTTCTACTTTTAATCCTACTTCTTCTTCTCAGGATAAGGATTCTTATAAATCCAAAATGATGTGTTATAATTGCAGGAAACTGGGTCATTTCATCAGAGACTACCCATATCCTAAAGCTGAAAAGTATACAGAAGAAGAAAAGAGAATCAGAAAAGAAAGAAAGCATCAGAAAGCTAAGGCAATGGTAGCAGAAGCAGAAAAGCCAGCTGCCGTCTACTCATCTGATTCAGATTCAGACACTTCTGATGAAGAGAGCCCTGCTCTTCTCTGCCTGATGGCTAAGGAATCTGATGACTCTGAGGATGAGGTAACTCCTCTTGATAATGAATTATTTAATTCATTTGAACAAATGATGCTCAACAATACTAGCATTGCTGATGCATTTAAAAAGCTTAAGGAAGAGATGATATTGCTGAAAGAGCAAAACAGTTCACTGAAACTTAAAGCTGAAAAGCTAAGAGAATCAGCTGAATATAAACAGCTTGAGAAAGTCATTGAGTCTCATGAGAATTCATCTGCTGCATCCACTCATATGTCTAGTAAACAGAAGACACCTTTAGAACAGGATAAGCAAGAACTGAATCATACTGAGAAATTTATATCTGCTAACAATAGTAAGGTCATCCTGTATGTTCAAACTGCTAGACCTGCTTCACCTGAGAAAGTATTAAAGGAGACGAAAACTCCTAAGGCTAAAAAGAGCAAAGAGCCTAGTATAGGAAAACAGACTAGTAAGCCTAAACAGAAGAGTCCTAGGAAGTCATCTGATAAGGCTAAAACTAATCAGACTAGTGACAAAACTAAGTCGTCTGTTAATGAGCAAGCATCTAGTAAACCAAAGAAGCATAAAAACAAGAAAAATCAAAATGCTTGGTATGGAAATGAGTCTTATTATGTGCAACCTGCTGCATATCATCCTATGTATCATGCACCTCAATTTCCAACTTACTATGTACCTTACCCTGCTCATCCAATGCATGCATATCCTCCATATCATGCATCTTACTCTGCATTTGAACATTATCCTTATCATGCTAATCATCAACAATTTGACAAATCTGATGAACGTGGTAAAGGCAAAGCTGTTCATACTCCTGTTGAAACTCAGAAGCCTAAGAAACCTAAGACCTCATCATCTTGGGTTGTCAAAGGTGGAACTAATCCTTCAGGACCCTTTCAATAAGGGTACCTAAAACAATTTTATTTTGTTTTGCAGGTTAGGATTAGGAGTAGGAGTAAAGTAGAGAAGATTTGGTACTTGGACAGTGAATGTTCAAGACACATGTGTGGAAACATACATGAGCTGACTGATGCAGTTGCTGTGGATGGTCCAAAGGTTACCTTTGGAGACAGCAAAGAAGGCAATATTAAAGCTAAAGGAAAACTGATCAGAGGAAACATAGAGATATCTGACGTCTCATATGTCAAAGGCCTCAAATATAATCTGCTGAGCATAAGTCAATTTTGTGACAAAGGATATTCAGTTATCTTCTCAACAGATAAGTGCTATGTTGAACAGATTGGTACAAAGAAGGTTATCTTATCTGGAAGACGACAAGGAAATATCTACATAGTCGACTGGAATTCTGTTGACAAGAATTCAAATGTTTGTTTGGTGGCATCAACACCAAGTGAAGTTAGTTGGCTATGGCACAAGAGAATGAATCATTTAAACTTCAAGACCATCAACAAATTAATAAAGAATGATTTGGTAGAAGGGATTCCTAAAACAGTCATGAGCAAAGATAAGCTTTGTGACGCCTGTCAGAAGGGTAAACAAATCAAGTCATCGTTCAAAAGCAAGAAGCATCAATCTTCTGGAAGAATATTGGAGCTGCTACACATGGACTTATTTGGACCCATTGATCCTGTCAGTAATGGTGGAAAGAAATACTGCCTAGCTGTTGTGGATGACTATTCAAGATATACTTGGGTGATATTCATGAAGAAGAAAAGTGAAACCAAGGAACATCTTACTAATCTGATGGAACTGATCCAGAATGAGAAAAGCATAAAAATATTAAAGATCAGATCAGATAGAGGGACAGAGTTTACAAACTCTACTGTTGAAGAGTATTGTAATATCAAAGGAATACATCATGAGTATTCAGCTGCTAGAACCCCTCAACAAAAAGATGTTGCTGAAAGGAGAAACAGAACACTAAAGGAAGCTGTCAGAACCATGATAGCTGAAGCTAAGCTGCCACAAAGATTTTGGGCAGAAGCAACAAATACAGCATGTTTTACCCAAAACAGATGCATGATCAACAAGCACCAAAACAAGACTCCATATGAAGTTTGGAACAACAGGAAGCCAAACATTCATTATTTCAAAATATTTGGTTGTAAATGCTATGTTTTAAATAATGGAAAAAATCACCTTACTGCATTTGCAGAAAAGGCTGATGAAGCTGTTTTTGTAGGATACTCTACTGTTAGTAAAGCTTATAGAGTGTTTAACAAAAGAACATTACTAATAGAAGAATCCATTCATGTAGTATTTGATGAACCAAGTCAATCTTCTGAAAAGAATCAAAGTGTTAATCAAGATCTGTCTACTGATTTGCAGAAGTTGAATGTTGGAAGGAATGAAAAATATGTTCCCATCATACTACCTGATCTCAACCCAGCTGATAACTCAAGTGTTGTTCAAAATCACAGAGCTGATTGTCTAACAGACGAGTTGCTAACAGCTGATAGACAAGAGACTGTTCAACAGACAAGAGAAGTTCAACAGACTACTACTGGAACTCCAACAATAGTGTTGCAAGATCAAAACAAAGGACAACATTATGATTTGCAACCTGATCTTAGATGGCTCAAGAATCACCCACCAGAGCTGGTGATTGGTGATCCTTTGGATAAATTGAAGACTAGGAGAGCTGCTGCAAGTGATGCAATGTTCGCCAGCTTTCTATCTCAAATTGAGCCCAAACAATTCGAAGAAGCTCTTAGTGATTCAAACTGGATTGAAGCTATGCAAGAAGAGCTGAATCAATTTGAAAGGAATGAAGTCTGGTACTTAGTTCCTAGACCAAGTCATCAAAGAGTCATTGGCACTAAGTGGGTATTCAGGAATAAGATGAATGAAGATGGTGAAGTCACCAGAAACAAAGCAAGATTAGTGGCCAAGGGTTACTGCCAAGAAGAAGGCATTGACTTTGATGAAACGTTTGCACCAGTAGCAAGATTAGAGGCAATCAGACTCTTTCTTGCTTATGCTGCTCACAAGAATTTCACCGTCTATCAGATGGATGTGAAATCAGTTTTTCTCAATGGAGAATTGCAAGAAGAAGTTTATGTTGAACAACCTTCTGGATTTGACGTTTATCAAGAAGAAGACAGAGTGTATCGTCTGAAGAAAGCCCTCTATGGACTGAAACAGGCTCCAAGAGCATGGTATGATACCTTATCTGATTTTCTTTTAATTAAAGGATTTCGCAAAGGTAAAGTTGACAAGACCCTGTTCACTATTGAATGGGAAGAACATATTTTGCTTGTGCAAATTTATGTGGACGATATTATTTTTGGTTCAACTAACCAACAGATGTGTGATAAGTTCTCAAAGCTGATGCAGAACAAGTTTGAAATGAGCATGATGGGAGAACTTAATTATTTTCTTGGTTTGCAAGTTAGACAGTTGCCTGATGGAATTTTCATCAGCCAAGCAAAATACACAAATGATCTGTTCAAGAAATTTGGTATGGAAACTAGCTCTACTGCTACTATTCCAATGTCTACAAGTCTTCGTTTGGATAAAGATGAAGATGGCAAATCAGTGGACATAACCAAATACAGAGGCATTATTGGGTCACTGTTATATCTAACAGCTAGCAGACCTGATATCACGTACTATGTTGGGGTTTGTGCGAGATTTCAATCAAATCCTAAAGAATCTCATCTCTTAGCTGCCAAGAGAATATTGAAGTATGTTAAGGGCACTCAAGAATTGGGATTGTGGTACCCTAGGGAATCTGGATTTGAACTTATTGGATATTCAGATTCTGACCTTGTTGGCTGCAAAATTGATAGAAAAAGCACAACAGATGCCTGTCAATTATTATGTAGTCGTCTGATCTCATGGATGAGTAAGAAACAGACTTCAGTATCCATATCAACTGCTGAAGCTGAGTACATAGCTGCTGGAGCTTGCTGTGCACAAATCTTATGGTTGAAGCATCAACTGGAAGACTACAATATCAAAATCAGTGGAATACCAATCTACTGTGACAATACAAGTGCAATCAGTCTTACTCAGAATACTACAAGTCACTCAAGGACTAAGCATATTGAGATCAAGCATCATTTTATTAGAGATCATGTGGAGAAATGAAATGTCTTGATAGAATATGTGTTTACTGAAAATCAGATTGTTGACATCTTCACAAAACCTCTAAGTGAGACAAGGTTTTCAACTCTAAGAGCTGAATTGGGTTTATTAAAATTGGATGCATAAGCTGAGGGGGAACTCATCAGAAGACTGGAGTTCAACAGCTTACTCATTTTATTTATCTTCAAGGATTAACTTTCAACAGACTAGTTAACTCATGAATTCTTAAAGTCAGGAGGAACGTGTAAGACTAGCGGTACTTCTGATTAAAAGATGAAATTTGTTGATGACAGTTAGTTGAAGTTATGTTTTCAACAGAAGAGTAAAGTCTTGAAGAATGAAGACTTAATGTCTAGCTGGATTGACAAACAGCTGAGGAAGGTTATCAGCTATTGGCTTTCACTGATAACAACTGTGTCATCAGGACATTAGTCCATCAGATAAGTATTTATTTTACTCATCTGATCGCTTGTGTAAAAGCTTATTGTTTAAAACGTTTTTAGCTAAAACACGCTTTTACAAGTGACAGAAGGGCGGTATAAATTCTCGCTCCTCATTTAATGCGATTTGAATTTGAAAAATCGTAACTGACGCCGCACGATCAGCACTGACAAGAAACGGATCTAACGGTTAGCTGGTATCACGGAAACCGAAATACCCTAACTCTATAAATCCAGATCTGATCAGCCGTGTAGTTCTTCACGCACCCTAAAAATTCAAAAGCACTTGTGAGAAAATACTTGCAATTTTTCTGCAAATTTCTTCCTGTTTCCCTAACTTTCAATAGATTTGCAATGGCCGCTGAAGGTATGTTCCTAGCTTATGATTCATACTACCAATCTGGTACGAAATTGATAAGGAACTGCTAGAGAAGTTCAAATCTGCTTCGTTGGTGAACTTCATGGAGTACAATGAGGGAGTGATCTGGACTGATCAAGTGATGGAGTACTACAACACAACAAAAGCTGACTACAACTCACTGGAGATTAAGGCTACAGTGGGAGGAAAATCTATCACCATTACCCCAGCTGTTCTTCACGAAACCTTTGGGCTTCCTAACAGTGGACGACATGACGTCATTGTACTGACGGAAGACAAGCATCAACAATTCTGGGCGATCTGCGCCAAAGAGGGAGAAGTGTTGTCTGGCAACATAAGGAAGAAACAGCTAAAGGATGAATATCAGCGGATGGCTGATATGGTGTCGAAGCTGATAGAAAACTGCACTTTTTCTCTGGATGCTGTTACTATGAAGAGGTTCAGTATCATGGCTGCCATCTACTATGGTCTAGAAGTCAACTGGTCCATAATAATTTGGTACATCTTGGCTGATTTTCTGGATGTAAAGAAGGAAAAGGTCCTCATACCAACCACAGGATCACGCTCAGTTACCTACTGTTCAAACTGGGGTGTCCTATGCTGAATGGTAAAGAAATCCACAAGTCTAAGGCAATGACTAAGTATTTGCCTGTTCAGAAGAGGAAGGCTGGTGAGCCTGAAGATGTTGAATATGTGGAACCAAAGGAGGTTCCTGCCAAGAGGCAAAGAAGATTGGTCAAAACAGCTGACCTAGCTGTTGAGACTAAGACGAAAAAGGCTGCTGATAAGCCCAATGAGAAGGCTTCAAAGAAAATGGAGTCAGTGACTGCTGCTGATCAGACCACGAAGGCTATTGATCAAGTCACTGCTGATGTCAGGACTGCTTCACCTGCATCACCTTCCAGGACTCCATCTGCTGAAATGCCTGATGAGAATGTCTCTCACAGGACAAGGAGTCAACAAAGAGACACTGCTGCTTCTAGATATATTGAAGGAAGAACCAAGAAAACTGCAAGGAAGCAGATGACCTTTGTTGAAGAACCCACTAAGTTAGAAAACTTAGTGAGACAAAGTCCAGTGTCTGCTGAAAGACCAATTGGAGCTGTTGAGGACTCTGCTGCTGACAAAGCTGATGAGCAACAGACTACTCAAACTACACCAACTGTTGAGGTTGCTCAACCTCATAATGATCCAGATGTCATGATCATCCATCCTATAGCTGCTGCTCCCATATCATCTGCTGGTCCAGCTCTTGCTCCAGCTGATAAAGGTAAAAGAAAAATAGTGCTTAAGAGAAATAAAACTCTAAAGCTGACAAGAAAGTAAGAGAAGAAGCTGAACAGAGGAAACAAGATGAGTTGGAAGAGAAGAAAGCACGTGAGCTAAGCAAGGCTCAGGCTGCTAAGGATGAAGCCAGAAGAAAAATGTCTGAGGCAGAGAGAAAAGCTGCTGAAGATGCTGAACTGGCTATGGTGATTGAAATGAGCAAGACTGATGCCTATGGACCTGTCCATGGAGGTGGCATCAAGATTAAAGAGGCTGAAGAAGGACAAGAACCCCCAAAACTGAAGATGCCTGCTGGGGAACAGAAGCCTAAGGAAAAATATGAAGTCAGAAGAGCTTTCAACATAGTATATGCTGATAAAGGGCTTTTCCAAAGGTTTGAGAAGTCCTTAGCCTATTATGATCAGAAGTTAATGTTAAAGACCCTGTTCACGCAAGAAAAGCCAAGATATATCAGATGGAGAGACAACAGGCTGAATAGATCCATAACAGAACTTCAGAATCTGAAAGACTTAGCTGCTGAAGAACAATGGGTTCTAAACTGGCTAAAGACATATTCAATTCAAAAGGCCTTAGACCCTCATCATGTCAGAGATGCTATGCATCACTATGCAAGGGAATTTGCCCTAGAAGAGGCCAAGATAATTCAGAACAACTTACCTGCCAAGAAAAAGAAATAAGAGAATGCTGAAGAGAGGGCACTGAACATTGCCACAATGACTGCCTTAATGAGATGGGCAGAAAGGGCAAGGTATGAACAAGGTTGTTCAAGTGATTTGCCCCAGCTGCCAAGTATCCAACACATTATATTTGGTAAGGAAGTGAAGGAATTCAGTGAAGTGCCCAAGGGAAACAATGCCTTTGTCAATCCTTGGATCATTGTGAGGCAGATACGTCAAACAACCTGCTTCAATGATGATGGCACCATCACTGATCTGTTCTATGATGACGTCAATGATGAACATAAAACAGCTGACAAGGCTGCTTACAAGACCTTAGCCATTGAGTGGAATGCTAAGGCTTCTTAAGATCATCAGGAGACTGTAATGGAAGACGTCCATGTCCACCCGGAGACTGAAGAAAAGGAAGCTGCTGCTTCTGTTTCATCAGGTGATGAACACTCATCACTGATGGAAGCTTTCCAGATACTGATGGAGAACTCAGTAAAGGAACTGGAAGAGAAGCACAATCAGCAGCTGATGAAGGTCAAAGAGGAACTGAAGAATGAACTTAAAGCAGAGTTGGCAGAGTCCAACAAACTTCAGCTGGAATCTATGCAACAGTCAACAGAGAAGATCATAAAGAGAGAAGTTGATAGTTTTCCTATTCCTCAAGACAACACTTTGCAGTTAGTGAACAGCTTAAATGCCATGAACAGAAATGTGGAAGATGTGAAGGGTGATGTAAATCACCTTCATACTGCCCTACAAAGAGCTGAACACAAGATAGCTGATTTAACTGCAACATTCATCAAAGTCAGTGAAGAAGAGAAGGCAGTCAACTTAGGGATGTTGCAAGAAGTATCAAACGCTGCACAGGAACTCCAAAATGAAATTGCAACAATAAACCTTAACATTGACTACTTCAATGATCAGACTGACAACATCAGCACAACTCTTCATCACTTTACAGCAAGTCATGATGTAGTGAATCAGAATTTGAAGACTATAGGTGCTACTATGAAGGTTCCAACAGTTGCACTCAACCCTGCTGCTAAACCTGAAGAAGTCATCAAGTCTGATGATGACAAAAAGGGGGAAGATAAAGGGGAAGAATCAACCAAGGAAACCTCTGCTGAAGCCAACAAGACTGATGAAACTACTGAACTGACCAAGACTGCTGAAGAAGAACTTGGAAAGGGTCAAGGTAAAGACAAGTCTGAAGAAGAGACTAAGGAAACAGCCAAAACTAATGAAGCAATGGCTGAATCCAAAGACTTTGCTGTTGATAAATCAGAGCCGTTGACCAAGTACAAGAATACAGAATCAGCCAGGAAGGCCATGGAGCTTTTAAGAGAACATCAACTTAAAGAGAAAATGGAGGCTACCAAAGCAAACATGAACCTGGATGATGAAGCTGGTGAAGAAGAAGAAGAGGACGAAGAAGAATCTTCTTATGAATATGAAGAAGTGCTTGAAGGATCAGATGAAGAAGCTGATAGTTAAAATTTATAAAATCTTTGTAATCAGTTTACTTTTATCTATCTTTCAGACATCTCATCTGAAGAACTTGTACTTGTAATACTTTTCTTATCAATAAAGAGACAAGTTCAATCCAATATACTTTTTCTATCTCAGAAAATATTGAGGATTATATTCTTTAGCTTAAGTTTTAACAGTTACTTAGCTGAAGTTTTGTCATCATCAAAAAGGGGGAAATTGTTGGATAAGGATGAAGATGAAGGCACTGAAGACAAAATAATAAGGGAGGTTTTAATGCATTCCAAAACTTCAAATATTGGCTAATTATGGGTTAACTTAGCTGATGATCCCTTTGAAGAAATTTTGACTAAGTATGAAGACATCAAAAGAGTCAAATTTCAAGGTCCAAGACTTTTGATCTGCTGAAGGAAAGATATCAGACTGATGAAGATCAGCCGACTCAAATCAGATTTGTTCAAGTTTGAGATCAGCCTAGTTCGCCATCAGACTTGCACTTTCGTCAGCCAAGTGGAAAGGATCATAAAGTCTTCCCAACGGTAATAAATGCCCCTTGAAGTAATAAATGCTGAAGTACAAGGTTATTAAAGACAAATGATTAAAGAAATGCTTCGCATCAGTTGGGTGCATTTAATGCTGCCTACAGAATAGTACTGTTTACAGTACGAACAGACTGCAAATATAAGAGCCGTTCGCGGATTTTAAGGACCAGTACTCGAGGAATTTGAATCATGTCACTCTTTAACTGACATTTTTCAAACCTCAAGTATAAATAGCTGAAAGAGACGAAGAGAAGATAAGCAACACACTTTCTGAGAGAATTTTCGAAGCAGAACTCCTAAGTCTCAAGAACAGCTCACTCATCAGCTTAGTCATTTGTTGACAAAAAGCGAAGTTGAAGAACAAAGCTAAACACATCTTCTGAGTGAATTTGTAAAACAGAGTGTTGTGAGAAGTAGATATCAATCTTAGTGAGTGATATTACTTCAGAGAGTAGGATTTCTTTGTGATTTCTTACTGCGCACTTACGGCCTGTTCATTTGTTGGTTGGCGTAAGCAGAGTGTACTGGTTACTTTGTGTTTCTAGTATAACCCAAGATCTTTGTGACTTGGACGAGTGGATTAAAGGATATTCAAATCCATATAACCACTATAAAAATGACTTGTGTTTTATCTGCATTTTTACTTGCATATTTCAAGTTTGCATAAAACCATTTTAGTTAACTGTTTGAAAATGAATTAAAAGGAGTTTGTAAAACTGGGGAAACACTTTTCAAACTACTAGGAATACTTGTGAAAAACACTTTAAAAATCCGCTGCAAGTACTCTAAGTATTAAAACTGATTTTAACAAAACCAGCTAAGTATTTATCAGACGATTGGTCATCAAATCTGTTCAAAGATTTGTTCGCGAACAGAACTGTAACTTACTACTCTGATCAGCTTAGTCTGTTCACAGTTAGAGAAAAGTTTTAAAGTTAAAATTGGAAGAAAATTTTAAAGAGGTTTATTCACCCCCCCCCCTCTAAACCTCT
The DNA here is from genome assembly GCA_038501285.1 of Penstemon eatonii. Taxonomy (NCBI): domain Eukaryota; kingdom Viridiplantae; phylum Streptophyta; class Magnoliopsida; order Lamiales; family Plantaginaceae; genus Penstemon; species Penstemon eatonii. The sequence goes on along the minus strand of CM076708.1, from coordinate 2,435,635 downwards.
TCTGACCACTTGGGACCAACAATAATATTTTGTATGATTCAAGTCACGTTTTATAATATTTTGAGCAAGTGAAAAAATTGAAATTTTCTCCAAGAGGTTAGTTCACAGTTTTAACCAATTTTTTGCGGATACTAATAATCAGTATTAATACAAAAACATACTCAAAGTGGTCTGTACACAGCCGTGGGCAATGTTTTTCTTATGTTATAAATCGATTTTCTGATATTTTGAGCATGTTGAAAAATTTAATTCCTCCAATGTGTAATCTCACAATCTGGCCAATTTTTTACGGATATTTAAAATCGTATAAAAAAAACTCATAGGGGTAAGTACAAAACCCTCGACAATATCTCGTATGATTCAAGTCAGTTTTGGAATATTTTGAGACAGTGGAAAAACCTAAATTTTCTCCAAGGGGGTAAGTTCACAGTTTTAACAATTGCAAATACTAAAAATCAGTTTTAATACAAAAATATATACAAAATGGTACGTAAAAGCCTTGGGCAATGTTTTTCTTATGTTATAAGTCGATTTTTTGATATTTTCAACCCGTGGAAAAATTGAATTCCTTGAAGGTGTATGCTCACATTTTAGGCCAATTTTGTACTTATACTTAAAACCCTTGAAATCTTTCATATGTTAATATTTTGAACTAGTGGAAAAACTGATATTTTTTCCAAGGGCTAAGTTCACAGTTTTAACCAATTTTTTGCGGATACTAAAAATTAGTATAAATACAAAAATATAGTCAAAGTTGTACGTACACAGACATGTACAATGTTTTTCTTATGTTGTAAGTTAGATTTCTTATATTTTGAGCCCGTGGAAAAATTGAATTCCTCGAAGGGATAAGCTCACAATTTTGGCCAATTTTTTACAGATACTTAAAAACAAAAATATTGTTCATAGGATTAAGTACAAAACCCCAAACAATTTTTTGTATGACTCAAGTCAGTTTCCTAATTTTTTTAGCAAGTGGAAAATTGAAATTTTCTTCATGGGGTAAGTACACAATTTTAACTTATTCTTTAATGATACTAAAATTTAATCTAAATACAAAAATTTATTCAAAGTTGTGCTTACATAGCCCTGGACAATGTAATTTTTATGTTATAAGTCAGTTTTATGATATTTTGGGCCCGTGGAAAAATTGAATTCCTTGAACTTGAAGCAGTAAGTTCACAGTTTTTTTAAATTCTATACGGATTCTCAAACTCTTATAAAAACAAAAAAAAAATTATGCATAGGGGTAAGTACAAAACCCTCGATAATTTTTTGTAAGATTCAAGTAATGTTTTTTAATATATTGAGCCAGTGGAAAAATTGAAATTTTCTCCAAGGGGTTAGTTCATTGTTGAAGATACTAAAAATCAGTTTAAATACAAAATTATACTAAAAGTGGTACGTACATAGCTCTGGGCAATGTTTTTCTTATGTTATAAGTCGATTTTCTGATAATTTGAGCACGGGAAAAATTGAATTCCTCGAACTAATAACGTCACAGTTGTGGCAAATTTTTTACAGATACTTTACAATCTTATAAAAACAAACAAAAATTGTTCATAGTGGTAAGTACAAAACCCTCGATCATTTTTTGTATGGCAATATTTTGAGCCAGTGGAAAATTAAAATTTTCTCCATCGGGCAAGTTCACAGTTTTCACCAATTTTTCTTTGAATATTAAAGTCAGTTTAAATACAAAAATATACTCAAAGTGGTATGTACACATTCCTATTTTATGTATTTCTTTTGTTATAATTCGGTTTTTTGATATTTTGAGCCCGTGGAAAAATTTAATTCCTCGAAAGGAATAAGCTCACAATTTTTGTCAATTTTTTACGGATACTTAAAATTTTATGAAAAGGAAAGAAAATGTTCATAGGGGTAAGTACAAAACCCTCGACAATTTTTCATATGATTCAAGTCAGTTTTCTAATATTTTGAGCCAGTGGAGAAATTGAAATTTTCTCCAAGGGGTAAGTACTCAAGTTTTACTTATTTTTTGAGGAAACTAAAAATCAATCTAAATACAAAAATATATTCAAAGTTGTGCTTACACGGCACTAGGCAATGTTTTCTTATGTTATAAGTCGGTTTTCTGATATTTTGAGCCCGTGGAAAAATTTAATTCCTCAAAGTGCTAAACTCACATTTTTTGCCAATTTTTAATTGATACTTAAAATCTTATAAAAACAAAAAAAAATTGTTCATACTGGTAAGTACAATACCATCGATAATTTTTCATATGATTCAAGTCATGTTATGTAATATTTTGAGCCATTGTAAAATTTGAAATTTTCTCCAATGGGTTAGTTCACTGATTTAACCAATTTTTGCGGATATTAAAATCCGTTTTAATCTAGAATATACTCAAAGTTGTACGAACATAGCCCCGAGCATTGTTTTTTCTTATGATAAGTCGGTTTTCTGATATTTTGAGCCCATGGAAAAATTGAATTCCTCGAAGGAGTAAACTCACAGCTGTGGCAAATTTTTTATAGATACTTAAAATCTTATAAAAACAAACAAAAATGTTCATAGTGGTAAGTACAAAACCCTTGACAATTTTTCATATGATTCAAGCTAGTTTTCTAATATTTTGAGCTAGTGGAAAAATTAAAATTTCCTCCAAGGGGTATCTAGGCACTAGGCAATGTTTTCTTATGTTATAAGTCGGTTTTCTGATATTTTGAGCCCATGGAAAATTTTAATTCCTCAAAGTGCTAAACTCACATTTTTTGCCAGTTTTTAATTGATACATAAAATCTTATAAAAACAAAAAAAATTGTTCATACTGGTAAGTACAATACCATCGATAATTTTTCATATGATTCAAGTCATGTTATGTAATATTTTGAGCCATTGTAAAAATTGAAATTTTATCCAATGGGTTAGTTCACTGATTTAACCAATTTTTGCGGATATTAAAATCCGTTTTAATCTAGAATATACTCAAAGTTGTACGAACATAGCCCCGAGCATTGTTTTTCTTATGATAAGTCGGTTTTATGATATTTTGAGCCCATGGAAAAATTGAATTCCTCGAAGGAGTAAACTCACAGCTGTGGCAAATTTTTTATAGATACTTAAAATCTTATAAAAACAAAAAAAAAAATGTTCATAGTGGTAAGTACAAAACCCTTGACAATTTTTCATATGATTCAAGCTAGTTTTCTAATATTTTGAGCTAGTGGAAATATTAAAATTTTCTCTAAGGGGTAAGTTCATGGTTTTTTAACCAATTTTTAGCTGATACTAAAAATCTATTTAAAACAAAAATGAATTCAAAGTGGTAAGTACCCAGTTATAGGCAATATTTTTCTTATGTTATAATTCGGTTTTCTGATATTTTGAGCCCATGGAAAAATTAAATTCCTCGAAGGGGTAAGCTCACTGTTTTGGCCAATTTTTTATGAATACTTAAAATCTTATGAAAATAAATATAAATTGTCCGTAAGTACAAAACCCTCGATAATATTTTGTATGATTCAAGTCAAAGTGCTAAACTCACATTTTTTGCCAACTTTTAATTGATACTTAAAATCTTATAAAAACAAAAAAAATTGTTCATACTGGTAAGTATAAAACCATCGATAATTTTTCATATGATTCAAGTCATGTTATGTAATATTTTGAGCCATTGTAAAAATTAAAATTTTCTCCAAGGGGTTAAGTTCACAGATTTGACCAATTTTTTGCGGATACTAATAATTATTTTAATTATGAAAATATACTCAACGTGGTATGTACACAGCCGTGGGTAATGTTTTTCTTATGTTATAAGTTGGCTTTCAGATATTTTGAGCCAGGGGAAAAATTGAATTCCCCGAAGAGTTAAGCTCATAGTTTTGGCTTATTTTTTACGGATACTTCAAATCTTATAAAAAAAATCATAGAGGTAAGTACAAAACCCTCGACAATTTTTTGTATGATAATAATTTGAGCCAATTAAAAAAAATTGAAATTTTCTCGAAGGGGTGAGTTCACACTTTTAACCAATTTTTTGCGGATACTTGAAAGCAATTTAAATGCAAAAATATATCAAAGCGGTACGTACAAATCTCTGGGCAATGTAATTTTGAAGTTAAAATTCAGTATATTGATATCTTGAGCCCATGGAAAAATTGAATTACTCGAAGGGATAAGCTCATGGTTTTGGCCAATTTTTTACGGATACTTAAAATCTTATAAAAACAAAAATATTGTTCATAGGGGTAAGTAGAAAACCCCCAACAATTTTTTGTATGATTCAAGTCAGTTTTCTAAAATTTTGTCCAAGTGGAAAATGAAATTTTCTCCGAGAGGTAAGTACACAATTTTAACTAATTTTTTTATGATACTTAAAATAAATTTAAATACAAGAATATATTCAAAGTTGTGCTTACACAGTCTTGCGCAACGTTTTTCTTCTATTATAAGTCAGTTTTCTGATATTTTGAGCCCGTGGAATAATTGAATTCTTCGAAGGGGGAAATCTCACAGTTTTGGCAAATTTTCAACTGATACTTTAAATCTTGTAAAAATAAAAATAAATTGTTCATAGGGGTAAGTACAAGACCCTCGACAATTTCTCGTAAGATAATATTTTACGCCAATGAAAAATTAAATTTTTTCAGAGGGGTAAGTTCACAGTTTTCACCAATTTTTGCGGATACTAAAAATCAGTTTAAATACAAAAATGTATTCAAAGTGGTGAGTAAAAAGTCTTATTTAATGTATTTCATATGTTATAAGTCAATTTTATAATATTTTGAGCCCGAGGAAAAATTTAATTCCTCGAAGGAGTAAGCTCACAATTTTTGACAATTTTTTACAAATACTTAAAATTTTATAAAAAGAAAAAAAATAGGGATTAAGTACAAAACCCCCGAATTTCTTTTTTATGATTCAAGTTAGTTTTCTAATATTTTGAGCCTGTGGAAAATTGAAATTTTCTCAAAGCGTAAGTACGCAAATCTAACATGGCCATGGGCAATGTTTTTCTTATGTTATAAGGCGGTATTCTGATATTTTGAGCTCGTGGAAAAATTGAGTTCCTCAAAGCGGTAAGCTCACAGTTTTCGCCAATTTTTTACGGATACTTAAATTCTTATAAAAAGAAAAATATTTGTTCATATGGGAAAGTACAAAACCCTCTATAATTTTTCGTATAATTCAAGTCAGTTTTGTAATATTTTGAGCCAGTGGAAAAATTTAAATTTTCTCCAAGGGAGTTTTAACAAATTTTTTATGGATACTAAAAATCGGTTTAAATACAAAAATATATTCAAAGTGGTACGTTCACAATCATATTTAATGTTTTCCTTATGTTATAAGTCTATTTTTCGATATTTGGAGGAGCCCGTGGAAAAATTGAATTCCTCGAAGGTGCAAGCTCACAGTTTTGGCCAATTTTTAACTGATACTGAAAATCTTATAAAAACAAAATGTTGTTCATACGGGTAAGTAAAAAACCCTCGACATTTTTTTGTATGATTCAAGTTAGTTTTGTAATATTTTGATCTTGTGGAAAAAATTAAATTTTGTCCTATGGGTAATTTTATAGTTTTAACAATTTTTTTGTAAATACTGAAAATCAATTTTAATACAAAATTATATTCAAAGTGGTAAATACATAGCCTTGGGCAATGTTTTTTTTTATGTTATATGTCGATTTTCTGATAATGTGAACACGTGGAAAAATTGAATTCCTCGAAAGGGTAGATCACAATTTTGGAAAAAAAATTACGGATACTTTAAATCTTATAGAAACAAAAAAAAATTCTCCATAGGGGTAAGTACAAAACCCTCGATAATTTTTCGTATGATTCAAGTTAGTTTTCTTATATATTGAGCTAGTGGAAAATTTTAAATTTTCTCCAAGGGGTAAGTTCACAGTTTTAAGCAATTTTTAACTGATTCTAAAAACCAATTTAAATACTAAAATGTACTCAAGGTGGTACGTACCCATCTTTGTGCAATATTTTTCTTATGTTATAATTCGATTTTCTGATATTTTGAGAACGTGGAAAAATTGAATTCCTCGAAGGGGTAAGTTCACTTGTTTTGCCAATTTTTTACGGATACTTAAAATCTTACAAAAAAAATTGTTCATAGGGTTAAGTACAAAACAATCGATAATATTTTGTATGATTCCATTCATGTTTTCTAATATTTTGATCAAGTCGACAAATTGAAATTTTCTCCAAGGTGTTAGTTAACAGTTTTAACAAAAAAAATTCGGATACTAATACTTAGTTTAAATACAAAAATATACTCAACATGATAGGTACACAGCCGTGAATGGGTTATATCACAGTTTTGGCCAATTTTTTACGGAAATTTAAAATATTATAAAAACCAAAAATGTTGTTCATAGGGATAAGTACAAAACCTTCGACAATTTTTTGTATTATTCAAGACAGTTTTGTAAAATTTTGAGTCAGTGGGAAAATCTAAATTTTATTCAATGTGGTAAGTTCACGGTTTTAACAAAAAATTTGCGGATACTAAAAATTAGTTTTAATACAAAAATTTATTCAAAGTGCTATGCACAAAGCCTTGGTCAATGAATTTCTTATGTTATAAGTCAATTTTCTAATGAAAATTTGAATTCCTCGAAGGGGTAAGATCATAGTTTTTGCCAATTTTTTATTGATACTTAAAATCTTATAAAAGTAAAAAAAAAATTGTTCATAGAGTTAATTACAAAATCATCGACAATTTTTCGTATGATTCAAGTCAATTTTTTAATATTTTGAGTCAGTGGAAAAATTGAAATTTTCTCCCATGGGTAAGTACCAATTTTAACTAATTTTTTGAGGATACTAAAATTCAACTTAAATACAAAAATATATTCAAAGTTGTGCTTACACAGCCCTTGGCATTGTTTTTCTTATGTTATAAGTCGGTTTTCTAATATTTTGAGTCCGTGGAAAAATTGAATTCCTTGAAGGGTAATCTCACAGTTTTGGCCATTTTTTTACGGATTCTTAAAATCTTAGGAAAACAAAAAAAGAATTGATCATAGGGGTAAGTACAAAACCCTCAACAATTTTTCACCCTCAACAATTTTTCATATGATTCCAGTCAATTTTGTAATATTTTGAGGAAGTGAAAATTTTTAAATTTTCTCCAAGGTGTAAGTTCACAGTTTTAAAAAAAATTTTGCGGATACTAAAAATCAGTTTAAATACAAAAATATATGCAAAGTAATATGTACACGGTCCTATTTAATATATTTCTTATGTTATAAGTCAGTTTTCTGATATTTGAAGCTCGTGGCAAAAATGAATTTCTCGAAGGGGTAATCTCACTGTTTTGGCCAATTTTTATTGATAATGAAAATCATATAAAAACAAAATATTGTTCATAAGGGCAAGTGTAAAACCCTCGACAATTTTTAATATCTCCAAAGGTTAAGTTCATAGTTTTAACAAAAAATTAGCGGATTCTGAAAAATCGATTTTAATACAAAAATATATTCAAAGTTATACACGACCTTGGGCAATGATTTTCTTATGTTATAAGTCAATTTATGATATTTTGAACCGGTGTAAAAATTGGACTCCTAGAAAGGGTAAGTTCACAGTTTTGGCCAATTTTCTACTGATATTGAAAATCTTATAAAAACAAAATATTGTTCATAGGGGTAAGTACAAAACCCTCGAAAAAATTTCATATGATTCAAGTCAGTTTTGTAATGGTTTGAGCTGGTGGAAAAATTGAAATTTTCTCAAAGGGGTAAGTTCATAGTTTTAACCAATTTTTGCGCGTACTAAAATTTACTTTAAATACAAAAATATATTCAAAGTGGTACGTACACAGCCCTGTACACTGTTTTTCTTATGTTATAAGTCGATTTTCTGAGATTTTGAGCCCGTGGAAAAATTGAATTCCTCGAAGGGGTAAGCTCACAGTTTTGGCCAATTTTTTAGGAATACTTAAGATCTTATAATAATTAAAAAAAATTCTTCATATGGGTAAGTACAAAACCCTCAACAATTTTTTGCATGATAATATTTTGAGTCAATTTTGAAAAATTGAAGATTTCTCCAAGGGTTAAGTTAACATTGTTAACGATTTTTTTCCGGATACTAGAAAGCAATTTAAATACAAAAATATATTCAAAGTACGTACACATCTCTGGGCAATTTTTTTCTTAAGTTATGATTCAGTTTATTGATATCTTGAGCCCGTCGAAAAATTGAATTCCTTGAAGAGGTAAGCTAGCAGTTTTGGCCAATTTTGTACGAATACTTATAATCTTATAAAAAAAATTCTTAGGGGTATGTACAAAATCCTCGACAATTTTTCGTATGATTCAAGTCATTTTTTTAATATTTTGAGCGAGTGGAAAAAATTTAAATTTTTTCCAAGGGGTAAGTTCAGAGTTTTAACCAATTTTTTGCGGTTACTAAAGATATATGTAAATATAAAAATATATTCTACGTGATACAAACACAGCCCTGGACAATGAATCTTATAAATTAATCAGATTTTACATATAAAAAATATAAATTTAATAATATCTTATATAAAATTTGAAAAGTAAATATCAATTAAACTAATTAAATTTTTTAAATTGAAAAAAAAATCTTTTAAACTAATTAGATAATAATATATACAAATTAAATAATATTTGTTTTAAAACCTGAAAAAAAATATAATATGTAAATAATACTAATTCTAATTATTAAATTTATTATAATTAAAAAACACAAAATAACCCTAAATCTAATTGGTTTAATATATTTTTAAATTTAAAAAATTATAATAAATTTAATTTATATTTTGTTAGATTTTATATAAAATATTATTTAGTTTATATATATATATTATATATATAATGTAATTAGTTTAAAAAATCTAATAATAATAATATATAAAACTTTTGAACTCTGGGGTAAATTTATCGGCCAAAAAATATGTGGGACAAACTTTGGCAGCAAACTATAACTATAGGACAAATTATGCAATTTTCCATCAACATTTCGTTCGAAATTAAATTTTTCGTCAAAAAATTGATGGAAGTATCAAATGTGTCGATGACAGTTAATATATGGTACTAAATATGTATGCTTTTAATGTTATGATACCGTAACTTTAAAATATGGTTGCTTGTGATACCAAAATGAAATTCTCTCAACAAGTAACAAGTAACGGAGTAATGGAAGAAAAAGAAATGCAAATTCCGAAGTGAGTCATGGGACCATGTAGTACCTGGCAATGTGGCAACATAAAGAAACTTCTTTAATTAATTAATTATAGAATTAGTTGCAATTTGCCCTCGTGATACTATAATGTTCACCATCCCCACTCCCGTTATTTAAAAGAAAAAGTGTAATACCCCTTATGATGTTATAAAAGTTTTACATTGTCTTTATGACATTTTTAAACATAAAGGAAAAGAATGAATCGATAAAACTATTCCTGTTATATGTGGTACTTTACCTCCTTGTGTTATTATAAAAGTGACATTTTATCCCTTATGTTATGATAAATGTTGCACTGAAAAATAACAAACTTTTTTGAATTTCAAAATCAAGGCTCAAAAAACAACAAACTTTTTAAAATTTGTTATTTGAATATACAGAAAAATATCAGGGAGAAAGTAGTTGAATTATCACAATTCTAGTTAGACATTTTAGATAAAATATATTATATACCATAATTAGCTACTTTAATATTGATCTTCTTGAGCCTCACATGAACATCTTTCATATTAGGCCTCTCATCTGGTAAATCCGCTGCACAAGCAATGGCCAGTTCCATGATTGAAACCAAACACTCCTCAATGTTAGCTTTAACAGAATATTCTTCATCTTCATTTAGTAATTCAGTATCAACAATTTGCATTATAGTATTGGGAAATGATTCGGACACCCATCTCTTCATTGTTAACTCTCCTAAGAATAACTCATCGGTCGGTCTCTTTTTTGTAAATATTTCCATCAACAAAATTCCATAGCTATAAACGTCTACAAATGTTGATACTAATCCTCCTGATCCATACTCTGCAAAATTCACATGTGAGATCAAATTAGCAAAGTTGAATGATATAGCAAAATGCAAAAGTACCACTTGTGCTTTGGTAATTATTAAAAAAAAGACGTGCATTATTTTTATTAGCAAAAACCCCCCATAAGTTCTTTTTTTATTATAAAAGATACCCATCTCAAATTTTCTCATAATTCATATGGAGGTTATGGTTAATTTTTAAAGTAAACATGAGAGTTATTGTCGAATTTCTTCTTTCTACGCCTTCCAATATTAAAAACTATAAATTACAAAAAGTTTTGATCTAGAAAAGTTTAAGAGTAATTAGAATATTCTTACCTGGTGACATGTATCCAATGGTGCCTAGAGTTTTCGTCTGTGCCATCCTTTGATCATGTGTTAGAAGCTTTGCAATCCCAAAGTCTCCCACACGTCCCAACATATCTTTATCCAAAAGTATATTGCCCGGCTTCAAATCACAATGCACAACCGGTGATGAATAACCTTGATGTAGATATTCAATTGCAGATGCCACATCTATCATTATTCCTAAACGTTGACCAATATTTAAAGAATAGTGAGGAGAGTGAATCCATTTCTCAAGGTTTCCATTAGGCATATATTCCAATACCAAAGCCTTAAAATCAAGATTCGAGCAACTAGTAATGACCTTCACAAGATTTCTATGTTGAAGGCTACGCATGATTTGGCATTCCGTGTCAAAGCTCTTGAATGAACCTTGCACGTCTAAGTCAAAAACTTTAATCGCATAAATCATCTCATTGGAAAATGTTCCTTTGTACACCGAGCAAATGCTACCTTTCCCAATCAAATTTTCTATGTCAAGGTTATCCGTGGCTCGTAGAATTTCGTAGTATGAGATCCTCTTGTGATTAAAGCCAAGATTTGATTCGGAAAAAGATAAAAGTTCTGAATTTCTACCATGATGTTTAAACAAGTAAATCATTATAGCTGTTGCAGCAAGAATGATTAAAGCCACTGGTGGTAAAATATATCTTAGAATTAAGTTTCTTCGTGAAGATTTTGGCATACGCCTTTTACATACCTCAACGTTGAATCGAGATGTTCCACATAACCCTTTATTGCCTATGAAAAGTTCTGAAGTGAAGTTCCCAAAACGTCCTCCATCTGGGATTTGTCCAGTAAGTTCATTGAACGAAACATTGAAGTAATCAAGATATGTAAGATTCTCCAAAGACATTGGAATTGAACCAGTGAGATTGTTTTGGGACAAGTCCAAATATTGCAACGCTCTCATATTACCCAAAGATGAAGGTATTGAGCCGTTGAACTTATTGTTATCCAACCATAAATAAGTTAAACTCTGCAATTCCCCTATACTGCTTGGAATGATTCCGGAAAGCTGATTTCCAGATAGATAAAGCCCCCTCAAACTATTCATTTTTCCGATTGCATCAGACAAAAAACCCTCAAACAAATTTCGCGATATAGATACCATTTGAAGCAGATTACTTGACCATAAAGTTGATGGAATGCTAGAATTGAAGAAATTGTCATACAAATAAATATCTCTTAATGAAGGGAGATTTCCTAAACAACTTGGTAGTTGCCCAGAAAGCCTATTGTTCGCTAAACTAATACGAAACATACTTTCGAGATTGCAAAAGCTATTCGGTATTGGACCATGCAATTTATTACCAAAGATTGATAAACTCTGCAAATTTCTTAGGCGCCCTAACATCTCTGGAATCATTCCAATCAAGTTATTATTTTCGAGGTTTAACAAAAACAAACTACTCAAATTACCGATTTCATTGGGAATCGTGCCTGAGATGTTGCACTCTCCAGCCACAAATATTTCAAGAGATGCAGAAATATTGCTCGAGCCTAATGATTTGGGTAGAGACCCGGTTATAGGATTTCTGGAAATCTGTAGGGATGTAAGGTTCTTGCAATTGGACAAGGATGTAAGAAATTCTTGTTCGGGTATGGATAGATCATTTGTGAACTGATTTGCCCCCAATTCGAGTTTTTGTAGTGATCGTAAGTTCCCAAGATTGATCGGTATGTGTCCAATAAACGAGTTAAAGGTAATACCAAGAATGCTTAGTGACGAAAGATTTGAGATTGAATTCGGAATATTTCCTGAAAATCGATTCCCCCCAAGATGGAGAAATTGAAGATTTGGAAGCCCTTTGTCTATGGAAGAAGGAATGGTGCCGGTTAATTCGTTCTGGCTAAGTGAAAGTATATGTAATCTTGAGAGGTTGAACACAGAAGAGGGAAGTTCACCTTTGAGTTGGTTTGTTCCTATATTTAGTCTTGTTAATTTGGATAGATGTCCAATTTGTGAGGGGATTGTACCTTCAAAATTGTTGTCTGAGAAGCCCAATAAGTTTAAATTTGACAGGTTACCAATTGAAGGTGGAATAGTACCTATAAAAGATAAAAGTTTAGGTATTGAAAGATAGATAAGTTCCCCGAACCAATAGGGGATTTTGTAAGTTGTCTTAAGATATACCATATGCTAAGAAGTTGTCTTAAGATATGCTACTCTAAAACTTGCAATAAAGGTCACAAAACTCTTTTATGAAAACTTGCACAAAACTATCATATGTTAAGTTTAGTGTACCAAAATCCCCTTATGTTTTCGTAAACTTTGCAAGAAATCCCCTTTTCCGTCCAATTCCGTTAAATTTTTGAAGGGCGTAGTTTATGAAGACATAAGGGGATTTAGTGCAATAAATATAAAACATAGTAATTTTGTACAAGTTTCCAAAAACATCGGGGGATTTCTTATATTTTGCCCGACATTAACAAAATTGAATGAAAGTTTTGTATACATTTAAAGAGCAGGGAGAGAATTGTATTTTTGGTACCAAACTTTATATTGATTTTCACTTGTGGTACTATATAAATTCATGCTGACACATTTTGTACCATAATTTAATAAATTCACTTACATCTGAAATACCCATTAAAAATTACTGTTATGGGTGACGTGAAAATTATGTCAATTTGGATTGTTGCAAAATTGATGTCATTACTTATGATGATTGACAATTCTACACCATAGCATTTCAGGCTGGCAAAATAATTGCACATCTTTCAAATTTGCTAACAATTTTAGTCTACATTGTTGCCCGATTTTAAAATTGGCTCGAATAAGACCACGAGCTGGCCAATTTGAAGACTTTACTTATTATATTTATATATATATATATATATATTTAACTAATTTAATTTTATAAATAATATTAATAAATTAAATAATACTTTAATATGAATCTGGAAAAAAAAACACAGTTTTTTCATATCTAAATTTATGTAATACTAATCTATTTAATATTTATTAAAATAATAAAGTTATATATTAATTATTGTATTTTGCTTTAATGAAAAATATTTTAGTACTTTATTCAATAATTTTATATTGGTTAAATAAGAAATTCAAAGTCGTGTGCAATGATGTGTAGCCTTAAAAACAAAAGCAAATAAATAGAACTCTTAAAATAAAATGAAAATTCACTAACTATTTTCTTAAGAAAAAGTTTTATAAGATTTCATGACTAAATTATTTATCATTTTAAATTTGATTACAATAATTTAAACCCATCTTTTTTCTTAAATAATAATAATTTTAATAAAAAGTAAATTTCATTAAAAAATTAAATTGGATACCAGTTATTAATATATGTTAGTTTATAATAAGACTAAGTTTGCTCAATTTATAAAAAATATCCATAAATTTAACTTGAAACAAAGAAAAAAAAATTCAAGTTATTTTAAGATGATATCAAGATACTTGCCTGTTATTTTATTTATCCCTAAAGCGAGTTGTTGAAGCTGCGACAAGTTTCCTATCTGCATTGGAATGGAACCAATGAAATTATTGAACGACAAGGAAATGATCTTGAGTCTTGAACAAGCAGATAAACTTGTTGGGATATTTCCACTTAATTGATTCTGTGAAAGATGTAGGCCCTCCAATTTCGATAAATGGTAGCACATATCCACCGGTAGAGTCCCAGAAAGAGCCTGTTGTACGTAAGAGCTAATATTTGCAAGGAGGAAATATTGAATATGCTCTGTGGGATAGCACCAGTTAGATGATTTCCTTGAATACTTAACCTTTCAAGATTGATTAAGTGTCCAAAGCTAAATGGGATCTCATCAATAAGCTGATTATATGACATTTCTAGCACACGAAGACGCCTCAAATTCCCGATTTCATCAGGGATTACGCCATTGAAACTATTGTTACGAATGTTTAAGTATGTTAGGAATGAGAGATTTCCGATTTCTTTTGCAATGGTACCTTCTAGGCTCATGTTGAAAAGATTAAGAGCCGTGACTCTGGGACGTCTCCGATTGCAAGTAACGCCAATCCATGTGCATAATGAGGTTCCTTGTGACCAATTTGTAGCTAAAATGTTGTTGGGGTCGGAAGTAATTATGTGGGATTTGATGGCTAGAAGTGAATGCTCATCAATTGAGCTATTGAGATCAGGAGATGCAGCCAAGCAAATTTCCATGAGGGTTAAGAAATTAAGAAATATGGTTGCTTGTTTTCCCATTCTTTGTTTTTTTTTTTTTTTTTTGAGTTTAATTGAGTTCTCCCACCGAAAAAGTTGTGCTATTTTCAGATCAAATTTGTTGGTGTGATATTTGAGGGTGAATGTGAGTAGGACACAGAAGACTTTAGAATAGCTTAGTTTATACTACATAATTTAGTTAGTACAATGACATATTACCTAATATAGCTTGACTCAGACAAAAGTCGTGTATGACTTGACCAACAATAGCTAGTAACGGTTCAATACGTTCAAATGGATTCCACCCTTAATTTCTTGATTTTCATTTGGTTAAACTGTGGAAATCATAATAGTAATCATAAATGATCTCAATTTTCACAAATAAATCTCCGGAAAATCAATCAGACATCATTTTTTTTATCGCTAAAAAAATCTACACATATTACTTTAATTTGATATAAAGCAACATACTAATAATTGCGTCACTATGGATCAATATTTCTTGTAACTTGATAACGGAATATCTACGAAAAATATTTTTTTTAGATATTTAGTTGATAATATGTCACTATTATTGATGGAATATCGTTTTTGTCATTGTTTAGTTATAAATCTGTAAGTGACTAAAAAATAGTGACGAATTATATTCCAGTGTAATGATTCCGTCGTTATGAGTCAATTTTTCCTAAAACTTAACAACATAATAACTACGGAAAATATTTTTTTAGATATTTTATCGGGAATTTGTCGCAACTATTAATAGAACATTGTTTCTGATGCTATTTTGGTATAAGTTCGCTACTAATAATAACAGTTTTTTTTTTTTTTCAGTTGGAATCATAGCGTTATTAAAGACCCTTTTCTTTGTAGTGACCGAATGCGTCAAGAACATGTTTTTGGGGCATTAATGCGACACAGATTTAATATTCAAATAAAAAAATAAAAAACACATGTAGACTTAGGAATTAATGTTTGAAATCCTTCGTTTCATAGTAAATTTTTCGGAAAAATTGTTTTGTTTTTTTAACATAGGACCTACTTGTAATTTTAGTACCATTGAATACGAAAATGTAAATGTATCATGGGATAGGTTTTCATAGTAACTTTAGCACCAAACCCAATATTCCCCCAAAGTTAATGATAATTTAACCCTGATAAAATGCATAATGTTCAATTTACCCCCTCGTGTTTTGAAGAAGAGCATTTTACCCCCTAGAATTTTATAAAAGTTTCACATCGCTTCCCTGATATTTTAATAGGCGGCACTTTATCCACTTTTATTAATGTTATATTTTACCCCTTGTGTTACGATAAATGTGGCAATTTACCCCCCTATGATATAAAATAGTTAATTGCATGCCTACTCTCAATTTTGGCAAGTGAGTTTTAAGTAGTTGTAAAATGAATTTTAAGTTAAATTTTAACTTAATCAAGAAATTTAATTTCTTAAGTTTGGATAATAATAGATCTAGTTGGACTTCAATGGTTTCTTTGAGAGAATATAGGACTCATTAAACTCTCTTGGCGTCAAAATGAATGTTTGAATAAAATTAAGGATTTAACCTTGTAATAAGTAATAAAAACAATAATACTTCTATGTGTATAATTATATAATTATTTATTCCATGTATATATGTAAACACCACACATGACACACCCCATTTACCTTTGCACGTACCATTTAAATAATTTGTAACAAATCATAATCAAATTCAACAATATCATTAGTGGAGAATGAAATTACGATTGAGATAAAATAGGTGACTAAGCTGAATGTTTAGGCAAAGCGATGTGCGTAGCCAAGAAACGTGTCATCACTTCTATAGTCCTGTTCAATTGGTATTATCCATGAGAATTGCATTTGAAATCACAACCTTTGAATAACTCACACAAAGAGAACCGAGAGAGAATTGGGAATGAAAGATAATGCCACAAAAATTAAAGGATTAAAGTATGATTTCGAAACATTAAGAAATATAGTGGACTTTAACGACCATATATAAAAGTTGAAGAAGTCAACTAAATTAATTATGTGCTATAGATTTTATAGTTGAAGCTTTGGGGTTAATATTTAATTACTAAAAGTCAAGGACTTTACATCAAATTTAGAGTAATGATAATGATACAAATTCTATCAAATATATATGTATTCTCTATCTATATAGTAAACTACCTGGAGTTAATACTAATGGAAAAGTAAAATAAAACTAGAAAAATATTTAAGTGGTCTTATCCTTTTTAACACACACGTACGACAGCAAATTGATGACTCTAAATTAAAGTTTAATTTGCTATTTGTCACCTATCCCTTTCATAGCTATTTAACAAATATCACAATATACAATTACCCTTTATGCATGCCTCACACAGCCGGTTTCACTCGCGAGATATTGAAAGGGAACATGAGAGATTTAGGGAAATATCTTAGAAACCGAAAGAAAAGATGTGGAGAATAAATAGATAGAAAAGACAAGAGTTGAAGAAAGAAACTATATAAGAATTAATTGAGAGAATGATTGTTAAAGGGAACCGAGATTACCGGTGGCGAGGGTGCGTTGGTGAACTCGCGGCTGCGACGGTTGGTTGTCTCAATGGAGGTTGCGGGTGTTCCAAAATAAAGGGTGGTTGTGCAATGGCTTAAGCAACAGTGGTTTAGGGATGGTGAAGGAGATTTATAGGTTGGGATGATTTAGGATTGATTTTGGGGTAAGTTTAATTTCAGTAGTGTATTTGAGTAAATACGTTAGAGTTCAATTTCCATCAGGGGCGGACCTAGACGGTTTTGGTTGGGGGGCGAGATTTTTTAAATAGCAAACTCGATATTTTTATGTTATTGTGATAAAATGACAATTAAATGAAAATAAGTAATGTCGTATATTTATCTAATAAATATTGAAGAAATATATTAGTAATTGTTTTAAAGAGTCTCATTCAATAAATTGTTCGAAATATTGAGTAATCTTAAAACACATAAACATTTTTACAACATAAATTTAATTATGTAAAAAAAAATGTTATAAAATATACCAAAATTAATATTAAAACTTTTTTTTTACTGTAGTGCAATTTATAAAATAAAATATTTACATTAATGTTAGTCCATTTTTCATATTATATATATTGATCCATAAATTAATAATCTAAAAGAAAGAAAGAGAAATAACTTTTTACTAAAAAGAGAGAAAACTGAAGCTAATGGTATTCGAACCTGACTTTTCAGGTTACAATTGCAGCACTTCAGCTACTGACACACGAACTTCTTTTGAAAATATTTGACAATTTGCTTTATAAATATTTACTTCAAATTTTTCCTGGGGGCGATAAGTGGTCCGCCCTTCCATTGAAGTTGGGTTTGGTTTTAGCTTAACATGCTTTATGACTTAATGGAATTAATGTATTATATTAGACTCATAATAATTTAATAAAAGATGACAATTATTGGATACTAACAGCTGGGTGAATTGACAAAGTAATAATTAACACAATTAGAACGGAGATGATTTAATTGTCTCCGAACTTAAAGATGTTTATTTACACAACTTGATTATTTAAATGAGTTTAATTTAAGTTTAATTTATCACCTAGTTTTAATGCTTGAATTCATATATGGACTTTTATACAGTTTAATTGTAACATCTAAGTTATGAGTGATATTCAGACAATTCATTAATTATGATTAAAATAATTGAACAATCTAGTTATAACTTAGTATACAGATAGATGTATCCAAGTTTAATTTACTAATTTATAAATATGGGTTTAGGAATCTATTAATTTGATGATAACATATATATAACCATGTTACCTGTTCAGTACATAAAATAATTTCATAGGTTGGGTAGTCAATTGGGAAGGAAATTGGTTGGACTATTATATTATATAATTGTAAGGTTATCTCTATATGTCTAAACTAATTGAAATCTTAAATAAAGGACTATAACTTTAGCTTAATAACTAGTAAATATCAATTGCATGTCTTCGACAAGGAGTGTTAGATTAAAGGTTATCGTAATATCAAAGTAATGCAAACAAGAAATAAAATGGGTGATGCACTCTTAAGGGTAGTTGATTGTGAAATTATTATTGATATTACTGAAATGCCGTTGTAAATAATTCGAGATTAATCTATATGTGATAGACCGACTATAGAGTCGAGACTTGGAAGGATTTGAAGCAATGCCATTCCTCTATTGAGTCAAGATAGTTGGTGAAAGCGATAATAGATCACGAGGTCAATTGTCTACTGTGAATAAGCATTTCTTATCCTGAGAAAGGTGAGCGCCTCAATAAAACGTTTTTAAAACTGAAAGAGTTTCAAGAGAAAATCATATCATATATATGCATTTCTCATTCAAAAAGACGATAGTTGTTATATCTATGTTTATAATTGTCTGCAATGCTCGCAGTATGTACTGCATATCCATAGTAGAACTGATAACTCTATACTTGTCTGCATTTCTCGCATTATATGATAATTGTTGAATAATGGGGTGTAGTACTTTATCTCACCTCATATTGAGTGATGGTACCAAGGTGTAGTATTTTATCTCACCCTACGTACCAATTTCATATGCATGAATATTTGCGCGCTCATCTGCTCTCGCTTGATGGTATTCTCTGGATATATAATTCTGGGTAGTTGGGGGCTACAGGACCACCAGAGCTCTGTCATTGATCGGACTCACAAAATCAGGGATTAGAGCCCCTTGGGGAGTGACTCAAATCATCGGTTAAGACATGTCTACCAATTTTAAAGGGAAATGTAGCACCTTATCCCTCCAGAGTACTAACTATTGATCTATTCCGTGATCTTTCAGTATCCTTTGGAGGTGGAGTAGTTGTTTAGCCCGTATTGACGAGTAATTGATTGTGATATCATCTATGATATTAACGTATCTGCTATACTAGTTGCAATATCAATTGCTTTGTGAGTTAATAGGCAGTACATGGATTTTTAAATCGTTTCATGCATAAACTCAACTGCACCCCTGCACTGGCCTCACTAAGTTATTTTTGCAACTTACACTTTCAAATAAATACTCTTTCAGAATCTTATCGAAGAGCAGGATGGACCACATCAGACTAAAGGGTTTCAGTGGGACGTCAATCGTAAAGTTATTAATTTAGGTAATATAAATGTTGGGTTTTTTTGATAAGTTTTAATGTAATGAGTTAGTAATGAGAGTCATTGTATTGTAATAGATAGTTAGAGCTCTGAACTATATTTATTGGAAATTTATTATGGTTATTTATTCGTAGTAGGCAGGTGCTGGGCTCGGGCTGTTACAGGGTAAATTGATTTTTTTTCAAATTATAGAGGGGTAAATTGAACATTATGCATTTCATAGGGGGTAAATTGCCATTAACTTTGTAGAAAAATTGGATTTGGTTCCAAAATTGCAATGAAAACATATCCTATGATACCAAATTTGTATTTTCATATCCAATGGAACCAAAAGTGCAAGTTAGCCTATCCTATGATAAAAAAAAAACAAATTTCCTTAAATTTATCGTTCTGCTTGATACATCTATAAATTGTCCATCGTCTACATCAACCGAAAATGCAATTAAAATAATAGTCAAAGAAAGAAAGAATAAACCTTAAATGTTCTCAATCAAGGTACAAAATTATCTTCATGTGTATCTCATTGCAAGAATTTTGTTAAAGTTTTTTGTAAAATGGTGGAAAATTCAAAGCTGCATCCGTTATGTTCATGCGCTTTGTCAGTATTATTGAATATGTATAGTCCCTCCATGTATGTAGATTGTAGAATTAATCACAAAGATTCATTAACAAAAAATTATGGTATAGGGGGTATGGTGAAACGAAAATTTTCCAATATAGTTTTGTGCAGATTTAGCATAACACAGGAGAGTATTTTTTATTTTCCCCACAAATAGAAATGGGTAGAATTTTATTTTTGGTACTTTAAGTGACCTTACTTTAAGGTTATGGCGGGCCGACTAGGGGGCCCTATGTAACTGGCCGCATGTGCGGGCCCCTTCTTAAATCGCGCCATGTGCCGCGGTAACTAAATGTCTATTTTTGTCAAGGTTGCACCGGTTATTAAATGTCCAATATACCCTTTTCTTTTATTTTTAAATGAAAATTAAAATATAACTTAAAATTGAAAAGTCAATTATATCCATTTTAATTAACTTAAATTTAAAACACTTAAAACTTAATTACACAAAGACACTTATACCCTTTCACATAATAAAACTAAATCTATATCCGATTTATTTCCATGATTTAAAAACACAATTAGGGTAAAACTAAATTTCATCTTTCAAGATTAAAACAAGCCAACAAATTCGAAATTCCATGATTAAAAAAATCAATTACAAAAATTCATCTTCCACGATTAAGAACAGTAATTACAATTCAAAATTCGTCTTGCACGATTAAGAAATCTAACTAGAAGTTCTTTCAAAATTTCTTAATTCCACTAGATCATATCCTATAAATCGTCGATTCCAAAACTTACATTAACATTTTTTTTCAAAAATAAGTTTGTTAACTTTACGATTTTATTAAATTTAGCTCACATGTTGAGTTTTTAGCACTGTTCACCAGGGATGAAAATATTCGTAAGAATGAATTTATGAACTTTCTAGGAATTAATATTAATATTTATTTAGAGAGAGAATTGCAATTGTGGTACCGAACTATATAGCGATTCCAACTTGTGGTACCATAAAAAATGAAGTTGATCAATTTTGTACCGTAATTTAAGAAATTGAATCGCATATGGTACCACCGTTAAAATTGGGCGTTAACTGCTGACGTGGTAGTTAAGTTTTATTTCAGAATTGGTACCATTACTTATATTGACTGACAATTATACCCCTAATTAACTTATAAAGTTATCAAATTAAATAACCCCATATCTTCAAATTTACTAATAATTTTAGTCTACATTGTTGTCCAATTTCAAAATTGGCTCGAATAAAACAATTGCAGACCAATTTAGAGATTTAACTTAATATATTTACATATGTATTTAACTAATATAATTGATAAATAATATTAACAAACCAAATAATATATGAACATAAATTCGATAAAATATTAATTAAATTTAAAATTTATATAATGATATGAATATATTTAATATTTATTAAAAAATTAATTATATATTATTAATAAAATAATTATAAATTAAAAAAAACTTCTCCTACTCCTAACCCCACCCCCCTAACCAACTCCCCCCTCCCCAAACCCAAATCCCAGGCCACCGTCGGCCTGTGTTCTTCCAGCCCAGGTCGCCGTCGGCCCGAGATCGCCCATCCCAGGCCGCGATGGTCTGGGATCGTCCGTCCCAGGCCACCGCGGCCTGGGATCTGTTGGGATCGGACAGATCCTAGGCCGGCAACGGCCTGGGAAGGATGATCCCAGGCCGCCGCCGGCTTGGGATTTGGGGGGGCGGGGGTTTGGTTGGGTGTAGAAGGTAGAAGAAGGGTTTTTTTTTTATTATAATTATTTTATTAATAATATATAATTTATTTTTATATATATTCATATCATTATAAAATTTTTAGATTTAATTAATATTTTATCGAATTTATGTTCATGTATTATTTGGTTTGCTAATATTATTTATAATTAAATTAGTTAAATACATATGTAAATATATTAAGTTAAATCTCTAAATTGGTCTGCAAGTGTTTTATTCGAGCAATTTTGAAATTAGGCAACAATGTGGACTAAAATTATCAGTAAATTTGAATATATAATGTTAGTTTGACAACTTGAAAAGTTAGGGGTATAATTGTCAGTCAATATAAGTAATGGTATCAATTCTGCAATAAAATTAACTGCCACATCAGCAGTTAACGCCCAATTTTAACGGTGGTACCAAATGTGTTTCAATTTCTTAAATTACAGTACCAAATTGATCAACTTCATTTTTTATGGTACCACAAGTTGGAATCGCTATATAGTTTGGTACCGCAAATGCAATTCTCTCTTTATTTAGATAAAAATATTCGGAAAAATTATTTATGAACAAATTATTAACTATTATTTTATTAAATAAAATTATTGATGGTAAAATATTATCAATATTACTTATTTTTAAAAAATACTATGCATACATATAATATTTTTTATTTATTGTCCAATACGGATCCCTTAACTAATAGGATCGACCGAAATATAAACTATTATCTAAGAAATTCGAACTTAATCGACCGAATAAAAAATAAATAAACAAAAGGGGATTAAGGATAATATACATCAAAATTATTGATTTGAGATATTGATTTTGTGTATTCAAAAGTAATTGAGAATTTCATTTTTTTTATAATTCAAAATTTGTAAAGCAATTTTGGAGAGGATTCATTTAAGGTGCAAAAATGGTGGTGAGATTATTGAAAGCATGGATGGTGTAAAAATGGTGGAGAAGTAATAACAAGAAATAATCAATTAAGTTTGAATGATTATGAAATAAAATGCAATTATTTGTTAGTTTTGAAAGATTATGAAAGAGAAGGAAATAAGGAGAAAATTAATTGTTAATTTCGGTTTTTAAGTGGGGGGTCTAAACGTCTTCCTAAAACATAAAATTTAATGGGGGGCAAAAAGGGTCATTTATATTTTCAGCCTTTTTTTTTTTTTTTTTTTTTTGACAAACTAAGTAAAAGGGCTTATTAGTCAATTGTATTTTTAATTAGAAATAAACCAAAATTAAATCCAAAACCATTAGTTACCAATCCAACGGCTGCCATTTAAGTAAGTCGATCTAACGGCTGAGAGAGTGGACCGCATGTGAGGCCGTAACTAATGGGGCCGCACCCTAGAAAGATTGAGGTTACGGTACCATAAGTTACAAAACCATAACATTTCATAACAAAAGTTAACGGTGCTTCACACATTTGGTACTTCCGTCAAAATTCTGACTGTACTTTTAATTTTGGACGAAAAATTTATGAAAATTTAACCGAATTGGTCCCATAGTTAAATATTGCCCCACATGTTTGTTGACCGACAAATTCACAAGTTTGAAGTATTTCAATTCTAATTGCAAAATAGTTAAATTATGAATCCTATTTAATAAACTTCCTATTA
Organism: Penstemon eatonii; assembly: GCA_038501285.1. Classification (NCBI taxonomy): domain Eukaryota; kingdom Viridiplantae; phylum Streptophyta; class Magnoliopsida; order Lamiales; family Plantaginaceae; genus Penstemon; species Penstemon eatonii. Next base: position 2,412,070 of record CM076708.1, on the reverse strand, counting down.
TATTGTTAGATATCTTAAAATAATTAGATTTTATATATAATAAATTAAATTATATTATATATAAATTCTATAAAAAAATATATATTTAACTTATTAGGTTTTTTAAATTTCTAATAAAATTAAACTAATTAGAGTTTCTATATAATATATATAAATTAAATAATATTTTATATAAAATATTAATTAAACTTATTAGATTTTTTAATTTTGGAAAAAAATCTGTTGGATGAAGATGAAGATGAAAGAAGACAAGTAATTAAGGGAAGGTTTTGATGATTTCCAAAACATCATAATCAGCTAAGTATGGAAAGCTTAGTTCCCTTAGAAGAATTTTGAACTGGTAAAAGAAGACATCAGAAGAGTTCAAAGTTCAAAGCTCAGAAGACTAGTGATCTCTTGCTGGATCAGCGAACAGAAGGGTAGATCATCAGCCGAGTCAAATCAGATGAGTTCAGTATTTGATCAGCAGAGTATCTATCAGCAGAGTCGTTTTGATCAGCAGAGTAGAAGAGGTCAAGAGATTAGTCCAACGGTAATAAATGCACTTGGTGTAATAAATGCTGTAAGAGAAGGGTAGTAATGGCAAATGATTGAAGATATCCTCGGATCAGCAGAGTGCATTAAATGCAGCATTAAATGCGATGGACAGAAAGGTACTGTACACAGTACGGAATGCTGCAGGGAGCCGTTTCAAAAAGAGCTGAAGGATGGATTTGAATTGTGACTTGCCTTCAACGGTCATAATTTCATCTCCATGTATAAATAGAGCTGAATTTCAAATCGAGCAACAACACAACAACAATCAGAGATCGAAATTTTGAAGCATAATTTCTCTAAGTCTCAAAAGCTCGAACAGCTCACTCGTCTGGTGGAAGTCATCTGTTGACAGAAACCCAGTTGAAGAAATCAGAAAAACATTATCTGAGTGATTTTGTAATAGCTGAGTGTTGTGCGAAGTGAGAATCCATCTGTGTGAGTGATTCTACTTTAGAGGATAGGTTTTCTTTGTGAATTCCTATTGCGAGCTTACAGCCTTCTCATTAGTTGTTTAGGTGTAAGTGGAGAAATATTGTAATCTTTGTGATTATAGTATAACCCAGAATCTGTGTGATCTGGAAGAGTGGACTAAAGGATTTTTATCCATATAACCACTATAAAAATTCTTTGTGTTATCTTGCATTTAAAGTTTTCTTGCATATTTTAAAGTTTGCATTTTAAACACTTTGAATCAATCAAAAAGATTTTGTAAGGAGTTTTAAACTGGGGATAAAATCTTTTTAGAACTTAGTTTACTTGTGAAAAACACTTTCAAACAATCCGCTGCAAGTATACTCTTGAAAAACTGTTTGCTGAAAAACAGCTAAGTCATTGTAAGAAGAGTGGTCAGTCGTCTGTTCAAGATTTGTTCACGATCAGACTAGTCTGCTTACTGTTCTTCATCAGCTTAGTCTGCTGACAGAAGACTGAAAAGTTTTTAAGTTCAAAAATTTTCAGAGGTCTATTCACCCCCCCCTCTAGACCTCATCTGACCACTTGGGACCAACAAGTGGTATCAGAGCAGGTGGTTCATTAGAATCAGCTGCCTGATCAACGAGCTTGATCCGAGTGTTTTTCAAAGGTTTTCAAAACTTTTCAAAAGAGCATCTTTTTGAAAAACAAAAACTTTTTGAAAAATGGATTGTATCAGCCATGTTCCCCACATTGCTGGTATGTCCTTTGAGGATTGGAAAATCAGAATGGAGATTTTCCTTGCTGCCTATAATGACAACATGCACACATGTATCATTAAAGGTCCATTCAGATTCACAAAGACCATAAAGATAAATGAAGTAGATACGGTTGTGGAGAAAGACCTTCATGAGATGACTCCAGAAGAAATAAAGCTTTACAATCTAGATAAAGTTGGGAGATTCATCATGACTAAAGCCCTGGATAATGATCGGTTTGACAAGGTCAAACATTGCAAAACCGCAAAGGAGATGTGGGACAAAGTCAGAGATATGAGCGAAGGCAATGATGCTATTAAAGAGCATCAGCTCAGTGTTGCATTGGAAAAGCTGGACAACTTCAAGATGAAGTCTGGAGAAACCATTGATCAGATGGATACCAGATTCACCAGAACTCTGAACGAAGTTTTGAAGCTGGGAAAGACTTTCACTGACAAAGAGATTTCTGTCAGAGTACTGAAGGCTCTACCATCCAAGTTCAATATGAAGGTGACAGCAATGGAAGAATCAAGAGATCTGGGCAAGATTTCTCTAACAGAGCTGTTCTCCGCACTCAAGGCTTATGAGTATAAACTGCCAAGAATGGGAATTGAAGAAACCTCAACTTCAGGACCCACAGCTGCACTTGTTGCTGCTGAAAACACCAGAAGACCAGCACAGAAAAGCAAAGAAGTGGACTCATCTGATGAAGCCACTCTACTCAACAAAAAGGAGTACACTGCTGGAGATGTAGCATTATTGATGAACAACTTCAAGAAGTTCTATAAGAGAAAGATGAAAAACAAATACAATCATGCTGCTTCTACTTCTAAACCTAACTTTTCTTCTCAGGATAAAGAGGATTATAAATCAAAACTGATGTGTTACAACTGCAGGAAATTGGGACACTTCATAAGAGACTGCCCATATCCAAAAGCAGAGAAGTACACTGAGGAAGAGAAGAAAATGAGAAAAGAAAGAAAGCATCAGAGAGCCAAGGCAATGATGGCTGAAGCAGAAAAGCCAGCTGCTGTCTACTCATCTGATTCAGACTCAGACTCGTCTGATGAAGAATCGTCTGATGAAGAAAAACCTGCTCTCCTGTGCCTGATGGCAAAGGAATCTGATGACTCTGAGGATGAGGTAACTCCTCAAGAAAATGAACTGTTTAATTCTCTAGAGCAAATGATGTTGAATAATACTACTATTGCTGGAGAGTTTGTTAAGCTTAAGGAAGAGATGAACTTGCTAAAAGAGCAAAATAGTTCACTGAGACTTTTAGCTGAAAAGTCAAAAGAATCAGCTGAATATAAACAGCTTGAGCAAGAGCATGAATCTCTGAAAGCTGAATGTGAGGTTTATAAAGGAAAAATCATGGAACTTGAGAAAATCATTGAGTCTCATGATAAGTCTACTGTTGCATCCATGCATACATCTAAGAAACAGGAGATACCTTTAGTAAAGGATAAGCTAGAATTGAATCATACTGAAAAATTTATTTCTGCTGACAATAGTAAGGTCATTCTGTATGTTCAAACCTCTAGGCCTATCTCATCTGAGAAAGTTGTAAAGGAGAAGAAATCTCCTAAGGCTAAAAAGAGCAAAGAGCCTAGTGTAGGAAATCAGACTAGTAAGACCAAACAGCAGAGTCCTAAGAAGTCTGCTGATAAAGCTAAATTGAACCAGTCTGTTGGTAAAGCTAAGTCTAAACAAGTTGAGCAAGCACCTAGTAAACCAAAGAAGCATAAGAATAAGAAAAATCAAAATGCTTGGTATGGAAATGAGTCATATTATGTGCAACCTGCTGCATATCATCCTATGTATCATGCACCTCAATTTCCTAGTTACTATACACCTTACCCTGCTCATCCAATGCATGCATATTCTGCATATCATGCACCCTACCCTGCTTATGAACATTATTCATATCATACTGATCATCAACATGACTTATCTGATAACTATGATAAAAATGAAACTGTTCATGCCCCTAAAACTCAGAAACCTAAGAAGCCTAAGACTTCAACATCTTGGGTTGTCAAGGGTGGAACTAATCCTTCAGGACCCTCTCAATAAGGGTACCTAAAACAATTCTATTTTTGTTTTGTAGGTTAGGATTAGGAGTAGGAGTAAAGTAGAGAAGATTTGGTACTTGGACAGTGGTTGTTCAAGGCACATGTGTGGAAACATACATGAGTTGACTGATGCAGTTGCTGTGGATGGCCCAAAAGTCACTTTTGGAGACAGCAAAGAAGGCAAGATTAAAGCTAAAGGAAGATTAATCAAGGGAAACATAGAGATATCTGACGTCTCCTATGTTAAAGGCCTAAAATATAATCTGCTGAGCATAAGTCAATTTTGTGACAAGGGATATTCAGTCATCTTCTCAACAGATAAGTGCTACGTTGAACAAATTGGTACAAAGAAGGTAATTTTATCTGGAAGACGACAAGGAAATATCTACATAGTTGACTGGAATTCTGTTGACAAGAATTCAAGTGTTTGTTTGGTGGCATCTGCACCAAGTGAAGTCAGTTGGCTATGGCACAAGAGGATGAATCATTTAAACTTCAAGACCATAAACAGATTAATCAAGAATGATTTGGTAGAAGGGATTCCAAAAGCAGTTATGAGCAAAGACAAGCTCTGTGACGCATGTCAGAAGGGTAAACAAATCAAGTCATCTTTTAAAGAAAAGAAGCACCAATCTTCTGGAAGGATATTGGAGCTGTTGCATATGGACTTATTTGGACCCATTGATCCAGTCAGCAATGGTGGAAAGAAATACTGCCTAGCTGTTGTGGATGACTATTCAAGATATACTTGGGTGATTTTCATGAAGAAGAAAAGTGAAACCAAGGAACATCTTACCAATCTGATGGAACTGATCCAGAATGAAAAGAGTATCAAAATATTGAAGATCAGATCAGATAGAGGGACAGAGTTTACAAACTCTACTGTTGAAGAGTATTGTAACATGAAGGGAATACATCATGAGTATTCTGCTGCAAGAACCCCTCAACAGAATGGTGTTGCTGAAAGGAGAAACAGAACACTAAAAGAAGCTGTCAGAACCATGATAGCTGAAGCTAAGCTGCCACAAAGATTTTGGGCAGAAGCAACAAATACAGCATGCTTTACCCAAAACAGATGTATGATCAACAAAAATCAGAACAAGACTCCATATGAAGTTTGGAACAATAGAAAGCCAAACATTCATTATTTTAAGATTTTTGGTTGTAAATGTTTTGTATTGAATAATGGGAAAAATCACCTTACTGCATTTGCAGAAAAGGCTGATGAAGCTGTCTTTGTAGGATACTCATCTGTTAGTAAGGCTTATAGAGTTTTCAATAAAAGAACATTGCTAATAGAAGAATCTATCCATGTAGTATTTGATGAGCCAAGTCAATCTTCTGAAAAGAATCAAAGTGTAAATCAAGATCTGTCTGCTGATTTACAGAAGTTAGACGTTGGAAGAAATGAAGAATATGTTCCCATCATACTACCTAATCTAAGTTCAGCTGCTAACTCAAGTGCTGTTCATAATCACAGTGCTGATTGTCTAACAGACGAGTTGCAAACAGCTGACAGACCAGAGACTGTTCAACAGACCACAAATGTTCAACAGACTACTACTGGAACTCCAACAGTAGTGTTGCAAGATCATAACAGAGGACAACATCCTGATTTGCAACCTGATCTCAGATGGCTCAAGAATCACCCTCCTGAATTAGTTATTGGTGATCCTTTAGATAGAGTGAAAACAAGAAGAGCTGCTGCACAAGATGCTATGTTTGTCACATTTCTATCTCAAATAGAGCCCAAACAAATTGAAGAAGCTCTAAATGACTCCTTCTGGATAGAAGCTATGCAAGAAGAGTTGAATCAATTTGAAAGGAATGAAGTCTGGTACTTAGTTCCTAGACCAAGTCATCAAAGAGTAATTGGCACTAAGTGGGTATTCAGAAATAAGATGAATGAAGATGGTGTTGTCACCAGAAACAAAGCAAGACTAGTGGCCAAGGGTTATTGTCAAGAAGAAGGAATTGACTTTGATGAAACTTTTGCACCAGTAGCAAGACTTGAAGCAATCAGACTGTTTCTTGCCTATGCTGCTCACAAGAACTTCACTGTCTATCAGATGGATGTGAAGTCTGCTTTTCTCAATGGAGAATTGCAAGAAGAAGTGTATGTTGAACAACCTCCAGGATTTGAAGTCTATCAAGAAGAGGACAAAGTATATCGTCTGAAGAAAGCTCTTTATGGACTGAAACAGGCTCCAAGAGCATGGTATGATACCCTATCTGATTTTCTTTTAATTAAAGGATTTCGTAAAGGTAAGGTAGATAAAACCTTGTTCACAATTGAATGGGAAAATCATATATTACTTGTGCAAATATATGTGGACGATATTATTTTCGGTTCAACTAACCAACAGATGTGTGATAAGTTCTCCAAGCTGATGCAGAATAAGTTTGAAATGAGCATGATGGGTGAACTTAACTACTTTCTTGGATTGCAAGTTAGACAGTTGCCTGATGGAATATTCATCAGCCAAGCAAAGTACACAAGAGATCTGTTCAAGAAATTTGGTATGGAAACTAGCTCAACAGCTACCATTCCTATGTCTACAAGTCTTCGTTTGGATAAAGATGAAGATGGCAAATCAGTGGACATAACCAAATATAGAGGCATTATTGGTTCATTGTTGTATCTAACAGCAAGCAGACCTGATATAATGTACTCAGTTGGAGTCTGTGCAAGATTCCAATCAAACCCCAAAGAATCTCATCTCTTAGCTGCCAAGAGGATATTGAAGTATGTTAAAGGCACTCAAGAATTGGGATTGTGGTATCCTAGAGAATCTGGATTTGAACTCATTGGTTATTCAGATTCAGACCTTGCTGGCTGCAAGATTGACAGAAAGAGTACAACAGGTGCCTGTCAGTTCTTAGGCAGTCGTCTGATCTCATGGATGAGTAAGAAGCAAACCTCAGTTTCTATATCTACTGCAGAAGCTGAATATATAGCTGCTGGAGCTTGCTGTGCACAGATACTTTGGTTGAAGCATCAACTAGAAGACTACAACATCAAGATCAGTGGAATTCCAATCTACTGTGACAATACAAGTGCAATCTCTCTTACTCAGAACACTACAAGTCATTCAAGGACTAAGCATATTGAGATCAAGCATCATTTTATTAGAGATCATGTGGAAAAAGGCAATGTAATGATTGAGTATGTTCATACTGATAATCAGATTGCTGATATCTTCACTAAACCTCTAAGTGAAGTAAGGTTCTCAACTCTAAGAGCTGAGTTAGGATTACTTAACCTGGATGCATAAGCTGAGGGGGAACTCATCAGAAGACTGGAGTTCAACAGCTTAGTCATCAGTTATTTCATTCAAGAATTAACTCTCAACAGACTAGTTAACTTATGAATTCTTAAAGACAGGGGGAACGTGTAAGACTAGCGGTACTTCTGTTCTAAAGATGAAATCTGTTAATGACAGTTAGTTGAAGTTATGTTACCAAGAAGATGTGTTCTTAATTCTTGAAGATTGAAGATTATTTTATCTTGCTGGATTGACAAACAGCAGAGGAAGATTACTAGCTATTGGCATTCTCTAGTAATATCAGATAACAGATCACTCGTCTGTCAGATAAGTTAAACTCTACTCATCTGATATCTTATATAAGCATGGTCATAAATCGTATCATAAGAAACGCGCTTTTATAAGTAACAGATTAGTGTCGATAGAGTTTCCCGCCCATCTGACAATAAAATAATAAAATTGAAATCCGCGACTCTCACCCACACGATTAAAAACTGTCAGATTAGATCAACGGTTCAGATAATTCACAGAAACCTAACCAAAAGGAAACCTATAAAATCCGATCTCAACAGCATAGTCATCTTACGCACTCAAAAACTCTCAAACTCTCTAACTCTCAAACCCTACTGCTTCGAAAGTTCACTGTTCTTTTGCAGAATCTACTCTCAAATCTCTGAAAATGGACAAGATTGTTGAGGGAAGATACTTCAACTACAGCAAATTTCATTTCTCTGGCACCGATTTGATGCGTTCTCTACTGGTAAAGATCAAAGAAGCATCATTGGTTCCTGTTTTGGAGGCTCACGAAGAAAGAGTCTACTTAGAGGATGTCTACCACTTCTACCTGACCAGAAAATTCAACGATGATGACACTGTTATGACTGCTGTCATTGGTGGTAAGAAAATCGCTGTATCTGCTGCTGTTCTTAGTGAAGTTTACAAGTTGTCAGACAAGGGAGGAGATGTTACCTCATTAGGGTCAGAAAAAGAAGAAGAATTTTGGGAAATTTGTGCTAAGAAGGGAGAGAAAATGACTGGGACTTTGATGAAGACCCAGCTGAAGGATGAATACCAAAGATTTGCTGATATCATAGCAAAGGTTATGGATTGTGCTACGGGTTCTCTGGATGGTTTACCCAGAAGAAGGCTCTACACCATGATTTGCATCTACTATGGGATGAAAGTGAACTGGGCTGCTCATGTTTATGAGCTGTTAAGTGACAAAAGGCATTCTCATGCCATTCTGCTGAGTAACTTGTTTGCTTCTCTGCAATGCCCTATGGGTGGAGGAAAGCAAACCCATGGAAGCAAAGAGTTCAAACTCTACGAACCAGTAAGGCAACTGGTGGAAAAACCAAAGAGAAAAGCACCCAAACAGTCTAAGAAGACTCCTTCTAAGAAGAGCAAGAAGGAAGGTCAGACTAGTCAGTCTGCTGAGCCAACAGCACAGTCTGCTGTTGTGGCTGGATCAGCAGAGCCTGAAATTGAAGTCTCTAAGAAGGTGGTAGATGACTTCACTGTTGAAATTGAAAATATGAAGACAGGGTCATCCTCTGAAGAAACTGAATCTGAAGAGGAAATTCCACTTCAAAGGCTGAAGAGACTAAGGACTAGGAGTGAAGCAAGGGGACCTCCTACTGCCAACCCCCCTGCTGTCAAGAAAATTCCTAAGTCAAAGGCCAAGAGAAAGGTCACTTTCCCTGAAGAGCCTGCTGTAACTGTGAGGAAAACAACAACTGAAGCAGAAAGGCCATTAAATGTTGAAGAACCAGTTGTTGAAGCTACTAAGGCTGCTACTGCTGAGCCTGAAAGTGGTCCTACAGTTGAAATGACAACAGAAACCTCAACTGCTGCACTATCTGCTGATGTAGAAAAGGAACAGCAGACCAGTACACCACTGGAGGGAGAAATTCTGTTAATTCATCCTAATCCAGTTGCTGCAACACCTATCCAAGCAGTTGAAAGCCCTGAATCAAGAAGAAAGAGGTTAGGCAAAACCTCAACCTATGTAACTGCTGCAGAGAAGATGAAACTGGATGCTACTGAAAAGCAAAGGATTGCTGCTGAGAAAGCAGAAGAAGATAGGCTGAAAAGCCTAGAGTTAAAAAGGCTGGAAGAAGAAGCCAGCAAAATGACTCAAGAGCAGAGAGATGCTTTTGAGGCAGCAGAGTTGGCTGCTGTCATTGAAGCTAGCATCAAGGATGCTCATGGTCCTCAGCGTACTGGTGGGATAGTTATTGGTGAGCAAAGAGATCCAAATAAACCAATACCAGCTATGCCTGCACCCAAGATTAAGGAAAAGAGAAGAGAAGAAGTCAAACTGTCTCTTGAAATTGTCAGGGAAGACCCTGCAATTTTTGAAGAATTCCTTAGAAGACTGGATGCTGAAAATGAAAGAGTCAACCGTCTGACACTCTTCCATTCTGAAAAGATCAAATACAATAGATGGAGAGAATACAGATTAACAAAGAGTCCTGCTGAAATGGCTAAGTGGAAAGAATTCAAGGCTACAGAAGACTGGTTACTTAAATGGCTTGAGACAAATTCAACCATTCAAGCACTTGATTCAGAGTTCTTTCTGGACAGGTTGAGGATGAGAATATGTCATGTAGTCAAGGAAGAGGCCAAGAAGATCTTTGCATCCATTCCTGAGGATTTTGATGACTCAGTAGATCTCAAAGAAAGATCTATCAAGTTGGCTATTGCTCAAGCAATGGAGCTTTGGGCCAAGAAAGCAAGGAAGTTAAGGGGACAACCAAGCTCACTGGTTCCACTTCCTAACATCAAGCATATTGTCTATGGACCAAACATCAAACCCTATGAAGAGCTGCCAGAGGAACCAACAACTACTTTTATTCCTCTTGACAACTTTACTTGGATTTGTAACAGGTCAGCAGTGGACAATGAAGGTTTGATGAGGACAGTTGAAACTGTCAAGAAGATTATATCACCTGCTGATAAAGAAGGAGCAGAGTCCTCTGATCAACCAAAGCAAATTGAGGGTACTTCAGACCCATCTGATCAAGACAAAGTGCAGGATGATAAGTCTGATGCTGCTGATGAATCAAAGAAGGAAGAAGAAATTCCAACAGATCAGTTAAAGGAGAAAGAAGTTGCTGCTGAAGAAGATGATCAGGCTAAGGAGAAGGAAAGCACTCCAAGCCATGCTGGTGAACCAGCAGATCAGTCCCTTGCAATGATAACTCAACCATCAGAGCAACATCTCAAGGAAACCGTCTCTGCTACTCCATCAGAAGATCCTTCAATATCTCAGAGTTCTCAAACCAATCTGTTGGATTCCATCCAACAATTGATTATCAAATCAATGAAGGAAATGAAGGAGGAGATAAAAGCAGAAGTGATAGCTGCTGTTCATCAACCCATTCAGAAGGTTGCTGCTGCTGTTCCTACTGACTTAATGAAAGATACTGCTCAGAATGTACAATCTATATGTCAGGATATGGATATACTCAGGAGAAGGACACAAAGCACCACTGAAGGTTGGAAGCAGATTGAACAGACTGTTGAATTGGCTCTCCAAGCAGAAGATGAAGTCATGGGCAACATGATGAAAGACTTCAATGCTTCATCAAATTGGATTTTAGGAACTCAAATCCAGTTGGGTGATCAAGGAGAAGACTTGCTCAAGGAAGTCAAGACTGTTAAAGCCAATCAACTTAACCAGCAAGCTCAGATCAATGCTATGGAAGAAAACATCAAGCTTCTATGTGATTCACTTCTAATCACACCAGTTGTGCCACAATATCCATCTGTCCCTGCTGATGATGACAAAAAGGGGGAAGAAAGGATATTTGGACAGCAAAGGGTTGATTTTCAAAGGGAAGGAAATCAAAATGCTGAAGAAACAGAAGTGTTAGAAGAATCTGAAGAGTCTGCTAATAATAGGAATGAAGCAGCAAATGAAGGCACAAGCAGATTAGCAGATGAGAAGATCACAGAAGAAGAAGACCAAGCTGATGAGGAAGAATCTGAAGCAAAAGCCAAGTCAGACAAAGAAGCAGCAAATGAAGGCACAAGCAGATTAGCAGATGAGAAGATCACAGAAGAAGAAGACCAAGCTGATGAGGAAGAATCTGAAGCAAAAGCCAAGTCAGACAAAGAACTAGCTGCTGCCAAAGATTCAGTTGAAGAACAGCTTGATCCTGATGTTAAAAAGAAGAAGCTAGAGCTGTTGATGCAGAAATTGGAAGTTGGAACCTCCAAGTCTGCTGAAGAAGAAAAGAAGACAGAAGACTAGCTTGGCTAGATTTTCTTTAAAAATTCTTGTAATCTTTTAGAGTATTTTTACTTTTCATCTTTCAACTTGTAAAATGTAATCAGTTCAATATCTATAAAATTGCAAGTTTGACTCCAACATATCATTTCTATCTCAGAAATTTTTGAGGATCAAAACTTTAGTTTAGGTACAGGTACTTAGCTGGAGTTTTGTCATCATCAAAAAGGGGGAAATTGTTGGATGAAGATGAAGATGAAAGAAGACAAGTAATTAAGGGAAGGTTTTGATGATTTCCAAAACATCATAATCAGCTAAGTATGGAAAGCTTAGTTCCCTTAGAAGAATTTTGAACTGGTAAAAGAAGACATCAGAAGAGTTCAAAGTTCAAAGCTCAGAAGACTAGTGATCTCTTGCTGGATCAGCGAACAGAAGGGTAGATCATCAGCCGAGTCAAATCAGATGAGTTCAGTATTTGATCAGCAGAGTATCTATCAGCAGAGTCGTTTTGATCAGCAGAGTAGAAGAGGTCAAGAGATTAGTCCAACGGTAATAAATGCACTTGGTGTAATAAATGCTGTAAGAGAAGGGTAGTAATGGCAAATGATTGAAGATATCCTCGGATCAGCAGAGTGCATTAAATGCAGCATTAAATGCGATGGACAGAAAGGTACTGTACACAGTACGGAATGCTGCAGGGAGCCGTTTCAAAAAGAGCTGAAGGATGGATTTGAATTGTGACTTGCCTTCAACGGTCATAATTTCATCTCCATGTATAAATAGAGCTGAATTTCAAATCGAGCAACAACACAACAACAATCAGAGATCGAAATTTTGAAGCATAATTTCTCTAAGTCTCAAAAGCTCGAACAGCTCACTCGTCTGGTGGAAGTCATCTGTTGACAGAAACCCAGTTGAAGAAATCAGAAAAACATTATCTGAGTGATTTTGTAATAGCTGAGTGTTGTGCGAAGTGAGAATCCATCTGTGTGAGTGATTCTACTTTAGAGGATAGGTTTTCTTTGTGAATTCCTATTGCGAGCTTACAGCCTTCTCATTAGTTGTTTAGGTATAAGTGGAGAAATATTGTAATCTTTGTGATTATAGTATAACCCAGAATCTGTGTGATCTGGAAGAGTGGACTAAAGGATTTTTATCCATATAACCACTATAAAAATTCTTTGTGTTATCTTGCATTTAAAGTTTTCTTGCATATTTTAAAGTTTGCATTTTAAACACTTTGAATCAATCAAAAAGATTTTGTAAGGAGTTTTAAACTGGGGATAAAATCTTTTTAGAACTTAGTTTACTTGTGAAAAACACTTTCAAACAATCCGCTGCAAGTATACTCTTGAAAAACTGTTTGCTGAAAAACAGCTAAGTCATTGTAAGAAGAGTGGTCAGTCGTCTGTTCAAGATTTGTTCACGATCAGACTAGTCTGCTTACTGTTCTTCATCAGCTTAGTCTGCTGACAGAAGACTGAAAAGTTTTTAAGTTCAAAAATTTTCAGAGGTCTATTCACCCCCCCCCCCTCTAGACCTCATCTGACCACTTGGGACCAACAAAATCTTTTAAATTAATCAGATTCTACATATAATATATGTAAATTAAATAAAATTTAATATAAAATTTAACAAAGAAATATTTTAAACTTACATAAATATTAATAATCCTATTTAATAAATTTTATATATCAATATTATAATTTAAAAAATTAGAAAAAAATTACAAAACCCTAGTATGAGATCCTCATCACCCACAACTTTAAACCCCCCCCCCCCCCCTCCTCAAGATGGAACCCAGGCCTCCGGCATATATAGAAATGCAAAATGATACTCTACTATGTTGTGCAAAACTTATTCGAAACTTTTAAGTGAATATTTATTGAATCAAACCCCCGCATTCTCTCCCCTTATAGGGCAGCTTTAGGCAAGTTAAATGTACAATAGGTTTTATGCAAATGTTCAAAGCACAAGGGAATTTTGTTTAAACTTTTAAAAATATGTGGTCTTATGTACAAGATTCATGAAGTACAGAATTATGTGCTTGGTTTAAAAACTACGGGGGAATTTTATGTATTTTATTATTAAAGGTAATTAATGTATAAAGGGAGTTTTGAAAGATTTATATTAGCATATTGATTAAGATGAGTACAAAATTAAACATAAAAAGAACAATGCTATTGAAATTTGTCTTATGATGTTACAAACTTACGTCGAAACTGCATGAAGAAGTAAGATCATTTGTGATTAATAAGCCAAAAAAAAAAAAAACGTTTACAATGTACTCTGTGCTATAAGAAATATACGATTTGACCTTGGGTTTTTTTTTTTTAAAGTTTAAGCCGTTTTCACCATTTTTACTGATTTCACATGTTATTCACCTGAATTTTTTATGGATTAAACATATTTTCACCTACTTTAAGCTTTTTTGACTGATCTTACCCTTTTTCAATGATTTTATCCATTTTCATCCAGTTCTTTACAAATTTCACCCAAATTTTCATCGATTCATATGTTCTCGTATTTAATATTTACCGGTTTATATTTTGTTTTTAAGGATTTACCCATTTTTTTCATTCGATTATATTTTTTATTGTTTTTCCATTTTTGGTGGAATTTCTTTTGTGTTTTTTATGATTTAAACCATTTTTTCTACCGATTGATTTCACCTCGCTTTTGTTAGTTAAAGTTTTTTAAAATAATTTAACTTGTTTTTACCATTTTAACCTATATTCATATTTTTTCACTGATTTCACATATTATTCACTTGAATTTTTCATTGATTAAATATATTTTAACCAACTTTACATTTTTTTCATAGGCTTTGCACATTTTTACTGAATTTCACCGGTTTCATCATTTATCTTACAAATTCCACTCGAATTAATTTTCATCAATTTAGCATAATTTCACCCACTTTACCTTTATTTTAACCGATTTTACCATTTTTCACAAATTTCACCTAATTTTTTTTTATCTATTTCATATGTGTTTACGATTTCACATACACTTTTCTTTACCAGTTTTGCTCATTTTTTAACTAATTTCACCAGTGTTTACCAATTCACCCGGACTTCCATCGATTTCACCTTTTTTTTTTACCAATTTCACTCATTTTTAACGAAAAGAATTACATGAAAGTACAAGGTTATACATGTCTTGATATTTTTTTTATATTTAGCTAAATAAATATTAAAAACAAAATGCCACATTTATGATCCATGAATTAAAAAAACACTATTTAGTTTAACTAAACAAACATATAACTGGCTTAAGTTAAAACATATATATGGTTAAAATGGGTAAAACTTGATTGAAAAAATGTATGATAAAAAATGGTAAATCAATGAAAAAATGAGTTAAATAGAAGAACGAAAGAAAAGCAAGTTAAAGCACAAAAAATGGTGCAATTGATAAAATAATAAAGTAAACCGAAAATTGATAAAGCTAACAAAAAAAAATGATGATGCTAAACACGAGATAACAAAAAAAAAAAGGGGATCAAATCAATAAAAGAACAAGAACAAAAAAATGAGCAAATTGGTAAAAAGGTGAAATATTTGAGAAAATAGGTTAAATCAGCAAAAAAATAAGTATAATCAGACTAAAATTTGGTTAAACCAGAGAGAATGGGTGAATTGATTAACAAATATGATAAAATCGACTAAAGTTGGGTTAAACTAGAGATGAAGGATTGATTAAGAACTGTGAAGGACCACAAAAAATGAGTGAAATCAATGAAAGAACAAGCTAAAATAACAAAAAAGACATGATAAACTCTGTGTAAAAGGAAGTGAAATAGATATTTCTTTGAAAAATTCTTAAGAAATTATCACTTATCAAATAACCTCAAAAATTAAAGAACCTAAAAACAAAAGGCCACATTCGGTTTAGTTAAATAAAAAAATTACTATTTAGTACCTGAAAAACTTATAACTGGCTTAAACCAAAATAAGTCAAAAACATAGAATATTTAAAATGGTGAAAACGTGTAATAGTCGATCAAAAATATATATGATAAAAAATGATAATATCTGTTGGGAATTATGGGCTCCAGCAGTCACCCTTACGGATTTGCTGTGGCGCTTGCTACATCGGCGTTTGGCAGCCCAACTTGCCGAGGTTCACGGAGGAGACCCGAGGATCCACGTGAATTCTTGCGAAGCCCCTCATGTCCGTCCACCTCTTAGTGTGGGGCTCTGCGCTGCCGTTGTGAACTGTAGGGGGTGCCCTACAGGAATCAACCTTGGGTTAAAGATTAATAGTTGCGCCATCACTAACAGCAATTGCTTTTGGTGCAGTGGTAAAGCGCTTGAGATCCAACAACTGGTATCAGAGCGAGGTTGCAGGTTCGAATCCTCCCGGGTGCCGCTGGGGGGGAGATTGTTGGGAATTATGGGCTCCAGCAGTCACCCTTACGGATTCGCTGTGGCGCTTGCTACATCGGCGTTTGGCAGCCCAACTTGCCGAGGTTCACGGAGGAGACCCGAGGATCCACGTGAATTCTTGCGAAGCCCCTCATGTCCGTCCACCTCTTAGTGTGGGGCTCTGCGCTGCCGTTGTGAACTGTAGGGGGTGCCCTACAGGAATCAACCTTGGGTTAAAGATTAATAGTTGCGCCATCACTAACAGCAATTGCTTTTGGTGCAGTGGTAAAGCGCTTGAGATCCAACAATATCCATGGGAATATAGGTTAGATAGAAGAAAAAAAAGTTAATGAAAAAAATTGTGATTGGCAGAAAACGGGAAATTGGTAAAAAATGAATGATATTGACTAAACAAGAGATAACAAAAAAAGGGAGGGGGATCAAGTCGATAAGAGAACTAGAACAAAGATGAGTTAAATTGGCAACAAAAAAAATTAAGGTGAAATATGTGAAAAAATAGATTAATAAATTAGTAAAAGAATATGTAAAATCGATTAAAATTGGGTTAAACCGGAAATACTAGGTGAATTGATAAATAAATGGGATAGAACACAAAAACGGGTGAGATAGATCAAAGAAGGGATTAAAATAATAAAAAGGTGCTATCGATACTTCTTTGTACAATTCTTAAGAAATTATCAATAATCAAATAACCTAAAAACCAATAAAGAACCTCGAAAAAAATGCCACATTTGTGTTGTATGAATAAAATAAAGTATTATTTAGTTAACATAAAAACTTATAATTGGCTTTTGTCAAAACATATAAACGGTTAAAACTAGTGAAAACAGGTAAAATTTGATTAAAAATAGATGGTAAAAAATGGGTTAAATCGAAGAAAAACGAGTTAAAACAAAAAAAAATATTAAAATTGATAAAATAACGGGAACAAAACACAGGTAAACCAGTAAAAAATGATTGATATCAGCTAAACACGGGATAAAAAAATGGGTCAAATCGATAAAAGAACAACAACAACCAAATAGAGTTTAATTGACAAAATATGTGAAATAGTCGTTAAAATGGGTCAAATCATAAAAAAATAGACAAAATCGACTAAAATTGGGTTAAACTATAAAGAATGGGTGAATTGATTAACAAACGAGATAAACAACAAAAAAATGGTGAAATCGATGAAAGAACGAGTTAAATAACATAAAAAGAAATGGTAAACTCAATGTAAATGCGGATGTAATTGTTGAAAGAAGATGTTAAAATAACAAATAAAAAATGATAAACTTAGTGTAGAAGCGGGATAAATCGATAAAATATGTTTACTAGTTAAAATGGAGGAAAGTTAGTAAAAACGAGTTAAATTTGTAAAAGATTGGATTATGCAAGTAACTAAAAAACTCAGTAAAAAAATAGGTATAACCGACAAAACTAGTGAAATCGATTAAAAAATGGCCTAAACATGTGAAAACTTGTTTAGATGAAAATATCAAGGTCAATGAAGAAAAAAATTGATATTGCTTATTCGTTCAAATGTTACTTTCAGAATTATAGTTATGTAAACATGCAGTTTATGTTAGAAATACTTAGTAATTATAGTTCATTTTTTATTTTTAAATTTTGATTTTAGGTATTCATGATAGCAACTTTAAATTCTTGGTAACAACATAGTAATAATTAAAGTGATTTTAGTCAAAATAAAATGTGTGGTGTGTCATTAAGGCCATAATATGAGGAGAAATTATTATATGATTCAATTAACTTAGGAAATTAGTTAATCACGTGCAACACACGTGTACTTTTCTAGTTGTACTATATATTTCAATGATACAAATAACATATTTTTACTTAAAAATATATTGTTGATAAACTAAAATAAGTTTACATATACATATTTTAGGAGCTATTTAAAATAACATTATTTTTTTCTTTTGATTTTTTGTATGTGTTATATGAGAAGAATATTGAAATTACAAAAGTTGATGTAATAGATAATTTCTAAATTTAGGAGTTAATATAGGAGATAAATATAATATGATTACATGTCTAATATTATACCTTTACCAAAATTAGTACAAAAAGATTCCATGTCTAATTATTATTCTTTAACTATTTTTACATATTTACAATTGAATTAAATATTACTTTAGAACTCAAATAAGGATATATTATTCTTCACAAAAAATAAAACTAAAAACTTAAATTATTCACACTTTTTATAAGACGAGAAAAGTGCATGTACGTTGTATATGTCTAGTTTTAATTTCATGGGTATTTTTCGTAAACTAGAGTAAGATTAGACATTTTTATGTCATAGAATAGCATATATTTATGACTGATCAATTTATTTATGAAATTTATTTTTATTAATTATTATTGGTTTATAAAAAAAAATAATGGCTTTGAATAGTTTTAATAAAATACTCCATAAAATGATGACTGATTCAGTCATTACATCTTATAAAATTGGTTCTAAAATAAGATCATAAGAATATTATTTAGTCCATTACATCATAGTAGTTTCAATGTCAAGTTTATTTGTTGGATAAGGATGAAGATGAAGGCACTAAAGGAAATTTGATAAGGGAGGTTTTGATGCATTCCAAAACTTCATATTTGGCTAAGTATGAAGTAACTTAGCTGATAAACTTATCAAGGAATTTTGACTAAGTAAAGAAGACATCAGAAGAGTCAAAGTTTCAATGTCCAAGACTTCTGATCTGCTGAAGAAAAGTTATCAGACTGATGAAGATCAGCCGAATCAAATCAGATTTGTTCAAGTTTGAGATTAGCCGAGTTCGCCATCAGACTTGCACTTTCGTCAGCCAAGTGAAGAAGATCATAAAGTGTTCCCAACGGTAATAAATGCCCCTTGGAGTAATAAATGCTGAAGTACAAGGTTATTAAAGACAAATGATTGAAGATTTGCTTCGCATCAGCTGGGTGCATTTAATGCTGCCTGCAAAATAGTACTGTTCACAGTACGGACAGACTGCAAAAGAGCCGTTCGCGGATTTTAAGGACCAGTACTCGAGGAATTTGAATCTTGTCTCTCTTCAACAGACATTTTTCAATCCTTAAGTATAAATAGCTGAAAGAGACGAAGAAGAAATAAGCAACACAATCTCTGAGAAATTTTCGAAGCAAAATTCTTTAAGTCTCAAGAACAGCTCACTCATCAGCTGAGTCATTTGTTGACAAAAGCAGAGTTGAAGAATCAAGCCAAATACATCTTCTGAGTGAATTTGTAAACATTGAGTGTTGTGAGAAGTACATATCCGTCTAAGTGAGTGATACTACTTCAGAGAAGTAGGATCTCTTTGTGATTTCTTACTGCGAACTTACGGCCTGTTCATTTGTTGTAAGGCGTAAGCAGAGTATACTGATTACTGTGTGTTTTTAGTATAACCCAAGATCTTTGTGACTTGGAAGAGTGGACTAAAGGATATTCAAATCCATATAACCACTATAAAAATCGTTTGTGTTTTTATTTGCATTTTACCTGCATATTTTCAGTTGCATAAGACATATCAAGTTAACTGTTTGAAAAAGGATTTAAAAAGAAGTTTTACAAATCTGGGGAAACACTTTTCAAACTGCTAAGATTACTTGTGAAAAACACTTTGAAAATCCGTTGCAAGTACTCTAAGTATTGAAACTGATTTTAACAAAATCAGCTAAGTAACAATCAGACGAGTGGTCAACAAAACTGTTCAAAGATTTGTTCGCGAACAGAATTGTAACTAACAAATCTGATCAGCTTAGTCTGTTCAGTTATAGTAAAGTTTTAAAGTTAAATTTGAAGAAATTTTTTACAGAGGTCTATTCACCCCCCCCCCCCCCCCTCTAGACCTCATCTGACCACTTGGGACCAACATTATTAGTTACTCACCGATAACAAATGTTTCATCCGTTTCTTCATTAATTTCACCCGAACTTTCATCAATTTCACGAGCATTTTTTCTTACTGGTTTCACCAACTTCACCGGTGTTTACCAATTTCACCCGAAGTTTCATTGATTCATATATTTTCACCGTTTTATTTCTTTTATCGATTTTTTTTATCGATTATACATTTTTCATTGTTTTTTCGTTGATCTTTTTTCCAATTTAAACAATTTTCTTCCAATTTCACTTTGTTTTTGTCAGTCAAAGTTTAACTCGTTTTCACCTATTTCACTAATTTCACGTGTTATTCACCTAAATTTTTCATTGATTAAACATGTTTTCACTGACTCCAAGCTTTTTTGACTAATTTTATCATTTTTTTTACAAATTTCACCCAAACTTTCATCGATTCATATATTTTCACTGTTCAAATTTTTTTTACCTTTTTTTTCAGTTATTTATCCTTTTTTTTATCGGTTATAACATTTTTCATTGTTTTCTCATTTTTTGTCGATTTCTTTTGTTTGTTTTTCTTCAGTTTGAACAATTTTTCTACCGATTTCACCAGTTAGACTCTTTTTTTAACTGATTTCAATCGTTTTTACCATTTTAACCCCTTTTTACCTATTTTCATGTTTTTTCACTAATTTCACATGTTATTCACCGGAATTTTTCATTGATTAAATATGTTCTTACCAACTATATGTTTTTTTTACCTATTTTAACCTTTTTTAGCCAGCTTTATACAATTTTACTGGATTTCACTGGTTTCATCATTTTTCTTAGAAATTCCATTCAAATTAATTTTCATCAATTTCACATATTTTCACCAACTTTACCTTTATTTTAACCGATTTTACCCGTTTTCATCCATTCTTCACAAATTCTATCCGATATTTTTTTTCGATTTCAAACGTATTTACGATTTCACATGCAATTTTTTCGCCGGTTTACAGTGCACATACGTTGTACGTTCTATTTAATTTCAGTAGTATTTTGTTGTAAATCAGAGTAAAATTAACTTCTTTATGTCATAAAACAACACATATTAATGAATGTAACTTCATCATTGGTATTTTCATCGATTTCTTTAGTTTTTTCGTTTTAAATCATTTGTCTAATGGTTTGACTTTGTTTTTTTATGTTTGAACTTTTTCATTTAATTGATTTCACTCGTTTTTATCACTTTAACCAATTGTCACATGTTTTCACCGACTTTAGTATTTTTCATCGATTTTAAGCATTTTCACATGTTTCATTATTTTTTATGTAATTTCACCGTTTCACAGATGTCATCCATTTTTTTTCGTGAATTTCACTTGAATTTTCATCGATTTCACATGTATTTACCGAATGTTCAACTCAAATAATTATACAATATACATCTTCAATTACTTTTAAGTTTATCTCAAATTATTTCACTTATCTTATCATTTGAAAGTTATTTCTTTACCGATCTAAGCCATTTCACTTATTATTTTAATTATTTTAGTTCAATTTTGATTGATTTTTACTGATTCACTCGTTCTTGATCAATTATAATCTATTGTTCATTGTTTTTCCTATTTTTCACAGATTTCTTTTGTTTTCTCATATTCAATTAAAAAAAAAAATCTCCTTGTTTAGTTAACACTGTTTTTGCTAGTTAAACTTTTCTTTTCTTTTTCAGATTTTACTTATTTTAATTTTATCAGTTTAACTTATATTTCACCGATTTCACATTTTTTTTTAATAAATTTTACTTGAATTTTCATTGTTTTCACAGTATTTCACAGACTTTAACATTTTTTCAACGACTTCATATATTTCACCCGTTTTCACTGATTTCACCAATTTATTTCCCATGTTTTCACAATGTCACCCAAATTTTTATCGATTTCACATGTATTTATCAATTTTACCGGCACTATTTATTACCGATTTCACATGTTTTCGTCAATTACATAAAATTTATTTGATTGGTTTCACCAACTTTAATTTATTTTCATCCGTTTTTTCACTTATTTCACACGTTTTTCTCGAAAAGTTTTCCAAGAAAATTTAGGTAATGTTTCTTATGTCAAATAAAGATAACTTAGTTCAGTAAGTGATAAGCATTTTTGTTCATAGGTAAAATGTGATTCTATTTTAACAGATTTTTAATTGAAACAAATAATATTATTTACATAATAACATATTGATTATAATAATCTTACATGTATATTTATCAACTATTCAAAACAATAGTGTTTTTTAATTTTTATGTGTTATAGGAGAACAATAATGAAATTGTAAAAGTGATGTAAGAGTTAATTTTATGTCTAATTTGAATATACTTTTGTTTTTCTTCCATATTCATGGTGCTTGGTTAGGAGAAAAGGAAGTTACAAATTTTGTTAAAATATTTTTCTACCAAATTTATTATGAGAAAATTTAATGAAAATTTAATGTATAATTATATTTTATTAAAATACTATACAATTTGAATAAGATCATTTTTGTTTTAAAAAAAAAAAAGTTAAACTATTCACACTTTTAGTATGGATAGATATGGATTACTTATATCAACGCTGTTAATAGTTTCTTATCAAGCTAGAATCATGTAATAGTGCACAACAATAAGCCCATGGTTGTCAAAACTTCTACAAACAAATAGAACTTTAATGAAAACGTAAAGGAAAGCAATCCATCACGTGATATTTTTCCATCAATATTTTTCCTCAAAGAATTTATAAGTTTCATAAGACGATTAGCACTAGGAAGTGCTCACCATGATTTATCTCCTCTCACAATCCCGTCGGGTAGGGGGTGAGGGGCATTCGGGGTGAGCGATTTCACCTTTTGGAACAAGTAAAAAAAGAGAAGATTGTTTGATTACAGGGAAAATGCAAGTAACGCCTCAATGTTATGGTAAACTTGCACAAAATTACTCTATTAAATATTTATTGCATAGAATCACTGTATTATTACATATTCGGTACACAAAATTCCCATACACACAATAGACTATGGAAATTAGTACATGCCAAATAATTTAATAGTTTAAGGTGATTCTATACAATAAACATTTCAATAAGTGGTTCCATACCAAATATTTAATGAGAGAATTGCAATTGTGGTACCAAACTATATACTGATTCTCACTTATGATTCAATTTCTTAAATTGTGGTACCAAATGTGTCGGCCTCGATTTTTATAATATCACAAGTGAGAATCGATATATAGTTTGATATCACAAGTGCAATTCTCTTAATATTTAATGATTTGACATTGCCAAATAAACAGAGGCAGATTGAATGAATAAATTGGAGTGTTAGAACTGATTTTCCTTACAATCATTTAATTACTCCAGCTAGAAAAAAACAACAAACCATTTTGAATTTCTTATTTGAATAAACAGAATATTATCACGGAGAAAGTAGTTAAATTATTACAATTCTAATTAGACATTTTCAATAAAATATATTATTGACCTTAGCTTTTTTAATATTGATCTTCTTGAGCCTAACATGAACATATTTCATTAAGCCTCTAATCTAGTAAATTTGCTGCATATTCAATGGCCAGTTCCATGATTGAAACCAAACACTCCTCAATGTTAGCTTTAACATAATGTTCTTCATCTGCATTAAGTAATTCAGTATCAACAAATTGCATTATTGTCTTGGGAAATGATTCGGAAATTCATCTCTTCATTATTGTTAATGAAAATTGAAATCCTCCATGATTGAAACCAAACACTCCTCAATGTTTATGAAAATTGAAATGTAGATTGTGTTTATGGATTTTCATTTATGTTTATAAAAATTGAAATGGATTGTGTTTAGAGTAATTGCAAAATGAAGGGAAAAAAAGGGGGAGAAATTCCAACCGATTTTGAGTGGTTGGATTTTCTGTTGGAAATTTTGCAACTGAATTTGCAATCGAAAAAGTTAGTGGAAAATTTCCAATCGATTTTGAAGACGGTTGGAAATTCGGTTGCAAACCTAATTCCAACAGACGTTTTTTCAACCGATATTTTTGGTTGCAAAATTGGTTGAAAATTAAAATCGGTTGAAAATTTAATTTGTCAACCGATTTTGACCCATTTTTAGTTGCAATTTTTGTTTTTTTCTAGTAGTGTAACTCACATAAGAATAACTCATCGGGTGATCTCTTTATCATAAATGTTTCCATCAACAAATCTCATAGCTATAAAAGTCTACTAAAGTTGATACTAATCATCTTGATCCATACTCTGCAAAATTCACATATCAAATCAAATTAGCAAAGTTAAAGGATAAATCTAATTGAAAAAGTCTCTTGACTTGTGAATAAGCAGATAAACTTGTTGGGATACGATTATTCAGTGAAAGAAGTAAAGCCTCCAATTTCGGAAAATGGTAGTACATATCATTAGATAGAGTCCCATAAAGCTGATTTTGTGTAAGAGCTATCGTTTCCAATGAGGAAATGTTGAATATGCTCCATGAAATTGCACCAGTCTGATAATTATATTGAATACCTAAGATTTCAAGATTGGTTAAGAGACTAAAGCTATGTGGAATCTCATTCGTAAGCGTCGCAATTTTCCAATCTCGTGAAGGATTACGCCCTTGAAACTATTGTTACTAATTCTTATGTATGTTAGGAATGAGAGGCTCCCAATTTCTTTTCCAACGGTGCCTTCTAAGCTCAAGTTGTAAAGATCCAACTCAGTGACTCTGAGGTGTTGTCAGCCGCACGTGATGCCAATCCAGGTATAAAAATAAGTTTCTACTGACCAGTTGGAAGCCAAAATGTTGTTGGGATCAGAAGTTATATGAGCTTTGATAGCTAGAAGTGGATGCTCATCAGTTGAGCTATTAAGAGGAGATGCAGCCAAGAAAATTTACATTAGGTAGAAGAAAATAAAAAAATATGGTTGCTTGTTTTCCCATTATCTATTGATTTTGAGTGAGCGGGTCGATTGGGTGTTTTATGCAGGATTATTCAAATTACAAGAAAGTTTGATGAAAAAAAAATTATTAGGCAATTTTGTACAGATTTTGTATAATACAGTGTAATCATTCATTTATCCCAATTTTTTAAGAACAAAACATGAACAACCCCATACTTACGTTATTTTCTGTCCCACTCTAAATTCTCCATCAAACAGAAAACAACAAAACTATTAAGTATCACGCGTGAAGATTTCAAGACTCCCATATCCAATGATGCATAGAGTTTTTGTATGTGTCATTCTTTGAACTTGTCTTAGAAGCTTCGCGGTTCTAAAATCTCCTACAATTGAAGGACAATTAAAAGAGTTCATATTTCTTAAAAAATGAAATCTTCTACAAGTGATGGATAATTAAAAGAGTTCATATTTCTTAGACAATGATAATTATGTAGGTCTTTTATCTCATTCAATTGACTAATTTCACATGAACTTTTATTTCTAACATATAAATAGGGTCCACCCTTTGAAGAAAACCAAACTTTAATAAAACCGGATACACCACATAATTCACTTTCTATGCTGTATCAAGGCTGAAAAAAAATCAAAATTGGACTTCAGAATCAAGGCTCAGAAAACAACGAACTCTTTTGAATTTCTTATTTGAATATACAGAAAAATGTCATGGAGAAAGTAGTTGAATTATCACAATTCTAATTAGACATTTCAGATTAAATATATTATATACCCTAATTAGCTACTTTAATATTGATCTTATTGAGCCTCACATGAACATCTTTCATATTAGGCCTCTCATCTGGTAAATATGATGTACATTCAATGGCCACCTCCATGATTGAAACCAAACACTCCTCAATGTTAGCTTTAACAGAATATTCTTCATCTGCATTTAGTAAATTAGTATCAACAATTTGCATTATAGTATTGGGAAATGATTCGGAAACCCATCTCTTCATTGTTAACTCTCCTAAGAATAACTCATCGGTTGGTCTCTTTTTAGTAAATGTTTCCATCAACAAAATCCCATAGCTATAAACGTCTACGAAAGTTGATACAAATCCTCTTGATCCATACTCTGCGAAATTCACATATCAGATCAAATTAGTAAATTTAAATGATAGATCTAAATGCTGAAGTACCCCTTGTGCTTTGCCAAATAATAAATTTATTAGTTTTACTAGAAAAAAATCCCCTTGTGTTCTTTTTTCTATTATAAAAAATAAAAAAATTAAAATAAAAAAGAAATCTGAAATTTTCTCACAAATCTTATGGAGGTTATTGTTAATTTTTTTAAATAGACCTGAGAGTTATTGCCAATTTTCAATGTTACGGGAGGGATTATTGCCAATTTTATAGGTGAATAGGGGCATTTTTTCATTCCTTGATGGAGTATAATTGTCATTTCTACATGAAAAGAGGTTTTTGCGAATAAAAAATTAGTACTAGGTTTTCTAATAAAAATAACACAAAGTTTTTTATTATTATTTTTTTTTTTTTATAGTTAAGCAAAGCATAGGAGTATATTTGTATTTCACTACTTAAATTATGCATGGATAATAGCAATTGACAATTCCATTGAGTAGTTTGGAGTTAAATGGCCACATTTATTTGTTTTATGTTTATTATGAACTTTTGGTTTGCAAAACTTTTTCTTCTTTCTATGCCTTCCAATATTAAAAACTATGATATTATAAAAAGTTTTAATCTAGAAAAATTTAGACTATTTATAATATTTTACCTGGTGCCATATATCCAATGGTGCCTACAGTTTTCGTCAGTGCCATTCTCTGGTCATGTGTTAGAAGTTTTGAGATTCCAAAGTCTCCCACACGCGCCACCATATCTTTATCCAAAAATATATTGCTCGGCTTCAAATCACAATGCACAATCGATGATGAATTACCTTGATGTAGATACTCTATTGCAGATGCTACATCTATCATTATTCCTAAACGTTGACCAATATTTAGAGAATAGTTTGGAGAGTAAAACAATTTCTCTAGGCTTCCATTAGGCATATATTCCAATAACAAAGCCTTAAAATCAAGATTTGAGCAACTAGTAATGACCTTGATAAGATTTCTATGTCGAAGGCTACGCATGACTTGGCACTCCGTGTCAAAGCTTTTGAATGAACCTTGCACGTCTAAATCAAAAACTTTAATTGCATAAATCATCTCATTAGAAAACGTTCCTTTGTATACCGAGCCAATGCTACCTTTTCCAATCAAATTTTCTGTGTCAAGGTTATCCGTGGCTCGTAGAATTTCATAGTATGAGATCCTCTTGTGTTTGAAGCCGAGATTTGATTCGGAAAAAGATAAAAATGCTGAATTTTTACCACGGAATTTAAACAAGTAAATCATTATAGCAGTTGCAACAAGAATGATTAAACCCACTGGTGGTAAAATATATCTTAGAATTAAGTTTCTTCGTGAAAATGTTGATGTATGCCCTTTACATACCTCGATGTTGAATCGAGATACACCACACAACCCTTTATTACCTATGAAAAATTCTGTATTGAAGTTCCCAAAACGTCCTCCATCTGGGATTTGTCCGGTAAGTTCATTGAATGAAACATTGAAGTAATCAAGATATGTAAGCGTCTCCAAAGACATTGGAATTGAACCAGACATATTGTTTTGGGATAAGTCCAAATATTGCAGCGCTCTCATATTACCTAAAGATGGAGGTATTGAGCCGTTGAACTTATTATTTTTCAACTGCAAATAAGTTAAACTCTGCAGTTCCCCTATACTGCTTGGAATGCTTCCCGAAAGCTGGTTTTGAGATAAATTCAACACTCTCAAACTATTCATATTTCCAATTGCATCAGACAAAGAACCCTCAAACAAATTTCGCGATATAGATACCATTTCAAACATATTATTAGACCATAAAGTCGATGGAATGCTAGAATTGAAGAAATTGTCATCCAAATAAATTTCTCTCAATGAAGGGAGATTGCCTAAACAACTTGGTAGCTGCCCAGAAAGCCTATTGTTCACTAAATTAATTCGAAACATACTTTCGAGACTGCAAAAGCTATTCGGTATTGAACCATGAAATTTATTACCAAAGATTGATAAACTCTGCAAGTTTCTTAGGCGTCCTAATGTCTCTGGAATCATTCCAGTCATGTTATTATTTTCGAGGTTTAACGAAAACAAACTACTCAAATTACCGATTTCACTTGGAATCGTGCCTGAGATGTTGCACTCTCCAGCCACAAATATTTCAAGAGATGCAGAAATATTGCTCAAGCCGAAGGATTTGGGTAGGGACCCGATTATAGGATTATAGGAAATACGTAAGGATTTAAGGTTCTTGCAATTGGATAACGATGTAAGAAATTCTTGAAATTGAAACACACGTTTTTCCCTAAAATATTTCGTTGAAAATTGCTATAAATTGTATGCACACTCGCATAAAAGTACTGTAGTAAATATTATTGAGTTTTAGTCTATATAGTTGATAACAACTTAATGCTTAAAGTACATATTTTTATCGCATTGGTGCAACACAAATATAATATTCTTTACATGTGTGAAGACTTAGAAAAAATCAATATTTGAAATCCATTGGTACATTGTAAACTTATTATTCTACTTGACACATATAGGCATTGTCTACATCAACGGAAGATGCACTTAACAAGAAATTAATATACTTAAAGACAGAAAATCCTTAATGATTTCAATCAAGGAACAAAATTTTCTTCATCTGTATGTCCTTGCAAGAAATTTCTTAAAGATTCTTTGGGAAAAGGTTGCATATTCAAAGCTGCATCCGCACTAGATTTATCTTCATCGACTATGTCAAGAATATTCAATATATTCCCCTGCAGGTATGTAGATTATAGATTAATCACAAAGGCTCTTTAACAAAGATGATGCTGGCAGCCTGGCACTACCACTCTTCAAATGCAAGTATACGAGAAAACTTATTAACAGATTACACCATGAATAAAAAGACTCTGATACAATATTTTAAATATAAATGCTAAACTAAGAAATTATTGTTTAAAGCATTACAAATTGCACTATGATACAATATACATCACAAATTCTTTATGAATGGAGTGACATTTGTTGAGAGACTCTGTTACTGAAAATCATCCATGAGTAAACAAAAGCCAAAGCACTCACTTACATTTATGTTAAAGCTGGAAAGATAAATCAAATGCCGTATAACTAGCAATATAAAATATGTATTGTCTAAGTTGATCTAAGATTTAAAAAAAAAAAAAAAATACAAGGAGCCTACTGCCTACCTGAAGAATGAAGAAATCAACATTTGGTGTAATTATAATCTTGAGTTTCTAACCTTGGTTAACCAAGGTTAACTAGATGAAGAGTAAAGACTAAAGGATCACGTGTTGTTATTTGGTGGAGTCAAACAATTAAAAGAGTAGAAATTAGGAGAGAGAATTAATGGAACAGAACTAAAGGATCAACATAAAGGCCATCACTAGTAAGTATAGATTCTCCTTCCCCTCAGACTATCTTTTCACACATACGCTCTTTCTCTTCATACTCCTCTTTTTATAGTCATCTTTAATGATTCAGTATTTTCATTTTATTTAAATTAAATTCTCATAATTCTCCACTCTTGCTTAATTAATGATAATAAATATACAATAATTATACTAATAGTAAATTTAAAACTAACATTAATAATAAATAATTTAACATTGACATTAATAATAACATTACAAGTAATAAAATAAATTAATATTAAGTTTAAGATTTAAAAAAATATTTTACATAAATATTCTTAATTTAACTAAAAAAAAGAAGTATGTGCAGTGCAAAACAGAGGTGGGTGAGGAGGTCCGGCCACCCACCTTCCCCCCCCCCCCTTCTCTCCCACCCCCTCCTTACCAAAGTTCATTTCTTCACCCTTTCCCCCATGGATTCCCTCTCCCCCACCTCAATAAAGATGCCTAAACAGACCCTTACTTACCCATTGCCCAACAAAATTTTACTATTGAATTTCATTTTTTTACTACATAAAAAAATTTACTTTATAATATATAACACCACATTATAAATCAACCAGTGAACATTTTCAAAATACCCTTTTTTACTCGGATATAACTATATATATGGGCGAGAACATACTAAGAAGTGAAGTCTTTTTCATTTATAATTTCTACCCTATGATCTCATCATCTACATACAGCAATTAAGTACAACTAACGAAGAGATGTTGAAAATAGTGAAAGGTATTTTTCTTCAAAGCTGTTGAAAAGTGTTTGACATCAATTATGGGTCTGACTCAACATCAAAGATGTTTTATCAAGGCTCAAAAAGATCAATTGGAGTGTTGAACTGATTTTCCTTAACATGCATTTAATTACTCCAGCTAGAAAAAAGCAACAAATTTTTTTGAATTTATTATTTGAATAAACAGAAAATTATCATGGAAAAAGTAGTTGAATTATGACAATTCTAATTAGATATTTCCATTAAGATATATTATGGACCTTAATTAGCTACTTTAATATTGATCTTCTTGAGCCTCACATGAACATCTTTCATATTAGGTCTATCATCTGGTATATCAGCTGCACATTCAATGGCCAGTTCCATGATTGAAATCAAGCACTCCTCGATGTTAGCTTTAACAGAATATTCTTCATCTGCATTTAATAATTCAGTATCAACAATTTGCATTACACTATTGGGAAATGATTCGGACACCCATCTCTTCATCGTTAACTCTCCTAAGAATAACTCATCGGTTGGTCTCTTTTTCGTAAATGTTTCCATCAACAAAATCCCATAGCTGTAAACGTCTACGAATGTTGATACTAATCCTCCTGATCCATATTCTGCAAAATTCACATATGAGATCAGATTAGCAAAGTTAAATGATAGAGCTAAATGAAAAAATACCCCTTCTACTTTGCCTAATTTTTAAAAAAGACATGTGTTATTTTTTTCAGCAAAACCCCCCTATTTTCCTTTTTTTTATTATGAAAAAAACCCATAAAAAAATTTCTCATAAATTATAAGGATGTTATTGTTAATTTTGTAAGTAGACATGAGAGTTATTGCCATTTTACAAAATTAACGAGGGGATTATTTCCAATTTAATAGGTTAATATTTGTGTTTTTTCATCCCCTGGTGGGGTATAATAGTCATTTTAACTTGAGAGGAGGGGTTTTGCGAATAAAAAATTAATAGGGGGGGGGAGGGGTTTCCAATAAAAAATAACACAAGTTTTTTTAGTTTTTATAATGAAGCAAAGAATAGGGGTATTTTTTTATTCACTATTAAATGGTGCATAGGTAATAGCTAGTGACAATTCTATTGAGTGGTTTGGAAGGTTTTTTTTTTTTTTTTTTTTTTTTTTTTTGATAGTGTTTTGGAGTTAAATGGCCACATTTTTTTATTTTATGTTTGTTATGCTTTGAAAAACTTTTTCTTCTTTCTACGCCATCCGATATTATAAACTATGAAATTATAAAATATTTTGATCTGGAAAAGTTTAGAGTATTTATAATATTCTTACCTGGTGCCATGTATCCAATGGTGCCTAAAGTTTTCGTTTGTGCCATCCTCTGATCATGTGTTAGAAGTTTTGCAATCCCAAAGTCTCCCACACGTGCCACCATATCTTCATCCAGAAGTATATTGCTCGGCTTCAAATCACAATGCACAATCGGTGATGAATAACCTTGATGTAGATACTCTATTGCAGATGCTACATCTATCATTATTCTTAAACGTTGACCAATTTTCAAATAATAATTTGGAGAGTACAACAATTTCTCAAGGTTTTCATTAGGCATATATTCCAATACCAAAGCCTTAAAATCAAGATTCGAGCAACTAGTAAAGACCTTCACAAGATTTCTATGCCGAAGGCTACGCATGATTTGACATTCCGTGTCAAAGCTCTTGAATGCACCTTGCACGTCTAAGTCAAAAACCTTAACCGCATAAATCATCTCATTAGAAAACGTTCCTTTGTATACCGAGCAAATGCTACCTTTCCCAATCAAATTTGATATGTCGAGGTTGTCTGTGGCTCGTAGAATTTCATAGTACGAGATCCTCTCATGTTTGAGGCCGAGATTTGATTTGGAAAAAGATAAAAGTGTTGAATCTCTACCACGATGTTTAAACAAGTAGATCATTATAGTTGTTGCAACAAGAATGATTAAAGCTATTGGCGGTAGAATATATCTTAGAAGTATGTTTCTTCTTGAAGACTTGGGTGTATTCCCTTTACAAACTTCGACATTAAATCGAGATGCTCCACATAAACCTTTATTGCCTATGAAAAGTTCTGAAGTAAAGTTCCGAAAAGGTCCTCCATCTGGGATTTGTCCTGTAAGTTCATTGAACGAAACATTGAAGTAATCAAGATATGTAAGCTTCTCCAATGACATTGGAATTGAATCAGATAGATTATTTTCGGATAAGTCCACATATTGCAACGCTCTCATATTACCCAAAGATAAAGGAATTGGGCCATTGAACTTATTGTTATCCAACCGTAAATAAGTTAAACTCTGCAGTTCCCCTATACTGCTTGGAATGCTTCCGGATAGCTGGTTTCCTGATAGATAAAGCCCTCTCAAACTATTCATTTTTCCGATTGCATCAGACAAAGAACCCTCAAACGAATTTCGCGACATAGATACCATTTGAAGCAGATTACTGTACCATAAAGTCGATGGAATGCTAGAATTGAAGAAATTGTCATCCAAATAAATTTCTCTCAATGAAGGGAGATTTCCAAAACAACTTGGTAGCGGCCCAGAAAGCCAATTTTTCTCTAAAATAATACGAAACACATTTTCGAGATTGCAAAAGCTATTCGGTATTAGACCATGCAATTTATTACCATAGATTGATAAACTCTGCAAGTTTCTTAGACGTCCTAACGTCTCTGGAATCATTCCATTCAAGTTATTATTTGCGAGGTTTAACAAAAATAAACTACTCAAATTACCGATTTCACTTGGAATCGTGTATGAGATGTTGCACTCTTCAGCTATAAATTTTTCAAGAGATGCAGAAAAATTGCTCGAGCCTAAAGATTTGGGTAGAGGCCCGGATATAGGATTAGGGCCAATCTGTAAGTTTGAAAGGTTCTTGCAATTGGTCAAGGATGTAAGAAATTCTTGATCGGGTATGGATAGATCATTTGTGAATTGATTTGCCGCCAAACTAAGTAGTTGTAGTGAACGTAAGTTCTCAAGATGTATCGGTATTCCTCCAGTAAATGAGTTAACGGGAATGGAAAAATATTTTAGTGACGAGAGATTTGTGATTGAATTTGGGATATTTCCTGAAAATTGATTTCCCCCAAGATAGAGAAAATGGAGATTTGGAAGCCCTTTGTCTATGGAAGATGGAATGGTGCCGGTTAGTTGGTTAATTGCAAGTGAAAGTGTTTCTAGTCTTGTGAGGTTGAACACAGAAGAGGGAAGTTCACCCTTGAGTTGATTTGATGCTGTATTCAGAACTGTTAATTTGGATAGATATCCAATTTGTGAGGGGATTATACCTTCAAAATTGTTGTTTGAGAAGTCCAATATGTTCAAATTTGACAGGTTACCAGTTGAAGGTGGAATAGTACCTATTAAAGATAAAAGTTTAGGTATTGAAAGATAGATAAGTTCCCAAACCAATAGGGGATTTTGTAAGATATACTATGCTAAGTTTATTGCACCAATTTTCCCTTATATTTTTATAAAACTGCAAGAAATTCCACTTCCTTTAAATTCCGTTAAATTTTTGAAGGGCGTGTGCGAAGTTAATGAAAACATAAGGGGATTTAGTGCTATAAATATAACACACGGTAATTTTGTACAAGTTTCCAAAAAAATGGGGGGATTTCAATAACAAATGGGTCCTTCGTTCGGAAATAATGTGCCTACCCCGGTGGATTCAATCTACTGGGGTGATGAATGAGCGATAAGCATGTATGAAAGGACAAACTTTTGTCATTTTATGCACATATGTTTATCATCCAACCCCTATGAATATCATCAACACAATAATTGTCTTTATTGTATCATACTTGATGTTACATTCACATTATAAATTTATGAACATGACATATTTGACAAAAACTTAAATTGGATACCAATCATTAATATATGTTATTTTATTATAAAATTAATTGTACTCAATTTACAAAAAATATCCATGAAATTAAGTAGACATGTTCAATATACTTACACTTTTCTAATAATTAATAAAAAGAAAATAAAAGAATGTGTTAAAGAAAATATGCGTGATAATTAACTGTTATCTTTCATATGAAACACCTTTCTTGTACATTTGCCGTAACCTCAACTAGTGAATTTTTTGTAATGTGAATTTCCAATTTGAAAAAAATCGTCAATCATATGTCAATTAAACAATCCTCTTTATTTGTTTATTTGTTTAATTTTTGCCTAAAATTCCATTGCTTTATTATTTCTTGCAAGATTACCCGGGCCTCTATATAAATTAACTTCTACTTCTAAAGACTAAAATACTTTAAAATCTAAGCTCATACCCATATGTAGCACGTGAAACTGAAGTCGGAAAATTTTGTATGGATGGGATTTTCGTGCAAGGAAAAAAATGATAAATTGAAGAGACATGCATTACTTGACAATTTATTTGTACCAAAATGAAGTTTTTGTAGTTGCGACAAGTTTCCCATCTGCATTGGAATGACACCTGTGAAATTGTTGTAAGATAGAGAAAGTATGTTGAGTTGTGAACAAGCAGACAAACTTGTTGGGATATCTCCACTTAATTGATTAAATGAAAGGTATAACCCCTCCAATTTTGATAAATGGTAGCACATATCATTAGGTAGAGTTCCATAGAGTTGATTTCCCGTAAAACCTATTGTCTTCAAAGAGGAAATGTTGAATATGCTCCATGGAATAGTACCGGTCAGATGATTAAACTCCATAGTTAACCATTCAAGATTGGTTAAGAATCCGAAGCTAAGTGGAATCTTACCACTAAGCTGATTATATGACATTCGTACCCAGCGAAGGCGTCGCAAGTTTCCAATTTCATCAGGGATTACGCCCTCGAAACTATTGTTACTAATTCTTAAGTATTTGAGGAATGAGAGATTTCCAATTTCTTTTGCAATGGTTCCTTGTAAGCCCATGTTGAAGAGATCAAGGGCCGTGACTCTGGGACGCCTTCGACTGCAAGTGATGCCAATCCAGGTGCAGAATGAGGTTCCTTGTGACCAATTTGTAGCCAATGTGTTGTTGGGGTCGGATGTAATTATGTGGGATTTGATGGCTAGAAGTGAAAGCTCATCAGTTGAGCTATTGAGAGCAGATGCAGCCAAGAAGAGAATCTTCATCAGGTTGAAGCAAATAAGAAAAATGGTACCTTGTTTTCCCATTTTCGATTGATTTTTATTTTTATTTTTGAGTGAGGGAGAGAGAGAGAAATATTGAACAAGTTTTTATTTTACAGAGCTCGTGTTGTGGAAGAAGCAAATTAAATAGACAAACAATTTCTTTGTTTTCGTTATTCCTTGAATTTGATTGGCGATGCAATTAGAAACAAACAAATGAAAAGAAAAGATGAGAATTTTCGAGTATGGCTTAATTTATAAATTATAATTCTCTTGACCAAACCATTCAAGATTGCTGAGTTTCCAATTTTTTTTTGTTGAGTTTGAGTCCCACACAAAAGACTTTAGAAGTGGTAGATTGGCTAATAGATTGACTTGACCAACAATAGCTACTAACCATTCAATAGGTTTCTATTTCTTAATAGATTTTCATTTGGTTCTACCTTGAATTTTCAAAGTGTTAAACTATGAAAATCTTAATAGTAATAATAAATGATCTTCATAATCAATTGAAAACGAAACATACATTTTTTTTAATAAAATATATTCATTCAAAATCGCTACAAATTTAAGGGCATATTTGTTTGGGTTTTCTTAAAACATTTCAATGCTATCTGAAAAAACAAAAAACAATATAAATGGTTTCACAAATAAATTTATCACTCAATTTTGTCAAATAAATCTCAAAAAATCAATCAAACAACAATTTTTTTATAGCTAAAAAAAATCTACAAAAACTAGATTGATTTGACATGAGCTACACATCCCTTACGAAATATATCTCATATAACAAAATTTGAGATAAAGTAACATATTTCTTACACTATATATCTTAATTATTTCCATAATCTAAAAACTACAAAAAAAAATTTCGTAAACTACTTCCACAAAACCCAAATAAACAATATTACAAAACATTTCTAAAACTACTTTAAGAATTAAAACCCAGACAAACAAAGCTTAGTTACTCACTCTTGTAGAAAACATTGTGGTAAACATTATTAACTTTTGAATATTAGTTTACCTAGTAGATAAATGAATGCGTCGACTACATGTTTTTATGAAAAAATTTACCCACATAGGGTTTGGTCAAATCCAATGTAATTATATGGCAAGTGTAATATGTTTGATTTGTGATTGGATGTAATCTCAGGAGAGTGATCAATCACAAAGCAAATGCAAGACATTTGCTTGATGATTGGATAAATTTAATCAAGCCAGATTTGAACAAGAATTTACCATACGATGCATATTTAATATTGAAGTCAAAAAAAGTTTACATATGTGAAGACTTAGAAATTAATATTTGAAATCTTTCGTTTCATAATAAATATATTGTTCATCGTCTAGATGCATCAACAGAAGATGCAATTAAGTAAAAATAATTGTCAGACAGAAGAAAAAAAACCTTAAAAAAAAGTTTGTCTTCATGTTTTCAATCAAGGTACAAGATTTTCTTCATGTATATCTCCTTGCAAGACTTTTGTCAAATATTTTTTGGAAAATTCAAAGCTGTATCCGTTATCTTCACACGTTATGTAAAGATTTCCCACCAATAGAAATGATTTCTAGAGTTAATGGGGCTATTCAGGTACTTTATATAACTTAACCATCTAAGAGCATCTCCAATTCATAGGGGATGGGTGGTGATGGCCCTGTCCCTGGACGGTGTCCAACTGGCCAGGGGAGGGATGGGCAACACCCCTGGGCAATTGGACGTGTTGTTCAACGCATCCAGCCACTCCCTCTTTTATTTATTTTTAAATTCTGTTATTTTTTTTATATAACTAGAAAATACTTTTTTTTAAAATAAAGAAATTATAAAAAATATGGACATGTACATTTGTAAAGTTTATGTAAGAGTTAACTAAAAAATGATTTTTTTTTATGCAAATTGATTTTTCATATTTAAATGAAATTTAACAACTTTGTTGCATAAACATGTGTAGCTTAAATTGTGAATCTTAAATGTACAATTTAGACATTATCTTTAACTATGATTTTCTGCATTAAATTTAAAAATATTGATACATATTTAATAAAAAAAAAGTCTAAATATTTAATAAAAAAATGTATAAATATCAAAAATTAATTTTATTATTATTATCCATTTTCAATATTATAATTAGTATTATCAATGGTATTATTAATTTTCAAATTATTATTATTATTCACATTATTGATATTATTATTATAAATTGGAATTGAGAGTGGGCAAGTCTGTTTTTTTTTTTTTTTTATTTATCCCTTTCTCCCCTAGCGTTTGGAGATGATGCACCGGAAGGTGCAAGTTCACCCGAGGGTGGAGAATGACATCTCGCTGCATATTCCCCGGATGTGTTGGAGATAGCCTAATTCGAAATCGTACGTCACAACCTTTTTCAAATTTATTACAAACAACTGAAAAGATTCATTACTATTATCGTAGAGTGAAGAAGATGTTTCATCAAGATGAAGGCAATTCCAAACTTGAAAGAATGAAAAAAAAAACTAATTTCACTAACAGTACACATACTAATAGAGAGAATTTCACTTTTGATACCATAACTCAACCTACTTTAGGGATTTGATACCACAATTTTTTCTCCCGACACATTTGATACCATAACTCAACCTACTTTAGGGATTTGATACCACAACTTTTTCTCCCGACACATTTGATACCATAACTCAAATCAACTCGACACATTTGATACTTCCGTCAAATTGGAAACGGAATTGTCACGTGATTGTCACGTGGCCGTTAAAACTTTGCACATTTGATACCATAACTTATCTTGACTGATAATTTTACCCCATAACATTTCAGGTTACCAAAAAAACCCCACATCTCCAAATTTAGTGACGATTTTAGTCCACATTGTTCCAAAATTTCCAAATTGACTCGAATAAGACCACGTGCTGACCAATTTAGAACTTTACACATTTGATACCATTACTTATGTTGACTGATAATTTTACCCCATAACATTTCATGTTACCAAAAAAGCCCCACATCTCCAAATTTAGTGACGATTTTAGTCCACATTGTTGCCGAATTTTCAAATTGACCCGAATAAGACCACGTGCTGACCAATTTAGAAAATTTTACTTATTTTATTTAAATAACTAATTTAATTTATAAACAATATTATTAAATTAAATAATAAATTAACATAAATATCACCAAAATTAAGAAAACATATTATTTTTAAATATAAAATTTATATAATAGAATTAATATATTTTATATATATTAAAATAATAAATTATATAATTTAAAACTATTTAATATTTATTAAAATATTAAATAATAAATAATTTTAATTTAAAAAAAATCCCCACCCCACCCACCACCTCCCCACCCTTCCCCCCTACCCCCCGATTCCCAGGCCGTCGGCGGCCTGGGTCTTCTGTCCAGGCCACCGCCGGCCTGGGTTCTTCGATCCCAGGCCACTGCCGGCCTGGGATCTTCGGTCCCAGGCCGGCGTTGGCCTGGGACAGAAGACCCAGGCCGCCGGCGGCCTGGGAATCTGGGGGTAGGGGAGGGGTGGGTCGGGTTGGGTTGGGTGGATGGGGTGGGGATTTTTTTTTAAAATTATAATTATTTATTATTTAATATTTTAATAAATATTAAATAGTTTTAAATTATATAATTTATTATTTTAATATATATTAAATATATTAAATATATTAATTCTATTATATAAATTTTATATTTAAAAAGAATATATTTTCTTAATTTTGGTGATATTTATGTTAATGTATTATTTAATTTATTAATATTGTTTATAAGTTAAATTAGTTATTTAAATAAAATAAGTAAAAAATTTTAAATTGGTCAGCACGTAATCTTATTCTAGTCAATTTGGAAATTTGGCAACAATGAGGACTAAAATCGTCACTAAATTTGGAGATGTGGGGCTTTTTTGGTAACCTGAAATGTTATGGGGTAAAATTATCAGTCAACATAAGTAATGGTATCAAATGTGTAAAGTTCTAAATTGGTCAGCACGTGGTCTTATTCGAGTCAATTTGGAAATTTTGCAACAATGTGGATTAAAATCGTCACTAAATTTGGAGATGTGGGGCTTTTTTGATAACCTGAAATGTTATGGGGTAAAATTATCAGTCAAGATAAGTTATGGTATCAAATGTGCAAAGTTTTAACGGCCACGTGACAATCACGTGACAATTCCGTTTCCAATTTGACGGAAGTATCAAATGTGTCGAGTTGATTTGAGTTATGGTATCAAATGTGTCGGGAGAAAAAGTTGTGGTATCAAATCCCTAAAGTAGGTTGAGTTATGGTATCAAATGTGTCGGGAGAAAAAGTTGTGGTATCAAATCCCTAAAGTAGGTTGAGTTACGGTATCAAAAGTGAAATTCTCTCCATACTAATACCTAACACTAGAGAGAAAAGTGAAAACACCTCTTATATAAAACAATGGTGGATTACATGAATACCACTGTTTTTATTAATTCAATCTGCCACAGTTTATATGAGGCCTTATAGGCTATAGCTCTTGTCCTCCAATTTTGATAATTTTTTAGTCTAAACAGAACATCTTTAACAATATATCATAGCTATAAATATCAACCGAAGTCGATACTATACCTGCAGATTCATACTCTAGAAATTCGGAATATGTGATTAAATGAGCTTCAAGAAATTGTAGCTTGATACAAAATACCTTCATATATGTAAGAGTAGAACAGTACTCTTACCTGGTGCCATATATCCAATGATGCCTAAAGTTTTTGTCAGCTCCATTCTTCGATCATTTGTTAAAAGCTTTGTGATCCCAAAGTCTCCCACACGAGCCACCATATCGTTTGTTAGAATATTTAGTTATTAATATCGAAATCCTTAGTTTCATTGTAATTTTAAATTTTTTATTCTACTTGACACATCTAGACATTGTCTACATCAACAGTAGATGCATTTAACTAGAAATTAATATATTTAATTTAAAGACAGAAAATCCTTAATATTTTCAATCAAGGAGAAAAAATTAATCACAAAGGTGGCATATTCAAAGCTGCATCCGCACTAGATTTATCATCATCGACTATGTCAAGATTATTCAATATATTCCCCTGCAGGTATGTAGATTATAGATTAATCACAAAAGTTCATTAACAAAGATGAAGATATAATTTTTTGCCAAAATTACAACTAATTAATAAGCGTTTAAACTTTAAAGACAGTAAAATCGAGCATATAATTCAATGCTTACCGCACGAATTGATCTTTGTAGGAATCCCACAAGCACTATATGCATTTCAGTGTCATATTCGTTTTCGTCATGATATGCATACATGCTTAAAGAGTAGAAGGAGTCGAGATCATGAGAGTTTTGAAAGATTTATATTAGCATATTGGGAAAGATAAGTACAGAATTAAACATAAAAAGAACTGCTATAGAAATTTGTTTTATGATGTTACAAACTTATGTCATGAACATGTAAGATCATTAGTGATAAATAAGCAAAAAACATTTACAATGTAGTCAGTGCAATAAGAAATATACTTACAATTTTCCTCTTAGATTTACAACAACCAAGGCTCCAACCAAGGCTTATGACAGCTTACGGGGCCTTATGTCCGTCAAATTGGCCTATCCTATGTAGAGTCCCCATATTTGATCGGGAAGAACCGAGGTTCCGTTATCTGAAAAAGAAAAACGTATTTTTGAATACATTAATCGCACAATCTCAAGTGCAATAAAGAAAATATACAAATTTTGTCAAAACAAAAATATTATTTATAGTGCATTGATTAAATGTTGGTACTACCACTCTTCAAATGCAAGTACACGAGAAAACTTATTAACAGATTACACCGTACCATGAATAAAAAGAAATTTTTAAATGCTAAACTAAGAAATTATTGTTTAAAGCATTACAAATTGCACTATGATACAATATAAATCACAAATTCTTTATATGCTTTTGCATCCTTATGTATGAATGGAGTGACATTTGTTTCTGCAGTTCTTCTAATTCATCTGAAGTCTTGGTTGAGCTCAATCATCCTCTTTTGGTAATTTATTTTATAATCTGAGACTCTGTTACTGAAAATCATCCATGAGTAAACAAAAGCCAAAGCACCCACTTACATTTATGTTAAAGCTGGAAAGATAAATCAAATGCCGTATAACTAGCAATATAAAATATGTATTGTCTAAGTTGATCTAAGATTTAAAAAAAAAAATACAAGGAGCCTACTGCCTACCTGAAGAATGAAGAAATCAACATTTGGTGTAATTATAATCTTGAGTTTCTAACCTTGGTTAACCAAGGTTAACTAGATGAAGAGTAAAGACTAAAGTATGTGCAGGGCAACACAGAGGTGGGTGAGGAGGTCCGGCCACCCACCCTCCCCCCCCCCAGAAGGTGGTTATCCACATCCAAAAGACTCCCCTCTCTCCCACCCCCTCCTTACCAAAGTTCATTTCTTCACCCCTTCCCCCATGGATTCCCTCTCCCCCACCTCAATTAAGATGCCTAAACAGACCCTTACCTACCCATTGCCCAACAAAATTTTACTATTGAATTTCATTTTTATACTACATAACAAAATTTACTTTATAATATATAACACCACATTATAAATCAAGCAGTGAACATTTTCAAAATACCCTTTTTTAATCGGATATAACTATATATATGGGCGAGAACATACTAAGAAGTGAAGTCTTTTTCATTTATAATTTCTACCCTATGATCTCATCATCTACATACAGCAATCAAGTACAACTAACGAAGAGATGTTGAAAATAGTGAAAGGTATTTTTCTTCAAAGCTGTTGAAAAGTGTTTGACATCAATTATGGGTCTGACTCAACATCAAAGATGTTTTATCAAGGCTCAAAAAGATCAATTGGAGTGTTGAACTGATTTTCCTTAACATGCATTTAATTACTCCAGCTAGAAAAAAACAACAAATTTTTTTGAATTTATTATTTGAATAAACAGAAAATTATCATGGAAAAAGTAGTTGAATTATGACAATTCTAATTAGATATTTCCATTAAGATATATTATGGACCTTAATTAGCTACTTTAATATTGATCTTCTTGAGCCTCACATGAACATCTTTCATATTAGGTCTATCATCTGGTATATCAGCTGCACATTCAATGGCCAGTTCCATGATTGAAATCAAGCACTCCTCGATGTTAGCTTTAACAGAATATTCTTCATCTGCATTTAGTAATTCAGTATCAACAATTTGCATTACACTATTGGGAAATGATTCGGACACCCATCTCTTCATCGTTAACTCTCCTAAGAATAACTCATCGGTTGGTCTCTTTTTCGTAAATGTTTCCATCAACAAAATTCCATAGCTGTAAACATCTACGAATGTTGATACTAATCCTCCTGATCCATATTCTGCAAAATTCACATATGAGATCAGATTAGCAAAGTTAAATGATAGAGCTAAATGAAAAAATACCCCTTCTACTTTGCCTAATTTTTTAAAAAGACATATTTTTTTTTTTTAGCAGCGAAACCCCCCTATTTTCTTTTTTTTATTATGAAAAAAACCCATAAAAAAATTTGTCATAAATTATAAGGAGGTTATTGTTAATTTTGTAAGTAGACATGAGAGTTATTGCCATTTTACAAAATTAACGAGGGGATTATTTCCAATTTAATAGGTTAATATTTGTGTTTTTTCATTCCCTGGTGGGGTATAATAGTCATTTTAACTTGAGAGGATGGGTTTTGCGAATAAAAAATTAGTAGGGGGGGGGGGGGATTTCCAATAAAAAAATAACACAAGATTTTTTAGTTTTTATAATGAAGCAAAGAATAGGGGTATTTTTTTATTCACTATTAAATGGTGCATAGATAATAGCTAGTGACAATTCTATTGAGTGGTTTGGAAGTTTTTTTTTTTTTTTTTTTGAGAGAATAGTGTTTTGGAGTTAAATGGCCACATTTTTTTATTTTATGTTTGTTATTCTTTGAAAAACTTTTTCTTCTTTCTACGCCATTCAATATTAAAAACTATGAAATTATAAAATATTTTGATCTGGAAAAGTTTAGAGTATTTATAATGTTCTTACCTGGTGCCATGTATCCAATGGTGCCTAAAGTTTTCGTTTGTGCCATCCTCTGATCATGTGTTAGAAGTTTTGCAATCCCAAAGTCTCCCACACGTGCCACCATATCTTTATCCAGAAGTATATTGCTCGGCTTCAAATCACAATGCACAATCGGTGATGAATAACCTTGATGTAGATACTCTATTGCAGATGCTACATCTATCATTATTCTTAAACGTTGACCAATTTTCAAATAATAATTTGGAGAGTACAACAATTTCTCAAGGTTTTCATTAGGCATATATTCCAATACCAAAGCCTTAAAATCAAGATTCGAGCAACTAGTGAAGACCTTCACAAGATTTCTATGCCGAAGGCTACGCATGATTTGACATTCCGTGTCAAAGCTCTTGAATGCACCTTGCACGTCTAAGTCAAAAACCTTAACCGCATAAATCATCTCATTAGAAAACGTTCCTTTGTATACCGAGCAAATGCTACCTTTCCCAATCAAATTTGATATGTCGAGGTTGTCTGTGGCTCGTAGAATTTCATAGTTCGAGATCCTCTCATGTTTGAGGCCGAGATTTGATTTGGAAAAAGATAAAAGTGTTGAATCTCTACCACGATGTTTAAACAAGTAGATCATTATAGCTGTTGCAACAAGAATGATTAAAGCTATTGGCGGTAGAATATATCTTAGAAG
This sequence comes from Penstemon eatonii, assembly GCA_038501285.1. NCBI lineage: Eukaryota > Viridiplantae > Streptophyta > Magnoliopsida > Lamiales > Plantaginaceae > Penstemon > Penstemon eatonii. The sequence goes on along the minus strand of CM076708.1, from coordinate 2,368,510 downwards.
TATGTTTCTTCTTGAAGACTTGGGTGTATTCTCTTTACAAACTTCGACATTAAATCGAGATGCTCCACATAAACCTTTATTGCCTATGAAAAGTTCTGAAGTAAAGTTCCGAAAACGTCCTCCATCTGGGATTTGTCCTGTAAGTTCATTGAACGAAACATTGAAGTAATCAAGATATGTAAGCTTCTCCAATGACATTGGAATTGAATCAGATAGATTATTTTCGGATAAGTCCACATATTGCAACGCTCTCATATTACCCAAAGATAAAGGTATTGGGCCATTGAACTTATTGTTATCCAACCGTAAATAAGTTAAACTCTGCAGTTCCCCTATACTGCTTGGAATGCTTCCGGATAGCTGGTTTCCAGATAGATCAAGCCATCTCAAACTATTCATTTTTTCGATTGCATCAGACAAAGAACCCTCAAACGAATTTCGCGACATAGATACTATTTGAAGCAGATTACTGGACCATAAAGTCGATGGAATGCTAGAATTGAAGAAATTGTCATCCAAATAAATTTCTCTCAATGAAGGGAGATTTCCAAAACAACTTGGTAGCGGCCCAGAAAGCCTATTTTTCTCTAAAATAATACGAAACACATTTTCGAGATTGCAAAAGCTATTCGGTATTAGACCATGCAATTTATTACCATAGATTGATAAACTCTGCAAGTTTCTTAGACGTCCTAACGTCTCTGGAATTATTCCAGTCAAGTTATTATTTCCGAGGTCCAATAAAAACAAACTGCTCAAATTACCGATTTCACTTGGAATTGTGTCTGAGATGTTGCACTCTCCAGCTATAAATATTTCAAGAGATGCAGAAAAATTGCTCGAGCCTAAAGATTTGGGTAGAGGCCCGGATATATGATTATAGGAAATATGTAAGTCTGTAAGGTTCTTGCAATTGGACAAGGATGTAAGAAATTCTTGTTCGGGTATGGATAGATCATTTGTGAACTGATTTCCCCCCAATTCAAGTATTTGTAGTGAACGTAAGTTCCCAAGATTGATCGGTATGTGTCCAATAAACGAGTTAAAGGAAATACCATAAATGCTTAGTGACGAGAGATTTGAGATTGAATTCGGAATATTTCCTGAAAATCGATTCCCCCCAAGATAGAGAAATTGAAGATTTGGAAGCCCTCTGTCAATGGAAGAAGGAATGGTGCCGGTTAATTCGTTTTGACTAAGTGAAAGTGTTTCTAGTCTTGTGAGGTTGAACACAGAAGAGGGAAGTTCACCCTTGAGTTGATTTGATGCTAGATTCAGAAATGCTAATTTGGATAGATGTCCAATTGTTGAGGGAATTGTACCTTCAAATTTGTTGTCTTTGAAATCTAATGTGTTCAAATTTGACAGGTTACCAATTGAAGGTGGAATAGTACCTATTAAAAATAAAAGTTTAGGTATTGAAAGATAGATAAGTTCCCGAACCAATATGGGATTCGGCAAGATATACCATGCTAAATTTATTACACCAAATTGCCATTCAATTCCGTTAAATTTTCGAAGGGCGTATGCAAAGTAATGAAAACATAAGGGAATTTAGTGCTCTAAATATAACACATGGTAATTTTATACAATTTTCAAAAAAATGGGGCGATTTCAATAACAAATGGGTCCTTGGTTTGGAAATAATGTGCTTGATGTTACATTCACATTATAAATTTATGATCATGACATATTTGACAGAAACTTAAATTGGATACCAATCATTAATATATGTTATTTTATTACAAAATTAATTGTACTCAATTTATAAAAAATATTCATGAAATTAACTAGACATATTCAATATATTTACACTTTTCTAATAATTTATAAAAATAAAAAGAAAATAAAAAAATATGTTAACGAAAATCTGCGTGATAATTGACTCTGTTATCTTTCATATGAAACTCTCCTTTCTTGTACATTTGCCATAACCTCAATTTGAGAATTTTTTGTAATGTGAATTTCCAATTTGAAAAAAATCGTCAATCATATGTCAATTAAACAATCCTCTTTATTTGTTTAATTTTTGCCTAAAATTCCATTGCTTTATTATTTCTTGTCAGATTACCCGGGCCTCTATATAAATTAACTTCTACTTCTAAAGACTAAAATACTTTAAAATCTAAGCTCATACCCATATGTAGCACGTGAGACTGAAGTCGGAAAATTTTGTATGGATGGGATTTTCGTGCAAGAAAAAAAATGATAAATTGAAGAGATATGCATTACCTGACAATTTATTTGTACCAAAATGGAGTTTTTGTAGTTGTGACAAGTTTCCCATCTGCATTGGAATGGCACCTGTGAAATTATTGTAAGATAGAGAAAGTATGTTGAGTTGTGAACAAGCAGACAAGCTTGTTGGGATATCTTCACTTAATTGATTAAATGAAAGGTATAACCCCTCCAATTTTGATAAATGGTAGCACATATCATTAGGTAGAGATCCATAAAGTTGATTTCCCGTAAAACCTATTGACTTCAAAGAGGAAATGTTGAATATGCTTCCTGGAATAGTACCGGTCAAATGATTAAATTCAACTTCTAACCATTCAAGATTGGTTAAGAATCCAAAGCTAAGTGGGATCTGACCACTAAGTTGATTAAATGACATTCGTATCCAGCGAAGGCGTCGCAAGTTTCCAATTTCATCAGGGATTACGCCCTCGAAACTATTGTTATCAATTCCTAAGTATTTGAGGAATGAGAGATTTCCAATTTCTTTTGCAATGGTTCCTTGTAAGCCCATGTTGAAGAGATCAAGGGCCGTGACTCTGGGGCGCCTTCGACTGCAAGTGATGCCAATCCAGGTACAGAATGAGGTTCCTTGTGACCAGTTGGATGCCAAAGTGTTGTTGGGGTCGGATGTAATTATGTGGGATTTGATGGCTAGAAGTGAATGCTCATCGGTTGAGCTATTAAGACGAGATGCAGCCAAGCAGAGAACTTTCATCAGGTAGAAGAAAATAAGAAAAATGGTTGCTTGTTTTCCCATTTTCTATTGATTTTAAGTTAGAAAGAGAAAGAGAAATTTTGAACAAGTTTTATTTTGTGAAGCTCATGCACAGAGTTAGGGACATCACTTGTGAAGAGACTACTTATAATCCTAGCTGTGGAAGAAGCTAATTAAAAAGACAAACGATTTCTTTGTTTTTGTTATTAATTGAATTTGATTGGTGATGCACTCAGAAACACACAAATGAAAAGATAAGAGTTTTATTATTGTCAGTTGGACTTAAAAGACTTTAGATTGACTAGTGAGTTGACTCGTTATGTAAAAATATTAAATAAAATGTAAAGGTATAAAAATTGATTTTTTTTTATTAGGGAAAAAATAAAAAATAAAATAGCTTGACTAATTTAATTAATTAAAGCCGTGCAAATGGGGGTTAAATTGACTTGACCAACAATACTAACCGTTCAATATGTTCTTGTAGATTTTATCCTCAATTTATTGATTCTATTTTGGTTCTACTCTCCTTGAATTTTCAAAGTGTGGAAATCTTAATTAATAGTCATCATAAAATCAACTAAAATAATAGAATGCCTAGGAGGTAACTCTGCTTCACCAGTAATATAGCTGTCTGCAAAGTTGGAAAAATGATACAAAGTGCTTTTGGCACTTTGTACCTGAAATTATAGGGTTTTGGCACTTTGCATCATAACTTAAAAGTTTTGGCACTTTGAACCCTAAAAATACAATTTAGTTGGCACCTTGCACCCTAGTGTGTGTTTTAAGAAAAAATTCATTGATTGAAGGATATAATAGTTATTTTTGAATATTTTTGGCACTTTGCACCTTAAAGGTATAGATTTTGACACTCTGAAATATAGAATGTTGGCACTTTGCAACTAAAAAATATAAGTTCTGGCATTTTCAACACCGACTTAATATGATAATTTAAATAATGAAAATAACTTGCCTTAATAATATATTAGATATGTAAACGTGTATTTTAGATATAAAGTAAATAATCTAGAGGATACTTGAAAATAAAATGAAGACAATGTCTTTTTTTAATCTAAATTTTACGAAGAGAAAATGTTAAAATAAGTTATTATAAAGTGAAATAAATTTAGAATAACAGGTTTATGATTGTTATGCATAGAAATGACCATTTTATCTCTACATCGCCGACATTCATGAGTTTGTTTTTTTTTTTTTAAGAAAAATACATTATGGTGCAAAATATCATACAAATTATATTTTTAGGTTGCAGAGTGCCAAAAAAATTAAATCGGGGTGAATGCTAATATTTTATATAGTTATATCATACAATTTGACCAGTTTTTTGTTATCTTGTGCTTAGTCGATGTCATTCAATATTTTACCGGTTTACTTCATTGTTTTATCGATTGTACTATTTTGTGTTGCTTAACTCATTTTTATTCGATCTAACCCATCTTTTCATTTTTATCATATATTTGTTAATCGAATTTTACCCGTTAGCATCAGTTTATATCATTTATATGTTTTTTTTTTTTTAACTTAATCTAATTATAAGTTTTTCAGTTAACTATGCAGTACTTTATTTTATTTATACAACACAAAGGTTGTTATTTTAAGGCTCTTTAATAATTGGTCATTTCTTAAGAATTGCCTAATGTAATATTGATTGCACTCACTTTTACACAGAGTTTACTATTCTTTTTTTGTTATTTTAACACGTTCTTTGACCGATTTCACCCGTTTTTGTGTTTTATCCCATTTGTTAATCACTTTATCCATTCTATCCGATTTAACTCAACTCTAGTAGATTTTACCTATTATTATGTTGATTCAACCTATTTCAGCTTTTTTTGCTTGACTAACTAATTTCTTATGTTAGTTGAATCATATTATGGTCTTAATGACATATCACATAATTTTTTTTTGACTAAATTACTTTAATTATTACTATCTTGTTCCCAATAATTTAAAGTTATTATCATAAATACTTAAAATCAAGACTTGGAAATAGAAAATGAACTATAATTACTTAAGTATTTATAACATAAAACTACATGTTTACATAACTATTATTCTAAAATAACCATTTGAACTACTGAACAATATCAATTCTTTTATTCCTTGACCTTGATATTTTCATTTAAACCAGTTTTCACAAGTTTAAACCCCCCCCCCCCCGTTTTTTTTTTCAATTTAACCAATTTTCACAAGTTTAACCCTCCTTTTTTTTTTTTTTCAATTTAACCAGTTTTGTCGGCTATACCTATTTTTTTATGAGTTAATTCATTTTCAATTACATGCCTAATCCATTTCTTAACTAATCTAACCCCCCTTTTTTTTTTTACCAATTTTCCTCAATTTTGTCGAGTAAACCTGTTTTTACTCTAAGTTTATCATTTTTTTGTTATTTCAATATGTTCATTCATCGATTTCATCTGCTTTTACATTGAGTTTACCATTTGTTTTTTGCTATCTCATATTTATTCAATATCATTCATTTTTACCAGTTACCCGTTTTTTGCCGGCTTACCCCGTTGTTTTATCAATTGCACCATTTTTTTTCCTTTAACTCGTTTTTTACTATCTAACTCATTTCTAGATTATTTTTACCATTTTTTTTATCAAATATATTTTTAATAGAATTTACCCGTTTTCACCAATTTTAACAATCCTATGTTTTGATTATAAGTTTTTCAGTTAACTAAATAGTGTTTTTTTATTCCTATAGCCCGAAGATGGCCTTTTATTTTTAGGTTCTTTAATAAATGATAATTTCTAAAAACTTACGAAAGAAATATCGATTTTACCTGCTTTTACACTGATTTTTTTATTATTTTAATCTGTTCTTTCACCGATTCACTATGGTTTATCCAGTTTATTAATCGATCCATCCATTCTCTCAAGTTTAACCCATTAGTCGATTTTCACATTATTTAATCAGTTCACTCATTCTCTTCGATTTAACCCAATTTTAGTCTGATTTTACTTACTCTTTTGCTTATTTAACATATTTTCTCACATTTTTCACCTTCTATTTTTTTTGCCAATTAACTCATTTTTTTTTTGTTTTTGTTCTTTTATCGATTAGATCCTTTTTTTGTTATCCCGTGTTTAGACGATGTCAATCAATGTTTTTTACCGGTTTTGCCCATTTTTTTGCCCATTAACCTTGTTGTTTTATCTATTCACCATTTTTTTTGCTTTAACTTGTTTTTCTTTCTATATAATCCATTTTCCCATTGATTTTACCATTTTTATCATATATTTTCGATCAAATTTTATCTGTTTTTGTTGATTTTAACAATTTCTATCTTTTGACTTTTATGGGCTTAAGCCAATTATACATTTTTTTGTTAACTAAATAGTACCTTTTTTTTATTTACGTGGCATAATTTTTTTCAGTCTCTTTAATATTTTTGAGGTTCCTTAATAAGTAATAATTTTTTAAGAACTTTCCAAAGAATTTTTTGAAGAAATAAATAATAATTTTTTTTTGTTATCATTAATATTTTAATGAGTTCTATAACTTTAAAATATAATTATAATAAGGTTGATGTAGGAGAAACTTCTTGTCTAATTATATTTCTAGAATTCTTTTATTTTATCTTTTTGCCATAAAATTAAATATCACAATATAATTTAAATATGGATATATTAGTCTTTAAAAAAAGGAAAAGAAATTTCTTTATGCCAGTACTTTGTATATGTATAATAATAATAATATATAGAAAAATAAAAAATAAAATAGCTTGACTCATTTAATCAATAAACGCCCTGCAAATGGGGGTTAAATTGACTTGACCAACAATACTAACCGTTCAATATGTTCTTGTAGATTTTATCCTCAATTTATTGATTCTATTTTGGTTCTACTCTCCCTGAATTTTCAAAGTGTGGAAATCTTAATTAATAGTCATCATAAAATCAATTAAAATAATAGAATGTGTTGGAGGTAACTCTGCCTCACCAGTAATGTAGCTGTCTGCGAGCAAGTTGCAAAAGGAAAAATGAGAATACAAATTTAGAATATTCAAATTCGACATTCCTGTCTCATTCAAAACATGCACGAAATTTTTCTGTGAAATTTTTATTGTATCAAATCTTCTTGTACTTTCAGAAATTCTGCACACTCTTCTTTTATTCCATTAGTCACTAAACCGTCAATATTTAATTGATTTACCTAAATTACTCTTAGATATATTACTGAAAACTTTCAAGGGAGTTTTGTGCAAACGTTCAAAAGTACAAGGGAGTTTTGTGCAATGTTCAAAGGTAAAATCATATTATGTGCAAGGTTCGGACAGTACAAGAGGATTATGTGCAAAGTTTAAAAAGTACATGGACCTCAACCGACCGAACCAACGCCTTACTGCTAGAATTGGATGCTTTTCTGGTCTGAGTCAATGCCCCGAAAGTGAATTAGGTATTCCGTTCTAGATTCGAAAAGTACAAAAAAAATTGTGCATTTTATTGTTAAGGGTGGGTAATGAATAAATAGTATTATTGTCATTTAGGCTGAAAATATTATGCAAAAAAAAAAAAGGCGGTTTGGTGGAACGAATTGGACGGAGGGGGACAAATTGAGTGTTTTATACAGGATTTCTTAAAACACAAGGCGGTTTGGTGGAACGAAAATTTAGAAATGAAACTCTTGTGCAGGTTTCGCATAACACAGGAAAATATCGTGCATTTTCCTCACGTATAGAAATGGTTCCTAAAGTCAATGGGGTCATTCATTTACTTCAGATAAGTTAACTCTCTAATTTGGAATCGTACATCACAATCTTTTTCGAATTTATCACAAAGAACTGAAAGGATCATCACTATTATTGAAATTAGAGCGAAGATCCTAGATGTTTCATCAGGATCAAGGATTCCAAATAGCGGGAAAGAAAAACAAAAGGAGAGAATTACATTTTTGGTATAGAGATATAGGTCAATTTCCACTTTTGGTACTGGGCTTTATGTGTCCAACACATTTGGTACAAAGCTTTAACAAATTGTGACACATTTGGTACAGTCGTTAAAAATTGCCGTTAAGTGATGACGTGACAGTTAAGTCTAATTACAAAGTGGATGCCATTACTTATGTTCACTGATATTTTTACCTCATAATATTTCAGGTTACCAAAAAAGGCCAGCATCTCCAAAATTTAGTGACGATTTTAGTCTACATTGTTGTCAAAATTTAGAATTGACTCGAATAAGGCCACGTGCAGATCAATTTGAATATTTTTACTTATTTTATTTATATTTAAATAACTAATTTTTATATAAATAATATTAATTACTTATAAATAATAATTTAACATAAATATCACCAAAATTAAGAAAATATATTCTTTTTAAATATAAGATTTATATAATAGTATTAATATATTTAATATTTATTAAAAAATAAATAAATAATTATAATTTTAAAAAAAATCTAACCCTACCCACCCACCCAACCCCTCCCCTCCCTCCCCCCTACCCTGATTCCCAGGCCGCCTGGGAATCGGGGTAGTGGGGAGGGGAGGGGAGGGGCGGGAAGGGGAGGGGAGGGGGTGGGTTGGGTGGGGTTGGATTTTTTTTAAATTAAAATTATTTATTATTTTTTTTAATAAATATTAAATATATTAATACTATTATATAAATCTTATATTTAAAAAGAATATATTGTAGGGTTAGAATTTTTTTAAAATTATAATTATTTATTATTTTAATAAATATTAAATAGTTTTTAATTATATAATTTATTATTTTTTAAAAAACTAAATAGATTATTGCTATTATATAAATTTTATATTTAAAAAGAATATTTTTTCTTAATTTTGGTGATATTTATGTTAAAGTATTATTTAATTTATTAATATTTTTTTATAAATCAACTTAGTTATTTAAATAAAATAAGTAAATTTTTCAAATTGGTTCACACGTGGTCTTATTCGAAATCGAGTCAATTTTGAAATTTGACAACAATGTAGACTAAAATCGTCACTAAATTTGGAGGAGTGGGGTTTTTTTGGTAACCTAAAATATTATGTGATAAAAATATCATTCAACATAAGTAATGGCATCAACTTTGCAATTAGACTTAACTGCCACGTCATCACTTAACGGTAATTTTGAACGGTTGTACCAAATGTGTCACAATTTGTTAAAGCTCTGTACCAAATATGTTGGACACATAAAACTCAGTACCAAAAGTGGGAATTCACCTATAGCTCTGTACCAAAAATGCAATTCACTCAAAACAAAAAACAAAACTAATTTCATAAACAGTACACGTACTAATACTTAACAGTTAACGTTGAGAGAAAAGTGAACCTCTCTTATATAGGAGTATAAAACATTAATGGTGGTGATGGAAAGTCAAGCAAAGTAGACAACGATTACTAATATGGATTAGTTCTTGTTGAACGTTTTATTCATTCATTTTATAGCTTTTGTACTACAGTTTTGATCTTTTTAAACTTAACAAGAACATATTTCCTGTTGAGCCTCTCTTCAGGTGAATCAATTGTGCACTCTAGAGCTAGTTCAATGATTAGTGTCAAGAGCATCTCATGCTTAACTCTAATATTTTCTCTATTTAGATTCAATAAATCAACATTAACTATATTTGTAATATTATTTGGTAATGATCCAAATACCCAACTTCTCAAAATTAATTAATTGCCCCAGAAACATTTCATCTGTGGGCTTCTTTTTTGTAAATGTTTCCATCAATAGTATACCATAGCTATAAACATTCACCGAAGTCGTCACTAATCCTGCAGATCCATAATCTACATATTCGAAATATGTGATTAGATAAACTTCAAGAAAATGAAGAACGGTACAAAATGATTGCAGAATACCCTTATTTGGTGCCATATATCCAATGGTGCCTAAAGTTTTTGTTAGCTCCATTTTGTTAAAAGCTTCAAGATATAGCCGTGCAAATGGGGGGTAAATTGACTTGACCAACAATACCTAGTGGCTACTAACCGTTTAATATGTTTAGGTTCTATCCTCAATTTCTTGATTCTCTTTTGGTTCTACCCTCCTTGAATTTTCAAAGTGTGGAAATCTTATACTCATCATAAATACTCTTTGTAACAATCAACCGAAATTGAAACACACGTTTTCCCCTAAAATATTTCGTTGAAAATTGCTATAAATTGTATTCACTCTTGCATAAAAGTACTGTAGTAAAGATTATTGAGTTTTAGTCTACATAGTTGATAACAACTGAATGCTTAAAGTACATATTTTTATCGCATTGGTGCAACACAAATATAATATTCTTTACATGTGTGAAGACTTAGGATCAATATTTGAAATCCATTGTTACATTGTAAACTTAGGCTGCGTTCGGATTGGTGTATAAGGCCCAAATAAGGTAGCTACTATTTTTATTTATCTCAAATGGGCCGGTAATAGTTTGTTCGGGTTGGAAGATAAAAACCCGGGCTACCCGTAATAATCTTCCGGTTTTGTGGGCCATCCCCCTTTATTGGACAAATTATAATTGGATCTCCCAGGTCCAATTAATTTTATGCGGCCCAATAATTAATTTTTAACCCAAAAATGCCCCTGGACTTTCATCTTATTACGGTTGTACCTATTAAAAAATAAACAAAAGAAGCAATTATTTTATTTTCCCCCCATTTCACATTCGCGGCCAGAGAAGAGAAGCAATTCATCCCATTTTCAGCTATTTTTTTTCTTCTCGTAATCCTTTTTTTTTTCTTGCATACCCGTACAATTTGCCACGGGTTTAACTAATAATAAGCTCGATTTGCAGATCTCTCAGTTGTTGGAGCAAATTTCGTGAAGGTTTGAAGAACCAGTCGAAGTGCTTCAAATTGAATCCGGCCTTATCTGGTAAACATTTGTGTTTCCCTCATGTTTATGCTTCAACTAATATCTATTTTGAGGTTTGTAGTACGTGGGTGTAGGTGTATATTTGTATTGGAATAAAAAACAGTACATTTGAGAGCTAGGTTTTATGTTCTTTTTGTTTTTTTTTAAAAAAACTTGTTTGGTGGATTTGTTGTTTATTACATTGGTTGAAGATTGGTATTTTTTGTTCTTGTATGAACATAAGCTTTAACCGGAAAACTTTGTCAATTGTGGGTTGAATGAAATAAAAAAACACTCCATTAGCTTGCTATATTTTTATGATACTATAGAAATAAAAAACACCCCATTAGCTTGCTATATTTTTATGATACTATATGTCAAGTGTGGGTGTACGTGGGTCTATGTTGCTTCAAGTTCGTTGGTTGTAATATGTTGTTAAAGATAATGCTTTGGTCTATTGTTGAATGTTATTACTTTATTATGTTTATAGGTTGTTCATAGTATTCATTCCTTGTCTTTCGTTACTAGAGAAAGCTTATGGTTTTGATTATACCCATAAGTTCGTAGGTTCAATGTTTTTCCATTGTTCGGTTCATATGATTTGATTGGGATTTTAAAAAATTCTAGGAGCACGTTGCAAATGGATGATCGACACAAACAGCTATTGTTAATTATGTTTCATCAATTCTTTTGGATGGGAGTTTATTTTTTTTGCTTTCGTGTGATTGCACATCATGCCCGGACTTTGAAAAAACCCATTCGTTATAGCCTAATCCGTGGAAGGCAGACGCAAACCGATTATTTAATCGAAATAACCAAGGAAAATAATGTTATTTGCCGAAATAACACACGTCTAACTATGAATGCATTTGAAAAGTTTTGTTGTTTACTACATAACGCGGGTGGGTTGAGGGATACTAAATATGTTCCGGTTAGAGAACAAGTTGCAATGTTTTTGTGGGTCCTTGCTCACCACAAGAAGATCTGAATTGTTGGAGGAGATTACAAACGGTCAGGTGACACCGTGAGCAAATGCTTCTATCGTGTACTAAATTCTTTGCTAACTTTGCATCCGATCTTACTATCCAAACCCAAACCAATTGCTATTGATTGCGCGGATAGAAGGTGGAATTGTTTTCCGGTGAGTATTAATCTTATTATCCCCCGTAATGGTTTCTTTGTTTTCCGCTGTATCTTGATTATTATTCCATTTGCATTAGGGTTGCATTTGGCGTTGGACGGAACGTACGTGAATGTCCAAGTTCCGAACAGAGACAAACCACGGTATAGATCGAGAAAAGGTGCAATTTCCACGAATGTCCTAGCTGCATGTGACATTGAAGGAGCTTTCAGTTATGCATTAGTTGGTTGGGAAGGATTTCTTGCGCCCTACAGAGGGGTACGATATCATTTGAAAGAGTGGGGTGAGGGTATGGAGGTTCCGCAGAATGAGCGGGAGTTTTTTAACATGAAACATTCGCAAGCACGGAATGTAATTGATCCCAGTTTCGGTGTGGTAAAGAAAAAGTGGGCAACTCTACGGAGCAACGCATTCTACCCCTTGAAGACGCAGAATCGAGTAATTATGGCTCTATTGCTGATTCAAAATTTCATACGGCAAACAACGCCTAACGACAAATCATATTGGCAATCGGATGAAAGCGACTCGAGTGATGATGAGATTGAGAACAATGCTGGAGATTACATTGATTCGGTCGAACCATTAGCTGCGTGGAATAATTTTCGCGACAACATGGCCCGCGATATGTTCAACAAATGGAATGAAGATCGTGATTGAATAATAATAAAAGGATTTGTTTGCTATTACCTATAATTGGATTTCATATTGTGCCATATTGCAATTGTGTTATTTATGTATTTTATTTGGAATTATGTATTTTATTTGGACTTGGTTATTATGATTGTCGCTGTCAATTTACGTGTGATTCTCAAGTTGATTTTTTATGTGAAGTTTGTGAAGTGTAAAGTAATTATTCATCGTTGTATTTAATTTTTTGGAAATAGGATTGGGATTAATTATGTTAATGACGGTTTTTACTTGTTGTGCGCAGATATAATATATTCTACAATATGTCGTCAATCCCACGATTCGGTGATGCTGCTCCGTCCCAAAGGAAGACGCAAGGTGTGCGTCGAACTTGGAATGAGCTGGAAGAACAAACACTAATTCACTATCTAAAAGATCTAATTAATGGGTGGAAGTCCGATAATTCCTTTAGAGCTGGTTATTTGCAAACTTTAGAGGTGGCCATAAATGCGATAATTCCAAATTCGAGGATACAAGCTAAGCACATCAATTCCAGGTTGACAGTTTGGAAGAAACGTATTACCAATTGCTCGGGATGCAAGAGACGAGCGGATTTGGATGGAATGATTCCGGGAAACAGATTAATGTAGATGATGACATATGGCAGCTATATGTCAAGGTAAAACAACTGTTCAACCCTTAATTATATGCAAATACCCCCTCCATATTTTATTTGCAAAAAATCCCCTCTGTATTATATTTATATGCAGAATACCCCCTGCATTTATTTGCAAATATCCCCCCTGTATTATATTTATATGCAGAATACGCCCTGCAGTTATTTACAAATATACCCCGTGCATTATATTTATATGCAGAATACCCCCTGCAGTTATTTGCAAATATACCTCCTGTATTATATTTATATGCAGAATACCCCCTGCACTTATTTGCAAATATCTCCCCTGCATTATATTTATATGCAGAATATCCCCTGCATTCTATTTTCATTTACCTTGTTCCTTGTTCAAATTTCATTCTAGGCACATCCCGAAGTTGCCAACATGCGATACAAGACATATCATTACTTTGAGGACTGGGTGGAGATTTTTGGCAAGGACCGAGCAACGGGTGATGACGCGGAAAGTTTCGAAGATATCGTCGAAGACATACATAAAAAAAGTGCCGCGTTGGAAGAAGCAACCCTAAAGCTTAAGGAGCCGATGGGCAGCCCATTTGAGAGTAATGGAGGGTTCCCATGTGTGGATTTGACGTTCGATGAAGCGGACTACGCTGATGTTATGTCCAATTCGGTTTCATATAATTCGGGTTTTGAACCAATGGAACCAAGGAAGGTTAAGGTGAAGCTAGAAAAAAAATCAAAAGCGGAGAAGATCAAGGAGAAGAAAGAAGTGTCCAAGGAAAGGAAGCGGAAAACACCCGACTCGAATGGACCCGATGTTGGAATTCCTAACATGAATGAGTTTCTTGTTGCTGCCAAGGAAACGTGGGGAGCTTTGACTTCGAAATTTGCGAAGGAGGAGGATACCTTTGACGAGAAGGCGAAGAAGATAATAGCCGCGTTAGAGAACATCGAGTCCCTTAGCGAAGTGAACCGAAACTACCTCTAATTCAAAATAATGGACAATCCAAAGCATACAAGCTTATTCTTGAACTCGAATGCACGAAAACGGGCCTTATACAAGCACAAATGATGCTTGAGGGTAAGATGCCTTGAGTCCAATTAATTTTGTGTGCATATGCAGTGAAAAATCCTTTTTTGAATGGCTTGGTTTATGGTATTGGAGGGCTTTTTTGCTTTATAAACCCTCACTAATGTGGTTTTTGGTATGTAATATGTTGGATTTCATTTTGCATAGCATCCAAAACTTGGAATTAAATCATGTTTTCATCTTTTGGGGTAGTTAGGTTAGAAACAGAGGACGTGTCTTTTGTAATTAGCCTAATTGCTTGATTTGTACCTTCAAACATGAAAAAATTTGTAGCTTGACATTTGATAAAATATGTAGCTTGAATTTGAGGTTATATATTTTTATCATCATCAATTCTACACATACACTGTCATGATTGTTTTTAAGAAGCTGTATGGATTGATTTTAAATGTAAATCATATTCCAGGTTAATTTGATGCCTGCTATTTTGCATTTGCAATACTTGGGACTTTTTGCAATTAAATACTCCCTCATTTTACCGTGTGCATGTACCCCCTGATTACACTTTTATTTTGCAAATACCCCCTGCCACGAATTCATTAATTTTAGTTACCACATGTCGAAAGTTTTTTATATGAAAAAAATGCCCCCTTTGACTTTCGAAAAAAGCTTGAAATAGTAGATGTGCAAATAAGACATTAATTATGAAAACGTGAAGGGGTACAATGCAACTAAAGACTAAACATGAAGGAGTACAATGCACTTAAAGACTAAAAATGAAGGAGTACAATGCAATTAAAGACTAAACATGAAGGAGTACCCCCTGCAATTAAAGAGTAAACATGAAGGAATACAATGCAATTAAAAGATAGTAAAGCAACATTTTGCAATAAACATGAAGGTAAAATTTTCTAGTTCCCACCATCCGATTTGCTTGACGGGCCAACATGAGGCCAAAGACATTTGGCAACACCTGTGGTCTTCGAACCCTCAACAATGTCATCATCGTTCGATGTGTTGTTGTAATTTGATAAGTCATTCCAAAACTGTTCATCAACATAAGGTAAGAACGTTTCTTGCGGCGGATTTATAGGCGGTGGAACCGGGGTTCCTGTGGCAGCATCTGGGCCATCGTCGAGTTCAAACCACTGAAGGTTGATGGGCAACATCGGAGGAGGTGGAACAGGAAATTCGGTCTCATCATAACCGAAAATTTCACACAACTCAACCCACTTTGGTTCTCCGTGTATGGCGTATGCCTCATAAAATGGTTTTTCCTATTAAATATATTACACGTAATAAAAATAACATTATATATTAAAATCATATTAAACGTCACAAAAATTAAAAGTATAACCATGGAAAACTTATACCGTGCACAAATGCCTTACAACCTCGAGACCATCATGCCCAACAACGTTGGTATTACCAATTAAAGCATTACCGGAAATATTTCTCAAATACTTGAAGGTGGCATGCCTACGCTTAAGTTTCATAAATTTACCCGTTATCTCATTCTTTGTGAATGTTGTTCCAAAATATGCATTTAAATCATCCCGAGCAACATTAATAATATCACGAAAGGGATGAATGAAAATAGCATTTTGAAAGTAAGCCTCGTTGGACAAAAATTCAATGAAATAATCGTCTACTTCTTTGGACCAGTTTGCATCGTAAAAGAACGTTGATTGGGGACGAGGGTTGAAGAGATCCATGTTGGGAAAATTGTGGGTAAGATGACAAGAGATGAAATGAAATGCCTACAATTTTTAGGAACTTTTCATCAATACTCCCCTATTTATAACACTTTATTATTGGGTCCCAAAAAATATTAGACTAAGTCCTGGGGGTCTAAAGTGTTAATATAGACCCTATGTATGTTTACTTTTTCTTTTCATTCTGTGAATACTTATTCAGTATAATTGATTAGATTTTATTCTTTTGTACATTTTCTTCCAAAATATTTGGGTTAGATTTTGTCCAGTTTGTAAGGTCTACTATCACCTACTTCCATTTACTGCATTTTTGTCATGAGTAGCTGCACATATAAGGCCCTCCTTATACACGGCCACATTTCATTGTTGTCATTTAGATGCAGTACCACTTTATTCTTTATGTCAAATTACTACTCTATATCCTACAATCTTAGCATGTGACAAAATTATAAGTCTGTTTTTTTATTAAGTCACTCCAGTCCAAATTCCTTACAATACTTTAACCATAAAACAACAAAAATTGAAACTTAACATCATCCAGTCCTCAACAACATTATATATAAACATAAATACTGAAAATATTCATTAATATTTAAAAAAGGCATATAAATATATGCATACAGAATAAGTCCAGTACATCAGCACATAACAATAATGTCAAGTGCATGGCAAAATAAGGAAAACATAATAAGTCCAGTACATAAACCATAAAAACATCAACCTTAAAACAACCACAATTAAAAACCATCAACGTACTTGTCTTAATCAAACATCAAATATAAACATGAAACATAACATATTATATGGAGGACATAATCCAGTCTTCAGTCGATCTCCCAAGCCCAAGAGGCGAAAACATACCAAGATCATCGGCATCACCTTTCCCAGTTCCAGAACACTCACCTGCCACAGGACCAGTTCCAGAACACTCTCCATCCTCATCAAACTTAACAGGAGAAACCTGTTTCTCATCAACCAGGACCACTGCAAGCTCGTCCTCATCCGAATCTCGCAGGTCTATAGGGAACATAGGACTTCCAGTGAAGTCCTTTGGGAAGCTTCCAACTCGGTCCTCTTCAAACAAATACTTCAAAAGAAAGTGGTTGGGTTCACCATTCCTTCTAAAATCCCTGAAAACCTCTGGCTTATCCTACAAACAAAGAAAGCACAATGTTAGATAAATTATTCCCTGATATTAATAAAATATAGCATAAATGGAACTTAGTACTTACATTAGCAGACATCAGTTTCCAATATTTCTTGTCAGTCTTACACTTACAAGTGAACGGGTCAAAAGAAACCCCTGGAATATCCATGAAATTATTAAAGTCCTCCAGCCTCTTACGCATTTTCTCAAGTTTCTATTTCATTGATTGCAGACTGAATCGACGATCAAAACGCTCTGTCATTTTACCTGCAACGCGTTTACAGGAAGCAGTAAGTTCTTCAAGATCTTTGAGGTTGTTAGGCTTGGACTTAAGGTGAAGCAAGTGTAAAATGGTCCAGTTCTCTAAGTCAGTCCATCCATCCTTCAACTTCATGTCATCCGAACGCATGCGTCTAGTCCTTGGCATTGTAGCAGCAGTTCCTGTATAAACAGACATTTGCAAAGTGTAAATCTTACTATTCCAAATAAAGGAAAGATATATTACAGTCATATATAATGAATATGAAAACCTAGTTGTATAATTCTTACTTCTGTCCGTCAACTGGAGAATGTGTGGAGGTATGCCTGATGAATCCGTATGGATATATAGACAAAAGAACATTTGAACTCCCACAATAAATGATTGTTTCAAGTGAGGTAGGTGTGCATTTATGTAATTGACAGATTCAAAGAATGAGCAGTTGTTTTTTTAGTCTTTCAAGGTGCATTAATTAAGAGGGTAGTGTGTTCACATCATAAAAAACTATTCAGATTCTATTTTAAAATTCTAGAAAATATAAGAGCATTCAATGTGTACTATTCTACAAAACAACCACACTACTAAATTAAAAACTATGTATTGGTTGAATGTGTGTCAACCAATTATCTGGTACAAATCTAGTGAGCTGAAAAGTATAAAAAAATCCAACAATGTATATCTGGAAATAGGAATGAAGATATTAATGAGCCAAAAAACCACAAGGATTATAAACAACATTCGAAATACTCATATTGGGAATGCTTTTTAACATACAAAGATGTGAACAACAAGAACAAATAGGAAAAAAAATTTCATACATGACATAAACATTGAATTAAGTAATCCAGTTGATTTTTATATAAAACTTGCATTCTAAAAAATAACCAACACCCATTTCATTGCAAGAAATATCCCATATGGAAACTTGTTCGCAATATCAAAAATTGCAGAAGTAGTGAACAGAAAACATCCCAAACACATTATCTAAGACACTATTTGGCAAAAATGAAGATAGCCACTACAATCAAATAGCCCATCTTCTCGATTATACCAAAATATGCAAGTTGAGCAATGTTCAAAAGTTCCAGAAAACATGTTACATGCAAAATCATACAATCCAAAATCATCCAGTAGCAAACATAAGACTACAACTATGAAAATGCATAAACATAGAAATAACTACATAATCAACCAACACAGGAAGATAAACAGGGCACAGATCATCCAAAGCTTCTGCTTTAGACGCAATGCCTGATTATCCTCCTCAAGTTTCTTAACAGAATCAAGAAGCAACTTAATTTCAGAATTTAAATCAGCAACATCATGCTCCAGACATGATTTTTCAGACTCAGCATGATTCACACGCGCTAACAGTCTAGGGATAATGAGCCTGGACCTATCGCACATAGCAGGATCAATCCATTCAAAAAACTCACACCGATATCTTTGCAAGAAAACAATAAAAATTGAAATATTAGTTTATCATTGGTTATTTATTACAAATTTGAATAACAATTTCAGAAAACCTAAACCCTAGGGAAAAAAATTGTATTACCTTTGGACCATAACAACGGGCAAATCGTCTACCAGGATTGTCTCGGGTCCAGGAAGTGTAAATTACAGAAGACGATCCACATGGGCAAATAGGACCAGTTTTCCCACGGCCATTGTTACTGCGCGCAGAGCTACTTGAGCTTGAATCCATCTCTCTACAATTAAGGAAAATAGACACCTTAAATCATCCCATCATACAAATCAAATATATGGCCAACAATCCCTAACCCTAATAACAGATTTATTAAAAATTAAAAATTGAAAGGGTTTCAAAAACCCCACTCTTACAATTACAATGGTGCGGAAGCAGAAAGGAAACTACCGGTGCGGCGCTGTGGAGTATCCAACGGTGGCAAATTAGGGCTGCAAAGCGTAGAACGTCGTGCGGCGGATATGGAATCGCGGAGTGTTGGAGAGGAAAAAATGAATTAGGGCTTTTTTTTAGAAGTTAATATACCCTACCATCTACAGTACAGATTGGATATCAGGTGGACGGTCAAGATCATTTCTCTCAAGGGTAATTTGGTAATTACGAAAATGTCGGCCCAGCCGAACACGAGATAGTCAATTGGGCCATTTCTTATATCTTTGTATAAATTATATGCCAAACAGCTTATTATATACAATGTCCAGATTATGTAATGGGCACAAATTACAATTGGGCCGAAAATAATAATCCAATCCGAACGCAGCCTTATTATTCTACTTGAGACATCTAGAATATCAACAGAATTTTGAAAGATTTATATTAGCATATTGGGAAAGATAAGTACAGAATTAAACATAAAAAGAACAGTGCTTTTTTGATTAATAAGCAAAAAAAAAAAACGTTTACAATGTACTCTGTGCTATAAGAAATACTAGCTTATTCCCGTGCTAATTACAAACCTACAAAATTTATTTTAATTTACATCTAAATAATTATAATGTGTTGTGATCACTGCAATTTTCATGCATGTGAAAATTACAATTTGAAACTTTTTTACCGTGCTAGAAATATTTGTAAAAGTATAATTTAATTAAAATAAATGTTTCATATATTTTTTTTTCATGAGATATGTACTATGGATGATTGACAGTGCATAAGTTAACTCAACAATATCATAATATCATATTTAGTGTGAATACAATTACCACCGTTTAAGTTTTGGAAATAACTCAAACTACTCCGTAAGTATTTGATTCATTACATTACTTTCCGACGGCAAATATTGATGTCATCAGAAAGAATTTTTTTTTCGAGAAATATCCTTATAATTTAAATTTATTTTTTCTCAATACACCTCAAAGTTAGTGTAATTACACGCCCACACTCCAACTTTAAAATATAATTACTCAAATTACCCCAAAGGTATTGGATTTGACTACAAATATCATTACAACCTTAAAAATAAAAAATTAATGTAAATGAGAAAATAAGAAGTTAAATTTAAGTTTCTCTAACTATAATATAGCTAAATATATAGTCATAAACAATCTCGTATCATTTTATAATCATTTCAATTTGACATTCTTGATTTACGCATTACACCTTAAATCTTGTTTTACTATATTACTCTTCTGAACACATCTTTTATATATTCCATGATAGAGCTTTTACTTTAGTGTCTAAAGATTAAAGAAATTGAATTACATTGCTAATCAACCATCAATTTTAAGAAACTCTTACCAATGAGATTTTTGTTTGAAAAAGCTCTATATAGAAGCGTAAATTACATTCATATTTTATAAATATTATTAGAACTATTTTTTAACATTAAACTATATATCTTATAAAATATTATATTAATTTTTTAAAGTACTTAACCTTAACTTTTAGCCATTTACTTTGCACACTTTAAGGTCTTTAATTGAAAATTTTTATTATATTTTGGCTATTTGTTTGGCACACTATTATCTTAGTTGTTTATTATGCACAATTTTAGGGAATGATTAGTCTTTTAAATTGAAAAATTTTTGGGTGAATTTTTTTTTTAATTAAATAATAGCCATTTATTTTGGAAGTAAAATTTTACCATTTTTAAAGTAGTAGAAGATGAAGACTCTTAAGTCTTACCAATCAAATTTTTGTTTGAAAAAGTTCTAAATATAGAAGTATAATTTACATTTATATTTTATAAATATTATTTGGACTATTTTTTCATATTAAATTATGATATCTTGTCAAATATTGTATTAATTGTTTAAAGCAATTTACCCTTAACTTTTAGCTATTTGCTTGTCACCCTTTAAGATATTTAATTTAATCTTTTAATTGAAAAGTTTTGTTATATTCTGGCTATTTGTTTGGCACAATATTCTCTTAGCTATTTATTTGTTAAATGTTTAGGGAATGATTAGTCTTTTAAATTGGAAAATTTTCGAGTGAATTTTGTTTTTTCATTTTTATTAAGTAATAGCCATTTATTTTGAAAGTAAATTTTTACCATTTTTAAAGTAGTAAAAGATGAAAATTCTTACCACTCAGATTTTTGTTTGAAAATTATCTAAATATAGAAGTATAAATTACATTTATATTTTATAAATATTAATTGGGCTATTTTTTAAAGTAATTTATTTTCTTTAAGATATTTAATATTAATGTAAAATTTTGTGAGATTTCTTTTGTAAATTCAATATTGAAGTAAGTACAAACTATTGACTTCGTTTTCATTTTCATTAGTTTGCCCTAAATTTATTAGAGAATGGAGTCCCTCGAGGGAACATGAGATTCGTCGCATCGAGCTTGCGAAGATCCTTAAGTTCTGATACTAAAGTAATTTATAAATATTATTTGGGCCATTTTTTAAAGTAATTTATTTTCTTACTTTACAAAATCTTTTAAATTGAGAATTTTGGTAAATAATAAGGTTTAGTAGTGTCAAAACTATATGGATGTAAAAGCATATACTTTCTTAATATATAGCTAAGGTATTAATTTCTTTTAAATTGGAAGCCAAATTTTAATATTATTAAAGTAGTAGAAAAGGGAAAATATTTTACTATTATATTAATGATTTAATTTTTTTTCTTCAAAAGAATATGTATATAGGCCAGTCACTGAAATAAATTACTATTACATTAACAAAATGTGATTGTTGTGAAAAGAAAAGTATAACAAAACATATGATAAAAAATTAGAATTTTTTTTATATTTATATTTTAGTTGTTTAAACCATTTTCTTTAAATTAGTTAAAATATTTTTAATTGTGAATTTTGGTAAGTAATAAGGTTTAGTAGTGTCAAAATTATGTGATTGTAGAAGCATATACTTTCTTAACATGTAGCTAGGTATTAATTTCTTTTAAATTTGAAGTCAAATTTTACTATTTTTAAAGTAGTAGAAAATGGTAAAAATATACTATTATATTTATTGTTTAATTTACGTTCTTAAAAAAAGATATGTAAATAGGCCAGTCACTGAAATAAATTACTATCACATTAACAAAATGTGATTATTGTGAAAAGAAAAGTATATATAACAAAAGATATGATAAAAAAATTAAAAATTTTTCTTTTCCTACCAATATGAGTTCTACATAATTAGAAAAACTACCAAAAAATTTCTTTCAATCAAAATTATAACTTTCGGGGGAAACTTAATGACATTAAAAATAATAAATTATTAATATTTGAATATCATAATTAATACAAAAGTTTAGAATAAAAGAGCCTAAAATCTTACATAATAAGTCTCATCTACTTTTTCTTATAACATATCCCAGAATTATCAAAATTAAAAAGAAAATTCCCGAATCAATAATGAAATTCGTAAAATGTATATAAATTACCTTAGATATTAAATATCATCCACTATTTCTTATAGAATTTTCCTGAAAATTTTCAAAATGTTTTTTTTTATTGATTCGGGATTTTATAAAATAAATGTAATTTAGAACTTTTTCAAACAAAAATTTGAACTTTTATATTTAGAATTTTTATATAAATGTAATTTATACTTCTATATTTAGAACAAATAAAATATAAATGTAATTTATACTTCTATATTTAGAACTTTTTCAAACAAAAATTTGATTGGTAAGGGTCTTCATCTTCTTCTACTTTAAAATGGGAAAAATTTTACTTCCAAAATAAATGGCTATTATTTAATTAAAAAAAAAATCACCCAAAATTTTTCCAATTTAAAAGACTAATCATTCCCTAAAATTGTGCAGAATAAACAGCTAAGATAATAGTGTGACAAACAAATAGTCAGAATATAATAAAACTTTTTAATTAAAGAATATTAAATTAAATACCTTAAAGTGTGTCAAGTAAATGGCTAAAAGTTAAGATAAAGTACTTTAAAAAATTAATATAATATTTTATAAGATATAATAGTTTAATGTTAAAAAATAGTTCTAATAATATTTATAAAATATGAATGTAATTTATGCTTCTATATAGAACTTTTTCAAACAAAAATCTCATTGGTAAGAATTTCTTAAAATTGATGGTTGATTAGCAATGTAATTCATTTTCTTTAATCTTTAGACACTAAAGTAAAAGCCCTATCATGGAATATATAAAAGATGTGTTCAGAAGAGTAATATAGTAAAATAAAAGTAGTAAGTTTAAGTACTACATTTTAAGGAAGTAAGATTTAAGGTGTAATGTGTAAATCACGAACGTCAAATTGAAATGATTATAAAATGATACGAGATTGTTTATGACTATTTAGCTATATTATATTTAGAGAAACTTAAATTTAACTTCTTATTTTCTCATTTACATTTATTTTTATTTTTAAGGTTGTAATGATATTTTTAGTCAAATCCAATACCTTTGGGGTAGTTTGAGTAATTATTTTTTAAAGTTGGAGTGTGGGCGTTTAATTACACTAAATTTAAGGTGTAATGAGAAAAAATAAATTTAAAATATAAGGATATTTCTCGAATTTTTTTTTCTTTCTTATGACATCAATATGTGATGTCGGAAAGTAATGTAATGAATCAAATACCTACGGAGTAATTGAGTTATTTCCAAAACTTAAATGGTGGTAATTGTTAGGGCTGTAATCGAGTCGAGTAGTATCGAACGACACACTGTTCAAGCTTGGTTTGATTTTATCGAGCTTGAAATTTAGTGTTTGAGCTTGGTTTGATTTTCAATCGAGCCGAGCTCAAACGAGCTTTTATCGAACGAGCTCGAGCCGAGTATTGAGTAGCTTGATTTGATTTTCAGCCCTAGTAATTGTATTCACACTAAATATGACATTATGATATTGTTGAGTTAACTTATGAATTGCCAATCATCCATAGTACATATCTCATGAAAAAAATTATATATGAAACATTCATTTTAATTAAATTATACTTTTACAAATATTTCTAGCACGGTAAAAATGTTTTAAATTGTAATGTTCACATGCTTGAAAATTACACTGATCACAACACATTATAATTTATTTAGATGTAAATTGAAATAAGTTTTGTAGGTTTGTGCATAACATGTGAATAAGCTAGTATACATATATATATATATATATATATATATATATATATATATATATATATATATATATATATATACATATATATATATATATATATATATATATAAAAGCTAAGATACATACAATTTTTCTCTTAGATTTACCACAACCAAGGCTCCAAGAAAATAAATATTAATTAAACTTGTTAGATTTTTAAAATTTTTAAGAATAAAAATAAACTAATAAGATTTTACATAATATAAATTTAATAATATCTAATAACCCCTAGGCCTAGATTAGATTTAATAAACTTTATATATTACGGAGTATTATTAAATATCTTAAACTAATTAGATTTTATATATAATAAATTAAATTATATTATATATAAAATCTAAAAAAATATCAATTAAACTTATGAAGTTTTTTAATTTCTTAAAAAAGTTAAACTAATTAGATTTTCTATATAATATATATAAAATAAATAATATTTTATATAAAGTATTAATTAAACTTATTAGGTTTTTTAATTAGAAAAAAAATCTTTTAAATTAATCAGATTCTACATATAATATTTGCAAATTAAATAAAATTTAATATAAAATCTAAAAAAAAGAATTATTTTAAAATTACATAATTATTAATAATACTATTTAATAAATTTTATATATCAATAATATAATTTAAAAAATTAAAAAAAATCACAAAACCCTAGTCGAAAAATCAGTCGAAAATTTTCCCACTCCACTTTTTCCAATGAATTTTTCGACGGGTTCCTTGAAATTCATTGGAAAATCATATCATACTTATATTGAAATAGGGTTACTTGTAGTACCAAAAGTAAAATTCTCTTAACAAGTAATGGAGGAATGGAACAAAAACAAATTGAAATGTAAAGGGAGTCATGGGACTATGTAGTACGTGGCAATGTGGCAACAAAAAGAAAGTTCTTTAATTTATTAATAATAGAGTTAGTTGCAATTTACCCCGTGATACTATAATGTTCACCACCCCCACCCTCGTGATTTAAAAGAAAAAATGTTTTATCCCTTATAATCTTATAAAAGTTTCATGTTGCATCTGACATTTTTAAACTTAAAGAAAAAAATAAATTGATAAAACTATTCATCTTATATGCGGTACTTTACCTCCTTGTGTTATTATAAATGTGTCATTTTATTCCTTGTGTTATGATAAATGTTACACTAAAAAATGACAAACTTTTTTGAATTCCTTATCTAATATCTAATATATATATATATATATATATATATATATATATATATATATTTGAAGGGTGTCTTTTGACCAAAATTCTAATTTTCTAGAATTTGAATTTTTTTAATTCTACAAAATTATATTTTAGGTAATCTTTTAAAATCCATTTCATATTTAATTTAAATCCTACGGAAAAAGGAATGTTAAAACTAAATTAATGCTAATCAAATACATTTATGATGAGGTGTATATCTTCGTAATAATAACATATTAAACATACCAATATTATGGTCGTAATTTAGGTAATCATATTTAGTTTATATTAGCTAGTAAATTGTATGGTTCTATATATAATTCATTCTTGGTCATTAACGCAATTAACTCCACTAAATAATTGCTAAAATAATTTGAAAAATAGTACCCTTTTACTACACGATCTATATAAAATTCAATTATTAGTAATTATTACCTCTCACTAAATAATTGTTTGAATAATTTGCAAACCGCCCAAAAAAACAACCATTTTCAATATGCATTAGTTCCTAAAAATCATCTACATTCTTTAATCATCCATCATTTTCAGTATAGAGATTATATGTGATTCAAATTTTATTAACTATATAAAGATGGTGAGCTAAAAAAAAAAAGACTATTGTGCATCTCTATATAATCTTTCTCTGTACTTTTAATTTTTTTTCTTCTTACTACGAACACGATATTATATTTTGAATCATTTTTTTGCTTTGTAGGTACAAGCACAAGAGGATCTTGAATGCCAACCTTATTTTTCTTGATGTAGTATATTCATTTGAACAATTAAGAATGTATTTAACAAGAAGTGTAAGCTTTTAAGATTTTATTTTTCCTATTTCGTCATAAACATTTAAAATTTTCATGTTGTTTCATATGTACAAGTATTTTTTAGTCCCTTTTGATCCATTTGCACATACCACAACTGTGTTAAACAAGAAAGGTAAGCTTTTTTCATTTCTAATGTTCTCTGAAGTCAACTTCTACATGAGCTTTATGAAGTTAAATTTTTGTTTCAGGTGCATATTTAATACTATCAACCATAATGCAATTCCTTTTTCCCGGTTATTAACAGGGAAAAAAAATTTGAGTAAGTGGTTTTTAGTTATAAATTCCTTTTTTATTTGGATTTTTTTTTTTGCAGGGCGATACTTTGAACAATTCAAAATTTGGATTGATGCAGGGAATGGGTGATAATATTACGCATCGGCTTAGAATTTGGTACTAATGTAAAGTAATTTTCTTATTTATTTTTTTTTTTTTGAGAAAAAAAATTCTTAAATTCAAAGTGCTTGGAAGATTGTATATATTTATGTTATTTTATCTATTTAATATTATTACTTTTTCATGTATTACATCTTGAATCACCACAAATTTGTCAAAAATACTTTACAAATTGTCATTGTTTTGGTAAATACTATATTTTCTTTCATATTTTGTGTTTTTATTTTGCTTTTTGATGTGATTTGATATACAATGGTTTCTTTTATTTGATTAGTTCATTTTGTAGGCGGAATTTTAGATAACTATACATACATTTTATCTCAATTGTGAATATATTTATCTCGTGATATTGAGTATCAGATGCACACATCCTTATATGAACTAATTAGTTGAAGTTGATATAATAGAGATTGAGATTTGACATGATATGAAACAACCTATTAACAAATTCAAATTAAGCAATTAGAGATTATTTAAAATATATATACCCAACAGAAAAATAATGTGAATTGTAGAATTCTCATATAACAACAATTTTCAAATATTTGAAGTACCCAAGTTGCAATTTTGATTCGTGCATAGCAGGATTTTTTGCACTTTGCACGCACAAAACTTAGATTTAGTACTTTGCACCATTGAAATATAAAAAATGCAGCACTTTGCACCCTTTATTATTTTCAGGCAAAAACTCAAGGGAAAAATAGGTAATTCAATTGTAAATCTTTGGCACTTTGCATCCTCAAAACTTGAGAAATTGGTACTTTGCACATTTGAAATAAAATTAGCACTTAACACTCTCTAATTAAGAACAAATCAGCAGCTTGCTCACCAAAACACAATAAATGGGCACTTTGCACCCCAAAACTCAAACCCCTCTTTTTTTCGTCAAAGTTGACCATCGGGGTGAAAAAACCTAAGGCAAAATAGATAATTCATTTTTCCCTTAACATTTGCAAAATACAATTATAATTATTATAATACTCATTTCTCTCTCTATCTTTCTTTTCATCACTATACATATCCATAAATAATTAAACAAAGTATAAGTAAACTTCTCGAAGACCCATTATCTACTTCAAAATATCAAAGACCCATAAATAATTACCTGTTTTGTCTTTAGATTATTTCACCCCAATTGGTCAACATTGCCGAAATAAATGAGGGGTTTGAGGTTTTTTTTTTTTTTTGTTTATTTTTAAATTTGAGGGAGGTAAGCGTTAATTTTGTGTTTTGGGGTGCAAAGTAATCATTTATTATGTTTTGGGGTTACAAGTTGCTGATCTGTTCTTAATTAGAGAGAGTTAAGTGCTAATTTTATTTTGGGGATGCAAAGTGCCAAAGATTTTCAATTGAATTACCTATTTTGCGCTTGATTTTTTGCCTGAAAATAAAAGAGGGTGCAAAGTGATGCATTTTTTATATTTCGATGGTGCAAAGTACTAAATCTAAGTTTTCGAGGTGCAAAGTGCCTATTTTCCATATTTCGAGGGTGCAAAGTGCAAAAAGCCCGTGCATAGCACGGGTTGTAGGCTAGTTTGAATATACAGAAAAATATCACGGAGAAAGTAGTTGAATTATTATGATTCTAATTAGCAATTTCCAAGCAAATATATTATATACATTAATTAGCTACTTTAATATTGATCTTCTTGAGCCTCACATGAACATCTTTCATATTAGGCCTCTCATCTGGTAAATCCGTTGTACATTCAATGTCAAGTTCCATGATTGAAACCAAACACTCCTCAATGTTAGCATCTGCATTTAGTAATTAGGTATCAACAATTTGCATTATACTGTTGGGAAATGATTCGGACACCCATCTCTTCATTGTTAACTCTCCTAAGAATAACTCATCGGTTGGTCTCTTTTTTATAAATGTTTCCATCAACAAAATCCCATAGCTATAAACGTCTACGAAAGTTGATACTAATCCTCTTGATCCATACTCTGCGAAAATCACATATCAGATCAAATTAGCAAATTTAAATAATAGATCTAAATGCAAAAGTACCCCTTCTGCTTTGCCAAATAATTAAAAAAAGACATGTTATTATTTTTATTAGCAAAAATCCCCCTGTGTTCTTTTTTCTATTATATAAAAAAAAATCCATCTGCAATTTCCTCATAAATCATATGGAGGTTATTGTTAATTTTTTAAGTAGACATGAGAGTTGTTGCAAATTTTCAAAGTTACCGGATGAATTATTGCCAATTTAAAGGTGAATAGGGATGTTTTTGTCATTCTTTGATGGGGTGTAATTGTCATTTCCACTTTAAAGGAAGTTTTTTGCGAATAAAAAGTTAGGACGGGGTTTTCTAATGAAAACAACACAAAGTCTTTTTTTTTTTTTTTAGTTAAGCAAAGCATAGGAGTTATTTATATTTCACTCTTAAATTAAGCATGGATAATAGCAAGTGACAATTCTATTGAGTGGTTTGGAGTTAAATGGCCACATTTCTTTGTTTAATGTTTGTTATGAACGTTGGTTTGCAAAACTTTTTCTTCTTTCTATGCCTTTTAATATTAAAAATTATGAAATTACAGAAAGTTTTGAGGATTTATAACATTTATACCTGGTGCTATGTATCCAATGGTGCCTAGTGTTTTCGTCTGTGCCATTCTCTGATCATGTGTTAGAAGCTTTGCGATCCCAAAGTCTCCCACACGCGCCACCATATCTTCATCCAAAAGTATATTGCTCGGCTTCAAATCACAATGCACAATCGGTGATGAATTACCTTGATGTAGATACTCTATCGCAGATGCCACGTCTATCATTATTCCTAAACGTTGACCAATATTTAAAGAATAGTTTGGAGAGTAAATCCATTTCTCAAGGTTTCCACTAGGCATATATTCGAATACCAAAGCTTTAAAATCAAGATTCGAGCAACTAGTAATGACCTTCACAAGATTTCTATGACGAAGGCTACGCATGATTTGGCACTCCGTGTCAAAGCTCTTAAATGAACCTTGCATGTCTAAGTCAAAAACTTTAATTGCATAAATCATCTCATTTGAAAACATTCCTTTGTATACCGAGCCAATGCTACATTTCCCAATCAAATTTTCTGTATCAAGGTTATCCGTGGCTCGTAGAATTTCGTAGTATGAGATCCTCTCGTGTTTGAAGCCAAAATTTGATTCGGAAAAAGATAAAAGTGCTGAATTTTTACCATGGAATTTAAACAAGTAAATCATTATAGCTGCTGCAACGAGAATGATTAAAGCTACTGGTGGTAAAATATATCTTAGAAGTAAGTTTCTTCGTGAATATTTTGGCATATTCCCTTTACATACCTTGACGTTGAATCGAGATGCTCCACATAACCCTTTATTGCCTATGAAAACTTATGAAGTTAAGTTCCCAAAACGTCCTCCAATTGGGATTTGTCTGGTAAGTTCATTAAACGAAACATTGAAGTAATCAAGATTTGTAAGCTTCTCCAAAGACATTGGAATTGAACCAGATAGATTGTTTTGGGATAAGTCCAAATATTGCAACGCTCTCATATTACCCAAAGATGAAGGTATTGAGCCGTTGAACTTATTGTTATCCAACTCTATATTAGTTAAACTCTGCAGTTCCCCCATACTGCTTGGAATGCTTCCGGAAAGCTGGTTTCCAGATAGATAAAGCCCCCTCAAACTATTCATGTTTCCGATTGCATCAGACAAAGAACCCTCAAACAAATTTCGCGATAGAGATACCATTTCAAGCAGATTACTAGACCATAAAGTCGATGGAATACTAGAATTGAAGAAATTGTCATGCAAATAAATCTTTCTCAATGAAATGACATTCGTATCCAGCGAAGGCGTCGCAAGTTTCCAATTTCATCAGGGATTACGCCCTTGAAACTATTGTTACTAATTCTTAAGTATTTGAGGAATGAGAGATTTCCAATTTCTTTTGCAATGGTTCCTTGTAAGCCCATGTTGAAGAGATCAAGGGCCGTGACTCTGGGGCGCCTTCGACTGCATGTGATGCCAATCCAGGTGCATAATGAGGTTCCTTGTGACCAGTTGGATGCCAAAGTGTTGTTCGGGTCGGATGTAATTATGTGGGATTTGATGGCTAGAAGTGAATGCTGATCACCAGTGGAGCTATTAACTTCCATCAGGTAGAAGAAAATAAGAAAAAAGGTTGCTTGTTTTCCCATTATTTTTGTTGAGTTTAATTTAGTGTGAATTGTGAGTTGGATCACACAAAAGACATTAGAGTAGCTTAGTTTATATACTACATAATTTAGTAAGTACAATGACAGATTACCTAATAGCTTGACTCAGACAAAAGCCGTCTCAACAATAGCTACTAAGGGTTCAGTACGTTCTAGTGGATTCCACCCTCAATTGTTTGATTTTCTGTTGGTTCTACCTTGAATTTTCAAAGTGTTAAACAGTGAAAATTTTAATAGTAATAATAAATGATCTTCCATATCTGGCTAAAGTTACGTGGCACTTTCAGCGTCATATTCGTTTTCGTTATTCCCATCGAGTATGCATACTTGCTTATAGAGTAAAAGGAGTCGAGATCATGGGAGTTTTGAAAGATTTATATTAGCATATGGGGAAAGATAAGTACAGAATTAAACATAAAAAGAACAATGCCATTGAAATTTGTCTTATGATGTTACAAACTTACGTCATGAAGAAGTAAGATCATTTGTGATTAATAAGCAAAAAACATATACAATGTACTTAGTGCAATAAGAAATATACTTATAATATTCCTCCTAGATTTACAACAACCAAGGCTCCAACCAAGGCTTATGACAGCTTTCGAGACCTTATGTCCATCAAATTTGGCCCATCCTATGTAGAGTCCCCATATTTGATCGGGAAGAACCGAGGGTCCGTTATCTGAAAAAGAAAAACGTATTTTTGGAAACATTAATCGCACAATCTCAAGTACAATAAAGAAAATATACAAATTTTGTTAAAACAAAAATATTATTTATAGTGCATTGATTGAACA
Source organism: Penstemon eatonii (assembly GCA_038501285.1). NCBI lineage: Eukaryota > Viridiplantae > Streptophyta > Magnoliopsida > Lamiales > Plantaginaceae > Penstemon > Penstemon eatonii. The sequence continues at coordinate 2,336,743 of CM076708.1, read as the reverse complement.
CCTTCACAGAAAATATGATACATGTAACTTCACAGAAAAAGGGATATATAATATAATTCTCGAAGACCATTGCTAAAGACACCATATAGATTAATTGGTTCATTAGGCAAAGCATTGTTGATCCGATCTCTGCAATCATCAAAGTTAATATGTACTTATGTAGCAGTGTGAGAAGAGGAGCCTATATGTAAACATAAATAAGAAACGTACAGTCCCGGGAATTCTGGCTGAAACTCAAGGAGTGAGTGAAGTATGGAATCAGCAATTGAATATGAATCAAATTCTGATTTGAAGTGATGGCACTGCTACTACTTTAATTCCTGCAACCATTCCCACTTTGACACCCACCCGATCTGTTGATACTAATGTCATACAAGAGAAAAATATTATTAGAGATATTAATTAAAAGTTAATTAGAAGCAGCATTGAGTCATAAAGACGTAATCCGGATTCGCCATAATCTTAAACAGGAATACATCATGTGATTACCAACTATGAGAATGCAGCTTAAAAAGAACCTCAAAATTTCCAATGCTCGAGGAATTTTGCAAATCTTAGGTGTAATACTCCTAACTAGCCTATTATTTCACCATAGGAATTCTCCAGTTAGAACTTTTGGACATTCAAAGTAACGTACGGTTTTAAACATGGAATTTCAAATAAAAATTAGAAATTAATAATAGTGCCTAACCAAAATAAATGTTCACCCAAATTTGCATTTCTCCTAATCAAAATATTATTTTCCTTAGGAGTTCAGATATCGAAATTGAACTTTTAAAAATTCATTAGAGACTCTTAGACAAATAACACCAAAAGCAATAATTATCACTATATTTTTAAACATACAGAGAGTCTTCGATCACAAGGCAATGCATGCTTATTGATACACACACATTTACATCAGCTGTGTATTATAACATCTTAGTAGACAGCTGAGTAACATCAGAATATTCAGCAGTAACAACGGAGTAAAAAATATTTTCCAACACTTTTACAGCAGCAGGGATTGATGCAAAAGGCAGACAAATCAATTTCACCAATGACCATCCCATCTTGCTGCAGTGTGGGAAATTTGATGTTTTTCAAGCTTCTCCCTAATTCCCTGACCGAAGAAGGTAACACCATTTTCAATTTTCCTCATCTCTGTTACAACTTGATCTAACACCTAATATGCCCATATGTTGTGAATGTAATGGTGTTTTCAAATACTTATTATGAAGAATCTAAAAAAAAAAGTTAAAATAGTAGAGAATTAGAAGTAGGTAATGTTTGCAAACCATGTAAAAAAGTGAGTAAAAGTGATATTGTGGGTGTTTGCCAAAATTGGCTTTTTCACTAATTTTTTCATGTACTACCAAAATTACCCATGAAACTTAGTCATGTATTTTACATGTTGATAATCTATGATCTCAAAAAAAAAAAAAACATGTTGATAATCTATACTAATTTATACTAATACTAAAAGTGTGAATAATTTAAGGTTTTTTCTTTTTTTGTGAAGACAAAAATGCCCTTATTCAAGTTGTTAAGTATATTAATAAAATATATTTAGACATGAATTTTCTTTAAATTTTCTCATAAAAGTAGGAAAATATTCTAAGAAAATTTGTAATTTCCTTTCCTCCTAACCAATCAACATGAATATGGAAGAAATACAAAATTATACTCAAATTAGACATTAAGTTTTATTATAGGTATTTTCTACATTAACTCCAATAATTAAGATATTAACTCTTACATCACTTTTACAATTTCATTATTGTTGTCCTATAACACATAAAAATAAATACTATATTTTTGAATAGTTGCTCAAGTATATTTGTAAAATTATTATAATGTATTACCAATATGTTGTTATGTAAATATTATTTGTTTCATCTAAAGATTTAGTACAATATGTCACTCCTTAAAAAAAATCAAATCCTCTTAAATATCATAAAATATACTAAAGTAAAATCGCTCTTACCTATGAATGAACAAAAATACTTATGATTTAGTGGACTAAGTAATCTTTATTTGACATGAGAAACATTACCCCAGATTTTCATGGATCTCTACGAGAAAAACATGTGAAATAAGTGAAAAAATGGATGAAAATCAATGAAAAATGGTAAAACCCATCAAATAAATTTTATGTAATTGATGAAAACATGTGAAAACGATCTAGATGAAATTTATGAACACTGGTGAAGTAGGTGAAAAATGGGTGAAATCGTTAATAAAAAGTGTCGGTAAAATCGATAAATATATTTGAAATCGATGAGACATTTGTGAAGATATTGGAAATTACCAATCGGTGAAATCAATGAGAAAACGGATGAAATATATGAAGAATGGGTTAAATCATTGAGAAAATATTAAAGTCTGTGAATAATGTAAAATCAATGAAAATTCAAGTGAAATTGATCAGTGAAATATAAAGTTAAATAGATAAAACTAAGTAAAATCAGAAAAAGAAAAAAAAAAGTTTAACTAGCAAAAACAATGTGAATTAAAGCAGCAGAAAAGTTTTTTTTTTTTTTTTGAATAGGAGAAAATAGAATAAATCGATGAAAAATAGGAAAAACAATAGACAATAGGTTATAACTGATGAAGAACGAATAAAATCAGAAAAATATATAAAATAAGTAAAATAAGTAAAAATCAATGAAAATTGAATTAAACTAATTAATATAATAAGTTAAATAGCTTAGATTAGTAAATAAATATCTTTCAAATAATAAGGTAAGTGAAATAATTTGAGATGTACTTAAAAAAAATTAAGATGTTTAATTATTTGAGTTGAGGGTTAATATGTCAAAAACCAACTTTTCCATAATTACAAAATGGCATGAGAAGCCAAAAGCATGTCCCCACATGCTTCTAGATTGTGACTTATTTTGTCTTTTTTTAGAGAAGAAGAAGCAAAATTTTGAGTTGCAACACTCCATAAGCAATTATTCTTTTTCAAAAGCTGAATAATACTTTTTTTAAGTAGTTGCAAACACCACCTACTTTAGCTAATAAACTTTCAGCTTTATTAAAAGTGGATATGGTATCATAGAAAATAATTCCAATTTGGACTATGACACTATATATCAGTTTTGGGGGTGGTTCCGGAGGAGGTAATGGTAGCTCCGGCCACTCTCCCCAAGATTGTCGTAAATCTCTTAGCCTTGAAAGAAGATAGAATAGAGCTTCAATATCATTTGGTGAAGGATTCATGATCACAATAATCATCAAGTTTCCACTTTTAAAATCATCTAACCAACATGCCGTTAAGGTTGCGGATAGAACTAAAGCTCCAAGTGTATCATTCTAGCTGTTCAATAACTCATCTTCTATGCATATAGTATAACCCATACAATCAGTCATATTCTCCACTAAACTCTTCTCTGACATTTCTTCATACACCAGCAATGCATTATTCTCTACTTTATAATTGTTGGCTGAAACTTCACTTGCCTCCCAACTTCCATTTTCAGCACCATATACAAAATTACTCAACTCACTGGAATCTTTTTGCACACAATCCACAATCAATTGATTATCACAGTGAGATATTTTTTTCAATAATTTAACATCTACTATTGGTTCCATAAGATTGTTTTCACCAACTGCTACATCCTCATCTATATCAATTTAAAAAAATACAATTTCTTCTTGCAACATTCATGTCCTTCATAAAATAATTCATCACACCAAAGACACAATCCTCTATCTCTCCGATCATCTAACTCTACCGCACTATAAATTTGTATTTCTTGTATAAATTGGAGTCTATGAGATTGAAGAGATACCTGATTTTCATGAGATGGATAATCTGCTGAAATGACATTTCTAGTGGATGAAGACCTTTCCTGCGCAATATTAATTGGTCGGGTTGAAATACTTTTGGGAGGATCATCAATTTGATTCCAATAGCTGAATCTCCTCGAATATGTGCCACAAATTCCAGAAATTTTCTCAAATTGGTTGTAATGGTGTGGCAGATGATATTCTGTTTCAATTTCAATTTCTTTTTCGAATTTTTGTTGAGCAGCCGAGAATCGACCGCTCTGATACCACTGATGCGTATCATAATAGGAAGCCATGTATTGAAAGAAATTCCAAACTTCAATTACAAACTAAGCTACGAATTACAATGAATATAGTAAGGATCGCGTAGGATTGAACCTAATCAACCTGAAATTGTGATCTCCATAGACATGAAATGGAGATGGACAAAATGAAACAAATCTCACACAAAATGAGTAAAAGAAAATAAAAGAACAGTAAACAAGATGTGTCATCAGATTACCTAATAACAGAATAAAATTTTGAGACTAGGGGGAAACCATACAGGCTAAGGTAGTCACTAAAAATAAATTTACTCCATATTGCATGCTTGCTTCAAAATTAATTGTACTCCATATTGATTGCTTGCTTGCTTCAAAATTTATTGCCAAAGACACATTTATTGCTTGCTTCAATATATATATATAGCTGCCAAATTTTAATTGAATTTCACTCTTATTACTAGATAACAAGATTTACTTTATAATTAATTTAGCAGTGAACATTTTCAAAATACCCTTTTTTACTCGAATATAACTATACAAGGTGAGAACATACTAAGAAGTGAAGTCTTTTTCATTTATAATTTCTACCCTATGATCTCATCATCTACATACAGCAGTTAAGTACAACTAACGAAGAGATGTTGAAAATTGTGGAAGGTATTTTTCTTGAAAGATGTTGAAAAGTGTTTGACATCAAGTATGGGTCCGGTTCAACATCAAAGATGTTTTATCAAGGCTAAAAAAAGATCAAAATTGAACTTCAAATGCTTTGACATTACCACATAAACAAAGGCAGATTGAATGAATAAATTGAGGTGTTAAACTGATTTTCCTTAACATGCATTTAATTACTCCAGCTAGAAAAAAACAACAATTTTTTTTTTTTGAATTTCTTACTTGAATAAACATTATTACAATTCTAATTAGATAGATATTTCAATTAAAATATATTATGGACCTTAATTAGCTACTTTAATATTGATCTTCTTGAGCCTCACATGAACATCTTTCATATTAGGTCTATCATCTGGTATATCTGCTGCACATTCAATGGCCAGTTCCATGATTGAAATCAAACACTCCTCGATGTTAGCTTTAACAGAATATTCTTCATCTGCATTTAGTAATTCAGTATCAACAATTTGCATTATAGTATTGGGAAATGATTCGGAAACCAATCTCTTCATTGTTAACTCTCCTAAGAATAACTCATCGGTTGGTCTCTTTTTCATAAATGTTTCCATCAACAAAATCCCATAGCTGTAAACGTCTACGAATGTTGATACTAATCCTCCTAATCCATACTCTGCAAAATTCACATATTAGATCAAATTAGCAAAGTTAAATGATAGAGCTAAATGAAAAAATACCCATTGTACTTTGCCTAATTATTAAAAAAAGACGTGTTAATTTTATTATCAAAACACCCCTGTTTTGTTTTTTTTATTATCAAAAAAACCCATATAAAATTTCCTCATAAATTATAGCAGGTTATTTTTAATTTTATAAGTAGACATGTGAGTTATTGCCATTTTTTAAAGTTAACGAGGGGACTATTGTCAATTTAATAGGTTAATATGGGTATTTTTTTCATCCATTTGTGGGGTATAATTGTCATTTTAACTTGAGAGGAGGGGTTTTGCGAATAAAAAATTAGTACAGGGGGTTTTCTAATAAAATAACACAAGTTTTTTTAGTTTTTATAATGAAGCAAAGAATAGGGGTATTTTTGTATTTCACTATTAAATGGTTTTCTAATAAAAATAATACAAGTTTTTTTAGTTTTTTTAGGTAATAATTATAGACAATTCTATGGAGTGGTTTGGAGTTTAATGGCCACATTTCTTTATGAGTAATGCTAGCCTCACAGCCCACAACCGGCTGTTAAATTTTCATTTTCTTTTGCTATTTATTTTGATATATATGAAAAAAAATTACAAAAAAAACCCATAACTAAAATCATCAAATAAAAATAAATTCTATTTATAAATTAAAGTATTAAACCCTAAACCATAAACCCTAAAATCCTAGACCCCTAAACCCTAAATTAAATATTACGTCATAAATCCTAAATTCTAGGTATTCCAAATACTTTTAAATTATGAGTATATATTTTTATTGTAATTTTCAAGATATTTTATATTCAAATATTGATAAATGATAAATTAACATTTAAAAAGTAATGAATTATTTTTTATATAAGTAATATAGTATAATTTAGGTGTTCTTTTGTAATATTTGAAAGTAGAGATATTTATATTCAAATATTGGCGAATGTTCAATTATCATTTGGAAAGTATTGAATTATTTTTTATATGAGTAATATCGAAAAAATTTGGTCTCTTTTGTAATTTTTAAAAGTTGATTGAGTTGTTAATAGATTAAAAAAATTATTTCAAGAAGAAACATCTTAAACAGGTAGCTGGTAACACAATTAAGTTTGAAAGCATTAAATAAGGATTGTGAACATATGGGTTGTGACATAATCATTTTCCTTTCTTTATTTTAAGATTGTTATGGTTTGCAAAACTTTTTGTTCTTTCTACACCATCCAATATTAAAAACTATGAAATTACAAAATATTTTGATCTGGAAAAGTATAGAGTATTTATAATATTCTTACCTGGTGCCATGTATCCAATGGTGCCTAGAGTTTTCGTTTGTGCCATCCTCTGATCATGTGTTAGAAGCTTTGCAATCCCAAAGTCTCCCACACGCGCCACCATATCTTCATCCAGAAGTATATTGCTCGGCTTCAAATCACAATGCACAATCGGTGATGAATAACCTTGATGTAGATACTCAATTGCAGATGCCACATCTATCATAATTCCTAAACGTTGACCAATTTTCAAAGAATAGTTTGGAGAGTACAACAATTTCTCAAGGTTTCCATTAGGCATATATTCCAATACCAAAGCCTTAAAATCAAGATTCGAGCAACTAGTAATGACCTTCACAAGATTTCTATGCCGAAGGCTACGCATAATTTGGCACTCCGTGTCAAAGCTCTTGAATGCACCTTGCACATCTAAGTCAAAAACCTTAACCGCATAAATCGTTTCATTAGAAAACATTCCTTTGTATACCGAGCAGATGCTACCTTTCCCGATCAAATTTAATATGTCGAGGTTGTTTGTGGCTCGTAGAATTTCATAATACGAGATCCTCTCATGTTTGAGGCCGATATTTGATTCGGAAAAAGATAAAAGTGTTGAATCTCTACCATGACGTTTAAACAAATAAATCATTATAGTTGTTGCAACAATAATGATTAAAGCGATTGGTGGTAGAATATATCTTAGAAGTATGTTTCTTCTTGAAGACTTGGGTGTATTCCCTTTACAAACTTCGACATTAAATCGAGATGCTCCACATAAACCTTTATTGCCTATGAAAAGTTCTGAAGTGAAGTTCCCAAAACGCCCTCCATCTGGGATTTGTCCTGTAAGTTCATTGAACGAAACATTGAAGTAATCAAGATATGTAAGCTTCTCCAATGACATTGGAATTGAACCAGATAGATTGTTTTCGGATAAGTCCACATATTGCAACGCTATCATATTACCCAAAGATGAAGGTATTGAGCCGTTGAACTTATTGTTATCCAACAGTAAATAAGTTAAACTCTGCAGTTCCCCTATACTGCTTGGAATGCTTCCGGATAGCTGGTTTCCAGATAGATAAAGCCCTCTCAAACTATTCATTTTTCCGATTGCATCGGACAAAGAACCCTCAAACGAATTTTGCCACATAGATACAATTTGTAGCAGATTACTGGACCATAAAGTCGATGGAATGCTAGAATTTAAGAAATTATCATACAAATAAATTTCTCTCAATGAAGGGATATTTCCTAAACAACTTGGTAGCTGCCCAGAAAGGCTATTTTTCGCTAAAATAAAACTAAACATACTTTCGAGATTGCAAAAGCTATTCGGTATTGGACCATGCAATTTATTACCATATATTGATAAACTCTGCAAGTTTCTTAGACGTCCTAACGTCTCTGGAATTATTCCAGTCAAGTTATTATTTCCGAGGCTTAATAAAAACAAACTGCTCAAATTACCGATTTCACTTGGAATCGTGCCTGAGATGTTGCACTCCATAGCAAAAAAAAATTCAAGAGATGTAGAAATATTGCTCGAGCCTAATGATTTGGGTAGAGACCCGGTTATAGGATTTACACCAATATGTAAGGATGTAAGGTTCTTGCAATTGGACAAGGATGTAAGAAATTCTTGTTCGGGTATGGATAGATCATTTGTGAACTGATTTCCGCTCAATTGAAGTACTTGTAGTGAACTTAAGTTCCCAAGATTTACCGGTATGTGTCCAGTAAACGAGTTAAAGGTAATACCAAAAATGCTTAGTGACGAGAGATTTTAGATTGAATTTGGGATATTTCCTGAAAATTGATTCATCCCAAGATAGAGAAAATGGAGATTTGGAAGCCCTTTGTCTATGGAAGATGGAATGGTGCCGGTTAGTTGGTTATTTGTAAGTGAAAGTGTTTCTAGTCTTGTGAGGTTGAACACAGAAGAGGGAAGTTCACCCTTGAGTTGATTTGATGCTGTATTCAGAAATGTTAATTTGGATAGATATCCAATTTGTGAGGGGATTATACCTTCAAAATTGTTGTTTGAGAAGTCCAATACGTTCAAATTTGACAGGTTACCAGTTGAAGGTGGAATAGTACCTATTAAAGATAAAAGTTTAGGTATTGAAAGATAGACAAGTTCCCGAACCAATAGGGGATTTTGTAAGATATACCATGCTAAGTTTATTGCACCAAATTTCCCTTATATTTTTATAAATCTGCAAGAAATTCCACTTCCTTTAAATTCCGTTAAATTTTCGAAGGGCGTGTGCGAAGTTAATGAAAACATAAGGGGATTTAGTGCTATAAATAACACACGGTAATTTTGTACAAGTTTCCAAAAAAATGGGGGGATTTCAATAACAAATGTGTCCTTCGTTCGGAAATAATGTGCCTACCCCGGTGGATTCAATCTACTGGGATGATGAATGAGCGATAAGCGTGTATAAAAGGACAAACTTTTGTCATTTTATGCACATGTGTTTATCATCCAACCCTTATGGATATCATCAACATAATAATTGTCTTTATTGTATCATACTTGATGTTACATTCACATTATAAATTTATGAACATGACATATTTGACAAAAATTTAAATTGGATACCAATCATTAATATATGTTATTTTATTATAAAATTAATTGTACTCAATTTACAAAAAATATCCATGAAATTAAGTAGACATGTTCAATATACTTACATTTTTCTAATAATTAGGAAAGTGTACGTGCGTTACACGTGATTAACTAATTTTCTACACTACAAAAAAATTTAAATTTTAGTGACAAAATAGTAAATGACAAAGTGACAAGAATTTAAATATTGTCACTAAAATTATAAATATAGACATACTAATGACAAGAAATGTTAAAAAATTGTCACTATTGACATTTAGTGATACCCCAAAAGTGATAACTAAAAAGTTGTCACTAAATTATAGTGACAAATCGCTACATTGTCACTGAAATGGTGTCACTAATATCAATAGTAACAATTTAAGTTTCATACACTTGTCATGAATAGTCATTAGCGACAACTTAAAAATATATTTTGTCGCTATTGCACTTGTTATTATTATTATTGTGACAAAACTAAATTTTTTGTCACTAAATATATGCAAAAAATGACAATTTTAATAGCGTCACTTAATATTTTGTCACTAAAACCTATTTTTCTTGTAGTGCTATGTTAGTTGAATCATACAATCATTTTTCAATATACTATCTTAATGGCGTATCATATAATTTTTTTGACTAATTCACTTTAATTATTATTATGTTGTTACCAAAAATTATCATAAATACTTATAATCAAAACTTGAAAATAAAAAATGAACTATAACTATTAAGTATTTTTAATCTGAAACTACATGCCTACAGAACTATTATTCTAAAACAACCATTTGAACGAATGAATAACATCTATTATTTTCTTCTTTTACCTTGATATTTCCATCTAAACCATTTTTCACAGGTTTAACCCATTTTTTTTTATTGATTTAATCAGTTTTGTATATTATACATATCTTTTACTAAATTCATTCATTTTCAATTACATGTCTAATCAAGTTTTGTATATTATACATATATTTTTAACAACTCTCCCCGATTTTGTAGTATAAGCCTGCTTTTACACTAAGTTTACCCTATTTTCTGTTATTTTAACATGTTCTTTCATCGATTTTCTCCAGTTATACTTGAGTTTACCATTTGTTTTTGTGTTATTTTAATCCGTTATTTCATTGATTTCACCATTTTTTGTCCTTTATCCCATTCTTTTCACTCATTCTATCCTCTTTAACCCATTTACCTATTCTTTTGCTGATGTACTCTATTTTCTCGACTATTTCAGATTTTTTTTTCAATTTAACTCTTTCTTGTTGTTCTTTATCGATTTGACCCATTTTTTGTTATCTTGTGTTTAATCGATGTCATTCATTTTTTTTACCAGTTTACCCGTGTTTTGTTAATTTACCTCATTATTTTATCGATCGTACCATTTTTTGTCGCTTTAACTCATTTTTATTCGATCTAACCTATTTTCCCATTGTATTGTCGTTATCACCAGTTTTAACTCTTTTTCAGCCTAAGCCAATTATAAGTTTTTCAGTTAACTAAATATGATTGCTTTAGTTTATTCGTATTGAAGAAATGTGAATTTTTTTTAGGTTTTATAATAATTGATCATTTCTTAAGAATTGTCCAAAGAAACATCGATTGCGCCTGTATTTACACTGAGTTTATCATTTTTTTTGTTATTTCAACCCGTTCTTCGATTCCACACATTTTTGTGTTTTATCAAATTTGTTAATCAATTCACTCATTATTTTCGGTTTGACCCAAGTTTAGTCGATTTTACCTATCATCCTTACCACGTTGTTTTATCAATGGCACCATTTTTTATATTTAAGTTGTTTGTCTTCTATCTAACCCATTTTTTCTCTGATTTATCAATTTTTTTTATCATATATATATTTTTAGTAGAATCTTATCCGTTTTTACCAATTTTAACTATTCTATGTTTTGACTTATTTTGGTTTAAGCCAATTGTAAGTTTTTCAGTTAACTAAATAGTACTTTTTTTTTATTCATATAGCCTGAACATGACCTTTTGTTTTTAGATTCTTTAGTAAGTGATAAATTCTTAAGAATTTTTTAAAGAAATATTGCGTGTACCTTTTTTACACTGAGTTTATCATTTTTTTTTATTATTTTAACCCGTTCTTACACCGATTTCATCTATTTCTTTTTTGTGGTTTATTTCATTTCTTAATCAATCCATAATTATCTCAAGTGTAACCAGTTTCAGTCGATTTTCACATTTGTTAATGAATTCACTAAATTTCTCCACTTGAACCGAATTTAGTCTGATTTTACTTGTTATTTCGCTTATTTAACCTATTTTCTCACATATTTCAACTTTTTTTTTTTTTGCCAAATAACTCATATATTTGTTTTTGTTCTTTTATCGATTATCGGATTTTTTGTTATCCCGTGTTTAGCAGATTTAACTCATTTTTTTTATTGATTTTACCTATTTTTTGCTTGTTAACCTTGTTGGTTATATCAATGGCACGATTTTTTTTTACTCGCTTTTCTTTCTATCTAACCAATTTTCTCATTGATTTTACCATTTTTATCATATATTATTAATCAAAATTTACATTTTTTGCCTATTTTAAAAATTTCAATGTTTTGAAGTTTTTTTGCTTAAGCCAATTATACATTTTTAGTTAGCTCTATTGTAACCCAATTTCTTTAGTTCTCTATAATGTAACCCAATTTCAGTCGATTTTCACATTTGTTAATCAATTCACTAATTTTCTCCGGTTGAACCTAATTTAGTTTGATTTTACTTATTATTTTGCTTATTTTCTCACATATTTCACTTTTTTTTTTTTTTTTGCCAATTAACTCTTTTACTTGTTCTTGTTCTTTTATCGATTTCATCTGATTTGTTTTTTTATCTCATGTTTAGCCGGTTTCATTCTTTTTTTTTTTTTTTTTTACTGATTTTACTTATTTTTTTGCTTGTTAACCTTGTTGATTTATCAATGGCACAATTTTATTTTTGTTTTAACCCGTTTTTCATTCTATCTAACGAATTTTCTCATTGATTTTACCATTTTTATCATATATTACTAATCAAAATTTTGCATATTTGCCTGTTTTAACAATTTCTATGTTTTGAAGTTTTTTTGCTAAGCCAATTATACATTTTTCGTTCTCTCTAGTGTAAACCAATTTCAGTCGATTTTTATATTTGTTAATCAATTCACTAATTTTCTCTGGTTGAACCCAATTTAGTCTGATTTTACTTATTATTTTGCTTATTTAGCTTTTTTTATTTTTTATTTTTTTTATTTAGCTTATTTTCTCACATATTTCACTTTTTTTTTTTTTTTTTTGCCAATTAACCAATTTATTTGTTCTTGTTCTTTTATCGATTTGATCTGATTTTGTTATTCCGTGTTTAGCCGATTTTATTTATTTTTGTACCAATTTTACCTATTTTTTTGCTTGTTTATCTTGTTGTTTTATCAATGACACAATTTTTTTTTAACCCGCTTTTCTTTCTATCTAACCAATTTTCTAATTAATTTTACCAATTTTATCATATATTACTAATCAAAATTTTACATATTTTGCCGGTTTTAATAATTAATATGTTTTGAAGTTTTTTTGCTTAAGCCAATTATACATTTTTTAGTTAACTAAATAGTGTTGGTCCCAAGTGGTCAGAAGAGGTTTAGAGGGGGGGGGTGAATAAACCTCTTTAAAATTTTCTTTCAAATTTAACTTTAAAACTTTACTCCAACTGAACAGACTAAGCTGATCAGATTAGTAAGTTACAATTCTGTTCGCGAACAAATCTTTGAACAGTCTTGTTGACCACTCGTCTGATAGTTACTTAGCTGATTTTGCAGAAATCAGTTTTAATACTTAGAGTACTTGCAGCGGATTTTCAAAGTATTTTTCACAAGTATTCTTAGCAGTTTGAAAAATGTTTCCCCAGTTTTATAAACTCCTTTTTGTTCTTTTTCAAACAGTTAACTTAATGTGTTTTTATGCAAACAGAAGATATGCAGTTTTGAAACAATGTAAAAACACAAGTAATTTTTATAGTGGTTATATGGATTTAAATATCCTTTAGTCCACTCTTCCAAGTCACTCAGATCTTGGGTTATACTATAATCACAAAGTTTACAGTATACTCTGCTTGCGTCGAACAACAAATGAAACGACCACAAGTTCGCAATAGGAGATCACACAGAAAACCTATCCTCTGAAGTTTGATCACTCACAAAGATGGATCACAACTCCGCACAACACTCTTGTTTACAAAATCACTCAGAAGATGTATTTTTCTTGATTCTTCAACTCTGCTTTCGTCAACAAATGACTCAGCTGATGAGTGAGCTGTTCTTGAGACTTAAAGAATTTTGCTTCGGAAATTTCTCTCAGAAAGTGTGTTGCTTGTTCCTTCTTCGTCTCTTGCAGCTATTTATACTTGAGGATTGAAAAGTGTCCGTTGAAGAGAGACAGGATTCAAATTCCTCGAGTACTGGTCCTTAAAATCCGCGAACGGCTCTTTTGCAGTCTGTCCGTACTGTAAACAGTACTATTCTGCAGGCAGCATTAAATGCAGCATTAAATGCACTCGGCTGATGCGAAGCTTTTCTTCAATCATTTGTCTTAAATATCCTCGTACTTCAGCATTTATTACACCAAGGGGCATTTATTACCGTTGGGAACACTTCATGATCTTCTTCACTTGGCTGACGAAAGTATAAGTCTGATGACGAACTCGGCTGATCTCAAACTTGAACAAATCTGATTTGAGTCGGCTGATCTTCACTAGTCTGATAACTTCTCTTCAGCAGATCAGAAGTCTTGGACCTTGAAACTTTGACTCTTCTGATGTCTTCATTACTTAGTCAAAATTCTTTGATAAGCTTATCAGCTAAGTCACTCCATACTTAGCCAATTTTACGAAGTTTTGGAATGCATCAAAACCTCCCTTATCAAACTTTCTTCAGTGCCTTCATCTTCATCTTCATCCAACAATTTCCCCCTTTTTGATGATGACAAAACTTCAGCTTAGTACCTGTTGAATACCTAAACTAAAGATTGTAATCCTCAAAATTTTCTGAGATAGAAAAAGTTTATTGGATTGAACTTGAACATTTTATTGATATAGAAAGTGAATTACATGTACAAATTCATCAGATGAGATTTCTGAAAAAGTAAACTGATTACAATTGATTTTTCAATTTCTAACTATCAGCTTCTTCATCAGATTCGAGCACTTCTTCATATTCATATGATGATTCTTCATCATCATCTTCTTCATCAACTTCTTCTTCCAGGGTTGCTTTGGCAGCTTCCATCTTCTCTTTAAGTTCTTGTTCTTGAAGAGCTTTCAGAGCTTCCATAGCTTTTCTGGCAGAATCTGTATTCTTGTACTTGGTGTCTTCTTTTTCAATCTTATCTTCTTCTTCCACCTTTCCAAGCACTTCAGCCTTGTCAGTAGTGTCTTCAGTTTCCTTGGCTTTAATAGTTGCATCAGTTTCTTCCAAAGTTGTTTCTTCAGCAGCAGACTCCTTTGCTGGTTCATCAGTAATGGTCTCTTTAGCTGGTTCTTCAGCAGCAGGTTCCATAGCTGATTCTTCAGCAGCAAACTCCTTTGCTGGTTCTTCCCTTTTATCTTCCCCCTTTTTGTCATCATCAACTCTGATGACAGTAGAAGGTTCAACAGCAGGGTTGAGGGCAACTGTTGGAATTTTTACTCCAGCACATAAAGCTTTTAGATTCTGATTAACAACGTCATGACTTGCTGTTAGATGTTGTATATCAGTGCTGATGACGTCAGTCTTATCATTAAAGTAGTCAATGTTTAGGTTGATAGTTGCAATTTCATTTTGAACTTCCTGTGCAGCCTTTGCTACTTCTTGCAACATCCCCAGATTGATTTCCTTCTCTTCATGACTGACTTTAATGAAAGTTGCAGTTAAATCAGCAATCTTGTGCTCAGCTGATTTCAAGGCAGTGTGAAGATGATTTACATCACCCTTCACATCTTCAACGTTACGGTTCAGCTCTCTTAAGCTATTCACTAACTCTAGTGAATGATCTTGAGGAATAGGAATCTGATCAATAGCTAACTTGATAGAACTGCTGGTTAGAAGATGCGTTCTTTCCACTTGATGAGTGTGAGATTCAATCAATTCTGTCTTCATCTTCTGTAACTGCAGACTATTCCTCTCTTCCATATCTTTTATTTGATTTTCAATAAGTAACTGGAAGGCTTCCATCAGTGATGAGTGTTCATCCCCTGATGAAGTAGAAGCATCAGCTTCGTTCTCTTGAGTCTCCTGATGAACAGGGACATCTTGCATATCCGTCATCTGATGATCTTCAGAAGTCTTAGCTTGCGGCTCAATAGCTAAGGACTTATCAGCAGACTTGTGCTCATCAGTGACATCATCGTAGAACAGATTTGTAATGGTTCCATCATCATTAAAGCATGTAGTCTGTCTAATCTGTCTTACAATGATCCAAGGGTTGACAGGAGCATTGTTACCCTTAGGGACTTCATGGTACGGTTGTACTTCCTTGCCAAAAATGATTTGTTGAATACTTGGCAGCAGTGGCAAGTCACTTGAACATCCTTGCTGATACTTTGACTTTTTAACCCATCTCTTCAGAGCAGTCATAACAGCAAACTTAATTGCTCTCTCTTCAGCATCTTCAGATTTCTTTTTCTTTTCAGGCAAGGTGTTTTTAATCTTCTTGGCCTCCTCCAATGCAAAGCTTTTTGCATAGTTATGCATGACTTCTCTTACATAACTGGGATCAAGGGCCTTTTGGATGGAGTTTGTCTTCAGCCAAGTCAGAACCCAGTGTTCTTCATCAGCTAACTCCTTCATGTTTTGAAGTTCAGTTATTGAGCTATTCAGCCTGATATCTCTCCACTTGATATATCTTGGTTTCTCCTGGGTGAACATAGTCCTCAACATAATCTTCTGATCATAGTATGCTAGAGACTTCTCAAACTTCTTGAAAAGCTCCTTATCAGCATATACTATCTCAAAAGCTTTCCTGACTTCAAACTTGTCTTTGGACTTGGTTTTGGGAGCAGGCAGTAGTATCTTCTTTTTGTCTTCTTCAGTCTGCCCTTCACCAATCTTGATGCCACCTCCATGGACAGGTCCATAGGCATCAACCTTGCTTTGTTCAATCACCATGGCCAATTCAGCATCTTCAGCAGCTTTTCTCTCTGCTGCAGACATTCTTCTTCTGGCCTCATCCTTTGCTTGTTGAGCTTTGCTCAATTCAAGAGCTCTTTTCTCTTCAAGCTCATCCTGCTTCCTCTGTTCAGCTTCTTCTCTTGCCTTCTTATCAGCTTTGGAGATTTTCTTTCTCCTTAGCACAATTTTTCTTTTCCCTTTATCAGCAGGGGCTGGTCCAGCAGATGATATAGGAGCAGCAGCAATGGGATAGATGATTTGGACATCTGGATCTTCTTGAGGTTGGGGAACCTCAGCTGTTGGTGCTTCCTTACTTGGCTGTTGTTCATCAGCTTCGTCAAGCACAACAGTTTCAACTGTTTCGGCAGGCCTTTGAGTAGCTTCAGGATCTTTCCTTGCTACATTTTCCAGATTGGTAGGTTCTTCAGGAAACGTCATCTGCTTTCTAGCAGTTTTCTTTGTCAGACCTTGAACAACTCTTGAAGTAGCAGTATCCTTCTGCTGACTTCTTGTTCTCTTAGAAACATTCTCAGCAGGCCTCTCTGCTGATGGAGTTCTTGATGGTGATGCAGGGGATCCAGTCCTTACATCAGCCATTATGTTCTCAACAATTTTAGTGGCTTCAGCAGAAGTCACTCTCTCCATCTGCTTTAATTCTTTCTTCTTGGGCTCATCAGCAGCCCTCTTCCTCTTAGTCTCAACAGCCAGACTTGCTGTTTTGACTAACCTCTTTTGCCTCTTGGCAGGAACCTCCTTTGGTTCCTCAACTTCTTCTCCTTCAGGCTCATCAGCCTTCCTCTTCTGAACAGGTAGGTACTTGTTCATTGCTTTGGACTTGTGAATTTCTTTGCCATTTGTCATGACACAGCCCATCTTTGATAAGAGGTAACTTAAAGTGATTCTGTGGTTGGTGTAAGGGCCTTTTCCCTTCTTCACTTCCAGAAAATCAGCAAGTATATACCAAATTATGATGGACCAGTTTACCTCTATTCCATAGTATACGGCAGCCATGATGCTGAAACGCTTCATTGTGACAGCATCTAGAGAAAAAGTACAATTTTCAATCAGCTTAGACACCATATCAGCCATCCGCTGATATTCATCCTTAAGCTGTTTCTTTCTGATGTTGCCAGACAACATCTCTCCTTCCTTGGCGCAGATCGCCCAAAACTGTTGGTGCTTCTCTTCAGTCAGCACGATAACTTCGTGTCTTCCAGACTTAGGCAAACCAAACTGTTCATGAAGAACTTGTGGAGTGATGACAACAGATTTGTCACCCACTTTTGCTTTGATTTCTAGTTTGTGATAGTCAGCCTTTGCCGTTGAGTAATACTCCATAACCTGGTCAGTCCAGATTATTCCCTCGTTGTACTCCATGAAATTTATCAACTGTGCCGATTTGAATTTCTCCAACAATTCTTTCATCAAACTTGTACCAGATTGATAATAGGCTTCATAGTCTAAGAACATACCTTCAGCAGCCATTTTAATCTGTTGAGAGTTAGTGAAAAGGAAAGGATTTTTGCAGAAAACTTGTTTAAAATTTTCTCACAAGTACTTTTGAAAGTTTAGGGTTCGTAAAGAGCTACTCGACTGATCAGATGAGGATTTATAGAGTTGGGGTTTTTCGGTTTCCGTGATATCCGCCAACCGTTAGATCCGTTTTTCTGTCAGTGCTGATCGTGCGGCGTCAGTTACGACCTTTCGAATTCAAAAGATATTTTAATGAGGAGCGGGAAAATGTACCGCCCGACAGTTTACTTGTAAAGGCGTGTTTTGGATAAAACGTTTTTAAATAGTTCGCTTTTACTTAAGTAATCAGATGAGTATAAAAACACTTATCTGTTGGACTAGTGTCCTGATGACAATGCTGTTATCAGAGAATGCCAATAGCTGATAACCTTCCTCAGCTGTTTGTCAATCCAGCTAGATAAAATAACTTCAATCTTCGATAGTTGAGTCTTCTGATGAAAACATAACTTCAACTAACTGTCATTAACAAATTTCATCTTTAATTCAGAAGTACCGCTAGTCTTACACGTTCCCCCTGAGTTTTAAGAATTCATAAGTTAACTAGTCTGTTGAGAGTTAATCCTTGAAGATAATAACGAATTGCTAAGCTGTTGAACTCCAGTCTTCTGATGAGTTCCCCCTCAGCTTATGCTTCCAAATTAAGTAGTCCTAGCTCAGCTCTTAAGGTTGAAAACCTTACTTCACTTAAAGGTTTGGTGAAAATGTCAGCAATCTGATTATCAGTATGAACATACTCAATCATTACATTGCCTTTTTCCACATGATCTCTAATGAAATGATGCTTGATCTCAATATGCTTAGTCCTTGAATGACTTGTAGTGTTCTGAGTAAGAGAGATTGCACTTGTATTGTCACAGTAGATTGGAATTCCACTGATCTTGATATTGTAGTCTTCTAGTTGATGCTTCAACCAAAGTATCTGTGCACAACAAGCTCCAGCAGCTATATATTCAGCTTCAGCAGTAGATATAGAAACTGAGGTTTGCTTCTTACTCATCCATGAGATCAGACGACTGCCTAAGAACTGACATGCACCTGTTGTGCTCTTTCTGTCAATCTTGCAGCCAGCAAGGTCTGAATCTGAATAACCAATGAGTTCAAATCCAGATTCTCTAGGATACCACAATCCCAATTCTTGAGTGCCTTTAACATACTTCAATATTCTCTTGGCAGCTAAGAGATGAGATTCTTTGGGGTTTGATTGAAATCTTGCACAGACTCCAACTGAGTACATTATGTCAGGTCTGCTTGCTGTTAGATACAACAATGAACCAATAATGCCTCTATATTTGGTTATGTCCACTGATTTGCCATCTTCATCTTTATCCAAACGAAGACTTGTAGACATAGGAATGGTAGCTGTTGAGCTAGTTTCCATACCAAATTTCTTAAACAGATCTCTTGTGTACTTTGCTTGGCTGATGAATATTCCATCAGGCAACTGTCTAACTTGCAATCCAAGAAAGTAATTAAGTTCACCCATCATGCTCATTTCAAACTTATTCTGCATCAGCTTGGAGAACTTATCACACATCTGTTGGTTAGTTGAACCAAAAATAATATCGTCCACATATATTTGCACAAGTAATATATGATTTTCCCATTCAATAGTGAACAAGGTTTTATCTACCTTACCTTTACGAAATCCTTTAATTAAAAGAAAATCAGATAGGGTATCATACCATGCTCTTGGAGCTTGTTTTAGTCCATAAAGGGCTTTCTTCAGACGATATACTTTGTCCTCTTCTTGATAGACTTCAAATCCTGGAGGTTGTTCAACATAAACTTCTTCTTGCAATTCTCCATTGAGAAAAGCAGACTTCACATCCATCTGATAGACAGTGAAGTTCTTGTGAGCAGCATAGGCAAGAAACAGTCTGATTGCTTCAAGTCTTGCTACTGGTGCAAAAGTTTCATCAAAGTCAATTCCTTCTTCTTGACAATAACCCTTGGCCACTAGTCTTGCTTTGTTTCTGGTGACAACACCATCTTCATTCATCTTATTTCTGAATACCCACTTAGTGCCAATTACTCTTTGATGACTTGGTCTAGGAACTAAGTACCAGACTTCATTCCTTTCAAATTGATTCAACTCTTCTTGCATAGCTTCTATCCAGAAGGAGTCATTTAGAGCTTCTTCAATTTGTTTAGGCTCTATTTGAGATAGAAATGTGACAAACATAGCATCTTGTGCAGCAGCTCTTCTTGTTTTCACTCTATCTAAAGGATCACCAATAACTAGTTCAGGTGGGTGATTCTTGAGCCATCTGAGATCAGGTTGCAAATCAGGATGTTGTCCTCTGTTATGATCTTGCAACACTACTGTTGGAGTTCCAGTAGTAGTCTGTTGAACACGTGTCGTCTGTTGAACAGTCTCTGGTCTGTCAGCTGTTAGCAACTCGTCTGTTAGACAATCAGCACTGTGATTATGAACAGCACTTGAGTTAGCAGCTGAACTTAGATTAGGTAGTATGATGGGAACATATTCTTCATTTCTTCCAACGTCCAACTTCTGTAAATCAGCAGACAGATCTTGATTTACACTTTGATTCTTTTCAGAAGATTGACTTGGCTCATCAAATACTACATGGATAGATTCTTCTATTAGTAATGTTCTTTTGTTAAAAACTCTATAAGCCTTACTAACAGATGAGTATCCTACAAAGACAGCTTCATCAGCCTTTTCTGCAAATGCAGTAAGGTGATTTTTCCCATTATTCAATACAAAACATTTACAACCAAAAATCTTAAAGTAATGAATGTTTGGCTTTCTGTTGTTCCAAACTTCATATGGAGTCTTGTTCTGATTTTTGTTGATCATACATCTGTTCTGGGTAAAACATGCTGTATTTGTTGCTTCTGCCCAAAATCTTTGTGGCAGCTTAGCTTCAGCTATCATGGTTCTGACAGCTTCTTTCAGTGTTCTGTTTCTCCTTTCAGCAACACCATTCTGTTGAGGGGTTCTAGCAGCAGAATACTCATGATGTATTCCTTTGATATTACAATACTCTTCAACAGTAGAGTTTGTAAACTCTGTCCCTCTATCTGATCTGATCTTCAATATCTTGATACTCTTCTCATTCTGGATCAGTTCCATCAGATTTGTGAGATGTTCCTTGGTTTCACTTTTCTTCTTCATGAAAATCACCCAAGTATATCTTGAATAATCATCCACAACAGCTAGGCAGTATTTCTTTCCACCATTGCTGACTGGATCAATGGGTCCAAATAAGTCCATATGCAACAGCTCCAACATTCTTCCAGAAGATTGGTGCTTCTTTTCTTTGAATGATGACTTGATTTGTTTACCCTTCTGACAGGCGTCACAGAGCTTGTCTTTGCTCATGACTGCTTTTGGAATCCCTTCTACCAAATCATTCTTGATTAATCTGTTTATGGTCTTGAAGTTTAAGTGATTCATCCTCTTGTGCCATAGCCAACTGACTTCACTTGGTGCAGATGCCACCAAACAAATACTTGAATTCTTGTCAGCAGAATTCCAGTCAACTATGTAGATATTTCCTTGTCGTCTTCCAGATAAAATTACCTTCTTTGTACCAATCTGTTCAACGTAGCACTTATCTGCTGAGAAGATGACTGAATATCCCTTGTCACAAAATTGACTTATGCTCAGCAGATTATACTTTAGGCCTTTAACATATGAGACGTCAGATATCTCTATGTTTCCCTTGATTAATCTTCCTTTAGCTTTAATCTTGCCTTCTTTGCTGTCTCCAAAAGTGACTTTTGGACCATCCACAGCAACTGCATCAGTCAACTCATGTATGTTTCCACACATGTGCCTTGAACATCCACTGTCCAAGTACCAAATCTTCTCTACTTTACTCCTACTCCTAATCCTAACCTACAAAACAAAAAATGAAATTGTTTTAGGTACCCTTATTGAGAGGGTCCTGAAGGATTAGTTCCACCCTTGACAACCCAAGATGTTGAAGTCTTAGGCTTCTTAGGTTTCTGAGTTTTAGGAGCATGAACAGTTTCATTTTTATCATAGTTATCAGATAAGTCATGTTGATGATCAGTATGATATGAATAATGTTCATAAGCAGGGTAAGGTGCATGATATGCAGGATATGCATGCATTGGATGAGCAGGGTAAGGTGCATAGTAATTAGGAAACTGAGGTGCATGATACATAGGATGATATGCAGCAGGTTGCACATAATATGACTCATTTCCATACCAAGCATTTTGATTTTTCTTGTTCTTATGCTTCTTTGGTTTACTAGATGCTTGCTCATTTGATTTTGACTTAGTTTTACCAACAGATTGATTCAATTTAGCTTTATCAGCAGACTTCTTAGGACTCTGCTGTTTGGTCTTACTAGTCTGATTTCCTACACTAGGCTCTTTGCTCTTTTTAGCCTTAGGAGATTTCTTCTCCTTTACCACTTTCTCAGTTGAGGTAGGTCTAGAGGTTTGAACATACAGAATGACCTTACTATTGTCAGCTGATACAAATTTTTCAGTATGGTTCAACTCTAATTTTTCCTTTTCTAAAGGTGTCTCCTGTTTACTAGATGTATGCATGGATGCAACAGTAGACTTATCATGAGACTCAATGATTTTCTCAAGTTCCATGATTTTTCCTTTATAAACCTCACATTCAGCTTTCAGAGATTCATGCTCTTGCTCAAGCTGTTTATATTCAGCTGATTCTTTTGGCTTTTCAGCTAAAAGTTTCAGTGAACTATTTTGCTCTTTTAGCAAGTTCATCTCTTCCTTAAGCTTAACAAACTCTCCAGCAATAGTAGTATTATTCAACATCATTTGCTCTAGAGAATTAAACAGTTCATTTTCTTGAGGAGTTACCTCATCCTCAGAGTCATCAGATTCCTTTGCCATCAGGCACAGGAGAGCAGGTTTTTCTTCATCAGACGATTCTTCATCAGACGAGTCTGAGTCTGAATCAGATGAGTAGACAGCAGCTGGCTTTTCTGCTTCAGCCATCATTGCCTTGGCTCTCTGATGCTTTCTTTCTTTTCTCATTTTCTTCTCTTCCTCAGTGTACTTCTCTGCTTTTGGATATGGGCAGTCTCTTATGAAGTGTCCCAATTTCCTGCAGTTGTAACACATCAGTTTTGATTTATAATCTTCTTTATCCTGAGAAGAAAAATTAGGTTTAGAAGTAGAAGCAGCATGATTGTATTTGTTTTTCATCTTTCTCTTATAGAACTTCTTGAAGTTGTTCATCAATAATGCTACATCTCCAGCAGTGTACTCCTTTTTGTTGAGTAGAGTGGCTTCATCAGATGAGTCCACTTCTTTGCTTTTCTGTGCTGGTCTTCTGGTGTTTTCAGCAGCAACAAGTGCAGCTGTGGGTCCTGAAGTTGAGGTTTCTTCAATTCCCATCCTTGGCAGTTTATACTCATAAGCCTTGAGTGCGGAGAACAGCTCTGTTAGAGAAATCTTGCCCAGATCTCTTGATTCTTCCATTGCTGTCACCTTCATGTTGAACTTGGGAGGTAGAGCCTTCAGTACTCTGACAGAAATCTCTTTGTCAGTGAAAGTCTTTCCCAGCTTCAAAACTTCGTTCAGAGTTCTGGTGAATCTGATGTCCATCTGATCAATGGTTTCTCCAGACTTCATCTTGAAGTTGTCCAGCTTCTCCAAGGCAACACTGAGCTGATGCTCTTTAATAGCATCATTGCCTTCGCTCATGTCACGAACCTTATCCCACATCTCCTTTGCAGTTTTGCAATGTTTGACTTTGTCAAACCGATCATTATCCAGGGCTTTGGTCATGATGAATCTTCCGACTTTGTCCAGGTTGAACAGCTTTATTTCTTCTGCTGTCATTTCTGTTAAGTCTTTTTCCACCACTATTTGAGCTTCATCTACGATGATGGTCTTGGTGAATTTGAATGGACCTTTAATGATACATGTATGCATGTTGTCATTATAGGCAGCAAGGAAAATCTCCATTCTGATTTTCCAGTCCTCAAAAGACATACCAGCAATGTGGGGAACATGGCTGATACAATCCATTTTTCAAAAAGTTTTTGTTTTTCAAAAAGATGCTCTTTTGAAAAGTTTTGAAAACCTTTGAAAAACACTCGGATCAAGCTCGTTGATCAGGCAGCTGATTCTAATGAACCACCTGCTCTGATACCACTTGTTGGTCCCAAGTGGTCAGAAGAGGTTTAGAGGGGGGGGGTGAATAAACCTCTTTAAAATTTTCTTTCAAATTTAACTTTAAAACTTTACTCCAACTGAACAGACTAAGCTGATCAGATTAGTAAGTTACAATTCTGTTCGCGAACAAATCTTTGAACAGTCTTGTTGACCACTCGTCTGATAGTTACTTAGCTGATTTTGCAGAAATCAGTTTTAATACTTAGAGTACTTGCAGCGGATTTTCAAAGTATTTTTCACAAGTATTCTTAGCAGTTTGAAAAATGTTTCCCCAGTTTTATAAACTCCTTTTTGTTCTTTTTCAAACAGTTAACTTAATGTGTTTTTATGCAAACAGAAGATATGCAGTTTTGAAACAATGTAAAAACACAAGTAATTTTTATAGTGGTTATATGGATTTAAATATCCTTTAGTCCACTCTTCCAAGTCACTCAGATCTTGGGTTATACTATAATCACAAAGTTTACAGTATACTCTGCTTGCGTCGAACAACAAATGAAACGACCACAAGTTCGCAATAGGAGATCACACAGAAAACCTATCCTCTGAAGTTTGATCACTCACAAAGATGGATCACAACTCCGCACAACACTCTTGTTTACAAAATCACTCAGAAGATGTATTTTTCTTGATTCTTCAACTCTGCTTTCGTCAACAAATGACTCAGCTGATGAGTGAGCTGTTCTTGAGACTTAAAGAATTTTGCTTCGGAAATTTCTCTCAGAAAGTGTGTTGCTTGTTCCTTCTTCGTCTCTTGCAGCTATTTATACTTGAGGATTGAAAAGTGTCCGTTGAAGAGAGACAGGATTCAAATTCCTCGAGTACTGGTCCTTAAAATCCGCGAACGGCTCTTTTGCAGTCTGTCCGTACTGTAAACAGTACTATTCTGCAGGCAGCATTAAATGCAGCATTAAATGCACTCGGCTGATGCGAAGCTTTTCTTCAATCATTTGTCTTAAATATCCTCGTACTTCAGCATTTATTACACCAAGGGGCATTTATTACCGTTGGGAACACTTCATGATCTTCTTCACTTGGCTGACGAAAGTATAAGTCTGATGACGAACTCGGCTGATCTCAAACTTGAACAAATCTGATTTGAGTCGGCTGATCTTCACTAGTCTGATAACTTCTCTTCAGCAGATCAGAAGTCTTGGACCTTGAAACTTTGACTCTTCTGATGTCTTCATTACTTAGTCAAAATTCTTTGATAAGCTTATCAGCTAAGTCACTCCATACTTAGCCAATTTTACGAAGTTTTGGAATGCATCAAAACCTCCCTTATCAAACTTTCTTCAGTGCCTTCATCTTCATCTTCATCCAACAAATAGTATCTTTTTTAATCACATAGAACGAATTTGACATAGAGGTTCCTTAATGTTTTTTTAGGTTTTTCAAATAAGTGATAACTTCTTAAGAACTCTTCAAATTTTTTTTGAAGAAATATAGAGTTATAGTTTTTTTTTAACCATTAATATTTTAATAAATTGCAAAACTTTAAAAGATAATTATAAGTTTGTTATATAGGAGACTTCTTGTCTAATTATACTTATGTAATTCTTTTCTTTTAGGATTCTTCTATTTTAGGGAAGAAATTCCCTTAGGCCAACTCGTACTTTTATATGTAATATAATATAATATAATAGATAGATATAGATAGATAGATAGAATATAGATTAATAAAAAGAAAATAAAAGAATGTGTTAACGAAAATATGCGTGATAATTAACTCTGTTATCTTTCATATGAAACTCCTTTCTTGTACATTTGCCGTAACCTCAACTAGTGAATTTTTTGTAATGTGAATTTCCAATTTAAAAAAATCGTCAATCATATGTCAATTAAACATTCCTCTTTATTTCTTTATTTGTTTAGTTTTTGCCTAAAATTCCATTGCTTTATTATTTCTTGCAAGATTACCCGGCCCCTCTGTCTAAACTTCTACTTCTAAAGACTAAAATACTTTAAAATCTAAGCTCATACCCACATGTAGCACGTGAGACTGAAGTCGAAAAATTTTGTATGGATGGAATTTTCGTGCAAGAAACAAAATTATAAATTGAAGAGACATGCATACCTGATAATTTATTTGTACCTAAACCGAGTTTTTGAAGTTGCGACAAGTTTCCCATCGGCATTGGAATGACACCCGTGAAATTGTTGTAAGATAGAAAAAGTATGTTGAGTTCTGAACAAGCAAACAAACTTGTTGAGATATCTCCACTTAATTGATTATATGAAAGGTATAACCCCTCCAATTTTGATAAATGGTAGCACATATCATTAGGTAGAGTTCCATAGAGTTGATTTCCCTTAAAACCTATTGTCTTCAAAGAGGAAATGTTGAATATGCTCCATGGAATAGTACCGGTCAGATGATTAAAGTCCATAGTCAACCATTAAAGTCCATAGTCAACCATTCAAGATTGGTTAAGAATCCGAAGCTAAGTGGAATCTCACCACTAAGCTGATTATATGACATTCGTACCCAGCGAAGGCGTCGCAAGTTTCCAATTTCATCAGGGATTACGCCCTCGAAACTATTGTTATTAATTCTTAAGTATTTGAGGAATGAGAGATTTCCAATTTCTTTTGCAATGGTTCCTTGTAAGCCCATGTTGAAGAGATCAAGGGCCGTGACTCTGGGGCGCCTTCGACTGCAAGTGATGCCAATCCAGGTACAGAATGAGGTTCCTTGTGACCAGTTGGATGCCAAAGTGTTGTTGGGGTCGGATGTAATTATGTGGGATTTGATGGCTAGAAGTGAATGCTCATCAGTTGAGCTATTAAGACGAGATGCAGCCAAGCAGAGAACTTTCATCAGGTAGAAGAAAATAAGAAAAATGGTTGCTTGTTTTCCCATTTTCTATTGATTTTAAGTTAGAAAGAGAAAGAGAAATTTGGAACAAGTTTTATTTTGTGAAGCTCATGCACAGAGTTAGGGACATCACTTGTGAAGAGACTACTTATAATCCTAGCTGTGGAAGAAGCTAATTAATAGAGAAACAATTTCTTTGTTTTTGTTATTACTTGAATTTGATTGGTGATGCACTCAGAAACACACAAATGAAAAGATAAGAGTTTTATTATTGTCGGTTGGAATTAAAAGACTTTAGATTGACTAGTGAGTTGACTCCGTATATAAAAAAATTAAATAAGATAAAAAGGTATAAAAACTGATTTTTTTTTATTAGGGAAAAAATAAAAAATAAAATAGCTTGACTAATTTAATTAATAAAAGCCGTGCAAATGTGGGTAAATTGACTTGACCACAATACTAACCGTTCAATATGTTCTAATAGATTTTAGGGTAAATTACAAATACCCGCCTCAGGTATAGCATAATTTCAAAAATTCCCCTCACGTATTGGGAATCGCAAAAATTCCTCTCAAGTTTGTCAACATCTTACAATTAACCCTTTGTCCCTAAAATTTTGCTCTTGGAAATTATTTATAATGTTTATAATATGTTATAAATTTTAAAATTTGGATCTTAATTGTTATATGTTGTAAATTATAAAAATAATAATCATAAATACTACCAAAATAATTGATATAATTTATAATTGCACATAAATTTCGATAAATATTTCTATTTATAATACAATATAAACTTTGATAAATTAGAATATCTTATTTATAATACAATATAATTTTATTAAATTTATTAATTTATAAAATATTTAACTTTTGTGTAAACAATTTGTTCATATTTATAAAATGTATTATTAAAATTCTATTTATTTTAATATTTTACAATTTATATTGCTAATAAATATATAAATACCTTTTTATTAAAACTTATGGGCAATTATAAATTTTATCAATTATTTTGATTGTAAATATATAATTATCTCTTTTCTAATTAATAAAATATAATAATTAGCACCTATGTTTTAATACTTATAAGACATTATAAACAATACAAATAACACCCCAAGGTAAAACTGAAACATTTTAAGGGCAAGGGGTTAATTGTAAGAAGGTGACAAACTTGAGGGAAATTTTTGTAATACCCAAAATGTTAAGGTAATATTTATATTTAGATCTTGTCTGAGGGGTATTCGTAATTTACCCTTAATATCCTCAATTTCTTGAATCTATTTTGGTTCTAACTTCCTCGAATTTTCAAAGTGTGGAAATCTTAATTAATAGTCATCATAAATGCTACCTTCTGCCTCAGCAGTGGTAGCTGTCTGCAAGCAAGTTGAAAAAGGAAAAATGATAATATTCCCTCCGTTTTTTTTTTAATTGTCGTTTTGGATGATTGCACACAAATTAAGGAATGTCATAAATAATCACTTTTTTGAAGCAAAAAATCCAAAATACCTTTTTAATTAAATAAGCTCAGCATTAATGACAAGTATTAGAAAGAAGGGTAAAATTGGTAAAATAACAGTAATTTTACATTGAAATTCTAAAACGAGAAATAAAAGTAAACAAGAAAATTTTGCCAAAGCGAAAAATAAAATAAAACGAAGGGAGTATAAATTTAGAATATTCAGATTCGACATATAGATGGAAAGTGCACGGTACTCCCCGTGTTATTCCAAACATGCACGAAACTTTTCTGCAAAAAATTTAATGCACCAAACTTTTATGTGCGAGGTTCAGACACAAGGGGATTATGTATAGTGTAAAGTTTAAAAAGTACATAGGTATTCCGTGCTAGTTCGAAAAGTACAAGGAAATTTTGTGCATTTTATTATTACTAGGAAGATGTACAGGCGTTGCACATGTTCAATTATTTATTATTGATTTTTTCACACAATATGATGCACAATAATATTAGAAATATAGGTATTAAAACAAAATTGAACGTATTACAAAATTATATAAATAGAAATATTATTATAACTATAAAGTATTATACATAGCTTTATTTTCTATATAATTCATTTAGACTTTATAAAAAACTATAAAAACTTAATTTTTTTGTGTAAATTACAAACACATTTAAATTTATATCTTCTGATTTTACGACAATAGGTTTAAATATTTAATAAAGTTAATTCAAGATCCAAATACACACAACATGGCCTCAAATTTGTTGTCAAATTGTGCCATTTTGCTCAATTATACAACTAACATCTTGTTTGTTTCAATTTTTATTATAATTAAAATTGTATTATGTTAAGTCTTTTAACTTATTATGCCTAACATCTATCACTATTCCTAATCTTTGAGCAATTCTTAAGAAATAATTTTGAGAATAAAGTCATTGGTCAAAATTTCCGTGAGGCATATATTCCATAACCACAGCCTTAAAATCAAGATTCGAGCAACTAGTAATAACCTTGACAAGATTTCTATGATGAATGCTACTTAATATGACATTCTATATCAAAACTTTTGAGTACACCTTGCACGTCTAAATCGAAAACCTTAACTGCAGCAGTCATCCCATTAGAAAATATTCCCTTGTACACCGACCCAAGGCTACCTCTCCCGATCAAATTTACTTCGTCAAGGTTGTTTGGGGCATGGAGAAATTCATAATATGACACTCTTGAAGATTTCATCTTTGAAGATTCGTAGATTGGGTGCATATAACATCTGGAATGTTGCTCGATATTTCACTGTGAAACAAATCAAGTGTCACTAACGAAGAGATGTTGAAAATTGTGGTAGGTATTTTTATCGCATAAAAGTACTGTAGTAAAGATTATTAAGTTTTAGTCTACATAGTTGATAACAACTGAATGCTTAAAGTACATATTTTTATCGCATTGGTGCAACACAAATATAATATTTTTTACATGTGTGAAGACTTAGAAAAATCAATATTTGAAATCCATTGTTACATTGTAAACTTATTATTCTACTTGACACATATAGGCATTGTCTACATCAACGGAAGATGCACTTAACAAGAAATTAATATACTTAAAGACAGAAAATCCTTAATGATTTCAATCAAGGAACAAAATTTTCTTCATCTGTATGTCCTTGCAAGAAATTTCTTAAAGATTCTTTGGGAAAAGGTGGCATATTCAAAGCTGCATCCGCACTAGATTTATCTTCATCGACTATGTCAAGATTATTCAATATATTCCCCTGCATGTATGTAGATTGTAGATTAATCACAAAGGTTCATTAACAAAGATGAAGATTTAATCTTTGCCAAAATGACAACTAATTAATAAGCGTTTAAACTTTAAAGACAGTGAAATCGAGCATATAATTCAATGCTTACCGCACGAATTGATCTTTGCAGGAATCCCACAAGCACTATATGCATTTCAGCGTCATATTCGTTTTCGTCATTCCCATCAAGTATGCATACTTGCTTATAGAGTAAAAGGAGTCGAGATCATGAGAGTTTTGAAAGATTTATATATATTAGCATATTGGGAAAGATGAGTACAGAATTAAATTTGTCTTATGATGTTACAAACTTACGAATAAAGAAAAAGAAAAAGAAAAACGTATTTACAGATTACACCATGAATAAAAAGAAGTTTATAAATGCTAAACTAAGAAATTATTGTTCAAAGCATTACAAATTGCACTATGATACAATATACATCACAAATTCTTTATATGCTTTTGCATCCTTATGTATGAATGGAGTGACATTTGTTTCTGCAGTTCTTCTAATTCATCTGAAGTCATGGTTGAGCTCAATCATCCTCTTTTGGGTAATTATTTTATAATCTGAGAGACTCTGTTACTGAAGATCATCCATGAGTAAACAACAGTTAAGTACAACTATCGAAGAGATGTTGAAAATTGTGGAAGGTATTTTTCTGAAAGCTGTTGAAAAGTGTTTGACATCAATTATGGGTCCGACTCAACATCAAAGATGTTTTATCAAGGCTCAAAAAGATCAAAATTGAACTTCAAATGTTTTGACATTACCACATAAACAAAGGCAGATTGAATGAATAAATTGGAGTGTTGAACTGATTTTCCTTAACATGCGTTTAATTACTCCAGCTAGAAAAAAAAAAAACAATTTTTTTTTAATTTCATATTTGAATAAACAGAAAATTATCATGGAAAAAGTAGTTGAATTATTACCATTTTAATTAGATATTTCCATTAAGATATATTATGTACCTTAATTAGCTACTTTAATATTGATCTTCTTGAGCCTCACATGAACATCTTTCATATTAGGTCTATCATCTGGTATATCAGCTGCACAATCAATGGCCAGTTCCATGATTGAAATCAAACACTCCTCGATGTTAGCTTTAACAGAATATTCTTCATCTGCATTTAGTAATTCAGTATCAACAATTTGCATTATACAATTGGGAAATGATTCGGACACCCATCTCTTTATTGTTAACTCTCCTAAGAATAACCCATCGGTTGGTCTCTTTTTCGTAAATGTTTCCATCAACAAAATCCCATAGCTGTAAACGTCTACGAATGTTGATACTAATCCTCCTGATCCATACTCTGCAAAATTCACATATGAGATCAGATTAGCAAAGTTAAATGATAGAGCTAAATGAAAAAATACCCCTTCTACTTTGCCTAATTTTTAAAAAAGACATGAGTTATTTTTATTAGCAAAACCCCCCCTATTTTCTTTTTTTTTTTTTATTATGAAAAAAACCAAAATTTTCTCATAAATTATAGGGAGGTTATTTTTAATTTTATAAAAAGACATGAGAGTTATTGCCATTTTAAAAAATTAACGAGGTGATTATTGCCAATTTAATAGGTTAATATTGGTGTTTTTTCATCCCTTGGTAGGGTATAATAGTCATTTTAACTTGAGAGGAGGGGTTTTGTGAATAAAAAATTAGTACGGGGGTTTTCCAATAAAAAATAACGTAAGTTTTTTTAGTTTTTATAATGAAGCAAAGAATAGGGGTATTTTTGTATTTCACTATTAAATGGTGCATAGGTAATAGCTAGTGACAATTCTATTGAGTGGTTTGGAGGGGTTTTTTTTTTTTTTTTTTTTTTGAGAGAATAGTGTTTTGAATTTAAATGGGCACATTTTTTTATTTTATGTTTGTTATGCATTGCAAAACTTTTTCTTCTTTCTACGCCATCCAATATTAAAAACTATGAAATTACAAAATATTTTGATTTGGAAAAGATTAGAGTATTTATAATATTCTTACCTGGTGCCATGTATCCAATGGTGCCTAGAGTTTTCGTTTGTGCCATCCTCTGATCATGTGTTAGAAGTTTTGCGATCCCAAAGTCTCCCACACGCGCCACCATACCTTCATCCAGAAGTATATTGCTCGGCTTCAAATCACAATGCACAATCGGTGATGAATAACCTTGATGTAGATACTCTATTGCAGATGCCACATCTATCATTATTCCTAATCGTCGACCAATTTTCAAATAAGAGTTTGGAGAGTACAACAATTTCTCAAGGTTTCCATTAGGCATATATTCCAATACCAAAGCCTTAAAATCAAGATTCGAGCAACTAGTAAAGACCTTCACTAGATTTCTATGCCGAAGGCTACGCATGATTTGGCATTCCGTGTCAAAGCTCATGAATGCACCTTGCACGTCTAAGTCAAAAACCTTAACCGCATAAATCATCTCATTAGAAAACGTTCCTTTGTATACCGAGCAAATGCTACCTCTCCCAATCAAATTTGATATGTCGAGGTTGTCTGTGGCTCGTAGAATTTCATAGTACGAGATCCTCTCATGTTTGAGGCCGAGATTTGATTTGGACAAAGATAAAAGTGTTGAATCTCTACCATGATTTTTAAACAAGTAGATCATTATAGTTGTTGCAACAAGATTGATTAAAGCTATTGGCGGTAGAATATATCTTAGAAGTATGTTTCTTCTTGAAGACTTTGGTGTATTCCCTTTACAAACTTCGACATTAAATCGAGATGCTCCACATAAACCTTTATTGCCTATGAAAAGTTCTGAAGTGAAGTTCCCAAAACGTCCTCCATCTGGGATTTGTCCTGTAAGTTCATTGAACGAAACATTGAAGTAATCAAGATACGTAAGTTTCTCCAATGACATTGGAATTGAACCAGATAGATTGTTTTTGGATAAGTCCACATATTGCAACGCTCTCATATTACCCAAAGATGAAGGTATTGAGCCGTTGAACTTATTGTTATCCAACCGTAAATAAGTTAAACTCTGCAGTTCCCCTATACTGCTTGGAATGCTTCCGGATAGCTGGTTTCCGGATAGATAAAGCCCTCTCAAACTATTCATTTTTCCGATTGCATCAGACAAAGAACCCTCAAACAAATTTCGCGACATAGATACCATTTGAAACAGATTACTGGACCATAAATTCGGTGGAATGCTAGAATTGAAGAAATTGTCATCCAAATAAATCTCTCTCAATGAAAGGAGATTTCCTAAACAACTTGGTAGCTTCCCAAAAAGCCTATTTTTCACTAAACTAATGAAAAACATACTTTTGAGATTGCAAAAACTATTCGGTATTGGACCATGTAATTTATTACCAAGGATTGATAAACTCTGCAAGTTTCTTAGACGTCCTAATGTCTCTGGAATTATTCCAGTCAAGTTATTATTTCCGAGGTTTAATAAAAACAAACTGCTCAAATTACCGATTTCACTTGGAATCGTGCCTGAGATGTTGCATTCTCCAGCCTCAAATATTTCAAGAGATGCAGAAATATTGCTTGAGCCTAATGATTTGGGTAGAGGCCCGGATATAGGATTAGTGCCAATCTGTAAGTTTGTAAGGTTCTTGCAATTGGACAAGGATGTAAGAAATTCTTGTTCGGGTATGGATAGATCATTTGTGAACTGATTTCCCCCCAATCCAAGTACTTTTAGTGAACGTAAGTTCCCAATATTTACCGGTATGTGTCCAGTGAACGAGTTAAATGTAATACTAAAAATGCTTATTGACGAGAGATTTGAGATTGAATTTGGAATATTTCCTGAAAATTGATTCATCCCAAGATAGATAAAATGGAGATTTGGAAGCCCTTTGTCTATGGAAGATGGAATGGTGCCGGTTAATTCGTTGTCAGTAAGTGAAAGTGTTTCAAGTCTTGTGAGGTTGAACACAGAAGAGGGAAGTTCACCTTTGAGTTGATTTGCTGCTAGATTCAGAAATGTTAATTTGGATAGATATCCAATTTGTGAGGGGATTGTACCTTCAAAATTGTTGTATGAGAAGTCCAATGAGTTCAAACTTGACAGGTTACCAGTTGAAGGTGGAATATTTCCTGAAAATCGATTCCCCCCAAGAAGGAGAAATTGAAGATTTGTAAGCCCTCTGTCTATGGAAGAAGGAATGGTGCCGGTTAATTCGTTGTCAATAAGTGAAAGTGTTTCTAGTCTTGTGAGGTTGAACACAGAAGAGGGAAGTTCACCTTTGAGTTGATTTCCTGCTAGATTCAGATATGTTAATTTGGATAGATATCCAATTTGTGAGGGGATTGTACCTTCAAAACTGTTGTATGAGAAGTCCAACACGTTCAAATTTGACAGGTTACCAGTTGAAGGTGCAATAGTACCTATTAAAGATAAAAGTTTAGGTATTAAAAGATAGATAATGTCCCGAACCAATAGGGGATTTTGTAAGATATTCTATGCTAAGTTTATTGCACCAAATTTCCCTTATATTTTTATAAATCTGCAAGAAATTCCACTTCCTTTAAATTCCGTTAAATTTTTGAAGGGCGTGTGCAAAGTTAATGAAAACATAAGGGGATTTAGTGCTATATATATAACACATGATAATTTTGTACAAGTTTCCAAAAAAATGGGGGGATTTCAATAACAAATGGGTCATTCGTTCAGAAATAATGTGCCTATCCAGGTGGATTCAATCTACTGGGGTGATGGATGAGCGATAAGCGTGTATGAAAGGACAATTATTTTTCATTTTATGCACATGTGTTTATCATCCAACCCCTATGAATGTCATCAACACAATAATTGTCTTTATTGTATCATACTTGATGTTACATTCACATTACAAATTTATAAACAAGACATATTTGACAAAAACATAAATTGGATACCAATCATATATGTACAGGGGCGGACCCACGTAGGGGCGAGTGGGGTCTATAGCCCCCACTCAAACATATATTAATAATATTATTAGTTATCCTAACAAAAAAGTCAACTTGGTGCATTGGTTTGTCTTATGCAAGATAAGACATTATACTGGAAGTCAGGGTAAGAAACACATGTGGAACTTTTGTTTTGTAATTAAATTTTTTACACCTTTTTCTTTTGATTTATTATTTTTTCTTTCCAATTTTAATTGTTCTTTAAATATTTCTCTTGGTAATTGTTCTTTGATTTTTGTTATATCTTAATAATTTTTTTTAATTTTATTTTTTTCTTAATTTTTATAATACGGTTTCCTTGTATTATATTTTTGTTTAATAATACATTACTATACAAATTTTTGCCTCCCCCCACAAAAAAAATATTGATCTAGCTTTGAATTCCAAAAATGAAAAATCGACGTTGTCAATAATTGTGAATGTAATTGGTGTCACTTGAAATTATAATTAAGATACGTAGATGTTTTGAGATTTTTTGGGATCATAAATGAGTATTATATTTAATTAAAGTAACATGTAAAAGTTATTTTCATCAAACTTCAACTCCTCTTTTTTATAAATATTTTCTCTTGAATGAAATATTTTTTAAGTTTGATTGTTTGATTATTTTTTATTTTATTTTTTTTGTATTTCGATTATTAAATTTATCGTAGAACCTTAGCCCCATGGATTAAA
Source organism: Penstemon eatonii (assembly GCA_038501285.1). Taxonomy (NCBI): domain Eukaryota; kingdom Viridiplantae; phylum Streptophyta; class Magnoliopsida; order Lamiales; family Plantaginaceae; genus Penstemon; species Penstemon eatonii. The sequence continues at coordinate 2,300,963 of CM076708.1, read as the reverse complement.
GTTCCAATTTCTACGTATGTTTCGGTTAGTTGTATATTAGAAAAATTTCAAAATTTTTTTGAAAAAATTGTAAACATAAAAAAACAGGTTAAAGTAGAAACTACTCTATATTCTCGTTTTGGGTAGCTCAAATATGAAGACCTTTTAATATTTTCGATGAAAATTATCAAAATTTTGATCTATGCTTAGCCAGTTAGCCCCCACTGTCCCGGATTCCTGGATCCGTCCTTGTATATGTTATTTTATTATAAAATTAATTGTACTCAATTTATAAAAAATATCCATGAAATTAAGTAGACATATTCAATATACTTACACTTTTCTAATAATAAATAAAAATAAAATAAATAAATTTGTTAACGAAAATATGCGTGATAATTAAATCTGTTATCTTTCATATGAAACTCCTTTCTTGTACATTTCCCATAACCTCAATTAGAGAATTTTTCGTAATGTGAATTTCCAATTTGAAAAAAATCGTCAATCATATGTCAATTAAACATTCCTCTTTATTTGATTATTTGTCTAATTTTTGCCTAAAATTCCATTGCTTTATTATTTCTTGCAAGATTACCCGGCCCTTTAAACTTCTACTTCTAAAGACAAAAATACTTTAAAATCTAAGCTCATACCCACATGTAGTACACTAGTACGTGAGATTGAAGTCGGAAAATTTTGTATGGATGGGATTTTCGTGCAAGAAACAAAATTATAAATTGAAGAGACATGCATTACCTGATAATTTATTTGTACCTAAATGGAGTTTTTGTAGTTGCGACAAGTTTCCCATCTGCATTGGAATGTCACCTGTGAAATTGTTGTAAGATAGAGAAAGTATGTTGAGTTGTGAACAAGCAGACAAACTTGCTGGGATATCTCCACTTAATTGATTACGTGAAAGGTATAATCCCTCCAATTTTGATAAATGGTAGCACATGTCATTAGGTAGAGTTCCATAAAGTTGATTTTCCGTAAAACCTATTGACTTCAAAGAGGAAATGTTGAATATGCTCCATGGAATAGTACCGGTCAAATGATTAAATTCAACTTCTAACCATTCAAGATTGGTTAAGAATCCAAAGCTAAGTGGGATCTCACCACTAAGTTGATTAAATGACATTCGTATCCAGCGAAGGCGTCGCAAGTTTCCAATTTCATCAGGGATTACGCCCTCGAAACTATTGTTACTAATTCTTAAGTATTTGAGGAATGAGAGATTTCCAATTTCTTTTGCAACGGTTCCTTGTAAGTCCATGTTGAAGAGGTCAAGGGCCGTGACTCTGGGGCGCCTTCGACTGCAAGTGATGCCAATCCAGGTGCAGAATGAGGTTCCTTGTGACCAATTTGTAGCCAAAATGTTGTTGGGGTCGGATGTAATTATGTGGGATTTGATGGCTAGAAGTGAATGCTCATCAGTTGAGCTATTAACTTCCATCAGGTACAAGAAAATAAGAAAAATGGTTGTTTGTTTTCCCATTATTTTTGTTGAGTTTAATTTAGTGTGAATCGTGAGTTGGATCACACAAAATACATTAGAATAGCTTAGTTTATATACTACATAATAGCTTGATTCAGACAAAAGCCGTGTCAATGTGGGGTAGTATAATTGACTTGACCGACAATAATAGCCACTAACTGTTCAATACGTTCTAATGGATTCCACCCTCAGTTTCTTTTGTTAAAGATTATCCCATGTGTAACTCCTACTTTTGTTAAAGATTTTTCGGAAAATGTTGGAAAATTCAAAGAACCATCCGTTATGTTCGTGCGCTATGTCAAGATCATTGAATATATATGTAGATTGTAGAATTAATCACAAAGACTCATTAACAAAAATTAAGGTATAGGAGGTTTGGTGCAACGAAAATTTGACAAGAGAGTTATGTGCAGATTTTGCATAACATAAAGGTGTTTTGCACTACAAGAAGACCGAGAAATTTTTCTACGGAATTGGAGTGAGTGAGAGGTTGGGTATTTTATGCAGGATTTCTGAAAATATAAGAGAATTTGATGAAAAAAAATTTACAAGACAATTTTGTTCAAATTTAATATAACACAAGATAATATCACACATTTATCCCATTATTACGCGTTATTTTCTGTCCCACTCTAAATTCTCCATCAGACAGGAAACAACAAAAGGCAAAATAGCATTTTTAGTCCCTTAAGTTTTACTAGTCCGCAAAAGTAGGACACTTAAATCTCCGGCAAGCATTTTTAGTCCCATAAGTTTCGTAAGTCCGCGAAATTAGGACATTTAAATCTCCGGCAAGCATTTTTAGTCCCATAAGTTTCACAAATCCGCGAAAGTAGGACATTTAAATATTCGGCAAGCATTTTTAGTCCCTTAAGTTTCACTTGTCCGCGAAATCAGGACAATTAAATTTTCGGAAAGCATTTTACATCCCTTAATTTTTATTTTCCGCGGAATCAGGACACTTAATTTTCAGCAAGCATTTTACGTCCCTTAACTTTCACAAGTCGGCAAAATCAGGACACTTAATTTTCCAGCATGCAAGATACGTCCTATAACTTTTCTATACCCGCAAATTTAGTCCACTTGACTGCAATTATAGTCCACAATTTGCCAAAAATTGCATAATTGCCCATTGGACAATTAATTTGAGAATTTTGCCACATTGAACAATTAATTTAGGGATTTTCCCAAACTGGATAATTAATTTGAGAATTTTGCCACACTGAACAATTAATTTTGGGATTTTGCCAAACTGGACAATTAATTCGGGGATTCATGTGCTTTATTTGTAAAATTTAGAACATCAACTTAGGTAGGTTCTTATTTATAGAATAGTGTTCTTTGTTTTCAATAGTTGTACTATTTAATGTTATGAATGAATTGGAAAGCGGCGTATAGCCATTAAATTGAATTTTTTTCCAATATAGTCTTTTAAATAAAAGTATTTCCCAAAATGTCTCAAACTGAAAAGTATTTCCCTAAATGTACCTTTTGTGAAAAATCGCAGTTGCCAACTGCGATTCCTCATTTTTACGAAATCATGAAAAATTATTTAAAAAAAAAAAATTACCAAAAATCGCAGTTAGCAACTACGATTTTTGGTAAATTTTTTATTTTTAATTTTTTTTGGTTTTTTTTGATAAAATGGCTTGAGTTTTGTAATTATTTGATATTTATATTAGTAATAGTATTTTAAATGAAATGTTTGTCTTCTATTTCAGTATAAGTATGACATTGTGTTATCTCTTATATTTATAAATAATAAATAAAGTGTCTCCTGCATTCTTATAAAGCATGTTTATATATAATCAGGTAAAATATATTTGTGCCCAAGACATTCATGTATTGTTCAAGTATTGCTATTGGAGTATAATTATATTGCTAGAGTGTGACCCATTTTTTTCTGTGTTAATAATGTTTATTTGAGATGCTTTCTGGCACTATGTTTGTAACGATCCATGTAAAAAGATAATATCACCCATCTACTTAGTAAAAGATAACATATTAAGTTAATTATTTAAATTTGCATACCACCCATCTACATAGTAAAAAGTCCCACATATCTTCTTTTTCAGCAAGCATTTTACGTCACTTAACTTTCACCTATTTGTGCGATTTTTAGTTTATCAAGGCAATTTTGTTACAATAAAAAAAACCAAAAAAATAAAAAAATTTACCTAACTGCGATTTTTGGTAAAAGAATTTTTATTTTATTTTTCATAATTTCGTAAAAATGCAGAATCGCAGTTGGCAACTGCGATTTTTCATAAAAGGTACATTTAGGGAAATACTTTTCAGTTTGAGTCATTTTGGAAAATACTTTTCAGTTTGAGTCATTTTGGGAAATACTTTTATCTAAAAGGCTATATTGGAAAAAAATTCAATTTAATGGCTATACGCCGCTTTCTAATTCATTCATAACATTAAATAGTACAACTATTGAAAACAAAGAACACTATTCTATAAATAAGAGCTTACCTAAGTTGATGCTCTAAATTTTACAAATAAAGCACATGAATCCCCGAATTAATTGTCCAGTTTGGCAAAATCCCTAAATTAATTGTTCAGTGTGGCAAAATTCTCAAATTAATTGTCCAGTTTGGCAAAATCCCTAAATTAATAGTTCAATGTAGCAAAATTCTCAAATTAATTGTCCAATGGCAATTATGCAATTTTTGGCAAATTGTGGACTATAATTGCAGTCAAGTGGACTAAATTTGCGGTATAGAAAAGTTATAGGACGTATCTTGCATGCTGGAAAATTTAGTGTCCTGATTTTGCCGACTTGTGAAAGTTAAGGGACGTAAAATGCTTGCTGAAAAATTAAGTGTCCTGATTTCTCGGACAAGTGAAACTTATGGGACTAAAAATGCTTGCCGAATATTTAAATGTCCTACTTTTGCGGATTTGTGAAACTTATGGGACTAAAAATGCTTGCCGGAGATTTAAGTGTCCTACTTTTGCGGACTAGTAAAACTTAAGGGACTAAAAATGCTATTTTGCCAACAACAAAACTACACAGTTTCCACGTCTCCCATGGCCTGGCCCCAATAAACTCCTTTACACTACTTTTTCCACATCAAGTAAAAAATGATGTGAGGAAGTAAGGGGGATGTTTCTGATAAAAATAAATCAAAAATAAAATGCTCTACTAAAGGATTTTCCATACTCTGCGAAATTCACATATCAGATCAAATTAGCTAAGTTAAAGGATAGATCTAATTGCAAAAGCAGATAAACTTGTTAGGGATATACCTTCACTTCAGTGAAAGAAGTAAAGCCTCCAATTTTGAGTGAGTGAGAGATTGTGGGCCTGTTTGGCCTTTGTGATGCAGCGTACGTAATGAGAAAGATGAATATAGTCAATAACCAGTTGATTCTTGAACAAGAATACCGTGAGATTGAGAGAATTGAGAAAACTCAAACTTTCATAAACTTCAAAAAAACTCCTCAAAGTTTACAATGCTTAAATAAAACCCTAAAAGCAGGAATAAACTAAAATTACTAAAAGGTCCTAAAATATAAAAACTTATAAAAGACCTAATAAGCTCTTAAATTAGGCTTTTTACGGCTTCTTTGTCAATCTCAAATCGCACTACACCACTTTGGGAGAGTGATTTGAGAAAATGGTAGAGGTTTAAGAAATAATCTCAATTTGAGTAATGTTGTTTGTTTGGATTTTGAGATGGTTGTTTTGAGAAAAAAAAGTAGGTGTAGATTTTTTTTTGCAGGTTTGAGTTAGTTAATTATATGTAAGATAGTGTAAGATTTTATGTCACATCAGTTAGTTATATATAATTAATTTATTGGTGTATATATTATATGTAATATATGTGATAAATAATATTTTATAATTAGTTATTTGTGCTTTCTAAAATAATAAAAAATAAAGTAATTTAATTTATATTTTTTGATTTTTTTTTATAAAATATTATAATGAAATTCTTTTAATTATTTTATATCACCGACGAATTCATTCAAATGACATATTAAATATGCTAAAAATTACACAATATCCTTAAAATGTTAACCTAATAGTTATTACACAATATTCAGATTAATCTACATACGAAAATAACATATTAAGTTGTCTTCATATTCAGTGGCGGAGCCAGAAAATAATGTCACTGGGGTCATTATGAAACCAAAAATATTATTAAAAAGAAAAATTACTAAAAAAATCAATGATAAAAAATTAAAAATAAATTAATTCAAACTTTAAAATCAATTAACTTGATGAGAATATTTAGCAATTACCCAAGTGAATTTGTCATAGTTTAAAATGTCATAGACAAAAATCTTGATTTCTTCGATTGTTCCAGATAATTTTGTAAACCTTTTCAAAATATTCTGAAAAATATTTGGAAAAATGGTAAATCAAAGAAACATGTTGAAGTAGAAATTAGTTTATACTTTTGTTCATTACAACCACAAACAAAAAACTTTTATGTGTTTCCGTTAAATCATATGCAAATTTTGATTCATGAAAATTATTTTACAATTGAATAATTCCAAACGACATCAAATACATAATATTTATAAATATCAATTGGTCTTTTTATATATACTCGTAAACTAATAATAATAAAATATTTCAAAAACCAGTTAATTAGAATAGGTAGAATGATAAAAATAATTTATTAATATATAAGTGATAAAAATGAACTTCTAATATCATCATCTAATTAATATATGGACCTCTTTCAATGCAATTTCTTTATTGATTTAGTGGGGTTCATTAAACAATAGAACTCATATTTATCAAAAAAATTAATATAACAGTCCAAACAAATAAAATATTGCATTACATTTTATTAAGGAAGATTAGAATTTCAGGGGGGTCCATGCACCCCCCTAGTATAAAGGTGGCTCCGCCACTGTTCATATTGTCGAGCATAATAAAAATTAACGGTAATTTTACAATTAATGTCACTAATTCCACGAAGGTGGGAATATCCTATATGTTATCCGACCAATCATGACTATTATTTCCTCCATGTCGAGCCAACCGCCTCCGAGTCAACAACATCAGTTCGGAGAGAATTCCACTCATTGTGTCCGATACGTCTCAAAAGGGAATACATCAAATCTAAAAGCTGAATTTTGTTCAGAAACCAAAAAATGTGAAAACATTGAGAAATATTAGAATGATGGATCTGGAAATTCTGAGTGATATTATTTAAACTCACATTAGGGTAGACTTATATATCCATACAAAATAATAGCATGACCCAATACTATTAAAATCAAATCGAATTTTATTGCGTTACTTTTGACCGGGAAATGTCCACTAGTCCAAAAAGCAGTAATTAAAGAAAAGAGGAGAGAAGACAATCTCAGAAAAAAGAAGAAGAAGAAAGAAGAAAGAAGAAAGCGACAGACAGAGGAGAGAGAAATAAAGAAAGTAGAGTATTTTCAGAAACTTGGTCAAAATTGATTGCAGCCCATAGTTTTATAAACTTATTCCCGATAAAAAATACTGTTGCTGCAATTTCGGAAATCTGATAGGTTGTTTGTCTCGCGTTTCGAAAAGACGAAATTTTTTTCCGAAACGCGAGACAAACGGGCCCTATGAGTCTATTTGGATGGGTTTTGGTTTGGTTTTGCGGGTCTCGGTTTAAAAAAATTGATTTGGGTGGTTTCGATAAAACCTTTGAAACTTCATTTGGATAGGTTTTGGCTTTTGAATTTTGTGGTTCGAATAAGTTGAAACCTGACTTGAATTGGGTTTAGATGTTTGGGTTTAGGGGAAAAATAAGTGATAGGTGTCAAATCAATGTCTTTTTTAGTGAGATTTAAGGGGAAAAATAGGTGTCAAATCAATGTATTTTTTAATGATTTTATGAATTTGGCGAAAACTTATTTGAAAGGATTTTGGCTCGATCTTGTGAAATCCACGAGACCGGACCAAAACTCATCCACATACACCCTATATGTTTCATGCATGATTTCTGAAAGCATAAGAGAGTTTTTGTAAAAATAAAATAAAATTATAAGACAATTTTATATTTGTATTTCGTATAACACATAATAGTATAATGCATTTATCCCAAATTTTTAGGAAACAAAACATGAATAACCCCATAATTACTTTCTTTCATGTCCTTCCATCAAACAAGAAACAACAAAACTATAAAGTATCATGCGTGCCCCAATATACTGATTCCACGTCTCCCATGGCATGGCCCCAATAAACTCCTTTAAATTACTTTTTCCACATCAAGTAAAAAATGATGTGGGGAAGTAAGGGTGATTTTTCTAATAAAATAACACAAAAATAAATTGCTTTCAAATTAGAATAGTGGTTTTTTGCCATTCTTTGATAGTGTCTTAGAAGCTTCGTGATTTCAAAATTTCGTACAAGTGATGAATAATTAAAATAGTTCATATCTCCTAAACAACGAAATCTTACAAGTGATGGATAATTAAAAAAGTTCATATCTAATAGACAATAATAATTATGTTACTGTAAGTCTTGTATTTAAAAAAGTTAATCAAATTACATCATTAAATTACCTAATTTCACATGGACTTTTCTTTCTACTATATAAAATGGGATCCATTCTTTGAAGAAAAACAAACATTAGTAAAACCATATTATTTACAGCAGGCCCCTCCGTACACCACACAATTCACTTTCTGTGTTATCAAGGCTAAAAAGAATTCAAAATTGAACTTCAAAATCAAGGCTCAAAAAACAACAAACTTTTTTGAATTTCTTATTTGAATAGGCAGAAAAATATCATGGAGAAAGTAGTTGAACTATTACAATTCTAATTAGCTACTTTAATATTGATCTTATTGAGCCTCACATGAACATTTTTCATATTAGGCCTCTTATCTGGTAAATCCGTTGTACATTCAATGGCAAGTTCCATGATTGAAATCAAACACTCCTCTATGTTAGCATCTGCATTTAGTAATTCAGTATCAACAATTTGCATTATAGTATTGGGAAAAGATTCGGAACCCATCTCTTCATTGTTAACTCTCCTAAGAATAACCCATCGGTTGGTCTCTTTTTCGTAAAAGTTTCCATCAGCAAAATCCCATAGCTATAAACGTCTAAGAAAGTTGATACTAATCCGCTTGATCCATACTCTGCGAAATTTACATTTCAGATCAAATTAGCAAAGATAAATGATAGATCTAATTGCAAAAGTACCCCTTGTGCTTTGCCAATTTATTAAAAAATAGACATGAATACTTTTTATTAGCACAAATCCCCCTGTGTTCTATTTTCCGTTATAAAAAAATCCATCTGAAATTTCCTCATAAATCATATGGAAGTTAGACATGAGAGTTATTGCATATTTGCAAAGATACCAGAGGGATTAATGCCAATTTTATAGGTGAATAGGGATATTTTTGTCATTCCTTGATGAGGTGTAAATGCCTTAAAAGGAAGTTTCTTGGGAATAAAAAGTTAGTGCGGGGTTTTCCGATTAAATAACACAAAGTTTTTTATTATTTTTTATAGTTTTGCAAAGTATAGGGTTTATTTGTATTTCACTCTTAAATTAAGCATGAATAATAGTAAGTGACAATTCTATTGAGTGGTTTGGAGTTAAATGGCCACATTTCTTTGTTTTATGTTTGTTATGAACTTTGGTTTGCAGAACTTTTTCTCCTTTCTATGCCTTCAAATATTAAAAACTATGAAATTATATAAAAAAATTGATCTAAAAAAGTTTAGAGTATTTATAATATTTATACTTGGTGCCATGAATCCAATGGTGCCTAGAGTTTTCGTCTGTGTCATTCTTTGATCATGTGTTAGAAGCTTTGCGATCTCAAAGAATCCCACACGTGCCACCGTACCACATCTTCATCCAACAGTATATTGCTCGGCTTCAAATCACAATGCACAATCGGTGATGAATTACTTTGATGTAGATACTTTATTGCAGATGCCACATCATTCATTATTCCTAAACGTTGACTAATATTCAAAGAGTAGTTTGGAGAGTAAAACCATTTCTCTAGGTTTCCATTAGGCATATATTCGAAGACCAAAGCCTTAAAATCAAGATTCGAGCAACTAGTAATGACCTTCACAAGATTTCTATGTCGAAGGCTATGCATGATTTGGCACTCCATGTCAAAGCTCTTGAACGCACATCTAATTAAGTCAAAAACCTTAATCGCATAAATCATCTTAGAAAACGTTCCTTTGTACACCGAGCCAATGCTACCTTTCCCAATCAAATTTTCTATGTCAAGGTTATCCGTGGCTCGTAGAATTTCGTCGTATGAGATCCTCTCATGTTTGAAGCCAAGATTTGATTTGGACCAACAATAGCTACTAACGGTTCAGTACGTTCTAATGGAACTTGAATTTTCAAAGTGTTAAGACTGTGAAAGTCTTAATATTGATAATAAATGATCTTCATAATCAATTACGAAACATACATTTTTTTCCCCTAGAATATTTCAATGGAAAATGCTAAAAAAGTAAGGACATATTTGTCTTAATTTTCTTAGAGGATTTCATTGTTCTCTTAAAAGTCAAACAAACAACATATAGATGGTTTGACAAATAAATTTATCACTCAATTTACACAAATAAATCTCCGAAAAATCAATCAAAGAACAATTTTTTTATAGCTAAAAATATCCTACAAAAATAACATTGATTTGACATAAAACTACATATCTCTTACAAGATATATCTCACATAACAAAATTTGACATAAAGTATTATATTACTTACACTATATATCTTATTTCCATAATCTAAAAAACTACAAAATTTTATTTCGTAAACGACTTCCACAAAACCCAATTAAACAATATTACAAACATTTCTAAAACTAATTTAAGAATTAAAACCTAGACAAACAAACCTTAATAACTCACTCTTGAAGAAAATATTGTAGTAAACATTAATAACTTCTGAATTTTAGTTCACCTAGTAGATAATTGAATGCCTCAAGTACATGTTTTTATCGCATTGGTGCGACACAGATTTAATATTCGATTAAAAAAATAAAATTTGTGAAAACTTAAGAATTAATATTTGAAATCCTTCGTTTCATGGTAAAATTATTGTTCTACTTGATACGTCTATAAATTATACATTGTCGTCTACATCAACATAAGATGCAATTAAGTGGAAATAATAGTCAAAGAAAGAAAAAGAAAATCCTTAATATACTCAACCAAGGCACAATATATATATATATATATATATATATATATATATATATATAAATCTAAAAAATAATTATCAATTAAACTTATCAGATTTATTAAATTTCAAAAAAATTAAACTAATAAGATTTACATGTAATATATATAAATTAAATACTATTATAAAATCTAAAAAAAATTACATAAATATTAATGATTCTATTTAATATATTTTATATATCAATATTATAATTATAAAAAATTACAAAACCCTAGCCCTCACCCACACAACTCCTAACACACCCCAACACCCCTTGACACGCGCCCCCCCCCCCCCCCCCAAAAAAAAAAAGATGGAATCCAGGCCGTCGGAATACAAATGGAAAACGGTACTATATATGTTATGCAAAACTTATGCGAAACTTTTTAGTGAAATTCTTATAGATTCAAACCCCCTTTACTTTTAATACTCTGTATACTTTCTCCTTACAAAGTAGTTATGTGCAACATTTCAAAGAACAAGGGGATTTTGGGCAAATGTTAAAAATTATAAAGGATTTTTGTGCGGACTTTTAAATTTACATGGTATTATGTGCAAGTTTAGAAAGTAAAAGAGAATTAGTGCTAAGTTTAAAAAGTAAGGGGAATTTTATGCATTTTATTATTGGGTGAGTAGTGAATAAAGGATATTATTGTTAATCAGATTGAAGATTTAGGCCAAAAAACAAATCATACATTATCTACATGAGACACATGCACGATAAAAAAAATAGACAAAGAGGAACAGATTGAGTGTTTTATAGAGGATTTCTAAAAGTATAAGGAAGTTTGGTGCGATGAAAATTTCACAAGCACATGAGAGTGTCGTACATTTTCCACACCAATAGACATGGTTCCTTGTCAATGGGGCCATTCCAGTACTTCAGTTAACTCTCTAATTTGGAATCGTACGTCGCAACCTTTTTCAAATTTATTACAAACAACTGAAAAGATTAATCACTATGATTGTAACTTAGAGTGAAGAAGATGTTTCTTCTAGATCAAGGCTTCCAAACTGAGAAGAAGAAAAAAAAAACTAATTTCACAAACAGTCTCATCAGTGCGCTTAGTCTTCGATCATTTGTTAGAAGCTTTGCAATCCTAAAGTCTCCCACACGAGCCACCATATCGTTTGTTCGAATATTTAGGAATTAATATCTAGACATTAATTTTAAATTTATTATTCTACTTGACACATCTAGACACTGTCTACATCAATAGAAGATGCATTTAACTAGAAATTAATGTTTTCAATCAAGGAGCAGCTTTATCTTCATCTGTATGTCCTTGCAAGAATTTTTTTAAAGATTCTTTGGGAAAAGGTGGCATATTCAAAGCTGCATCCGCATTAGATTTATCATCATCGACTATGTCAAGATTATTCAATATATTCCCCTGCATGTATGTAGATTATAGTCACAAAGGTTCATTAACAAAGATGAAGATATAGTTTTTGCCAAATGACAACTAATTAATAAGCATTTAAACTTTAAAGACAGTAAAATCGAGCATATAATTCAATGCTTACCGCACGAATTGATCTTTGTAGGAATCCCACAAGCACTGTATGCATTTCAGCGTCATATTCGTTTTCGTCATTCCCATCGAGTATGCATTCATGCTTACAGAGTAAAAGGAGTCTAGATCATGAGAGTTTTGAAAGATTTATATTAGTATATTGGAAAAGATAAGTACAGAATTAAACATAAAAAGAACAGTGCTTTTGTGATTAATAAGCAAAAAAAAAAACGTTTACAATGTACTCTGTGCTATAAGAAATATACTTACAATTTTTCTCTTAGATTTACAACAACCAAGGCTCCAAGAAAAAAAAAATTAAAGTTATTAGATTTTTTAAATTTCTAAGAATGAAAACAAACTAATATTGTACAAAAAAAAAAAAAAAAACTAATAAGATTTTACATAATATAAATTTAATAATATCTAATACCCCTAGCCCTCGCCCACCCAATTCCTTACACACACACACACCCTCTTCTCCACCCCAAGATGGAACCCATTGTCTACATCAACAGAAGATGCAATTAAGTGGAAATAATAGTCAAAGATAGAAAGGAAGAACCTTAATGTTCTCAATCAAGGTACAAAATTATCTTCATGTGTATCCCATTGCAAGACTTTTGTTAAAGATATATATTTTGTGAAATGGTGAAAAATTCAACGCTGCAGCCGTTATCTTCATGCGCTCTGTCAATATTATTGAATATATATATTTTCCTCCATGTATGTAGATTGTAGAATTAAACACAAAGATTGATTAACAAAATATTAAGGTATAGGGGGTATGGTGAAACTAAATTTCACAATATAGTTTTGTGCAGATTTCGTATCATACAGGAGAGTATCGTGCATTTTCTCCACAAATAGAAATGGAGATAATTTTATTTTTGGTATCATAAGTGACCTTACTTTAATGTTACGATACCATAAGTTACAAAATCATAATATTTCATAACAAAAGTTAACGATACTCTATACATTTGATACTTCCGTCAAAATTTTGATTGAACTTTCAATTTTGGATGGAAAATTTATGAAAATTTCACCGAATTGGTCCCATAGTTAAATATTGCCCCAAATGTTTTTTGACCGACAAATTCACAAGTTTGAAGTATTTCAATCCCAATTACAAAAATAGTTAAATTATTAATCCTATTTAATAAACTTTATATATTACGGAGTATTATTAAATATCTTAAACTAATTAGATTTTATATATAATAAATTAAATTATATTATATATAAAATCTAAAAAAATATCAATTAAACTTATAAAGTTTATAAAATTTCTTAAAAAAGTTAAACTAATTAGATTTTCTATATAATATATATATAATAAATAATATTTTATATAAAATATTAATTAAACTTATTAGGTTTTTTAATTTCGAAAAAAAATCTTTTAAATTAATCAGATTCTACATATAATATTTGTAAATTAAATAAAATTTAATATAAAATCTAAAAAAAGAATTATTTTGAAATTACATAATTATTAATAATCCTACTTAATAAATTTTATATATCAATAATATAATTTAAAAAATTAAAAAAAAAATCACAAAACCCTAGTCGAAAAATCCGTCGAAAATTTTCCCACGCCACTTTTTCCAATGGATTTTTCGACGGGTTCCTTGAAATTCATCGGAAAATTATGTCTTACTTATATTGAAATAGGGTTACTTGTATTACCAAAAGTGAAATTCTCTTAACAAGTAATGGAGGAATGGAACAAAAACAAATTGAAATTGTAAAGTGAGTCACGGGACTATGTAGTACATGGCAATGTGGCAACAAAAAGAAAGTTCTTTAATTAATTAATAATAGAGTTAGTTGCGCTTTACCCCGTGATACTATAATGTTCACCACCCCCACCCTCGCGATTTAAAAGAAAAAATGTTTTATCCCTTATAATCTTATAAAAGTTTCATATTGCATCTGACATTTTTAAACTTAAAGAAAAAAATGAATTGATAAAACTACTCATTTTATATAAGGTACTTTACCTCCTTGTGTTATCATAAATGTGTCATTTTATTCCTTGTGTTATAATAAATGTTGCACTGAAAAATGACAAACTTTTTTGAATTTCAAAATCAAGGCTCAAAAAACAACAAACTTTTTGAATTTCTTATTTGAATATACAGAAAAATATCACGGAGAAAGTAGTTGAATTATTATGATTCTAATTAGCAATTTCCAAGCAAATATATTATATACCTTAATTAGTTACTTTAACATTGATCTTCTTGAGCCTTACATGAACATCTTTCATATTAGGCCCCTCATCTGGTAAATCCGTTGTACATTCAATGGCAAGTTCCATGATTGAAACCAAACAATCCTCAATGTTAGCATCTGCATTTAGTAATTCAGTATCAACAATTTGCATTATACTGTTGGGAAATGATTCGGACACCCATCTCTTCATTGTTAACTCTCCTGAGAATAACTCATCGGTTGGTCTCTTTTTCGTAAATGTTTCCATCAACAAAATCCCATAGCTATAAACGTCTACGAAAGTTGATACTAATCCTTTTGATCCATACTCTGCGAAATTCACATATCAGATCAAATTAGGAAATTTAAATAATAGATCTAAATGCAAAAGTACCCCTTCTGCTTTGCCAAATAATTAAGAAAAAGACATATTATTTTTATTAGCAAAAATCCCCCTGTGTTCTTTTTCTATTATATAAAAAAAATCCATCTGCAATTTCCTCATAAATCATATGGAGGTTATTGTTAATTTTTTAAGTAGACATGAGAGTTGTTGCAAATTTTCAAAGTTACCGGATGGATTATTGCAAATTTAAAGGTGAATAGGGATGTTTTTGTCATTCTTTGATGGGGTGTAATTGTCATTTCGACTTGAAAGGAAGTTTTTTGCGAATAAAAAGTTAGTACGGGGTTTTCTAATGAAAATAACACAAAGTTTTTTTTTTCTTTTTTTTTTTAAGTTAAGCAAAGCATAGGAGTTATTTATATTTCACTCTTAAATTAAGCATGGATAATAGCAAGTGACAATTCTATTGAGTGGTTTGGAGTTAAATGGCCACATTTCTTTGTTTTATGTTTGTTATGAATGTTGATTTGCAAAACTTTTTCTTCTTTCTATGCCTTTTAATATTAAAAATTATGAAATTACAGAAAGTTTTGATCTAGAAAGTTTAGAGTATTTATAACATTTATACCTGGTGCTATGTATCCAATGGTGCCTAGTGTTTTCGTCTGTGCCATTCTCTGATCATGTGTTAGAAGCTTTGCGATCCCAAAGTCTCCCACACGCGCCACCATATCTTCATCCAAAAGTATATTGCTCGGCTTCAAATCACAATGCACAATCGGTGATGAATTACCTTGATGTAGATACTCTATTACAGATGCCACGTCTATCATTATTCCTAAACGTTGACAAATATTTAAAGAATAGTTTGGAGAGTAAATCCATTTCTCGAGGTTTCCATTTGGCATATATTCGAATACCAAAGCTTTAAAATCAAGATTCGAGCAACTAGTAATGACCTTCAAAAGATTTCTATGACGAAGGCTACGCATGATTTGGCACTCCGTGTCAAAGCTCTTAAATGAACCTTGCATGTCTAAGTCAAAAACTTTAATTGCATAAATCATCTCATTTGAAAACATTCCTTTGTATACCGAGCCAATGCTACCTTTCCCAATCAAATTTTCTGTATCGAGGTTATCCGTGGCTCGTAGAATTTCGTAGTATGAGATCCTCTCGTGTTTGAAGCCAAAATTTGATTCGGAAAAAGATAAAAGTGCTGAATTTTTACCACGGAATTTAAACAAGTAAATCATTATAGCTGCTGCAACGAGAATGATTAAAACTACTGGTGGTAAAATATATCTTAGAAGTAAGTTTCTTCGTGAATATTTTGGCATATTCCCTTTACATACCTTGACGTTGAATCGAGATGCTCCACATAACCCTTTATTGCCTATGAAAAGTTCTGAAGTTAAGTTCCCAAAACGTCCTCCAATTGGGATTTGTCCGGTAAGTTCATTAAACGAAACATTGAAGTAATCAAGATTTGTAAGCTTTTCCAAAGACATTGGAATTGAACCAGATAGATTGTTTTGGGATAAGTCCAAATATTGCAACGCTCTCATATTACCCAAAGATGAAGGTATTGGGCCGTTGAACTTATTGTTATCCAATTGTAAATTAGTTAAACTCTGCAGTTCCCCTATACTGCTTGGAATGCTTCCGCAAAGCTGGTTTCCAGATAGATAAAGCCCCCTCAAACTATTCATGTTTCCGATTGCATCAGACAAAGAACCCTCAAACAAATTTCGCGACAGAGATACCATTTCAAGCAGATTACTAGACCATAAAGTCGATGGAATACTAGAATTGAAGAAATTGTCATGCAAATAAATCCTTCTCAATGAAAGGAGATTTCCTAAACAACTTGGTAGCTGCCCAAAAAGCCTATTTTCCACTAAACTAATACGAAACATACTTTCGAGATTGCAAAAGCTATTTGGTATTGGACCATGCAATTTATTACCAAAGATTGATAAACTCTGCAAATTTCTTAGACGTCCTAACGTCTCTGGAATCATTCCAGTCAAGTTATTATCTCCAAGGTTTAACAAAAACAAACTGCTCAAATTACCGATTTCACTTGGAATCATGCCTGAGATGTTGCACTCTCCAGCCACAAACTTTTCAAGAGATGCAGAAATATTGCTCGAGCTTAATGACTTGGGTAAGGGCCCGGTTATAGGATTACCGTGAATCAGTAAGGATGTAAGGTTCTTGCAATTGGACAAGGATGTAAGAAATTCTTGTTCGGGTATGGATAGATCATTTGTGAACTGATTTCTCCCTAATCCAAGTACTTGTAGTGATCGTAAGTTCCCAAGATTGATCGGTATGTGTCCAGTAAACGAGTTAAAGGTAATACTAAAAGCGCTTAGTGACGAGAGATTTGAGATTGAATTTGGGATATTTCCTGAAAATCGATTCATCCCAAGATAGAGATATTGAAGATTTGGAAGCCCTTTGTCTATGGAAGAAGGAATGATGCCGGTTAATTCGTTCTTGGTAAGTGAAAGTGTATGTAATCTTGAGAGGTTGAACACAGAAGAGGGAAGTTCACCTTTGAATTGGTTTATTGCTATATTCAGTCTTGTTAATTTGGATAGATGACCAATTTGTGAGGGGATTGTACCTTCAAAATTGTTGTCTGAGAAGCCCAATAAGGTCAAATTTGACAGATTACCAATTGAAGGTGGAATAGTACCTATTAAAGATAAAAGTTCAGGTATTGAAAGATAGATAATTAAGTTCCCGAACCAATAGGGAAATTTGTAAGTTAAGTTATACCATATGCTAAGTTTATTGCACCAAAATTACCTTATATTTTTAAAAATCTGCAAGAAATCCCTCTTCAGTTCAATTTCGTTAAATTTTCGAAGGGCGTGTGGGAAGTTTATGAAAATATAAGGGGATTTAATGCTATAAATATAACACATGGTAATTTTGTACAAGTTTTCAAAAAAATGGGGGGATTTCAATAACAAATTGGTCATAACCTCAATTAGTGAATTTTTTGTAATGTGAATTTCCAATTTGCAAAAATCCGTCAATCATATGTCAATTAAGCATTCCTCTTTATTTCTTTATTTGTTTAGTTTTTGGCTAAAATTCCATTGCTTTATTATTTCATGAAGAGTGTAGTAATTTTCAAATGATATGATGAAGAGACATGCCTCACCTGATAATTTATTTGAACCTAAGTAAAGTCTTTGAAGTTGCAACAAGTTTCCCATATGCGTTGGTATCCTTCCGCTGAAATTGTTGTACGCCAAAGAAAGTGTGTTGAGTTGTGAACAAGACAAACTTGTTGGAATATCTCCACTTAATTGATTATTTGAAAGGTATAACCCCTCCAATTTTGATAAATGGTAGCACATATCATTAGGTAGAGTTCCATAAAGTTGATTTCCCGTAAAACCTATTGTCTGCAAAGAGGATATGTTGAATATACTCCATGGAATAGTACGAATCAGATGATTATATTCAATACTTAACCATTCAAGATTGGTTAAGAATCTGAAGCTAAGTGGGATCTCACCAGTAAGTTGATTAAATGACATTCGTATCCAGCGAAGGCGTCGCAAGTGTCCAATTTCATCAGGGATTACGCCCTTGAAACTATTATTACTAATTCTTAAGTATTTGAGGAATGAGAGATTTTCAATTTCTTTTGCAATGGTTCCTTGTAAGCCCATGTTGAAGAGATCAAGGGCCGTGACTCTGGGGCGCCTTCGACTGCATGTGATGCCAATCCAGGTGCAGAATGAGGTTCCTTGTGACCAGTTGGATGCCAAAGTGTTGTTCGGGTCGGATGTAATTATGTGGGATTTGATGGCTAGAAGTGAATGCTCATCACCAGTGGAGCTATTAACTTCCATCAGGTAGAATAAAATAAGAAAAATGGTTGCTTGTTTTCCCATTATTTTTGTTGAGTTTAATTTAGTGTGAATTGTGAGTTGGATCACACAAA
Organism: Penstemon eatonii; assembly: GCA_038501285.1. Classification (NCBI taxonomy): domain Eukaryota; kingdom Viridiplantae; phylum Streptophyta; class Magnoliopsida; order Lamiales; family Plantaginaceae; genus Penstemon; species Penstemon eatonii. The sequence continues at coordinate 2,282,255 of CM076708.1, read as the reverse complement.
AGACATTAGAGTAGCTTAGTTTATATACTACATAATTTAGTAAGTACAATGACAGATTACCTAATAGTTTGACTCAGACAAAAGCCGTGTCAACAATAGCTACTAAGGGTTCAGTACGTTCTAGTGGATTCCACCCTCAATTTTTTGATTTTCTGTTGGTTCTACCTTGAATTTTCAAAGTGTTAAACAGTGAAAATTTTAATAGTAATAATAAATGATCTTCCATATCTGGCTAAAGTTACGGGGCACTTTCAGCGTCATATTCGTTTTCGTCAAAAAAATACATTAGAATAGCTTAGCTTATATACTACATAATTTAGTAAGTACAGTGACAGATTACTTGTTCCTCAAAAAAAAAAAAAAAAATGACAGATTACCGTGTCAATGTGGTAATTGACTTGGACCAACAATATTAATAATAAATGATCTTGATTTTCATTTGGTTGTACCTGGAATTTTCAAAGTGTTAAGACTGTGAAAGTCTTAATATTAATAATAAATGATCTTCATAATCAATTGAAAAAGAAACATACATTTTTTTTTCCCTAGAATAGTTCAATGGAATCGCTAAAAATTTAACTGCATATTTGTCTGGATTTTCTTAGAGCATTTCATTGCTTTCTAAAAAGCCAATCAAACAACACAGATGGTTTAACAAATAAATTTATCACTCAATTTTCACAAATTAATCCCCGAAAAATCGATCAAAGAACAAATTTTTTTGTCGCTAAAAAAATTACTACAAAAATAACATTGATTTGACATAAAGCTACATATTTCTTACAAAATATATCTCACATAACAAAATTTGACATAAAGTATTATATTTCTTATACTGTATATCTTATTTCCATAATCTAAAAAACTATAAAATTTAATTTTGTAAACAACTTCCACAAAACTCAAATAAACAATATTACAAACATTTCTGAAATTACTTTAAGAATTAAAACCCAAACAAACAGACCATAATTACTTGCTCTTGCAGAAAATATTGCGGTAAACATTAATAACTTTTGAATTTTAGTTTACCAAGTAGATAACTGAATGCGTCAAGTACATGTTTTTATCGCATTGGTGCGACACAGATTTAATATTCGAGTAAACAAATTACATTTGTGAAAACTTAGGAATTAATATTTGAAATCATATCTTTCGTTTCATGGTAAAATTATTGTTCTACTTTACACGTCTATAAATTATCCATAGTCTACATCAACATAAGATATATGCAATTAAGTGGAAATAATAGTCAAAGAAAGTAAGAAAATCCTTAAATTCAAAGCAGCATCCGTTATCTTCATGCGCAACAAAAATTAAGTAGGGTAACCACATTTTTGGTCCCTCTTATCATTAACTTTTTACAGAGTGGTCCCTCTTATATTTTTTTCCCACTTTAGTTCCTACTATGTATTATTTGTTTCACTTTAGTTCTTTTCAGGTGGTTCAAGGCGGTTCCGGTAACATGTTATATGCTCATGAGGGCAATTTTGTCATTTTAAGTAAACTAACATGGATATTTTTGTCTTGTAATCATTTAAGAAAACTAAATATTTAATCTCTTCCAAACTAGGCTTTCATTCTAGTCCTTCCGCTTTGTTCCAAACTAAAGTTTCCTCCCCAAAACTTCTTCAAACACCTTAATTACTCACCAATTAAACAATATCTCAAATATTCTCAATAGCGAACGGACGAAAATGTCCTAAAAAATATTCATATGCATGTCACGTTTAATCGGAACCACCGGATAAGGACTAAAGTGAAACACATAATTCATAGTAGGGAATAAAGTGAAATAAATAATTCATAGTAGGGACTAAAGTTAAAAAAAAAAAAAGGACCACTCTGTAAAAAGTTAATGATAAGAGGGACCAAAAGTGATATTTATCCGATTAAGTATATATGTAGCTTGTACAATTAATATATTTATGTAGATTGTAGAATTAATCACAAAGACACATTAATAAAAATTAAGGTATATTGGGGGTGCGGTGCAACAAAAAATTTGACAAGAGAGTTATGTGCAGATTTTGCATAACACAAAATTTTAGTACCATAAATAACCTTACTTTAAGTTGCAGTGCCATAAGTTACAAAACCAACACATTTCACATTAAAGTTAACCGTACTAAACGCAATTGGTACTTCCATCAAAATTTGACGGAACTTCCATTGATGAAAAAACTGTAGAATTTATCCCACAATTAAAGATTGCCCTGCATTAGTCGGCAAATTCACAAGTTCGCATTTCAGCCCCCAATTACAAAAATAGTTAAATTAATATCCTATTTAATAAATTTTATATATTATTATTAAATCTCTTAAACTAAGTACATTATATATATAATTTAATTTTTTTTATATAAAATCTAAAAGAATATATCAATTAAACTTATTAGATTTTTCAAATTTCAAAAAAAATTAAACTAATAAAATTTTACATATAATATATATAAATTAAATACTATCTAACATAAAATCTAAAAAAATTAAATTACATAAATATTAATGATTCTATTTAATATATTTTATATATCAATATTATAATTATAAAAATTTACAAAACACTAGCCCTCGCCCACACAACTCCCAACACACCCCAACCTCCCTCCACTCCCCCCCCCCCCCAAAGATGGAATTCAGGCCGTCGGAATACAAATGCAAAAACGATACTCCATTATGTTATGCAAAACTTATGTCAAACTTTTTAGTGAAATTTTTATTGATTCGTACCCCTTTTTACTTTTAAATACTCTGGATATTCTCTCCTTACAAAGCAGTTTTGTGCAACATTTCAAAGAACAAGGGGATTTTGGGCAAATGTTCAAAATTATAAGGGATTTTTGTGCGAAATTTTAAATTTATGTGGTATTATGTGCAAGTTTACAAAGTAAAAGAGAATTAGTGCTAAGTTTAAAAAGTACATGGAAATTTTATGCATTTTATTATTAAGGGTGAGTAATGAATAAAGGATATTATTGTTAATCAGATTGAAAAATTAGGCCAAAAAACAAATCATACATTATCTACGTGAGATACACCAATAGACAGAGAGGAACAAATTGAGTGTTTTATACAGTATTTTTAAAAGTACAAGGGAATTTGGTGCGATGAAAATTTCACAAGCACATAAGAGTGTCGTGCATTTTTCCACCAATAGAAATGGTTCCTAGTCAATGGGGCCGTTCTGGTACTTCAATTAACTCTCTAATTTGGAATCCTACGTCTCAACCTTTTCCAAATTTATTCCAAACAACTGAAAAGATTCATCACTATGATTGATTCATCACTATGATTGCAAATTAGAGTGAAGAAGATGTTTCTTCTAGATCAAGGCTTCCAAACTAGGAAGAAATAAAAAAAAAAAAAAAAAACTAATTTCACAAACAGTACACATCTCATCAGTGCGTTCAGTCTTTGTAAATGTTTCCATTAACAATATACCATAGCTATAAACATCAACCGAAGTCGATACTATGCATGCAGATCCGTACTCTACAAATTCGGAATACGTCATTAAATGAACTTCAAGAAATTGTAGCTTGATAAAAAAATACCCTTACATATGAAAAAAAAAAAAAAAAAAACCAAAAACAAAGAACAATTTTAAGAGTAGAACAGTACTCTTACTAGCTGCCATATATCCAATGGTGCTTAAAGTTTTTGTCAGATCCAATCTTCGATCATTTGTTAGAAGCCTTGCGTTCCCAAAGTGATCTCCCGCACGAGCCACCATATCGTTTGTTAGAAGATTTAGGAATTAATGTTGGAACCTTCGTTTCATTGTAATTTTAAATTTTATTATTCTACTTCACATATAGGCATTGTCTACATCCACTGAAGATGCATTTAACTAGAAATTAATATACTTAAAGACAGAAAATCCTTAATGTTTTTAATCAAGGAGCAAAATTATCTTCATCTGTATGTCCTTGCAAGAAATTTCTTAAAGATTCTTTGTAAAAAGGTGGCATATTCAAAGCTGCATCCGCACTAGATTTATCATCATCGACTATGTCAAGATTATTCAATATATTCCCCTGCAGGTATGTAGATTATAGATTTATCAGAAAGGTTCATTAACAAAGATGAAGGTATAATCTTTGCCAAAATGACAACTAATTAATAAGCGTTTAAACTTTAAAGACAGTAAAATGGAGCATATAATTCAATGCTTACTGCACGAATTGATCTTTGTAGGAATCCCACAAGCACTATATGCATTTCAGCGTCATATTCGTTTTCGTCATTCCCATCGAGTAGGCATACTTGCTTATAGAGTAAAAGGAGTCGAGATCATGAGAGTTTTGAAAGATTTATATTAGCATATTGGGAAAGATAAGTACAGAATTAAACATAAAAAGAACAATGCTATTGAAATTTGTCTTATGATGTTACAAACTTACGTCATGAAGAAGTAAGAGCATTTGTGATTAATAAGCAAAGAATATTTACAATGTAGTCAGTGCAATAAAGAAAATATACAAATTTGTCAAAACAAAAATATTATTTATTGTGCATTGATTGAACACCTTCACAGGAAATATGATACATGTAACTTCACAGAAAAAATCTCATGTCTCGGCACCCCCAATTTTAAATGTTGGCACTACCACTCTTCAAATGCAAGTACACGAGAAAACTTATTAACAGATTACACCATGAATAAAAAGCATTACAAATTGCACTATGATACTTTATACATCACAAATTTTATGAATGGAGTGACATTTGTTTCTGCAGTTCTTGTAATTCATCAGAAGTCATTTATTTTATAATCTGAGAGACTCTGTTACTGAAAATCATCCCATGAGTAAACAAAAGCCAAAGCACCCACTTACATTTATGTTAAAGCTGGAAAGATAAATCAAATGCCGTATAACTAGCAATATAAAATATGTATTGTCTAAGTTGATCTAAGATTTAAAAAAAAAAAAAAATACAAGGAGCCTACTGCCTACCTGAAGAATGAAGAAATCAACATTTGGTGTAATTATAACCTTGAGTTTCTAACCTTGGTTAATCAAGGTTAACTAGATGAAGAGTAAACACTAAAGGATTTGCCACGTGCTGTTATTTGGTGGAGTCAAACAATTAAAAAGAGTAGAAATTAGGAGAGAGAATTAATGAAACAGAACTGAAGGACCACATACTCCTTCCTCTCAGACTACCTTTTCACTCAAACTCTCTTTTCCTTCATACTCCTTCAATAATTCAGTCTTTTCATTTTATTAAATTGAATTCTCATAATTCCCCACTTTTACTTAATTTAATGATAATAAATACGGAGTATGTAATAGTTATACTAATAGTAAATTTAACACTAACATTAATAATAAATAATTTAACATTGACATTAATAATAACATTACAAGTAATAAAATAAATTAATATTAAGTCAAAGATTAAAAAAAACATTTTATATAAATATTCTTAATTTAACTAAAAAAAAATATATGTACAGGGCAACAAAGAGGTGGGTGGGGAGGTCTGACCACCCACCCCCACAGGAGGTGGTTATCCACCTCCCAAAGACTCCCCTCTCTCTCACCCCCTCCTTACCAAAGTTCATTTCTTCACCCCTTCCCCCATGGATTCCTTCTCCCCAACCACAATGAAGATGCCCAAACAAAACCCTTACTTACCCATTGCCCAACAAAATTTTACTATTGAGTTTCATTTTTTTACTAGATAACAAAATTTACTTTATAATATAACACCATATTATAAATCAAGCAGTGAACATTTTCAAAATACCTTTTTTTACTCGGATATAACTATATATATAAGGTGAGAACTTACTAAGAAGTGAAGTCTTTTTCATTTATAATTTCTACCCTATGATCTCATCATCTACATACAGCAGTTAAGTACAACTAACAAAGAAATGTTGAAAACTGTGAAAGGTATTTTTCTTGAAAGCGGTTGAAAAGTGTTTGACATCAATTATGGGTCCGACACAACATCAAAGATGTTTTATCAAGGCTCGAAAAGATCAAAATTGAACTTCAAATGTTTTGAAATTACCACATAAACAAAGGCAGATTGAATGAATAAATTGGAGTGTTGAACTGATTTTCCTTAACATGCATTTAATTATTGCAGCTAGAAAAAAACAACAAATTTTTTTTAAGTTCTTATTTGAATAAACAGAAAATTATCATGGAAAAAGTAGTTGAATTATTACATTTCTAATTAGATATTTCCATTAAGATATATTATGGACCTTAATTAGCTACTTTAATATTGATCTTCTTGAGCCTCACATGAACATCTTTCATATTAGGTCTATCATCTGGTATATCAGCTGCACATTCAATGGCCAGTTCCATGATTGAAATCAAACACTCCTCGATGTTAGCTTTAACAGAATATTCTTCATCTGCATTTAGTAATTCAGTATCAACAATTTGCATTATACAATTGGGAAATGATTCGGACACCCATCTCTTCATTGTTAACTCTCCTAAGAATAACTCATCGGTTGGTCTCTTTTTCGTAAATATTTCCATCAACAAAATCCCGTAGCTGTAAACGTCTACGACTGTTGATACTAACCCTCCTGATCCATACTCTGCAAAATTCACATATGAGATCAGATTAGCAAAGTTAAATGATAGAGCTAAATGAAAAAATACCCCTTCTACTTTGCCTAATTTTTAAAAAAAGACGTGTTATTTTTATTAGCAAAACCCCCCTATTTTCTTTTTTTTTTAATTATTAAAAAAATCCATATAAAATTTTCTCATAAATTATAGGGAGGTTATTGTTGATTTTATAAGTAGACATGAGAGTTATTGCCATTTTAAAAAATTAACGAGGGGATTATTGCCAATTTAATAAGTTAATATTGGTGTTTTTTAATCCCTTGGTAGGGTATAATAGTTATTTTAACTTGAGAGGAGGGGTTCTGCGAATAAAAAACTAGTACGGGGTTTTTCAAATAAAAAAATTCCACAAGCTTTATTAGTTTTTAGGGTAAATACCATTTTTGGTCCCTCTTATCATTAACTTTTTACAGAGTGGTCCCTCTTATGTTTTTTTTCCCACTTAAGTCCCTACTATGAATTATTTGTTTTATTTTAGTCCTTTTCAAGTGGTCCAAGGCGATTCCGATAACATGTGATATGCTAATGAGAGCAATTTTGTCATTTCAAGTAAACTAATAGGGATATTTTCGTCTTTCTAATTATTTAAAATAAAACTAAATATATAATCTCTTCCATACTAGGCTTTCATTCGAATCCAACTTAATCGTACATTTCGTTCCAAACTAAAGTTTTTTTCTAAAATCTTTTTCAAACACCAAAATTGCTCACCAATTAAACAATATCTCAAATAGTCTCAATAATGAACGGACGAAAATGCCCTAAAAAATATTCATATGCATGTCACCTGTTATCGGAACCACCTAATAAGGACTAAAGTGAAACAAATAATTCATAGTAGGGACTAAAGTGAAACAAATAATTCATAGTAGGGACTAAAGTGGGAAGAAAAACATAAGAGGGATCACTCTGTAAAAAGTTAATGATAAGAGGGACCAAAAGTGGTATTTACCCTAGTTTTTATAATGAAGCAAAGAATAGGGGTATGTTTGTATTTCACTATTAAATGGTGCATAGGTAATAGCCAGTGACAATTCTATTGAGTGGTTTGGAGGGTTTTTTTTTTTTTTGAATAGTGTGTTGGAGTTAAATGACCACATTTTTTTATTTTATGTTTGTTATGCTTTGCAAAACTTTTTCTTCTTTCTACGCCATCCAATATTAAAAACTATGAAATTACAAAATATTTTGATCTGGAAAAGATTAGAGTATTTATAATATTCATACCTGGTGCCATGTATCCAATGGTGCCTAAAGTTTTCGTTTGTGCCATCCTCTGATCATGTGTTAGAAGTTTTGCGATCCCAAAGTCTCCCACACGCGCCACCATATCTTCATCCAGAAGTATATTGCTCGGCTTCAAATCACAATGCACAATCGGTGATGAATAACCTTGATGTAGATACTCTATTGCAGATGCCACATCTATCATTATTCCTAATCGTTGACCAATTTTCAAATAAGAGTTTGGAGAGTACAACAATTTCTCAAGGTTTCCATTAGGCATAAATTTCAATACCAAAGCTTTAAAATCAAGATTCGAGCAACTAGTAAAGACCTTCACTAGATTTCTATGCCGAAGGCTACGCATGATTTGGCATTCCGTGTCAAAGCTCTTGAATGCACCTTGCACGTCTAGGTCAAAAACCTTAACCGCATAAATCATCTCATTAGAAAACGTTCCTTTGTATACCGAGCAAATGCTACCTCTCCCAATCAAATTTGATATGTCGAGGTTGTCTGTGGCTCGTAGAATTTCATAGTACGAGATCCTCTCATGTTTGAGGCCGATATTTGATTTGTAAAAAGATAAAAGTGTTGAATCTCTACCACGATTTTTAAACAAGTAGATCATTATAGTTGTTGCAACAAGAATGATTAAAGCTATTGGCGGTAGAATATATCTTAGAAGTATGTTTCTTCTTGAAGACTTGGGTGTATTCCCTTTACAAACTTCGACATTAAATCGAGATGCACCACATAAACCTTTATTTCCTATGAAGAGTTCTGAAGTGAAGTTCCCAAAACGTCCTCCATCTGGGATTTTTCCTGTAAGTTCATTGAACGAAACATTGAAGTAATCAAGATATGTAAGATTCTCCAATGACATTGGAATTGAACCAGATAGATTATTTTCGGATAAGTCCACATATTGCAACGCTATCATATTACCCAAAGATGAAGGTATTGAGCCGTTGAACTTATTGTTATCCAACTGTAAATAAGTTAAACTCTGCAGTTCCCCTATACTGCTTGGAATGCTTCCGGATAGCTGGTTTCCAGATAGATAAAGCCCTCTCAAACTATTCATTTTTCCGATTGCATCAGACAAAGAACCCTCAAACGAATTTTGCGACATAGATACAATTTGAAACAGATTACTGGACCATAAATTCGAAGGAATGCTAGAATTGAAGAAATTGTCATCCAAATAAATCTCTCTCAATGAAAGGAGATTTCCTAAACAACTTGGTAGCGGCCCAGAAAGCCTATTATTCTCTAAAATAATACGAAACACATTTTCGAGATTGCAAAAGCTATTCGGTATTAGACCATGCAATTTATTACCATAGATTGATAAACTCTGCAAGTTTCTTAAACGACCTAACATTTCTGGAATGATTCCATTCAAGTTATTACCTTCGAGGTTTAACAAAAACAAACTACTCAAATTTCCGATATCACTTGGGATCATGCCTGAGATGTTGCACTTTTGAGCCCCAAATATTTCAAGAGATGCAGAAATATTGCTCGAGCCTAAAGATTTGGGTAGAGGCCCGGATATAGGATTAATGCCAATCAGTAAGTTTGTAAGGTACCTGCAATTGGTCAAGGATGTAAGAAATTCTTGTTCGGGTATGGATAGATCATTTGTGAATTGATTTCCCTCTAATTCAAGTACTTGTAATGAATGTAAGTTCCCAAGATTGATCGGTATGTGTCCAGTAAACGAGTTAAAGGTAATAGTAAAAACTCTTAATGTCGAGAGATTTGAGATTGAATTTGGAATATTTCCTGAAAATCGATTATCCCCAAGATAGAGAAATTGAAGATTTGGAAGCCCTCTGTCCATGGAAGAAAGAATGGTGCCGGTTAGTTGGTTAACTGCAAGTGAAAGTGTATTTAATCTTGTGAGGTTGAACACAGAAGATGGAAGTTCACCCTTGAGTTGATTTGATGCTAGATTCAGAGATGTTAATTTGGATAGATGTCCAATTGTTGAGGGAATTGTACCTTCAAATTTGTTGTTCATGAAGCCCAAAAGGTTCAAATTTGACAGGTTACCAATTGAAGGTGGAATAGTACCTATTAAAGATAAAAGTTTAGTTATTGAAAGATAAATAAGTTCCCGAACCAATAGGGGATTTTGTAAGATATTCCATGCTAAGTTAATTTATTGCACCAAGTTTCCCTTATATTTTTATAAATCTGCAAGAAATTCCATTTCCTTTAAATTCCGTTAAATTTTCAAAGGGCGTGTGCGAAGTTAATGAAAACATAAGGGGATTTAGTGCTATAAATATAACACATGGTAATTTTGTACAAATTTCCAAAAAAATTGGGGGATTTCAATAACAAATGGGCCATTCGTTCGGAAATAATGTGCCTACCCCGGTGGATTCAGTCTACTGGGGTGATGGATGAGCGATAAGCGTGTATGAAAGGACAATTTTTTGTCATTTTATGTACATGTGTTTATCACCCAACCCCTATGAATATCATCAACAAAATAATTGTCTTTATTGTATCATACTTGATGTTATCACGTTACAAATTTATGAACAGGACATATTTGACAAAAACTTAAATTGAATACTAGTTATAATTAATATATGTTATATTATGATAAATCTAATTGTACTCAATTTACAAAAAAATATACAAAAAATTAAGTAGACATGTTCAAAATACTTACACTTTTCTAATAATTTATAAAAAGAAAATAAAAAAAATGTGTTAACGAAAATATGCGTGATAATTAACTCTGTTATCTTTCATATGAAACTCCTTTCTTGTACATTTGCCATAACCTCAATTAGTGAATTTTTTGTAATGTGAATTTCCAATCTATACTACTACTAAAAGTGTGAATGTTTTAAGTTTTTTTCTTTTTTTGTGAAGACAAAAATGCCCTTATTCAAATTGTTAAGTATATTAATAAAATGTAATTAGACATGAATTTTCCTTAAATTTTTTCATCAAAAAGTTGTTAAGAAAATATTTTAAGAAAATTTGTGATTTCCTTTCTTTCTAACCAAGCACCATGAATATGGAAGGAAAAAAAAAAGGTATATTCAAATTAGCGGAAAAATTTGCATATTTAGTCACCCAAGTTTAACTCTAAACACACAATAGTCACTCACCTTTCAGAAATAATATATATAGTCACTCAAGTTACAATTAATAATATTTACTCATCACCAACTCTTTGACATATGACGGACAAATAACGGATTATCATCACGAGACAGGCACTAGCATTAAAACCAAATGATAAGGTAAGCGAAATAATTTGAGTTACACTTAAAAGGAGTTGAAAATTCGGTAAATACAGGTGAAATCATTGAGTGAAAACATGTGAAAATTGGTAAAATGAGTGAAATCAATAAAATGAAGAAAGTTCAACCAACAAAAACAATGTCAAACCATTAGAAAAATGGTTTAAACCGAAAAAACTAAAGAAATCGATGAAAATACACATGATGAAATCAATAAATTGAATAACATTCATTAATGTGATATTTTATGACATAATGGAATTAATTTTACTCTGATTTACAACAAAATACAACTGAAATTAAATAAACACGTATAATGTATGTACACTTTAAACTGGTGAAAAAAATGGATGTGAAATTAAATACATTTGAAATCGATAAAAAAATTCGGGTAAAATTTATGAAAAATAGATGAAAACGGATAAAATTGAAATAAACGGGTCAAAAAATATAAAATCGATGAAAATTAATTCGAATGAAATTTCTAAGAAAAATGATGAAACCAGTGAAATCCAGTCAAATTGGGTAAAGCTGGTGAAAAAAGGGTAAATTCGGTCAAAAACGAAAAGTTGGTATGAACATATATAATCAATGAAAAATTCAGGTGAATAACATGTGAAATTAGTTTAAAAACATGAAAAATAGGTAAAACGGGTTAAATGGTAAGAACGAGTGAAATCGGTTAAAAAAGAGTTTAATTGGTGAAATCGGTAGAAATATAGTTTAAACTGAAGAAAAAAACGAAAGAAATCGACCAAAAACAAGAACAATGAAAAATATTATAACCGATAAAAAAAAGTTTCTAAAATAAAATAAATCGGTAAAAAAAGTTTAAGCAGTGAGAACATATGAATCGATTAAAGTTTGGGTGAAATTTCTGAAGAATCGGATAATATCAGTCAAAAAGCTTGAAGTCAGTGAAAATATATTTAACCAATGAAAAATTTAGGTGAATACTATATGAAATCAGTGAAATAGGTGGAAACGAGTTAAACTTTAACCGACAAAAACAAGGTGAAATGGGAAGAAAATAGTTTAAATTGAAAAAAAGATAGACGTAACATGAAAAAACAATGAAACATGTTATAATCGATTAAAAAGTGAAAATTTTGATTAAAAAAAATTAAACAGTGAAAACATATGAATCGATGAAAATTCAGGAGAAATTGGTAAAAACTGGTGAAACCAGTAAGAAATAATGTTCGTGAAATAGATGAAAGTTCGGGTGAAATTTATGAAGAAACGGATGAAATATGTGACATCGGTGAATAATGGATAAACTTGATATGAAAACTACAATGATGGAATGAGCTAAATAATGTTCTTATAATCTTATTTTAGAATCGATTTTATAAGATTTGATGACTAAATCAGTCCTTATTTTTTATATTTTATTACAACTATTCAAAGCAATCCTTTTTTTTATAAACCAATAATAATTAATAAAAATAAATTTCTTAAAGAATAAATTGACCTTTTATAAATATATGATATTCTATGACATAAAAAAAAAGCTAATTTTACTCTAATTTATGAAAAATACACATGAAATTAAAACTAGACACGTACAACGTACGTGCACTTTTCTAGTTTGAAAAAAATCGTGAATCATATGTCAAATACTTTAAAATCTAAGCTCATACCCACATGCAGCACGTGAGACTGAAGTCGGAAAATTTTGTATGGATGGGATTTTCGTGCAAGAAACAAAATTATAAATTGAAGAGACATGCATTACCTGATAATTTAGTTTTATCTAATAAGAGTATTTGAAGTTGCGACAAGTTTCCTATCTGCATTGGAATGGCACCTGTGAAATTGTTGCGAGATAGTGAAAGTATTTTGAGTTGTGAACAAGCAGACAAACTTATTGGGATATCTCCACTTAATTGATTATCTGAAAGGTATAAACCCTCCAATTTTGATAAATGGTAGCACATATCATTAGGTAGAGTTCCATAAAGTTGATTTTTCGTAAAACCTATTGCTTTCAAAGAGGAAATATTGAATATGCTCCATGGAATAGTACCGGTCAAATGATTATCTTCAATACCTAACGATTCAAGATTGGTTAAGAATCCAAAGCTAAGTGGGATCTCACCACTAAGTTGATTAAATGACAATCGTATCCAGCGAAGGCGTCGCAAGTTTCCAATTTCATCAGGGATTACGCCCTCGAAACTATTGTTACTAATTCTTAAATATTTGAGGAATGTGAGATTTCCAATTTCTTTTGCAATGGTTCCTTGTAAGCCCATGTTGAAGAGATCAAGGGCCGTGACTCTGGGGCGCCTTCGACTGCAAGTGATGCCAATCCAGGTGCAGAATGAGGTTCCTTGTGACCAGTTTGTAGCCAAAATGTTGTTGGGATCGGATGTAATTATGTGGGATTTGATGGCTAGAAGTGAATGCTCATCAGTTAAGCTATTAACTTCCATCAGGTACAAGAAAATAAGAAAAATGGTTGCTTTTTTTCCCATTATTTTTGTTGAGTTTAATTTAATGTGAATTGTGAGTTGGATCACACAAAATACATTAGAATAGCTTAGTTTATATACTACATAATAGCTTGATTCAGACAAAAGCCGTGTGAACGTGGGGTAGTATAATTGACTTGACCGACAATAGCAACTAACTGTTCAATACGTTCTAATGGATTCCACCCTCAGTTTCTTTTGTTAAAGATTATCCCATGTGTAACTCCTTGCAAGACTTTTGTTAAAGAAAATGTTGGAAAATTTAAAGAAGCATCCGTTATGTTCGTGCGCTGTGTCAAGATCATTGATTATATATGTAGATTGTAGAATTAATCACAAAGACTCATTAATTTTATAGGAGGTTTGGTGTAACGAAAATTTGACAAGGGAGTTATGTGTAGATTTCGCATAACATAAAGGTGTTTTGCATTACAAGAAGATCGAGAAATTTTTCGACGGAATTTGGTGAGTGAGAGATTCGGTATTTTATGCAGGAGTTCTGAAAGTATAAGAAAATTTGATACAAAATAAATTACAGGACAATTTTGTTCAAATTTAATATAACACACGATAATATCATGCATTTGATGCAGGAGCAATTTTAGAATATGTTCCAGCATATAGGGTAACTTTGAACAACAATAATTTTCGATTTACAATGAATTATAAGGAGTGTGATACATGGTTGGAAACCAAAGAAGTCTAGTCTTCATAGCAATAAACGTTTTACGAAAAGAAGGTCTATGGAAAGAGTTATGACCATTTTACTAAAGGCTGCCAGCTGCACTCGGGAAACAACATTATTTATGTCTTTTGCTTTTTCTAGGTGTTTTACTTGGTTTATTACCCTATTTTCGAATTATTATTATTATTGTTATCAGATATTAAAGTCATGTTCTATGATTTTTATGAGTCAAAGTCAATATTATCTATTTTCTAGAATATTAAAATGAAGAGTCATTCAACTTGTAATTTCCTATATTTTGGAGGGATGTTCCAAAACTCCTATTTAAACCCCTTCCAAATGAATAAATAATAGATGAGTTTAAGTATAAAAATTATATTTGTTTGCAAGTGTTCTTGCATTAAGAGTGAGTGATTCCTCTTTTACAAGTGAGTGACTTGGTCGCGTCGAGTGATTCCGCGATTAGTAGCGTCGAGTGAGTCCGCTACCGCCGGTTGAGTGATTCCCGGTCATCTATCCTTTCATTTCCTTTAAGTTGCGGGTTTCGGCCTGCATCAAGTGGTATCAGAGCGGTTCACGCAGTTCTTGCTCGTACACTGATCAAACAACATGTCACATCGTGGTATAAAAGATGTAGAAGATTTCGATATCTATGCCGAGATTGGAGAACTTCGAAAATTGATATTTCAACTTCTTGTCAGAAGGCCAACCTCTATGTCTCGAAGTGGAGAGAATAATTATCAAGTTCAAGAACATGAAGTTGATAAACAACGTGCGAAGGAAACAATTGAAATTCATATTTCCAAGACGAAACAAGTCATTGAAGATGAAGATAGTCCCCTATTTGATGAAGAATTAAAAGATCTTTGCTCACTCTTTGGTGAAGAGATTGACAAAGAAGATGATGTATCCTATGGTGAAGAATTTTACGATGGACCTCCAATATATGATGAATATAAGGATGGAGAAGAAAACGATACATATGAAGAATGTAATGAACCATTGAATTGTCACACAACGTATTTTGAAGATGATTCTTGGCTAAGCAATACATTTTTTCATACCAAATACAATTCGGATCTTGGTACAAAGGATTGTGGCGTTCTAGTTAGCTTCTCTTTTGACACAAATCCTCAAGATGACATTGATTTTGTCATTGGTTCATTAGCTGATCATGGAATTATATTCAATTCTTTATACATGCATGCCAATTGGTTGAAGTATTTCAAGTCCCCGTTAGTATCCTGCCGAAATGCATATTCTTTTATTGCACTACTGAAATTCTTATTTACATTAATTAAGATGTTGATCAAAATTAGAGGAAGAATATTCTCCTACCTTGGAGTCATGATTCGAGAATTATTTGGCAGTTGGAGTACAATATATCCTAACAAAGCATGTAGTTATTGGTATTATATTAAGGACCCAAATGTTGTGCACATAGGGGAACTTAAAAATGCAGGGAACTCAAGAGAAGAGCTAAAAACCATTCATGTCTCATTGTGTTTCGATCTCAACACGAAATCGAGGGCGAGTTCAATTTTCAAGTCGAGGAGAATGATGCAGGAGCAATTTCAGAATATGTTCCAGCATATAGGGTAACTTTGAACAACAATAATTTTCGATTTACAATGAATTATAAGGAGTGTGATACATGGTTGGAAACAAAGAAGTCTAGTCTTCATAGCAATAAACGTTTTACGAAAAGAAGGTCTATGGAAAGAGTTATGACCATTTTACTAAAGGCTGCCAGCTGCACTCGGGAAACAACATTATTATGTCTTTTGCTTTTTCTAGGTGTTTTACTTGGTTTATTACCCTATTTTCGAATTATTATTATTATTGTTATCAGATATTAAAGTCATGTTCTATGATTTTTATGAGTCAAAGTCAATATTATCTATTTTCTAGAATATTAAAATGAAGAGTCATTCAACTTGTAATTTCCTATATTTTGGAGGGATGTTCCAAAACTCCTATTTAAACCCCTTCCAAATGAATAAATAATAGATGAGTTTAAGTATAAAAATTATATTTGTTTGCAAGTGTTCTTGCATTAAGAGTGAGTGATTCCTCTTTTACAAGTGAGTGACTTGGTCGCGTCGAGTGATTCCGCGATTAGTAGCGTCGAGTGAGTCCGCTACCGCCGGTTGAGTGATTCCCGATCATCTATCCTTTCATTTTCTTTAAGTTGCGGGTTTCGGCCTGCATCAGCATTTATCCCAATTTTTTAAGAAACGAAACCCCATAATTCTCCATCAGACAGGAAACAACAAAACTACACAATTTCCACGTCTCCCATGGCCTGGCCCCAATAAACTCCTTTACACTACTTTTTCCACATCAAGTAAAAAATGATGTGCGGAAGTAAGGGGGATTTTTCTGATAAAATAAAACAAAAATAAAATGCACTACTAAAGGATTTTTCCATACTCTGCGAAATTCACATATCAGATCAAATTAGCTAAGTTAAAGGATAGATCTAATTGCAAAAGTCTCTTGAGTTGTGAACAAGCAGATAAATTTATTGGGATACCTTCAGTTAGAGCTTGTTAAACTTATTGGGATACCTTCAGTTAGATTATTCAGCGAAAGAAGTAAAGCTTCCAATTTCGATAATTGGTAGCACATATTTTGAGTGAGTGAGAGATTATGTGTTTCAGGATTTCTGAAAGTATAAGAGAGTTTGGTGAAAAAAATTATAGGACAATTTTATATTTGTACTTCGTATAACACATAATAGTATAATGCAATTATCCCAATTTTTTAGGAAACAAAACATGAACAACCCCATAACTATGGAGCACAGATACTTCAAAAAATTATTAAATGTCGTATCGGACACTTTTCGGATCGATACTCCTCGGATACTTGTGGGATACGTATTCGACATCTCATGTGGCGTGTCGGTAAATATAAGTCAACACAATTGGTAAGAACAATGTAAGACTCAAATCGCACTTTGTATTATATACAACTGCAATACAAGATAATTTTTTTATAACGGGACGTGTTTTATATAATATAATAAAAACAATGAACATTATGTATAATTAATAGTATTAAATTACTAAATAAATTTTTTTTCTAAAAATTATGCAATTTAGTACTTATGAAACTTAACTTGAATTATCTCAATATGTATGAATATTTACATGTATTATTTTACTTATTTCAATATGAATAAATATATAAATTTATATTTTTTACATTCGTATCCATATCGTATCGTATCCAGTAAATTTTTAAAAATCCACATCGCCGTATCTGTATCGTGTCATCTTCATATCAGCGTATCCGTATCAGTGCAACGTAGCTCCATAATTACTTTCTTTCCTGTCCTTCCATCAAACAAGAAACAACAAAACTATAAAAGTATCATGCTACATAATAGCTTTATTCAGACAAAAGCCGTGTCAATGTGGGGTAGTATAATTGACTTGACCGACAATAGCCACTAACTGTTCAGTACGTTCTAATGGATTCCACCCTCAGTTTCTTTTGTTAAAGATTTTTCGGAAAATTCAAAGAAGCATCCGTTATGTTCGTGCGCTATGTCAAGATCATAGAATATATATGTAGATTGTAGAATTAATCACAAAGACTCATTAACAAAAATTAAGGTATAGAGGTTTGGTGCAACGAAAAATTTGACAAGAGTTATGTGCAGATTTCGCATAACATAAAGATGTTTTGCACTATAAAAAGATCGGAAATTTTTCGACGGAATTGGGTGAGTGAGAGGTTGGATATTTTATGCAGAATTTCTAAAAGTATAAGAGAATTTGATTAAAAAAAAAATTACAGAACAATTTTATTCAAATTTAATATAACACAAGATAATATTATATTATGTAATTATCTCAATTTTTTAAGAAACAAAAAATGATCAACCCCATAATTACGCGTTCTTTCCTGTCCCACTCTAAGGGTCTATTTGGATGGGTTTTGGCTCGGTTTCGCGAGTCTCGATTTAAAAAAATTGGTTTGGGTGGTTTCAATGAAACCTTTGAGACTTCATTTGAATGGGTTTTGACTCTTGGATTTTGTGGTTTGAATAAGTTGAAACCCCACTTGGATTGGGTTTGGATGTTGGGGTTTAGGGGAAAAAGTAGGTGATAGGTGTTAAATCAATGTTTTTTTAAGTGAGATTTAGGGGAAAAAATAGGTGGTATGTGTCAAATCAATGTTTTATAAGTTTGAAGAGTTTGAGTGTGAGTTTTTAAATAGGTTTTTAATGATTTTATGGGTTTGGCGAAAACTCATTTGAAAGGGTTTTGGCTCGGTCTCGTGAGACCCGCGAGATCGGGCCAAAACCCATCCACACACACCCTAAATTCTCCATCAGACAGGAAACAACAAAACTACACAGTTTCCAATTCTCCCATGGCCTGGCCCCAATAAACTCCTTTACACTACTTTTTCCACATCAAGTAAAAATTGATGTGCGGAAGTAAGGGGGATTTTTCTGATAAAAATAAAACAAAAATAAAATGCTTTACTAGAGGATCAAATTAGCTAAGTTAAAGGATAGATCTAATTCCAAAAGTTTCTTGAGTTGTGAACAGATAAACTTTTTGGGATTTTTGAATGTATAAGAAGTAAAGCCTCCAATTTCGAAAAATGATAGCACATATTTTGAGTGAGTGAGAAATTATATGTTTCATGCAGGATTTTTGAATGTATAAGAAAGTTTGATGAAAAAAAAATTACAGGACAATTTTATATTTGTATTTCGTATAACATATAATAATATAATGCATTTATCCCAATTTTATAGGAAACAAAAAATGAACAACCCCATAATTACTTTCTTTCCTGTCCTTCCATCAAACAGGAAACAACAAACCTATAAAGTATCCTGCGTGCCCCAATATACAGATTCCACGTCTCCCATGGCATGGCCCCAATAAACTCCTTTAAATTACTTTTTCCACATCAAGTAAAAAATGATGTGCGGAAGTAAGGGGGATTTTTCTGATAAAAATAAAACAAAAATAAATTGCTTTCAAATACACTACACAATTCACTTTCTGTGTTATCAAGGCTAAAAATATTCAAAATTGAACGTCAAAATCAAGGCTAAAGAAAACAACAAACTTTTTGAATTTCTTATTTGAATATACAGAAAAATATCATGAAGAAAGTAGTTGAATTATTACAATTCTAAATAGACATTTCCTATAAAATATATCTATATACCTTACTTAGTTGCTTTAATGTTGATCTTCTTGAGCCTCACATGAATATCTTTTATATTAGGTCTTTCATCTGGTAAATTCTTTGAACATTTAATGGTCAGTTCCATGATTGAAACCAAACACTCCTCAATGTTAGCATATGCATTTAGTAATTCAGTATCAACAATTTGCATTATAGTATTGGAAAATAATTCGGAAACCCATCTCTTCATTGTTAACTCTCCTAAGAAATCGGCTGGTCTCATTTTCATAAATGTTTCCATCAACAAAATCCCATAGTTATAAACGTTTACGAAAGTTGATACTAATCCGCTTGATCCATACACTGCGAAATTCACATATCAGATCATATTAGCAAAGATAATGATAGACCATATTGCAAAAGTATCCCTTGTGCTTTGCCAAATTATTAAAATAGACATGAATAATTTTTATTAGCACAAATCCCCCTATGTTCTATTTTCCATTATAAAAAAGATTCATCTGAAATTTCCTCATAAATCATATGGAGATTATTGTTAATTTTTTAAGTAGACATAAGAGTTCATGCAAATTTGCAAAGATACCGAGGGATTATTGCCAATTTTATAGGTGAATAGGGTTTTATTGTCATTCCTTGATGAGGGGTAATTGACTTAAAAGGAAGTTTCTTGGGAATAAAAAGTTAGTACGGGGTTTTCTAATAAAAATAACACAAAGTTTTTTTTATTATTTTTTATAGTTAAGCAAAGCATGCATAGGGTTTATTTGTATTTCACTCTTAAATTAAGCATGAATAATAGTAAGTGACAATTCTATTGAGTGGTTTGGAGTTAAATGGCCACATTTCTTTGTTTTATGTTTGTTATGAACTTTGGTTTGCAGAACTTTTTCTTCTTTCTATGCCTTCAAATATTAAAAACTATGAAACTACAAAAAGTTTTGATCTAGAAAAGTTTAGAGTTTATATATGTTGCCATGGATCCAGTGGTGCCTAGAGTTTTCGCCTGTGCCATTTTTTGATCATGTGTTAGAAGTTTTGCGATCCCAAAGTCTCCCACACGTCCCACCATATCTTCATCTAACAGTATATTGCTCGGATTCAAATTACAATGCACAATCGGTGGTAAATTACCTTGATGTAGATACTCTATTGCAGATGCCATATCTATCATTATTCGTAAACGTTGACTAATTTTCAAAGAGTAGTTTGGAGAGTAAAACCATTTCTCCAGGTTTTCATTAGGCATATATTCCAATACCAATGCCTTAAAATCAAGATTCGAGCAACTAGTAATGACCTTCACAAGATTTCTATGTCGAAGGCTACGCATGATTTGGCATTCCGTGTCAAAGCTCTTGAATGAATTTTGCACGTCTAAGTCAGAAACTTTAATCGCATAAATCATCTCATTAGAAAACGTTCATTTGTACACTGAGCCAATGCTACCATTCCCAATCAAATTTTCTATGTCAAGGTTATCCGTGGCTCGTAGAATTTCATAGTATGAGACCCTCTCATGTTTGAAGCCAAGATTTGACTTGGACCAACAATCAGGGTCGGCCCAATTGTTAGGCAACTTAGGCCGACGCCTAGGGCCCCCGGTTCGGAGGGTCCCAAAATTTATATTTAGGCCTTTAGAAAAATTAAAAAATTAAATATTTTAATTTTATAAATTTTATGTATAGTACATGTATCTTGGCTTGCTTGATAAGACAGTTTCAAATCCCAATATTGAGTTTTTTTTCTTATATTTTGATTGTTTAGGTTATTTAATATTTTTTTTTTTTTTGTAATAATGTTCGTCTTTTTTTTTCCCTTTCGTAGTAATTATTCTTTTAATCCCTTTTCTTATTTAATGATTTCTTGAAAAAAAAATTTCTTAATAAGTACTTCAAAAAATAATCTTTCTTAATTATTATAAAAAGAATATGGTTTTTTTCTTTGAAATATAATTTTCTGCTTATTACTTTCTCACTTAGTATATTGCAAAAAAGAATTTCACCCCATTAAAATTGGCCTAGCCCCACCCATATTATTATATGTACGTGCATCTTGTTTTTAGTTTTATATATGATGTATAATTTTTTCTATACATGATAATATAACTAATAGAGTTAAGAAATGTCAGGAAATGAAATAAACTCAAGCAATCAATTATGATATTTGTAAAAGAATAAAATAGAGTTGAGGATGTACATATAATACTTGTAAAATTTATTCGGCTAAATAATATTTTTAAATTTAATAATTATACAAAAAAATTCACGGTTGAATCTTTTAAAAAGTTAAATAAGTTTGTTTTTTAATTATCTATCTAAAAAATAATATGTTAGATTATTATCTATCTAAAAATTAATATGTTAGAGAAAATAACATGTCAATATTTAATTAATACTTTTGAAGAAAAAAATTGATTAAAAGTAAGGGCATATTTGTCTGAATTTTCTTAGAGGATTTCATTGCTCTCTTAAAAGTCAAACAAATAACATAGATGGTTTCACAATAAATTTATCACTCAATTTTCACAAATATATCTCCGAAAAATCAATCAAAGAACAAATTTTTTTATAGCTAAAAAAAATCCTATAAAAACAATATTGATTTGACATAAAGCTACATAGCTATTACAAACTATATCTCACATAACAAAATTTGACATAAAGTATTATATTTCTTTGTAATATCTTATTTCCATAATCTTAAACTACAAAATTTTATTTTGTAAACGACTTCCACAAAATCCAAATAAACAATATTAAAAACATTTCTGAAATTAATTTAAGAATTAAAACCTAGACAAACAGACCTTCATAACTCACTCTTGCAGAAAATATTGCGGTAAACATTAATAACTTTTGAATTTCAGTTTACCTAGTAGATAACTGAATGCGTCAAGTACATGTTTTTATCGCATTGGTGCGACACAGATTTAATATTCGAGTAAAAAAATTACATTTGTGAAAACTTAGGAATTAATATTTGAAATCCTTCGTTTCATGATAAAATTATTGTTCTACTTAACACGTCTATAAATTATCCATTGTCATGCAATTAAGTGGAAATAATAGTCAAAGAAAGAAAAAGAAAATCCTTAATGTACTCAATCAAGGCACAATATATATATATATATATATATATATATATATATATATATATATATATATATATATATATATATATATATATATATATATATATATATATATATATATATATATATATATATAATTTAATTTTTTATATATAAAATCTAAAAAAATTATCAATTAAACTTACTAGATTTTTTAAATTTCAAAAAAAAAACTAATAAGATTTACATATAATATATACAAATTAAATACTATCTAATATAAAATCTTAAAAAAATTACATAAATATTAATGACTCAATTTAATATATTTTATATATCAATATTATAATTATAAAAAATTACAAAACCCTAGCCCCCCACGCAACTCCTAACACCCCCCCCCCCCCCCCTCCCCCCAACCCACACTTCCCAAGATGGAATCCAGGACGTCGGAATACATATGGAAAACGATACTCCACTATGTTATGCAAAACTAATGTGAAACTTTTTAGCAAAATTCTTATTGATTCGGACCCCTTTTTACTTTTGAATACTCTGTATATTCTCTCCTTATAAGGCAGTTTCGTGCAACATTTCAAAGAACAAGGAGATTTTAGGCAAATGTTAAAAAATATAAGGGATTTTTGTGGGAACTTTTAAATTTAATTGGTATTATGTGCAAGTTTAAAAAGTAAAAGAGAATTAGTGCTAAGTTTAAAAAGTACAGGAAATTTTATGCATTTTATTATTAAGGGTGAGTAATGAATATTGTTAATCAGATTGAAATTTAGGCCAAAAAACAAATCCTACATTATCTACGTGAGACATGCACGATAAAAAAATAGACAAAGAGCAACATATTGAGTGTTTTATACAGGATTTCCAAAAATACAAGGGAGTTTGGTGCGATGAAAATTTCATAAGCACATGAGAGTGTCTTATATTTTCTCCACCAATAGACATGGTTCCTGGTCAATGGGGCCATTCCAGTACTTCAGTTAACTCTCTAATTTGGAATAGTACATCACAACCTTTTTCAAATTTATTACAAACAACTGAAAAGATTAATCATTATGATTATAAATTAGAGTGAAGAAGATGTTTCTTCTAGATCAAGGCATCCAAACTGGGAAGAAGAAGAAAAAAATTAATTTCACAAACAGTCTCATCAGTGCGCTTAGTCCTCGATCATTTGTTAGAAGCTTTGCAATCCCAAAGTCTCCCAGACGAGCCACCATATTGTTTGTTAGAATATTTAGGAATTAATATCTAGACATTAATTTTAAATTTATTATTCTACTTGACACATCTAGACATTGTCTACATCAACAGAAGATGCATTTAACTAGAAATTAATGTTTTCAATCAACGAGCAGCTTTATCTTCATCTGTATGTCCTTGCAAGAAATTTCTTAAAGATTCTTTGGGAAAAGGTGGCATATTCAAAGCTGTATCCGCACTCGATTTATCTTCATCGACTATGTCAAGATTATTCAATATATTCCCCTGCATGTATGTAGATTATAGATTAACCACAAAGGCTCATTAACAAAGATGAAGGTATAATCTTTGCCAAAATGACAACTAATTAATAAGCCTTTAAACTTTAAAGACAGTAAAATCGAGCATATAATTCAATGCTTACCGCACGAATTGATCTTTGTAGGAATCCCACAAGCACTATATGCATTTCAGCGTCATATTCGTTTTCGTCATTCCCATCGAGTATGCATACATGCTTAAAGAGTAGAAGGAGTCGAGATCATGAAGAGTTTTGAAAGATTTATATTAGCATGTTGGGAAAGATAAGTACAGAATTAAACATAAAAAGAACTGCTATAAAAATTTGTTTTATGATGTTACAAACTTATGTCATGAAGAAGTAAGATCATTTGTGATTAATAAGCAAAAAACATTTACAATGTACTCAGTGCAATAAGAAGTATACTTACAATTTTCCTCTTAGATTTACAACAACCAAGGCTCCAACCAAGGCTTATGACAGCTTTTGAGACCTTATGTCCATCAAATTTGGCCCATCCTATGTAGAGTCCCCATATTTGATCGGGAAGAACCGAGGGTCCGTTATCTGAAAAAAAAAAACGTATTTTTGGAAACATTAATCGCACAATCTCAAGTACAATAAAGAAAATATACAAATTTTGTTAAAACAAAAATATTATTTATAGTGCATTGATTGAACACCTTCACAGGAAATATGATAAATGTACTTCACAGAAAAAGGGATATATAATATAATTCTTGAAACCTGCAATTTGGAGAAGCCCGTTGCTAAAGGCACCAGATAGATGAATTGGTTCAATAGGCAAAGCATTGTCAATCCCTGCAATCATCAAAGTTAATATATACTTCCGTAATAGTTTGGAATGAAGAGCGTATGTATATACATACATACACACATATACACACATATATATATATAAACAAGAAACATACAGTCTCGAAAATGTGGAAGACCCCATAATTCGGGCTGAAACTCAAGGAGTGAGTGAAGTATGGAATCAGCAATTGAATATGAATCAATTTCAATTTGAAGTGATGGCACTGCTAATACTTTCATTCCCGCAGCCTTTCCCGCTTTGACACCGACTCTGTTGATATCGAGATATGAGTCATTAAGATTTATTAAGAGTTATTAAGAAAATGAGTCATTATGACATTACGATTCACCTTAATCTTAAAGAGGCATACATCATGTGATCACCAACTTATGAAAGATTCAGAGTATGAATCCATAATTTAACCCCCTCTATATGAGAATGTAGCTTAAAAAGATACTATCTGAAAAGATCAAATTTTCCAATTCTTGAGGAACTTTGTAAATATTTTAAAAGCCGTTCACTCAAACATGCATTTCTTAGGTGTAATGCTCCTAACTTGCATAATATTTTCCCTTAGGAGTTCTCCAGTTGGAACTTTTGGACATTCAAAGTGACGGTTTCTAAACCTGGAAGTTCAAATAAAAATTAGAAATTAATAATAGTGCCTAACCAAAAAAAATGTTCACCCCCAAATTTGCATTTCTCCTAACCAAAATATCATTCCCCATAGGAGTTCAGATTGCAATATTAAACTTTTAATAATTCATTACAGAGACTCTTAGACAATAACATCAAAAGCAATAAGTATCACTACAATTTTAAACTTACAGAGAGTCTTCAATCACAAGGCAATGTGATGGATCGACTCCCATTCTTTTTGCAGCTTCCAGAAATCTGGGAAGTAGCAAACACAAAAAATATAGTTAAGAGAAATGAAAACAGAAAGTATACAAGAATGTAACTGATCGCATATCATATCTTCATCTTACATATCTGGAGAGGGTTTCCCTGATTTGACTTGATCACTTCCAAGAATCACCGTAAAACGTTCTTTCCAACCTATAAACAGAAACAAAGAAACCAATAACAGCAAAGCCTTAGAAACATTAAGCTCTAACTTGGCTTTAAATATAACTTTGGAATCATACCAAAAAAAAAAGGTAAAACATAATAGCACAACTGTAGATCATAGCTAAAGAAATTATATGTAATTTTTCAAATTCTAATGAGTTTGTCTGTAGAGATGTGACTAAGAAAATGGGAAGAGAATGTAAATGCCTCTTTTAATGATGCATATCTAGAACATATGCCATAATATCACTAAGTAATAGTTCTAGCAATTATACATTTGCAACCCACAAAATTTCTGCCTCAACATTATTTTTTGTAACTAAGAAAAGTGTGAGAATTACATCAAAAGAAAAAGAAGAAATGAAATTAATAAATGGAGCAACTTATTACATGCTGGGCTTGGAATGTTTAGTCTTCTAGTAGTAATTTCAAAGTTGCCTTTTTAAGTGGATAACTAATACCACCGCTGTTAATAGTTTCTTATCAAGCTAGAATCTTTGTAATAAATTTTGTACATCATACACCCATGACAAAGATGACATGTAAAAAAACCATAGATTTCTACGAACAAATACTAGAACATATATAGATTATAGAGAATGGATAATGTTAGCAAATATATTGGAAACGTAAAAGAAAACATACCATCACGATGTGATATTTTTCCATCTATGTTTTTCCTCAAAGAATTTGAAGCAAGTGCAAATGGAACTCCATGCTCGTGAAGATGTTTCATTAGACGATTAGCACCAGGAAGTACCTTAGCCTGTAGCCACCTATATTAAAATGAAAAAGGTTCAAATAAACTTACACAAAAACTCAGCATGAAAAGGGGAAAGATTATTTAGTTGCAATAAATTATGCAATCAAAGTTTCTCTTTATCTTCATTACAGTAAACAAATTCATGATGGTAAACGTTTCTAAAGATAGCAACAACCACTGCCCCTGTGTTATGAGAAACTTGCACGAAACTACCCAGTTAAATATTTATTGCACGGAATCCCCTGTATCATATTTCCCGATACACAGATGGAGGGTTTCATGTCGAATATTTAATAGTATAAGGGGATTCTACTCAAATAAACATTTCAATAGGGGGTTCCATGCCAAATATTTAATAGTACAGGGGGATTCTATACACTAAATATTTCACGGGGTAATTTAGCACCGCACCGCAGCATAACACATGCCAGCAGTTATAGTCTATGAGTTACACTACACACAATTGCATCTCACAAAATCATAAAGTGTATAAGCATGAACCAAAAAGAAAACAAAATCAGAAACTTACTTTCCATGGTACATTGGTATGATTTCTTGGCCAAACTCTTCGGGTGTCAAAGGAAGGTCATAATCATTCACAATTGCAAGAGATGATTCATTGAAAGTGACACCAAGTCTCTTTTTTTCCTTCTCACTGTCATGTACCTTCCCATACTTAGCCAAGAACTCTTTCAATATGTTCTTGGTGAGTTGTTCTGAAAATACCCATAATCAAATAATAACCAAAGTTTGAAACTTTATACAAAAATCATCAAATTTCTTAGACCCAAATGCAGAAATCAAAAATTGTATACCTGTGTTCAAAAGGGTACCGTCCAAATCGAATATGACGGCAGCTATATTATTTGAGTCGGAGTTTTCCATGGATTTGAGTGTTGAAATCTAGGGAAGGTGTAAGAACTTGTTATTAATATAAAAAGGAGGTTGAAAGAGGATTCGATTCGCATTGCAATATGGTTTGGTGGGTGCGTATTTGTGTGTGTGTGTGTGTTTCTCGAGTAATATGGTTGCGTTAGGCTTAATTGAGAATTTTTCAGAAATATGCCTTTAGAGTGGAGAGGAATATCCAAATAAAATTATTACGAATTTTCGCATCATCATGTAAATTTGGTATAAGAATAATTGTGGAGGGGAATTTTACATTCGGATCAAAATACTCAATTGAATTGAGTTTTTATTTTATCTATTAAACTGTATATTACAACTCGGAACGAAGATTATATTGGATATAAAACTTTTCAGTGTGGTGTATTCAGTAGGATTCAAATTTAAGTTTCATTTATGGGAATCGCAAGTTACTATCACTTGGCCTACCACTTGAAACGAGTACGGGGTCTCGCTGCACCACGCCATCAAGTACACGTGGTGCAGCCCACCAATACAATTGGGACATGTGGATTGACATCATCCCATATTCTAGCCATGTTTCAAAAAAATAGGAATTCAGAAACTTGTGTTCACATTGCCAGAACATAGGTGATGTGGATTATTAATCCACATGTCCCAAGTATATTGGTGGGATACACCACGTGTACTTGATGACGTGGTGCAGCGATTGTACTAAATAATTTCTCCTTTAGAAGATTGATGACATCTCGGGGATCAAGATTTAAACTAGAATTCAAATTTGAATTTGGTTTTAGCTTACCACTTTGTCAAATAATCTTGAGCATATCATATTTTCTTATATCATATGCATGTGTTCGTCAAGAAATTAGAAATAAAATTTTACACACCAATGTTTAGTAGGGGGAATACTCAGTATTATATTTCTGAAACTTAGGACCCATAAGGCATAACTGTTTGTAAAAGGAAAAAGAATTGATTGCACTGCATATTTTACAGTTGTTCAATGATAGGATATCAGAACTTCAGGCTTTTACAATTTACACGACAAGTGAAAGAATAACACTCCTAAAAAATTATCAACCAAATATCAAATGTAATATACTCGCATTATGATTGAAAGGTTTAGCCAAATCAAGTTGAATAAAATCTCATTCAATGACATGAATTAAAATTTTCAATTTAAAGTTATTTTTTTCCCTACATATCAATACAATTTTCCTCTCATTCACAATTTTTCTTTCTTATTTTTCCAAAATCCAAAAATATATTAAAAAAATCTCTAATATTTAACTGGCTAAAATAGTATCAATCCAAGTTCAATGATATACTTCTTTCTAAAATTATGTTTCGGTATGGAACCCATAAATTTTTTTGCCTCGATCGTTTTCACAAAAGCCAATACAGTTCTACACGCCTTAGCAAAGTAAACTATTGGATGTATAAAGAAAAATTAGTTCAGTGAAAAACACTTGTGCTCGCTTAAAATGAGTTGCAATGTTACATACGTCTACGTTCGGAAAATATAACAGTGACACGAATGGGGTCATCGACCATCAATTATTTTGAATACTAAGCTGTCTTTCCAATTTAACTTAAAACATGATCAATACTAATTTTAGCCAAACTGTTAACAACCCAAACCCGACCAAGCCCATCATAAAAAAAAATTGGATCACGCCAAGTTAGATGAAGATCCACCTATGGATTTTGACCCATTTTCACAACTCTAGAAAACACCTTTGAATTACTTCAAATGTCAAAAATACAGAGTAAAAGAAAATAGAACAACTGGAAACAAGATGTGTCATCAGATTACCTAATAACGGAATTAAAATATTGGGGCTGGGGAGAAACCATATAGGCTAAGGTAGTCACTAAAAATAAACCACCTATATGCCAAATCTCATCCACAGAACAATAATTGTACTCCATTAAATAAGGGAAAGGAAACGAAAAGGCGATTACAACATAAATCACAACACTACATCAATATCAAAGAGTGAAAACAAACCAAAGACACACATAAAAAAAGTATCTACTTAGACTGGTAACAAACATCTCCCTGAGTATAGAGTAATATATCATTATTCTCTCTTTCCTCGGACGTTCCAGGCCTTAATCATCTGGCAGCTTCACTGCATGGCAAATTAGCAGTCAGTTTAAAAATCTGTATTATAATAATAAACAAAGTGTAACTATATCAACCCACCTCTGCACCATCACCACCAGCTTTGTGTGAGGCATCCAACTTTTGCACGTCTTCTGCAACCAAGCAAAGCAATTTAGCAAGATGGAATACTTTCAGAGGCAAAATAGTTATAGAAAGACAGATTTTCAGATTGTATGAAGGTTCTTTGATCTATCAGCATATTGAAAGTTTAGCCAACTCTCTACAAACATATATATATAACATATGTATACATACATTCAAAGCCAGCCCTACCATTTTGGAGGCCCTAGGCGAACTCGAAAAATGAGGCCCTATATCCTAATAAAAATTATATGATACATTATACAAGTAGTGACAAGTGCCTAGTGTTGATAGACAAATCTAAGTGGCAAATTCAACCCACCACAAAGATTTGTCTTTATCTGGGAAGGACTTTACCCTCAAACTAACGCAAGAGGCAAAGCATATTAGGTTTTGGGAGCATTCGTAGCCTATCTACTTGAACAAAGTGCTCCTAAATTGCATGTGCATCAAATCAAAGGAGGCAGCAATATGGCTGTCACTGTTAGTATGTTTAGAAGAATGACTTCATCATATACAATTATACAGCCAATAAATTTATCCTCTGATGTCACATAACAATTATTGCTTGCTTCATCATGTATATATAGCAGCCAAATTTTAATTGAATTTCATTTTTTATAGATAAAATGATTTCCTTTATAGTGTAACACCACATTATAAATCATGCAGTGAACATTTTCAAAATGCCATTTTTACTCTGAAATAAGGTGAGTACTTACTAATAAGTGATATTGTTCATCTATAATTTCTCACCTATGATCTCATCATCTACATACAGCAGTTAAGTCCATTAAAGTAAGTTTCTTATTGCCTGCCCGGTCGCAGAGTAGAACACAATAATCACTTGCATTTCTCAAGCTTGTACTAAAAAATTATACTTACTCATTTTTCTACCACAACACAAACCAAGCCATGACAATTTTCAATGTGGCTCTTTTACACTGATGCCTAATAGAACTGAAAACTTATTAGAATGCGAAGCTTTGTTTTAAAGCTTGTCATCCTAAGAAGATTCACACAGAAAGTTTAAGATCCACACATAGAAATGTAACAATAACTTAATTTAGTTTCGTTGTGTTACCTGATTCCTCTGATATGTCAGAGGTCCACAGTGTGAGATTGTCCCTAAGAAGCTGCATAATCAAAGTGCTATCTTTGTATGAATCCTCATTCAAGGAGTCAAGCTCGGAGATTGCTTCATCAAAAGCTTGTTTTGCAAGGTGGCATGCCCTGGAGTGACAGGTGATTCAGTTGAAAGAGTGACAAAGACATTTGAGACTGTTTAGATACAAATAAATGACCAA
This sequence comes from Penstemon eatonii, assembly GCA_038501285.1. NCBI lineage: Eukaryota > Viridiplantae > Streptophyta > Magnoliopsida > Lamiales > Plantaginaceae > Penstemon > Penstemon eatonii. Next base: position 2,251,128 of record CM076708.1, on the reverse strand, counting down.
AAAGGCATACCTTTCGGGCGAATTCATAATCTCATAGTAGAAGACAGAAAAGTTCAAAGCCAATCCCAAGCGAATAGGATGTGTTGGGGGTAACTCGGCCTCAGCAGCAGTAGTAGCTTTCTGCAGGCAAGTCGCAAATGGAAAAATCAGCACACAGAGGTGGACAATGATTTTAGGATATTCAAAATGGTTCCTAGAGTCAATGGGGCAATTCAGGTACTTCAAACTCTCTACTTTGGACGTAAATCACAATCTTTTCAAATTTATCACAAACAACTGAATAGTTTCATCAATATTATTGTAAATTACAGTGAAGTAGATGTTTCATCAAATCAAGATCAATATCATATTTGTAGTATAATGATCCTAGTTATCACGCTCTTCTATGCATTCATATATGGATATCTCTAATAACATAGTTAGAGGAAGATCTGTTCTAACAAAATATATTAGCAGTAAGCTATAGACTGCCTAGAAAAAAATTCCACATCTAGCATGCTGCATGGGAGTAGCTGATTTAAAATTTGAACAAGGACATCTGAATACCTCATATGCTTTCAGTGACTGATCAGCAACCTCCTTCCTATCACTACCAGTCTTGAACTCAGCAAGATACCTATAATAATCTCCTTTCCTGCAAAGGTGAAAGAAAATCAAGTTAGGAAAAAATGCAAATAACAGATACAAAAATAGGTAGCAAGTCCCTTCTTACATCTTGTAGTAAAACACAGTTGATTCACCAGCAGTGCACGAGGGAATGAGATGTTCATCAATGACAGCCATGATGTCGCTACTAATGTTGGTGAGCTCTAACTCCACCTTGTGCCGATACTCCTTGATCCTCTTCGCATTCAGATCATTCCCTCTCGACTCTTCCTTCTGCTCGATCGATGACAAGATTCTCCACGAAGCTCTTCGAGACCCAATCACATTCTTGTACCCTACTGACAGCAGGTTCCGCTCTTCCACTGTCAATTCCACATCCATTTTCGCCACATTTTTCATAGCTTCCACCATCTCTGCCAAAATTCAGATTCACATAATTGCAATAACTTAATAGAAAAATTCATCAGATAAGAGAAGAAATAAAACCTAATTTTACAAAAGCAACCGCAACAATAAAATTAAGCAGCAAAACTGAAAAACCCTAGATAAACGTAAGTTAGGATATGCTCTATTGCTGCTTAAATCTCCATACTCTAGTTGCATTCCTTTTCGTCCTAACAGAACACAAGTACTATATATACCAATATACCTAAGAATAACATAAAAGAAAAGAAAAGAAAAGAAAAAATGAAACCTTCAAACAAGCAACAGTAAGTAGTTCAACCGTAACACCAGTTAACCAAAGTTCAATTCAGTCAACAAAGACAAATTGGAAGTGAGATCCACATAATTCATTCAATTTCTCAAATTGGAAAGGGTTTTTACCGTCGTAGCGTTCGGCTTGCTCGGCGAGCTTGGCGACGTAAACGGCGGTCTCGCGATCTGAAGAGGAAGCCATCTCCGATTCAATTGATTGTAGAAAATCTTACTTTCTCTCTCTAGGTACTGACACTGCCGATTTTTTCACTCGACCACGGTTTCTAAGGCAGGAAATAAAAAGACAGGAGGAGAAAAAAGTGGTTGAAATTTTTTAGAGAAAGAAATGATTGATTGTGTGACCAGCTCTTGTGTTCTGTGCTTTTTCCTCCAATTTCGTGCGATTTTAGCTGAAGTCGGATTAGGTGGATTTCGTGATGCTAGATTCTCTTTAGTGGTGGTTTTACTTTATATCCCGACTTTAGTGTAAAACTTCGGGTTTTTCTTTTCCTCTTTTTTCCTGCTTGGGTGGGTTTGAGTTTATAGAAAATTGAATTATTTTGGAGAAATCATATTTGCTCCATGAAAAACGTGGTATAATCCATAAATGAAATTATATTTGGTAATTAAAATGTTGTTTAACTCAAATATCTCATCTCCCCTATAAAAAATATTGAATTGAATAAATATCTACCATTTTTAATATAAAATGTTGTCTATGCAACGAATATGGAATGATATCCTATTATTTTGGTTAGTTGTAATGGTTTCCATAAAATAACAGATACAATTTTTAATTGTTAATATTATCTACATATTAGATGTGTTATGCGAAAGTTGTGAAAGGTTTAATTTTTTGCAGTGATTCCACAAATTTTTTATCAAAAGGTGAGAGTTTTAAGAAGATTTATAACTGGCCCAAAATTATGGAAAATTCTTGTATAGACCTGGTCTATGAGTTTTTCATAGACCTTGTGGTTGTAAATGAACCACATCATACATTTTGATGATGTCATACTCTCAAAATGTATGATGTGGTTCATTTACAACCACAAGGTCTATGAAAAGCTCATAGACCAGGTCTATGCAAGAATTATCCCAAAATTATTAACCAAATTGTTAGATAATTACCAATTTATCATCTTTCCATGTCAAATGATTGTCAATCCAGCAGTCAAAGATCAAACCACCTCGGAGTCTTGGACTGTGGCCCATATCAACCAGTACAGGAGAAATTAGATAATCACTGAGTCGCAATTAGGTAAAGTTTTGGTCTAATATATTTGGTCAAATTCATTCAACCATAAAGCAAATAAAGCAAATGTATTTCTTATTAATTACATTTAATTTCTTAATAAGTGCATTGTATTTGGAATGTGCATTGTATTTGCGATGTGAATACATTTGGTTCGACCAAGCCCGTGTAGAATAAAATTTCCTCGCACTTAATTTGGAATATAACTTAAATTAGTGGTCCAATCACTTGAAAGTGACAATTAATAAAAGATTCAAAATAAATTAAAATTTTAAGGAAGTAAGTAATCTGATTCACTTATGAATCATATTATTCCTAGACATTTATAGGGAAAAAAAAATTAGATGTTACATGATACGCTATTTAAGAATGTGCATATTTCTAATAACGCATACCATTTTTGTTAACTATTATTAACAACATATTTATTTAAAAAATTAAATTAAGTTGTACACATATAATTTGGAACCAAGTTCCCCTAGTTTCCCTACCAATTTTAAAAAGTAGGAATTAATGAAATGTAATTTTATAATTATTTAGAATAAGATGTTTCGCCCATTGAATTGTTTACATTAATTGGTTGGTAGACATGAAAAAAATGACAATACATCGATCAACATAAAAAGCAAAGGAAAAAAAAATACTATTGGTTTACCAACAAATTTAACATAGGGAAAAATTATAAAATAAAAAAGTTTAACACAAGGAAAAACATTAAATAGTACTGAAAATAGCAAAACGAAAGGCCAAAAAATGACACAAAGAGCCTTTCTAATCGTTACACATTGGACCCCTCCAATTAAATTAAATTACATAACTGAACACCCATTTGGGTTTTCGTCACTAAAAGCATCCCCGGTCTTATTTCCAAAAATAGTTGAACCCCCACTAAAATTACCGCGGTGGCCGCCATGGCTTTCGTAGCCGTGTTTATAGTAGTTGTAGCAGGATCCCGACGGCGGAGCCGCGTAGTAAGTAGAAGGGCCGCCGTAGTTTTGCTGGTAGTGTTGGTGGTGGCCCGTGTAATTATTATTTCTCATTTCAGGATTGTACGGAAATTGCCAAAGTTCAGCCCTTCTTCCAGTTTTACGAACTTTGTGTAGGACCTTTTTCTGGTCGGCCCAGCCCGTGACGGTAACTTTTTGGAGGCCCATGTCTATGTCCACATCGTCCACACCTGGATTTTTAGTTTTAATATTGATACATATTAGCTTCTTAATTTTAGATTTAAATATAAATTTGAAAATAAGTATTCATTAAATCTTTAATCCTATCTCATATTGATTTTACAATTTACAAAAAAAAATCTAAATTTGATTAAAACACAAATCAAGCATATATATATTAGTAAAATATCGTCAATGTTATCATATCCCTACTAGTTAAATTTATAAATAAACAAATAAAAATTAGCCAAATGTGAAAAAATTAACTTTTCATCCATGATTTGTTTTGTGAACATGAACAAATAAATAAAAGCCAAATATTTGGATGAAGTACCTTTGACCTTTTGGAGAGCTTTCCTAATCTTGCTCTCACATCCGGCACAACACATATGTACACGCATTTCTGTCATCTGAGACTAAAAATAATATAATTTGAAAAAAAAAACAAATAATAAGGTAGTCGAAATTTACTTGTGTTTGATTCAAATACGTCTACTTTGAACTCGACTTGTCTAATGTTAATCAAACATAATCCAAATTAATCTCGATAAAACTAATCAAGTTCATATCAAAATTTTGAGTTTTCTCTCGATATTAATGATTTCGGTACGTATGCACCAAAATAGTACCTAAACATTTGGTAGGGTACCAAATATTTTGGTAGGGGTCGATTTACGAGATATGATAGCATAGGGAGAAATAATCGATCATTTACCTTGGTATAGCTTTGTAGTGCTAGCTTGATCTATCCTATTCCCTACACAATTACTCTCAATTTTTAGCCTTGATTAACAAATGAATAAGCAACTATTAAGTTAGAAAAAGTGGTATAATTCTTGATACCTTAATATCTCTCATTCATATACACACTTGTAGTCTCCAATTAAAAAGAGGGCCATATAATTTGAATGTACGCCATAATAGAAAACTATCACGTTGTAGTACTGCTGCACCGACCCTTAAATTCCTTCTCTTACGTTAAAAGCATGATAGCTAGCTAGAAAATTAATTGCAAAAATGAATTAAAAAATAGTCAACTCATCATGAACTCGAAGAAAAATAGTCAACACCGATCTAAGATGAACCAATCAACCAATGCATTAGATAGTTATACAAATCTTAATAAGTTTATAAGTTTGTTTGATTAAGTTGTTTGAGATTCGACTCTAGTTTGATAGAATACAAAACATGTACAAAATCAACTCATTATACATACATCGCATATTAAATGTGAGTAAACTTTTATTTTTTGTTTTAAACTCGATCGAGCTCAATTGTAACTAAATGTTCTAACATGTTATGTTTAAAGTTCATACAAAACATCATGAAACGCGGTCTCAAATTGGACTTAATAATCAAAGTTACCAAACATTACAGCTTTCGCTAGCTATTTATTTGATAAATTCAAGCTATTACATCCATATTATTTACAGAATAAGTACAATATGTATCATTTCTAGCTTCATAATTTCTTATTGACGGAGTTTTAAATCGCTAATCATGTGTAAATTTATGCACTTGTTTTGTAATTAGGTTATTCTGACAAGTTTTATGTGGGACTAATTTTTTTTTTTTTTTAGGATTAATGAAAATTGATGATGGGCGTAGACTTATATTATCCCACTAAAATAAAATGTCGGCATAATTCTGCATTATTTACATTGAGTGTTTGGCTTTTTTAGTGCATGATAAGCAATGAACTGAAATAATTGAACGCATTGGACACGAAATGGGCGCTGGAAAATGCATGTGAATTGCGAATCAAGTGGATCCTGTCTTTTGCATGGGTTCAATTATTAGAGTACTACAATTAACTGTCTGTACTATGTACGCTTGTAATCGGGTCGATCCAACTAGATGGATCGCTTCAGGGGCTGGGGGGGCGGTCGCCCCCCCAAGAAAATTCTGAAACAAATATTTATATAGAAGTTCGTCAAATATTCATAAAATTTATCATGAGAGCAGCTGGTGAAATGCTCCACTTAGACAACAACGCGCCCAGGTTCGATTACCTCTGACATCAGTTTTCTTTATGTTTAGTTATGGGCTGTATATAAATAATAAATCTTTCTTTTATATTAAATATGAGCTATGTGAATTAGTTATAAATATGGGCTTTATATCAATCTTTCTTCTATTAAATATAAGATATATGGACTAGTTATAATTTATAAGCTGTTTTTCTTTCTTTCTTCTAGATTATAAATATATGGATCAATATATAATAGTAATATGGTCATATGTACTAAAATTAATGTAAATATTTGATTTTATAAAATACACTACAATAAAGAAAAATAAATTTTAATATTAATTTTGATACTTTTTATAGCAATTTTTTTACAGTACTGAATTTATGTTGTAAAATATTTATGTGTTTTAAGATTACTCAATATTTTGAGCCATTTATTGAATGGGACTCTTTAAAAAAATTACTAATATATTTCTTCACCTTTTATTAGATAAATATACAATATTTATTTTCAATTAATTGTCATTTTATCACAATAACTGAAAAATATCGAGTGCTATTTAAATAAATCTCGCCCCCCCAACCAAAGTTGTCTAGGTCCGCCCCTGGGATTAGGATAATTAAAACCAACTAGCTAGAAATACTAGAAAAGTTGTGTTCTAAGTTCTAACGTCCATAAAATTAATTGAAGCTCTATTTCTTCTACTCTATGGATCTAACTTAACCATCGGCAAAGTTAAGTTGGTGTTAGTCAATAGGACTGTCAATTGGGTTCCGCGAGCCGAGTCTTAAATGGCTTAACTCAAATATCATCTGGTTTTATCACTGCATGTATGTTCAAATTCGGCTCATATAACTTCTCGAACTTCAGATCTATCTCAGATTTTTATCGGACTTTCTCACACTAACAAATGTTACTTGATAGATAAAAACTATGTATTGCTAAAACGCATATAAATAAACTAATCTAAGCTTAACACACAAAAGTATATAAATTCATCCTTGTAAATCGAAAATTAAAATATTAAATAAGTTTGTGAAGTCCAAAGACTCTGATTCTAATTGACCAAGTTTTTTTTTAGAAAAAAATCCGTTTTGTTGATTCTTTTCCCATTTGGCCTATAGATCATATAATTATATTAGCTATGTGTGAGGCAGTAGATTATATGTTAAGTTTTAATTTCTTGTTTAAAAATATCAAATAGTGCACTAAAACTTTAAGTAACGCCAATTTTAAAATAATTGTATTTGGGCTATATTCGAGTTGAACCGAATTAGGTTTTACCCCTAACTCATAATTTAATCGAGTTTACTATAATGGCTCAAACTTAATCCGATTCACAATTATTCGGGTTCGGATTTCATTTAATAGGTTTGAGCCATCGGATTTTGTGTAGACCCGACTCAATTGACAAACCTATTAATCAATATATCAATGGTATGTTTGTGATCTGAGTACAAGCCAATTTCTTTTCTTTGGAGCTCAACCATCGATCAAAATTGTGTAGCGAGAGAATAAATCTTACACGTGACTCAAATTATAAGAAACGAACCATGTAAAAACAACCTCAAAAGAAAATAAATAGTAATGTGAAACGAACTTTAAGGCTCAATATCGAGAGGAAACCAAAAGTCATTTGTGTTTTTTATTTCATGCCAAACACAGACTTAATAAAAATCTATATTTATAAAACGTAATTTATATAATCAACAATTATCATGTATATTATTTTTATAAAGGTCGAATTTGAATATATCATTTATATCCATTGTGGAGATTGTAATTGGGTTTTCTCAATTTTCTTGCCTCCACCATTTATTTTCTCTTAAGATCAAGATTATATTTTTTGTTTAGATTTGTTTTTTTTTTTTTTGGTTTCCCAAGGGTTTAATCCCTTTCGAGGCGCGTCGGGCACATAGAGTGAGAACCTCTCCCAACAGGGATTCGAACCTGAGTCCGCTACTTTGTAGTGACTAGTCCCTTCTACTATACCAATATGTATTATAATTCTTGTTTTTCACTTGGTTTTAGATATGTTTATCAAGTAAACTAGTTATATTTGAAGTTTGTCAACACATATAGTTATCATTTGGATCTTGTATAATAACCACAATCATTTCTTTTCTCATAAATTGCCCGAGACCTTCCCATAATAAGAAGGGGTCTAAACTGATTTGTATATTTCTTTGCATGAAAGTAACTGGTCCAACACATATGACATTTTTTTTTTTGGGAAAGATGGTTTAAAATCTATTGGATCAATAAAAACTAACTTTATACTTATGAGTAGTTTCTATTTACTATTTTTCTCTAATTTACAATCTTTTTAAAAAGAAAAATCAGTTTTTTTCCAAATTATCGAATTAGACCGAAAACACAAACGAAAATTTAACCATGATTTCTAGAAAGATTCTTTAATCCAAATTCGAAAGTTGATGCGATCAGAAATCAGAATGTACAAAAGGGCAGTAGTTTTGCATGAAGCAATTAGTTGGGCCAAGTCTTCGAATATGGGCCATTTCAGATGATCTATGTGTTGGGCCATTATGACAAAATGTACAGCCTACGATTAATTGTGCAAACTTAATTCAATATTATTTGTAAAAGATATATGACTGTATCTAATATAATATAAATTCCAGAATGTGTCTATCAAAATGAAGAATATCTAACATATTTATTGATAAGTCGCGCGATTATTAAGTAATAAATTAATCACAGCTTTACATGTTTAACTCTTCAATAAATAGGACAAACTCTTGTTAGTTTTTTTTAATTGAAACATCGAATTAATTAGAATAACATTTTTTTTTATCAAATTACCATGAACAAATAACTAATAATATAAAGTATAAAATTAAATAAATCTTTACATTCTTGGTGAAACTCTTTAATTAACGTCTTGAGACATAGTTATTTAATATTAAAGCACACTAAATTATTAAAGTAAATAAGTAATTATTACTTTTGAATAAAGTTTTCCTCCAGTGAATTTTTATTTATCTTAAAATAAATGGATTATGATTTTATTAATTAGGAAATAAATTCAAACACCTACTTAAACATGAAATTAAATACATTCCATTTATATACACCGACTAAAACGAGGAAACATATTTGGAAATAATCCATATATAATCTCCTAATCCTTTTATAAATAGGAGTCGGAATTCTTAAATTGAAGTCACAAAGAAAACTATAATTACACATACACACACACACTGAAAAATCAAGAAAATAAAAACCCACAATACTTCAAGAAACAATAAAAATCAATGGCGTTCTCTGTAGGCGATGTAGTAGAAGTCGCAAGCAAACAAGAAGGTTTCTTTGGTTCATACTTTGAAGCAAAAGTGATAGCGAAACTCCACTCAACAAAATCGTACGTTGTTGAGTACAAGAATCTCGTGGAAGAAGACTGGTTGGCGCCGCTGCGAGAGGTGGTTACGGCGAAAGAAGTCCGCCCATCGCCGCCAGAGTTTCCGGTGATTGATTTCAAATTAGGCGACTGGGTCGATGCTTTTGACAATGATGGTTGGTGGGTCGGAAAAATAAGTGGGATGAATGTTGATGAAGGGAAATATTTTGTTTATTTTGATTATTTTAATGTTGGGATTGTTTATGATGTGGGCTTGATTAGGATGCATCAAGAATGGAAGAATCGAAAATGGTGTCTACGCAGTACAAACTATTAGATATTTGTTCTTTATTCTTTTGTGATCTGTAGAATTTGTTTTCGAATTGTTGAAATAGTAATTTTCTGATTATTCAATTTTTGATTTTGTAGTTTTCTTGGTTTTTTTTTTTTTTTTTTTTGATTAATTAGTTGTGTGCGTGCAGTTCGTAGATTGTGTACGTCTTTTTGCAATTCATTTGGTTTTAATTTTTTCAAATGGTTTATTTTGATTGCCTTCCTCGTGTACGTCTGCTATTTTTCATGAGGTATAATTTATGTCATCTTCTCTGTAGGTTCCAGTTAGGTTCACGAATCTGGATTCTGAAGTCTGTTTTCTAAGCTTGTGTATAGCCATCCCTTTCCGCATATTCAAGTTTTGGGCATGTATTGGTATTATATACTGTACTATGTTTCAGGTAGGGTGAAATACACTTTACCCCCTTAAAGTATGAGGGTGGTATTAATTACCCCTTAAAGTATCACTTGTAACACTTATCCCTTTGTTATAGTTTTATAGTTTTTATTTCAAAATATACCCCCACATTTCTATAAAAATAAATATTTTTATTAATTTATCAACAAAAAGTTGTCTCTTTATTAAATATAAATCCATTAATCCACCAAACAATATCACGTTTCAATTTCTTCATATATTTAGTTCCTTCGCTTTTCTTTTCTCTTTTTATCTTCATTTTCTAATTTTTTTTATTCCTGTTTTAATTTGTTTTCTTTATTTTTTGTTTCAATTTTTTTCTTTCATTTATATCTCGATTTTTTCTTTACAATTTGGCTCATTTGTTTTTGTGATAAATTATAATTCAAAATTTTGAGTAATTCTCCTTCAAGATTTTACTCAAAAAATTCGTACAAAATTAAATAAATGAGATAACTACCACTAAATAAAAATTGAGATAGAAAAAAATGAAATAGAAAATACTGAAAAAAATTGAACATAAAGAAAAAAATGTGATGAAAATTAAGAAATTGAGATTGAAAAACAGAAGGTAACAAAAAAAATGAAGATATTGAAACATAATGTTGTTTGGTGAATAAATGAATTCATAACTAATAAAAAGACAACATTTTGTTGCTAAATTAATAAAAAGGGGCGGGGTATTTTTGGAATAAAAACTCTAAAACTATAACAGAGGGGGGTAAGTGTTACAAATGATACTTTAGGGGATAAATGATACCACCCCCCATACTTTGAGGGGGGAAACTGTATTTCGCTCTTTTAGTTATGATATTTTCAAGATTTGATATTTTCAGATATTGGCCTAATTTAATTTCAATTATTACTTGACACTTGTTTATGTGCTTTTCTGGGTTGGGTTAGAAGTGTCAAATTCATAAAGTATTCAAATTAAATCTAATAAAATGAAAAGAACGTTGAATTTTACAGTATTTAAACATATCCTACTCCTACTAACAGAAAAACATGTCCAAGTCCAAGAGGGATACAACACTAACATTTCTATCTTGATCCTAACTTTTTTTATACAGTTGAAAAAATTCAAATAATTAGTCAAGGGACATAACACTAACGAGAGAATTTCACTTTTGATACCATAACTCAACCTACTTTAGGGATTTGATACCACAATTTTTTCTCCCGACACATTTGATACCATAACTCAACCTACTTTAGGGATTTGATACCACAACTTTTTCTCCCGACACATTTGATACCATAACTCAAATCAACTCGACACATTTGATACTTCCGTCAAATTGGAAACGGAATTGTCACGTGGCCGTTAAAATTTTGCACATTTGATACCATAACTTATCTTGACTGATAATTTTATCCCATAACATTTCAGGTTACCAAAAAAAACCCACAACTCCAAATTTAGTGACGATTTTAGTCCACATTGTTGCAGAATTTCCAAATTGACTCGAATAAGACCACGTGCTGACCAATTTAGAACTTTACACATTTGATACCATTAATTATGTTGACTGATAATTTTACCCCATAACATTTCATGTTATCAAAAAAGCCCCACATCTCCAAATTTAGTGACGATTTTAGTCCACATTGTTGCCAAATTTCCAAATTGACTCGAATAAGACCACGTGCTGACCAATTTAGAAAATTTTACTTATTTTATTTAAATAACTAATTTAATTTATAAACAATATTAATAAATTAAATAATACATTAACATAAATATCACCAAAATTAAGAAAATATATTATTTTTAAATATAAAATTTATATAATATAATTAATATATTTAATATATATTAAAATAATAAATTATATAATTTAAAACTATTTAATATTTATTAAAATATTAAATAATAAATAATTTTAATTTAAAAAAAAATCCCCACCCCACCCACCACCTCCCCACCCTTCCCCCCCACCCCCCGATTCCCAGGCCGTCGGCAGCCTGGGTCTTCTGTCCCAGGCCACCGCCGGCCTGGGTTCTTCGATCCCAGGCCACTGCCGGCCTGGGATCTTCGGTCCCAGGCCGGCGTTGGCCTGGGACAGAAGACCCAGGCTGCCGGCGGCCTGGGAATCTGGGGGTAGGGGAGGGGTGGGTCGGGTTGAGTTGGGTGGGTGGGGTGGGGATTTTTTTTTAAAAATTATAATTATTTATTATTTAATATTTTAATAAATATTAAGTAGTTTTAAATTATATAATTTATTATTTTAATATATATTAAATATACTAATTCTATTATATAAATTTTATATTTAAAAATTATATATTTTCTTAATTTTGGTGATATTCATGTTAATGTATTATTTAATTTATTAATATTGTTTATAAATTAAATTAGTTATTTAAATAAAACAAGTAAAAAAATTTAAATTGGTCAGCACGTAATCTTATTCGAGTCAATTTGGAAATTTTGCAACAATGAGGACTAAAATAGTCACTAAATTTGGAGATGTGGGGCTTTTTTGGTAACCTGAAATGTTATGGGGTAAAATTACCAGTCAACATAAGTAATGGTATCAAATGTGTAAAGTTCTAAATTGGTCAGCACGTGGTCTTATTCGAGTCAATTTGGAAATTTTGCAACAATGTGGACTAAAATCGTCACTAAATTTGGAGATGTGGGGCTTTTTTGATAATCTGAAATGTTATGGGGTAAAATTATCAGTCAAGATAAGTTATGGTATAAAATGTGCAAAGTTTTAACGGCCACGTGACAATCACGTGACAATTCCGTTTCCAATTTGACGGAAGTATCAAATGTGTCGAGTTGATTTGAGTTATGGTATCAAATGTGTCGGGAGAAAAAGTTGTGGTATCAAATCCCTAAAGTAGTTTGAGTTATGGTATCAAATGTGTCGGAAGAAAAAGTTATGGTATCAAATCCCTAAAGTAGGTTGAGTTACGGTATCAAAAGTGAAATTCTCTCTAACACTAACATTCCTATTAAAAAGGCAAAATTCAGTTCTTGATGCAAGTGAAATAGTGCACTCAATGAACAACATGATATTATGAATCAAACGTAAAATCAAAGGTTAATTATTCAGTGTAAGAAGATAGTGATTAGAGAGAGAGAGATATGATAAAAATGTATATAAGTGGTGGTTTGGCCACAAGATGCATCAAACAAATAATGCTTCGAGGCCTATAACTCTTTCATTTCTCTTCACTTTTATTTTGACATATTAAGCGAAATTTGAAGTTTGGACCTTCTTTTACAAAAAAAAAAAAAAACAATATTTTAAAATAAGTTTGTTTACTTATAAAATTGTTAGATTATTTTTAAGTATTTACTATCAATTAGTAATTAATTGAGAAAATGACAAATTAACTTATTTTTTCAAGATTCAATCGTAATATCATTTTATAATATTTTATTATAAAACTCTTCTCTACACAAAAAGAAAATATAACAAAATATAAATCTATATAATCAATAAATTGATAAAATGTGAAATAGAATATTCATGTTCTCGCTACTATCTTAGGGTTATTATTTTTTTTTGGTTTCCCAAGTGTTTAATCCCTTTCGAGGCGCGTCGGACACATAAAGTGGGAACCTCTCCCAACAAGAATTCAAACCTGGGTCAGCTACTTTGTAGTGACTAGTCCATTCCACTAGACCAATCACCTGTTGGTATCTTAGGGTTATTTAGTGTAACTTAACCGTACCAATTTTCAGTATTTCGCGACTGGTGGGATAAATTTAAAATTTGTATTGTATGTCAAACTCAACTATTATGTTCGATTACCAAACGATTCCATCCGCTACCAGAAAGCCGAGATGTATATGTAGTTTTAAGCCTTATTTGTAATACATTAAAATTAGAAAATGTGGTTGGACTCAAACTCGTTGAATCTAAATCATATTAAATGCTAAATTTAATGTATTATTGCGAAACTAAAGTATCATAATTTTTTTTCAAAATACTAAGTTTCAATAAAATAGAAACACTTGTACTATCAATTAGCATATAATATTTTTCATTTGACACCAATAATATGAATAATTGATTTTATATAATAAGCCCAAAGGAGCTTATATAACAAACACAAGGAGGATTTCAAGAGAATGTGTACTATTAATCAAAAAGTTACTTTGATAGGTTACATCAATTTTAATGTTGCGCTCCGATAATGTGTCCAATGCATCTGAACAAATATCTGACGCTTTCATGTTAATATTTGTCTCAATAATACTTGGTCAATTAAGTCTGACCCAATAAATTATGCATGAAAATCTATGACATTCTTTTAGCTTATACATGGTTCCAGATTATGGAATAAAACATTCTAAATAGGTATATAGAAGAAGTCTTTAGAGCAATTTCAACCACTAGATCAAGTTGATCTTCACCGACTGTTTGAGAATATAATTATATAAATATGGCATTTCATCATTTAAAATTATCCAAATTTACTGTATTCTTTTATTTTATTTGACTCTACCTTGTTCAACCTACGAGTTTAATTTCTTAATATGTAATTTATGTACAATTTGATTTTTACAATTTTATCAAATTGTAAAAACTAATACATATACATTTACGAATTTTTTTTAGGTCCCTCTATAGCCATGGCCCTAGGCGAGGGCTCAGATTCTTGATTAAAAAAAAATCCTCATCTAAAAATTCTTCAAAGGGCTAAAGATGAGTTACTAATGGGAATATAGTATTCTCAAACCAAAGATCATTGGTATGGCATTGTAAAGAACAAGCTTGATGTATATCGGCTTGGGGATGTAGCACCATCACTACAAAAAAAAAACATCTTTTGCGACAATTTCTTATGACGAAAAAACATTTCGTCATATGAACTTTCGTTATTATGACGAAAAATGGCTTCGTCACATAAAATATTGCCTGATGTGACAAAACCTATAATTGTCGCATAAATAGAAATCTTGATCCTAACTTTTTTTATACAGTTGGAAAAATTCAAATACATATAAGTAATTAGTCAAGGGATATAACACTAACATTCCTATTCAAAATGAGAAATTCAATTATTGATGTAGCGAAATAGTGCACTCAATGAACAACATGCTATTATGAATCAAACGTAAAATCAAAGGTTAATTATTCAGCGTAAGAAGATAGTGATTGACGCGAGAGATGATAAAAATGTATATAAGTGGTGGTTTATTTGGCCACTAGATGCGTCAAACAAATAATGTTTCAAGGCCTATAACTCTTTCATTTCTCTTCACTTGGTTTTTTGACATATTAAGTCAAACTGAAAGTTTGGGCCTTCTTTTACAAAAAAACAATATTTTAAAATTAGTTTTTTTTACTTATAAAATTGTTAGATTATTTTTAAGTATTTACTAGCATATTAGTAATTAATTGAGAAAATGACAAATTAACTGATTTTTTTAAGATTCAATCATAATATCATTTTATAATATTTCATTATAAAACTCTTCTCTACACAAAAAGCAAATACAACAATAAATAAATAAATAAATATATATATATATATATATATATATATATATATATATATATATATATATATAATCAATAAATTGATAAAATGTAAAATAGAATATTCATGTTCTCGCTACTATCTTAGGGTATACATTTAGTGTAACTCAATTATACCAATTTTAGGTACTTTGCGATTGGTGCGGTAATTTTAAAATTTGTATTGTATGCCAAACTCAACTATTATGTTCGATTACCAAACGATTCCATCCGCTACCAGAAAGGCGAGATGTGTATGTAGTTTTGAGCCTTATTTGTAATACATTAAAATTAGAAAATGTGGTTTGACTCAAACTCGTTGAATCTAAATCATATTAAATGCTAAATTTAATGTATTATTGCGAAACTAAAGTATCATAATTCTTTTCCAAAATACTAAGATTCAATAAAATAGAAACACGTGCATGTACAATCATTTAGCATATAATATTTATCATTTGACACCAATAATATGAATAATTATTTTTACATAATAAGCCCAAAGGAGCTTATATAACAAACACAAGGGGGATTTCAAGAGAATGTGTACTATTAATCGAAAAGTTAATTTGATAGGTTACATCAAGTTTAATGTTGCGCTCCGATAATGTGTCCAATGCATCGAAACAAATATATGAAGCTTTAATGTTAATATTTGTCTCAATAATACTTGGTCATTTTAGTCTGACCCAATAAATTATGCATGAAAATCTATGACATTCTTTTAGCATATTCATGGTTCCAGATTATGGAGTAAAATATTCTAGATAGGTATATGGAAAAGTCTTTAGAGCATCAATTTCAACCACTATATCAAGTTGATTTTCATCGACTGTTTGAGAATATAATTATATAAATATGGCATTTCGTCATTTAAAAATTATTCAAATTTATTGTATTCTTTTATTTTATTTGACTCTACCTTGTTCAACCTACAACTTTAATTTCTTAATATGTAATTTATGTACAATTTGTTTTTTACAAATTTATCAAATTGAAAAAATTGATACATATACATTTACGAATTTTTTTTAGGTCCTTCTATAGCCGTGGCCCTAGGCGAGGGCTCAGATTCTTGATTAAAAAAAATCCTCACCAAAAAATTCTTCAAAGGGCTATAGACGAGTTACTAATAGGAATACATTATTCACAAACCAAAGATCATTGGTATGACAATATTGTAAAGAAGAAGCTTGATGTCTATTGGCTTGGGGATTTAGCTAGGGGTGAGCCCGGTCCGGTTTACCGATCGGACCGAACCGGAACCGATTTTTTGGTCCGGACCGTTTACCGAACCGAATTTTCGGTCCGGTAAACGGTTCTCACTCAAAAACCGATACAGCATAACTATCGATTTTTGGTAAAACCGGCCGGTTTCCCGAACCGGACCGATTTACCGAATATATATATATATATATATATATATATATATATATATATATATATATATATATTTCTTTTTCCTTAATTGATTCCCACCCCAAGTTCTCTCTCTCATTAAAAAAGAAATGAACCGATTATTAATCTTCCCCAAAACAACAAACCCTAACTTGCACACCTAAGCCGCCGCCACCACAGCCTCAAGAACCACCGTCTGCCACCACTGCTCGCACACCCACCGCAGCTGCCACCGTCGCCAGCAACCGGAACCACAGCTGCTCCGTCGGAATCGCGTGCTCGCCCTACAGCCCTACCCCTACCCTTTTTCCAATTATCCGTTTGCTTGTTGGGTAAAATTGTGAATGAAAAATGAAAAGGTTATGTGTTGTTAGTATTAATAAATCTATGAAGTTCTTTCTACCTCTGCATTTTCTTTTCAGAAGTAATAAATTGTAAAAAAAAATGGTGGCGGACGGATCTTGGAGTATTAGCAGTATATTCCTAAAGTATGAATTGTTACATTAATCTAATTAGCATATTAATTGCACTACTAAAGGGACCTAGAAAGTGCAAATTTGCCCTGCTGCTAACAATTACTCCTACAAAGTACAAACCCTGCCGCTTAATTTTTTTTTTTTTTTATAAAAATAAAGTTCAAATTGCAATTTGGTCCATATTTGGACCGAACCGGAATTTTCGGTTTTTTACCGAACCGGACCGAATATTTCGGTCCGGTAAACGGTCCGGAGTTCTAAAAGGACCGAACCGATTATATACCAAAAATTGGTCCGGTTCGGTTCGGTCCGGTCCAAATGCTCACCCCTAGATTTAGCACCATGTCAGAAGCCGATACTTGAAAAATTGGATCATCAGGAACTGCTATTGATTTAACGCTATTTTCTCAGGATCTCTTTCTTGTGTTCGATATATTCTTGAGCCATCATCTAAACATTCATTAGTTTTTTCTACCAGAAAGTTTTGCTCTATTCTCTCAGGATCTGTGTCTTGTGTTCGATATGTTTTTGCAGCATCATCTGATTTGGGGAATACTTAGCGATTGATCTCTAATCTTTATCCTATTGAGCCTATAAGACGCATACCTTGAGGCTCTGAAAATGTTGTTTAAAATGCGTACGAATTCGTTGGGGTGGGAAGGGTGTAGAGAGTGAACCGTATTAGGGATCTTGAAAATGTGTGTATAGATTATAATTAAATACCATAACAAGAAAGATTGACAACCTGTCTGTTTTAGGTGTACAATTTGTATTGGGGGTACATTTGGGATTCTGGAACAGATCGAAACCCTGTACAGAGGTTCAACTTCAAACACATGTTGAACAATAAGGTAAACTAATGAATGTTTAACACTTGTCGTTTATTCCCAGACTGTAGAAAATATAGTCAATGCAGTTGAAGATCATGCTCCTTCTGGTGATGATAGAATTGTTGAAGTTTCTGCCAATGAATTTTCATTTCAAGAAATACAAAATGATTATATGATGCTAGATGTTAATTCAAATGAAGCATCACCATCACGTTCTGTTGGTATAAATTAAAGAAGGTTTCGAAGATGACAAAAATGTCATAATGGCTTTGAAGACTAAAAGGACAAAAGAGTTGTCATAAACTAAGTGATAGAATAGTGTCCTGCAAGCCAACTATTTTGGCTGCATTTAATTAAAAGGACCATTCAATTGGATTAATAAATGTATTTTATTATTATATGGTCATCTTTATCTTATGTAATACTTATTTACGCATAAGGATAGAAGTCCTTAGATCACAGGGCTATGGGACAACCCATTGACTGATCTCCAATGCCATGATCTAGAACATATTCAAGAGTCGCAGAATCCAATCGAGATAGGATATCGTTTGATTCGGTTAGACTCTCACTATTGTGTATACTCCGATGAACTGGAGAACGCTGGGGTCCACGAGCGTGACTGGGATAGTCGATACACATAAGTGGGTAGCTTGCTGGGATGGCAAGTGCACTGAATACCCCAATTAGGAAATAACTCATCATGGAAGCGGTAGTCGCATATCGGGGATGAAGTTATTCCAATTTACGATAGTATACGAGGAATGATCCCTAAATACTTGAGGTGATAGTGTTTATCTGGTGCGAGAACGTCTATACTTTGATGTGAGTCCCGACTAACTGAAGATTACCAGAAGGTCTCTGTGGACTCATGTTGGGTATAGAGGAACTCGTATGCAGGTTCATATCATCAACAAAGGATCCATTGACTCGACTTGATAAGTTGGAAAATTCTCCTATGGATTTCTGTGAGAAATTAATTCTGGTAAAATCCTTGGTCGAGGTATCTGACGACTTTATATAAGTAGCTCATAAAGATTAAGTCAAAGAGAATTATTTCGAGACCATAATGCATAAGGTCAAGACAAAAGAAAAAAGGGGAACCGATGAAAGATCATACCCTTAAGTCTCGACTGGGAGATTGGTTGATGGAGAGATTATGGCGTATATGGTAATTGTAAATTATAAAAGATTCACTGAATTAATTCACCAGTTATTGGGCTCCATGGGCTTGTGGCCAGACATCGACCGTGGAGTGTGGGAGAATTCCTAAATTGGCAGGGGTGCTAATTTTGGAATGGTCAGTCGACAGAGTGTTCGACTGATTTAGAAAGTATTTAATACTTTAATAATTGAATAAATATTTAATTATAACCCACGGTCAATTATGTGGTGAACCTATGGGATGAAGCGAAAGCGAAGGAAAAGGAAACAACTGGGTCGATCGACTCGACTGGGTCGATTGGGTTTCAAAAATTGACTGGGTCGATTGGTGACTGGGTCGACCCAGTCGACCCAATTGGAACAAATTGGATCCGATTGGAATTGGATCAAGATTATAAATTAAATTGGAATTTAATTTGTAAGTTAATTAATTAAGTTGGATTTAATTAATTATAAGATTTAATTAAATTGAATTAGAGTCTAATTTAATTAATTGAGAGAGTAATTAATTAATTGACTATTTAATTGGGAAATTAAATAAAGCTTAATTAAATTAATTGAATGGGTCATGAATTAATTAGGAAGACTTAGTCTTCTAATTAAAAGGGCTATGGCCCATGTAGGAGACTTGGAGTCCTAGTCCTAGGATGATTAGGTTAATGAGATACCTATATATAGGGGACTTGATGTCATATCTCATACACAACTTTCAAGAGCCAAAAAGCCAAGTCAAGAAAAACTCTCTCTCTCCTCTCCCTAGTGAAATCGGCCAACACCCTTTCTTAGAAAGAATTTTTCGATTTCGTTCTTGTTCCAAACTCGTTTCCTAAACCCAGATCTTAATATATCATGTGTTCTAGCCGATCAGGGTATATTATATTTCGTGTAATTGTGGTGTATCAACCCATAGAAGCGCAACACGTGGGGCGCTGCTGCAGGGCATAGGATCAACCAACTTGAGGGAGGAACTTGACTTCGTCTGCTAACTGGGATTTGCGAGGAGACAGGTATAACATGTAACTGATCATACTTTCGTTTATTTAATATTCATATATATACAACTAGAGTAGTATCCTGGCAAGATTCCGTAAGAGGTCCTAAAAATTATTAAATTCCGCTGTGCCTATGGCTGTTTATCTTACCGAATCCCAACATTAAGAACTGAAAAGCTTAGTGAAACCAATCTCACGATCTGGAAGCTATGTGACCGAATCAGCCGAATGAGATATCAGATCAGTGAAGATCAGATTGGTTATCATTAGCCGAGTCAAGACAGATGTGTTCATTCTTGAATCAGCAGAGTAGTCATCAGGTGAGTGATCATCAGCAGAGTACTCCCATCAGCGAAGTGAAGTCGATCAGTACGCTTACCAACGGTAACAATGCTGAGTGCATTAAATGCGACTGACATGAAGCAGATATCCATACAGCAGCGTGTACAGAGCAACAGTTGCAGAAAGTCGTTCCAGAAATTGGGGACCAGTACTCGAGGACTGCAAAATTTTGTCTCATCTTCAACAGGCAGAAATTCAAATCCTCGAAGTATAAATAGAAGACAAACTGAAGATCGAAAAAGAGACTTGCACAATTCAAGATCATATCCTTAGAGCAAGATCCATCAGTTGAGTCGTCTGATCACAAGCCCAGTCATTCGTTGACGAAGCTTTTCGTTGAAGAACAGAGAATTTGCGTTGTATGTCTGAGTGACTTTCAACTTAGAAAAGAAAGGAGTGTATATCCATCTGTGTGAAGTAATATAGCTTCTTAGTGTAGGTTTTCTTTGTGAGCTCCTATACTGAAAATAGCGTGAGGAGTGTAGATCCATCTGTGTGAGTGATCTAGCTTCGGATAATATGATTTCTTTGTGATTTCCTATTGCGCACTTGTGATCGTATCATTTGTTGTTCGACGCAAGCAGAGTATACTTTAAACTTTGTGATTATAGTATAATCCAAGATCTGTGTGACTTGGAAGAGTGGACTAAAGGATTTTAATCCATATAACCACTTTAAAAATATCGGTGTTTTGCATCTGCATTCTTTTCTTGCATATCTCAAAAAGAGCATTCAACTGTTAAAAATGTTTTGAAAAGAATTTTGTAAAACTAGGGTAAAACTTTGAAAGATAAACTTGTTTGAAAAACATACTTGATATATCCGCTGCATACAATTTTTAAAACTATGATATTTCATCTGAATCAGCTAAGTGAAATCAGAAGAGTGGTCAACTCTGTTGTTCAAGCTTTGTGCGCGATCAGCCTAGTAGTCTGCTTACAATTCTCGATCAGCTTAGTCTGCTGACATAAAAAGTTGAAGAAAAAGTTTTAAAGTTTTCAGAGGTCTATTCACCCCCCTCTAGACCTCATTAACCATTTTTGGGACCAACACGTTCAAAGTAATTATCATATTTGTGTCTTTCTTTAACGTGCTTATATTTTTTATTATGATTGAAACACTCCAAATATTCAATCAATGTCATGCTACATTACACGTCAAATTAAAAGTCAAACTAAGATTGAACTATATCATATTCGACATACACCAATTTGACTAGATTATATTCTATTCGATATACACTACCTTAATTGGACCATATCTTATTCGACATATACCAGTTTGGCTAGACCATATGTTATTTGACATATAATAGGTCTGCTCTGTTATGATCAAAACTGGTCCATATGATCGACCTCATGTAATTCGATATATCCATATGTCGAACTAGATATTAAATCTGGTCCATTTCCGTTATGATCAAAACCTAGGTAATTAATTAGCGGAGCGAAACGCGAGCGCGGAGAGAGAGCGGTCGAGTTTCAGAGCGTGCTCAGAGCGTCTTTATTTTTAATATTTTAATATTATTTTATTATATAAGTTATTTTCATTATTTGTATTTTAATGAATTTTTTAGAGCTAAAAGTGAATTATGCATGCTTCATAAATTCATAATTATATGTTACGTAAGTATAACAATCAATTAAACTATCATATTCATAATTGTAACACTATACATTTTCAAAATAAAGTACAGTCTACTTCATTAGTTTTAAAAATAATTGTAATACTTTCATTATGATAGGATATACAGGTATCTAAACCCTATGCTATGTTATCAAAAAAAAAAAAAACCATATGCCATGAGGAAAGTATTTATTTTTAATGCATGAATCAAGGCAATGTCAATCATCACGTCTTTCACAGGTCAAAGTTTGGGGAAATTCTTACCTAGACTGGGTTTGGCCAAACCCAAACTAATTACATGGCAAGTGTAATACACTTGCTTAGGGATTGGTTGTAACTTCTAGGAAAGTGACCAATCACAAAGCAAGTGCAATACACTTGTTTGGTGGTTGGATGGGCTTGGCCAAGCCAGGTTTGGACAAGAATTTTCCCAAAGTTTGAAAACTTGGCTGAATAGTGGCGCGTGGATGGAAGAAATAATGCCCCTGATAAATTTTATTGTTTTTCACTAGCATGTGTCAAGTCACCATTGGCCATTTTTCAACCAAATGTACAGAGCGCGTATTTAAGCAAAGTAATTCGCGAATTCACTGCAACAATTCATGAATTATATGGCGAATCTCGAAATACGCACTCGGAGCACGTGGCAACCTTAGTCAAACGAATTAAGTTACCTAGATCAAAACCAGTCCATATGATCGACCTCATGTAGTTCGACATGTCCATATGTCGAATTAGACATCAAATCTGGTCAATGTTATTTGACATACATCAAATCTGCTCCATATGACTAAATCTGCTCCATTATGATAGAATCTAGTCTATGTTATTGAACTGAACTAATTAAAGTACATTCGATCATCACATTCGACCTATGAGTACATTTATTCAGTATATATAAATCTCAAATTCGGACAAACCGACCCAAAAGACCCGACTAATCCAAAAGATCCGCTATCCACTCATATAAATTATCCACATATGTTACTTTTAAGGTACGTAATTCCGGTCAACATAACTACCATTTTTCTCTTATATTCCGCTATACTTTGAATTTATCTGACTTAGGCATTGGGTCAATGTAGGGTCAACCACCGACACAACCTGATAAACTTATTTGGGCACAAGATTATGATCCTTGAAGTGAAGTCAAGCTCGATATGATCGGTTTGAATTTTATAGAGCGAAAACCAACATTACGTAGCACATTCGACGTGGAGTCACTTAAACGAAAAATCGCTTCATCAAAATTATAACCCGAGACACTATCTAATTCATCCATTGTACAATTGACGTGATGCCATACATGGTTGGAATTTATTTGATTTTATTTTTGGATACAAATATATGTAGAGAATGGGATATAAAGTTAACTTCTCAATTTATGGATTGGGGGATTCTAGGGTGCCGCTACGTTAGGTGCCGCTAATACCACATTAGGTGGTATTATCACACAATGTGTATCACCATACATAGGTGCCGCTAATACCACATTAGGTGGTATTATCACACAATGTGTATCACATTGTATGGTATAAGGAGTATAATTTATACCATAGAATGTGACACACATTGCATGGTAATACCACCTAATTTGGAATAAATACTACATGATGTGGGGGTCATACTAAATATATGGGGTTAATACTATGTAATATGATCATATGTGAAATATACCATATAATATGATACACATTGTGTTGTAATACCACTTAATGTGGTATTAGCGACACCTAACGTAACGGCACCCTATAATTTTCCTATGGATTAAATTTAACTACAACTGCCGCGGAACGAATGTCGTAAATATTTTTTCGGTTGGATCAAATAAGATATTCTGTGATAGATTTAACAAATTTGGCCCAATCAATTTTAATAAGGCCCACGAACAATTCTTCAATGTAAGACACAATAATAAATGGTAGATTTTTCAAAATTTAAGATTAAATGCTTCAATTAACAAAGGAAATTTGGATGTATTTTCACTATTTTGGACGTGGCTGAATATTTTGGTTGAAAGTTTTGAATATTGTTTCAAAACTTGTGTGAAACAACTTAAACATGATTTGAATATAATTTTATTAGAAATTTTAATGTAAAATAACGATAATCAAATGGTAAGCCGGGTCTGAAAATTTGGGTTGTGAATATTTGAGATTTAGGGAGGAAATGTATGTAATGAATGTCCGTTCATGTACGTTTGTATTAAAGTAATTGATATTATATTGTTTGATACTTTATTTAACTGAAATATTACTTTATTTAGTTACAACACTTGTTCTTTGATACGGTAAAACCATTTCAAATGACACTTATCCCAACAAAAATTGGAATGTTGCATACCAACAAAATACATCCAAATCCAGTAGAGTAATTTTGCCACAATAAATATCTTATTTCCTTTTCCGAAGTTTTTTTTAAATGCAAATATCAAATAATAAGAAATTATTTAAATACATGAAAGAATATGACCTACTATTGGCAAAATGGTCCGATAACTTTATTATTATTTAAAAATAAATATGTAACCGGAGGACGAAAATTAAAACTTATTCAAAATTAGACGATGAAATTTGTTAATACAGAAAGAAAATTAAAACTCATTGAAAATGACAAATTTTTAATGCGTAATACTAAATTGAAATTAAATGAAAGTTAAAAGACTACATGTATGTTTGTTTATTACAATTAGAGCTAAGAGATCGAAAGTTAGGGGACTATTTTTGCAATTTTGTCACCTTCAAATTGGAAAATCAGTTGAGACACATCCATCCTCACAATCACAAATTCACAACCCTCTCCACTGATATTTTCTCATTTTCACCCCAATTTCCCTCCACCCAAAAGCAAAAACCCGAACAACAATGGCGGTAGTTAACTGTTATTGCCTATCAATCACCTCCACGGCCACATCCCAAGATTCCCCAAACACCTCATCATCATCATCATCACAGCCACCAAACACAAGACTACCGACCAAAATTATATTGCCGACAAAAAGCCATTGAAATGGTCCACTGGGGTTGCTCCAGGTGATTACGCGGGCCCACCTACCAGAACAAAGCTTAGAAAATACTGGGGTGGAGATGTAGACCCTCTTGAATCTGATGATTACTTGTGGAAAAAAGATTCCATGGGACTTTGGATAGACCCGACTCAATTGATAAACCTATTAGTCAATATGTCGATTGTATGTATGTGATCTGAGTACAAGTCAATTTCTTTTCTTTGGAGCTCAACCATCGATCAAAATTGTGTAGCGAGAGAATAAATCTTACACGTGACTCAAAAGAAACGAACCATGTAAAAACAACCTCAAAAGAAAATAAATAGTAATGTGAAACGAACTTTAAGGCTCGATATCGAGAGGAGACCAAAAGTCATTTGAGTTTTTTATTTCATGCCAAACGCAGACTTAATAAAAATCTATATCTATAAAACGTAATTTATATCATCAACAATTATTATGTATATTATTTTTATAAAGGTTGAATTTGGATATATCATCTATATCCACTGTGGAGATTGTAATTGGGTTTTCTCAATCTTCTTGCCTCCACCATTTATTTTCTCTTAAGATCAAGATTATATTTTTGTTTAGATTTGTTATGTATTATAATTCTAGATTTTCACTTAATTTAGATATGTTTATCAAGTAAACAAGTTATATTCGAAGTTTGTCAACACATAGCAATCATTTGGATGGAAAATTAGTACCTACACCGATGGATTTAATCCAATGTTTTAAAAACCGGATCGGACATCGAACCGGTAACCTCACTGGTTACTGGTTAGATCGGTTTAACCGTTTTAACCACTGGTTCAACCGGTGTGACGTCATTACAATATAATATTTTAATTTTAATTTTAATATATGTAATCAACTATTTAAAAAAATATATTATTCATTTTTTCAAGTTTATTTCCATAAACTAAATATTTATCTCATTATCAATTATTTTTCCTACAAAATTTGAGTTAAGAATGAATGATAGCAACAAAATTACAAGTATGATAACATGATATCAACGCAATAATTCAAATTATAATAAACACCATATCAAAAACAATAATTTTATTACTAATCACCTATGAAAAAGAGAAATTGTTGATGAATTTTGTCATTGAATTATATAAAAAAAATAAAATTACATAAAGTTTGTTAAAAAAATGACTTTTCTAATGAATTTGATACTCAAATATATTTATATAACTTATTATATATAAGATTTTTTTGTTTCTTGTTGATTTTTTTTATTTCAAAGTGAAAAATAGAAGAAAAGATGTGAGAGTATTGTTGAAGTTTAAAGGCCGCGGAAGAGAAATAAAAATCCATAGGGTAAACTTTTTATTTTTATAAGTGAACCAGTGGTTCAATCGGTTTACTGGTTCATTGATTTTACCGGTTTTTAACCGGTTTTTGCCGGTTCAAACTGATCAGGAACAAAGCTGGTTTTGGAGGGTTAACCGGACCGGATTGGTAACTGGTTACCGGTTAAACCGGTCGAACCGGCCGGTCCGGTCTGGTTTTTAAAACACTGATTTAATCCACTTCGGTGTTGGATGAGTGCCACATGAGCATAAAAGGACAATATTTTATCATTTCATGCCAATGTATCATTTATCCAACCCCATGAATTAAATCCACTAGTGTAGTATCTAAGTAACCCATTTGAATCTTGTATAATAACCACATCATTTCTTTTCTCATAACTTGCCCGAGATCTTCCCATAATGAGAAGGGGTCTAAACTGATTTGTATATTTATTTGCATGAAAGTAATTGGTCGAACATATATGACATTTTTTTTCCCCAGAAAAATGGTTTGAAATCTATCTTTCATGTATTTCTATCGAAAATATCGAAAAATTTTCTTTTGGATCAATTAAAACTAACTCTATACTTATGAGTAGTTTCTATTTACTATTTTTCTCTAATTTACAATCTTTTTAAAAGAAAAATCAGTTTTTTTATTTCCAAATTATCGAATTAGACCGAAAACATATACGAAAATTTAACCATGATGCGATCAGAATGTACAAAAGGGCAGTACTTTTGCATAAAGCAATTAGTTGGGCCAATTCTTCGAACTATGGGCCATTTCAGATGATCTATGTGTTATGGGCCATTATGACAAACACAGCCTATGATTAATTGTGCAAAGTTAATTCAATATTATTTCTAAGGCCATCTCCAAGAGCACGTGTATAAATTAAATTATAAGAGTTTTGTTAAAATTATCACAAAAATTACTCTCCAAGAGCACGTATATAATTTATGTGTTGTTAAAATTTATAGGTTTGGATGGCCAAATACCCATGGCCAAATACAAATTGATATTTGCAATTATACAAGAACTTTTGTACTTTCATGCAAAACAATAGATTATTATGGGACTAAATTAAATTTTTGTACTAATTAAATTCAAATCCATACAAATTTGAATTGAAATTGAAAATTCAAACTTTATTATTTGAATATCATCATAAGAAATTTGTCACTATGACAATTAGCGAAACCTCTTTAGCAACATATTAGCGATAATTAATGTTGTTACAATGATTTATTAATATTTTGATTATAATTTTTGGGATATCGCCAAATGTCAATAATAAAAATTAATTTTTTTTAAAAAAAATATTTTTTTTAATATGAAATAAAATTAATTAGTATTATCCATATATCATTATTATTTATATAAAATATTAATTAGAGTTATATGTTAAAATATAAATTAGTTGTGGAGTGAAATGATATGGTTATTAAAAAGTAGTTTCTTAAAATATAAACTAATTGTTAGAGTGCTGAGTAAAAAATGAAAGTGTATAACACTGTTCATTAGTTCTATTTTAAGATAAAAGACTAAAATTTAAAAGAACTGTTGAAGATGGGAATATATGACTATATCTAATATATGTGTCTATCAAAATGAAGAATATCCGACATATTTATTGATAAGTACACTAGTTATTTAAAGTAAATAAGTAATTAATACTTTTGAATAAAGTTTTCTTCCAATGAATTTTTACTTATCTTAAAATAAATGGATTATGATTTTATTAATTAGGAAATAAATTCAAACACCTACTTAAACATGAAATTAAATACATTCCATTTATATACACCGACTAAAACGAGGAAACATATTTGGAAATAATCCATATATAATCTCCAGAATATTCTTGCATAGACCTGGTTTATGAGATTTTTATAGACCTTATGGTGGTAAATAAGCCACATCATACATTTTGAGAGTATGAAATCATCAAAATTTATGATGTGGCTTATTTACCAGATCTATGAAAATTTGATAGTCTATACAAGAATTTTCCATAATCTCCTAATCCTCTTATAAATAGGAGTCGGAATTCTTAAATTGAAGTCACAAAGAAAACTATAATTAAACATACACACAACAAAAAATCAAGAAAATAAAAACCCACAATACTTCAAGAAACAATAAAAATCAATGGCGTTCTCTGTAGGCGATATAGTAGAAGTCGCAAGCAAACAAGAAGGTTTCTTTGGTTCATACTTTGAAGCAAAAGTGATAGCGAAACTCCACTCAACAAAATCTTACGTTGTCGAGTACAAGAATCTCGTGGAAGAAGACTGGTTGGCGCCGCTGCGAGAGGTGGTTCCGGCGAAAGAAGTCCGCCCATCGCCGCCAGAGTTTCCGGTGGTTGATTTCAAATTAGGCGACTGGGTCGATGCTTTTGACAATGATGGTTGGTGGGTCGGAAAAATAAGTGGGATGAATGTTGATGAAGGGAAATATTTTGTTTATTTTGATAATTTTAATGTTGGGATTGTTTATGATGTGGGCTTGATTAGGATGCATCAAGAATGGAAGAATCGAAAGTGGTGTCTTCGCAGTACAAACTATTAGAAATTATTTCTTTGTTCTTTTGTGATCTGTAGAATTTGTTTTTGAATTGTTGAAATAGTAATTTCTATCTTGATCCTAACTTCTTTTATACAGTTGAAAAAATTCAAATACATATAAGTAATTAGTCAAGGGATATAACACAAACATTCCTATTAAAAAGGCAAAATTCAATTCTTGATGCAGCGAAATAGTGCACTCAATGAACAACATGCTATTATGAATCAAACGTAAAATCAAAGGTTAATTATTCTGTGTAAGAAGAGAGTGATTGGAGAGAGATGATAAAAATGTATATAAATGGTGGTTTGGCCACTAGATGCGCCAAACAAATAATGCGTTAAGGCCTGTAACTCTTTCATTTCTCTTCACTTGGTTATTTTGACATATTAAGCCAAATTTAAAGTTTGGACCTTCTTTTACAAAAAAAAAAAACAATATTTTAAAATTAGTTTTTTTACTTATAAAATTGTTAGATTATTTTTAAGTAGAATATTAGTAATTAATTGAGAAAATGACAAATTAACTGATTTTTTTGAGATTCAATCGTAATATTATTTTATAATATTTCATTATAAAACTCTTCTCTACAGGAAAAGTAAATACAACAATATATATATATATATATATATATATATATATAATCAATAAATTGATAAAATGTGAAAATAGAATATTCATGTTCTCGCTACTATCGTACGGTATACATTTAGTGCAACTCAACCATACCAATTTTCAGTATTTCGCGACTTGTGCGGTAATTTTAAAATTTGTATTGTATGCCAAACTCAACTATTATGTTCGGTTACCAAACGATTCCATCCGCTACCAGAAAGCCAAAATTTGTATTGTATGCCAAACTCAACTATTATGTTCGGTTACCAAACGATTCCATCCGCTACCAGAAAGCCGAGATTTGTATGTAGTTTTGAACCTTATTTCATTAAAATTAGAAAATGTGGGTTGACTCAAGCTCGTTGAATCTAAATTATATTAAATGCTAAATTTAATGTATTATTGCGAAACTAAAGTATTATAATTTTTTTCCAAAATTCTAAGATTTAATAAAATAGAAACACGTGTACTACCAATTAGCATATAATATCTATCATTTGACACCAATAATATGACTATATCAAATATAAATTCCAGAATGTGTCTATCAAAATGAAGAATATCCGATATATTTATTGATTAGTCGATTAGTAAGTAATAAAATAATCACAGCTTTCCATGTTTAACTCTTCAATTAAAAGGACTAACTCTTGTTAATTTTTTTTTTAAACATCGAATTAATTAGAATCACATTTTTTTTTTATCAAATTACCATGAACAAATAACTAATAATATAAAGTATAAAATTAAATAAATCTTTACATTATTGGTGAGACTCTTTAACGTCTTGAGACATAGTTATTTAATTTTAAAGCACACTTAAAGTAAATAAGTAATTATTACTTTTGAATAAAGTTTTCCTCCAGTGAATTTTTATTTATCTTAAAATAAATGGATTATGATTTTATTAATTAGGAAATAAATTCAAACACCTACTTAAACATGAAATTAAATATATTCCATTTATATGCACCGACTAAAACGAGGAAACATATTTGGAAATAATCCATATATAATCTCCTAATCCTTTTATAAATAGGAGTCGGAATCTTGAATTGAAGTCACAAAGAAAACTATAATTACACATACACACACACTGAAAAATCAAGAAAATAAAAACCCACAATACTTCAAGAAACAATAAAAAATCAATGGCGTTCTCTGTAGGCGATATAGTAGAAGTCGCAAGCAAACAAGAAGGTTTCTTTGGTTCATACTTTGAAGCAAAAGTGATAGCGAAACTCCACTCAACAAAATCTTACGTTGTCGAGTACAAGAATCTCGTGGAAGAAGACTGGTTGGCGCCGCTGCGAGAGGTGGTTACGGCGAAAGAAGTCCGCCCGTTGCCGCCAGAGTTTCCGGTGATTGATTTCAAATTAGGCGACTGGGTCGATGCTTTTGACAATGATGGTTGGTGGGTCGGAAAAATAAGTGGGATGAATGTTGATGAAGGGAAATATTTTGTTTATTTTGATTATTTTAATGTTGGGATTGTTTATGATGTGGGCTTGATTAGGATGCATCAAGAATGGAAGAATGGAAAGTGGTGTCTTCGCAGAACAAACTATTAGAGATTATTTGAAAGTTTTGTTCGATTTTCTTTTGTGATCTGTAGAATTTGTTTTCGAATTGTTGAAATAGTAATTTTCTGATTTTTCGATTTTTTATTTTCGATTTTGTAGTTTTCTTGGTTTTTTTTTATTAATTAGTTGTGTGTGTGCAGTTTGTAGATTGCGTACGTCATTTTGCAATTCATTTGGTTTTAATTTTTTTGAAACTAGAAAAGTGCAAGTGTTTTACACGTGATTAACTAATTTCTTTTAATTAAATTAGAAAAGTGCACGTGTTTTGCACGTGATTAACTAATTTCTTCAAATCAAATTAGAAAAGTGCAAATGTTTTACACGTGATTAACTAATTTCTTTAAATCAAATTAGAAAAGTGCACATGTTTTGCACGTGATTAACTAATTTGTTTTGTACGTGATTAACCAATTTCTTATGTTAGTTGAATAATATCATGATTTTTAATCATACAGGTCTAAACGACATACCAAATAATTTCTTTGATTAAATCGCTTTAATTTCATTTTTACCAGTTACCCATTATTTGCCGGCATACCCCTTTATTTTATCAATTGCACAATTTTTTTCTTCTATCTAACTCATTTTTACATTGATTTTACCTTTTTTTTTATCATATTTATTTTTAATAGAAATTTACCATTTAACCATTCCATGTTTTGATTATAAGTTTTTAGTTAACTAAATAATATATTTTTATTCCTATAGCCCAGATGTTGCCTTTTATTTTTAGGTTATTTAATAAGTTATAATTTTATAAAAACTTAGGAAAGAAATATCGATTTTACCTGCTTTTACATTGAGTTTATCATATCTTTTTTGTTATTTTAACCGGTTCGTTCATAAATTTTGTATGGTTTGTCCAGTTTATTAATCGATCTATCCATTCTCAAGTTAACCCATTAGTTGATCTTCAGATTTGTTAATCACTTCCCTCATTCTCTCCGGTTTAATCCAATTTTAGTCTGATTTTACTTATTCTTTTGATTATTTAACATATTTTCTCACATATTTCACCTTTTTTCGCCAATTAACTCATTTTTTTGTTTGTTCTTTTTTCGATTTGATCCATTTATTTGTTATCCCGTGTTTAGCCAATGTCATTCAATTTTTTTTTACCGAATTTACCCATTTTTTGTCGGTTAACCTTGTTGTTTTATCAATTCATCATATTTTTTTGTTTGTTCTTTTATCGATTTGATCCATTTTTTTTATCCCGTATTTAGCCGATGTCATTCAATTTTTTTTACCGATTTTATCCACTTTTTTGCCGGTTAACCTTGTTTTTCTTATTCACCATTTTTTTGCTTTAACTCAATTTTTTTTCTATATGATCCATTTTTTCCATTGATTTTACTATTTTTATCATATATTTTTGATCGAATAGTTGATTTTAATAATTTCTATCTTTTGACTTTTTTGGGCTTAAGCCAATTATACATTTTTTAGTTAACTAAATAGTACCTTTTTTTTTTATTCATGTAGCATGAACGTGACATAATTTTTTTTCAGTCTCTTTAGTATTTCTGAGGTTCCTTAATAAGTAATAGCTTTTTAAGAACTTTTCAAAGAAATTTTTGAAGAGATATAGAATAATTTATTTTTTTGTTATCATTAATGTTTTAATGAGTTATATAACTTTAAAAGATGATAATAAGGTTGATGTAGGATAGAACTCTTGTCTAATTATACTTTTAGGATTTTTTTTTAAATATCACAATATAATTTAAATAGGGATATATTAGCCTTCACAAAAAAAGGAAAAAATTTCCTTATGCCAACTCGTACTTTTATATGTATATAGATAGATAGATGATTTCAAATACATATAAGTAATTAGTCAAGGGATATAACACTAACATTCCTATTAAAAATGCAAAATTCAATTCTTGTTCCAATCAGGTGAACATGCTATTATGAATCAAACTTAAAATCAAAGGTTAATTATTTAGTGTAAGAAGATAGTGATTAAAGAGAAATGATAAAAATGTATATAAGTGGTGGTTTGGCCACTAGATGCGTCAAACAAATAATGCTTCAAGGCCTATAACTCTTTCATCTCTCTTCACTTGGTTATTTTGACATATTAAGCCAAATTTAAAGTTTGGACCTTCTTTTACAAAAAAAAAAAAAAAAGACAATATTTTAAAATTAGTTTTTTTTTACTTATAAAATTGTTAGGTTATTTTTAAGTATTTACTAGAATATTAGTAATTAATTGAGAAAATGACAAATTAACTGATTTTTTTAAGATTCAGTCGTAATATTATTTTATAATATTTCATTATAAAACTCTTCTCCACAGGAAAAGTAAATACAACAATATATATATATATATATATATATATATATATATATATATATATATATATATATATATATATATATATATAATCAATAAATTGATAAAACGTGAAAATAGAATATTCATGTTCTCGCTGCTATCGTACGGTATACATTTAGTGCAACTCAACCGTACCAATTTTCGGTATTTCGCGACTTGTGCGGTAATTTTAAAATTTGTATTGTATGCCAAACTCAACTTATGTTCGGTTACCAAACGATTCCATCCGCTACCAGAAAGCCAAAATTTGTATTGTATGCCAAACTCAACTATTATGTTCGGTTACCAAACGATTCCATCCGCTACCAGAAAGCCGAGATGTGTATGTAGTTTTGAGCCTTATTTCATTAAAATTAGAAAATGTGGTTTGACTCAAGCTCGTTGAATCTAAATTATATTAAATGTTAAATTTAATGTATTATTGCGAAACTAAAGTATCATAATTTTTTTCCAAAATTCTAAGATTCAATAAAATAGAAACACGTGTACTATCAATTAGCATATATATAATATCTATCATTTGACACCAATAATATGAATAATTATTTTTAAATAATAAGCCCAAAGGAGTTTATATAACAAATAGAAGGAGGATTTCAAGAGAATGTGTACTATTAATCGAAAAGTTAATTTGATATGTTACATCAAGTTTAATGTTGCGCTCCGATAATGTGTCCAATGCATCGAAACAAATATATGAAGCTTTAATGTTAATATTTGTCTCAATAATATTTGGTCAATTTAGTCTGACCCAATAAATTATGCATGAAAATCTATGACATTCTTTTAGCATATACATGGTTCCAGATTATGGAGTAAAATATTCTAGATATATATATAGAAAAAGCCTTTAGAGCAGCAATTTCAACCACTAGATCAAGTTGATTTTCACCGACTGTTTGAGAATATAATTATATAAATATTGCATTTCATCATTTAAAAATTATTCAAATTTATTGTATTCTTTTATTTTATTTGACTCTACCTGTTCAACCTATAACTTTAATTTCTTAATATATAATTTATGTTCCATTAGTTTTTTACAAATTTATCTAATTGAAAAAACTGATACATATACATTTACGAATTTTTTTAGGTCAAAGGACTAAAGATGAGTTACTAATGGGAATATAGTATTCTCAAACCAAAGAACATTTGTATGACCTTGTAAAGAAGAAGTTTGTTGTGTATCGGCTTGGGGATTTAGCACCATGTCATAAGCCGGTACTTGAAAAATTGGATCAACAAGAACTGCTATTGATTTAATCTAGAGTTCTTAATGTTGTTCTCTCAGGATCTCTTTCTTGTGTTCGATATATTTTTGAACCATCATCTAAACATTCATTAGTTTTTTGCACCAGAAAGTTTTGCACTATTCTCTCAAATATGTGTCTTGTGTTTGATAAGTTTTTGCAGCATCATCTGATTTGAGGAATACTTAGCGATTGATCTCTAATCTTTATCCTATTGAGCCTATAAGACGCATACCTTGAGTCTCTGAAAATGTCGTTCTTGAAAATCCATACGAATTCGTTGGGGGTGGGAATGGGAGGGGTGTAGAGAGTGAATCGTATTAGGGATCTTTAGAATGTGTGTATAGATTATAATTAAATACCATAACAAGAAAGATTGGCAACCTGTCTGTTATGGGCAGGGGCGGATCCAGGAATTTGGGTCAAGGGGGTTAAACTTAAACAAACAAAAAAAATCAAACATTTAAACATAAAGTTTATATTATTCACATACGAACCCAAACTATCTACCTATCTACTTTAATAATTGACCACGACGATTTTTCATATTTTGAAACCGGTCCATGAGAGCATAATTTGAAATACTACTAAATATGTCTCGATCTCTCTATAAAGACAACTAAATTATCATTTAGACATTGATCGCTCATTCGGTTACGAAGTCGATTATTTACTATCTTCATAGCCGAAAGACTATTAATAATATAAGATTAGTGCTTGACATTTTAATAAATAAAACTATTAACCATCTAAGATAGTATTTAATATGTAAATGAATACTATTAACTCTATTGCATATTGATTTAAGCATCATATTATTTTAATATAATTGGTATTCTCATATCTTTATCACTTATATATGAAAATCTTAACAAGTATATAACTTTAAGCACAAAAAATGAAACTTGAATCTAAAGATTGATTTTTGGAAAGTGAATATAAACATCAATAATGAATATATAACAATATTAGTATATTATATAAACACAATTGCACACACATAAATATAAATAAAAATAGAAAAAATTACTAACATTCACAATTGGGCCTTTTTGTGCTCAAGACTTCAATGGGTTGGGACTTGGGTTGGTAGATGGCCGGAGATGGGGCGGCGGCAGACGGCCTCAGCGGGCAGCAGGCGGCAAGCGGCGGCTGGTGGTGGTAGGAGGTGCAATGGTGGCTAGGATTAGGGTTTGGAGATGTTGGGAGTGGGAAATATTGGGCTTAAAATTGGAGATTACAATTGGAAGAGTAAGTTATTGTTAAAGTGGGAATATTAATTGGACTTAAAATTATATTTGAACTATTGGACTAATATATTAAATTTTTTATTAAAAAAAATTACAACACATTAATATAAAAAAAGAAAAAAAAAATTCAGGGGGGGCTATAGCCCCCCTTCCCCCTATCTGGATCCGCCAATGGTTATGGGTGTACAATTTGTATTGGGGTTACATTTGGGATTCTGGAACAGACCGAAACCTTATACAGAGATTCAACTTCAAACACATGTTGAACAATAAGGTAAACTAATGAATGTTTAGAACTCGTCGTTTACTCCCAGACCGTAGAAAATGTAGTTAATCATGCTCCTTTGGGTGATGATAGAATTGTTGAAGTTTCTGCCTATGAATTTTCATTTAAAAAAATACAATATGATTATATGATGCTAGATGTTAATTCAAATGGAGTATCACTATCACCATCATGTCCAAAGTAATTATCATATTTGTGTCTTTCTTTAATGTGCTTATATTCTTTAATATGATTGAAACGCTTGTATTTACTTTAAAGAAATATCACATTAGTAAGGTTAACTAATACACACAATATTCAATCAATGTCATGCCACATTACAAGTCAAATTAAAGTCAAACTAAGATTGAACTATATCATATTCGACATATAACAATTTGACTAGATCATATTCTATTTGATATACACTACTTTAATTGAACCATATCTTGTTCGACATATACCAGGTCTGCTCTGCTATGATCAAAATCGACCCATATGATCGACCTCATGTAGTTTAATATATCCATATGTCGAACTAGATATTAAATCTGGTCCATTCGACATATATGAAGAATGCTCCATTATGATCAAAACATAGGTAACTAATTCGCGGAGCGAAACGCAGGCGCGGAGCGAGAGCGGTCGAGTTTCATAGCATGCTCAGAGCGCCTTTATTTTTAATATTTTAATATTATTTTATTATATAAATTATTTTCATTATTTGTATTTTAATGAAATTTAGAGCTAAAAGTGAATTATGCTTCATAAATTCATAATTATATATTACGTAAGTATAACAATCAATTAAACTATCATATTCAGAATTGCAACACTATACATTTAAAAATAAAGTGCATTCTATTTCACTAGTTTTAAGGGCATCTCTAATGAGTAGTGGGGAGATGCCCTAGAGGGTATATAGGGGGAAGGGGGAAAAAAATTCATCTCTAATGACTGGGTGGAGAGGGGAATGGGGTAAGGAGAGGGTATTCTGGCTAGAGGGACCTTGAAAAGAGCCTGGAGGGAGGAGGAGGAGGAGCTTCCCCCCATCCAAGGCCCCTTCCTCACATGTTATTTTTTTTATTTTTTATTTGTTAATAAAAAAGTCCTAAAATTTGTATATTATTTGGAGATAATTATTTTTAATTATTAAAATATAACTTTCATTTCATTTAATTAACACTATTATTTTAATATTGATTTGTCCATCTCCAAGTTTAACTCAGACGTAGCTCCCTTCTTTTTGTTTATAATTTTGGGGTTGTATTTATAACCCAAAAATAATTTTCTTTAAAAAATTTAAAATATGATACAATCATGAAATCATATGTTCGACTACAACTCTACGAATATGGCGGAGATGATGAATTTTCTTATATGAATTAATTTAATATTTAATGTAATTTTCTATTTTCTATGTTCCCTAATGTACTTTTGATTTTAAATTAATGTTAATTTTTAATTTATTTTTGGTGTGATAATAATAATAATAATAATAATTATAATAAGTAATGAGAATGGGCAAGAATAAAATTTGAAATTGAATGGATTTGATAGAATGAGTCATTAGAGATAACTAAGGGAGAGATAGAGAGAAGGAGAGGGAAAGGCTATTCCCACTCGAAGTTATTAGAGATGCTCTAATACTATCATTATGATAGGATATTGGGATTTTTCTAAGGTGAGACCTCTTAAGTTACGGCCTCATGTGGAGAAATTATTTAGTACAATTGTTGCACCACGTCATCAAGTACATGTGGTGCAGCCCACCAATATACTTGGGACATGTGGATTAATAATCCACATCACCCATGTTCTGGCAATGTGAACACAATTTTTTGAATTCCTATATTTTTGGAACATGGCTTGAATATAGGGTGATGTCGATTATTAATCCACATGTCCCAAGTGTATTGGTGGGCTACACCACGTGCAGTGGCGGATCCAGGAATTTTACATTGGGGGGGCTAAAGTAGATTAAAAAAAAAAATTCAATTAAGCAGTCAAACTTAAAAATTATACTTCATTCACGAAAAAATATATAACAAGATACAAAAACGAGGAGGTGAAGTTTGACAAAAACAACGCCACAAGTTACTTTAATTACATATAATACCCCGTTATGCCTCCAAAATAACCCAAAACATCTAAGTATTTATATTAACAAACCGCGACGGTTTTTCATTTTTTGAAATCGATCCATGATAGCATCATTTGAAATATCACAAAATATATCTCTCTCTATAAAAATAACTAAACTATCATTCAACCATTGATCGCCAATTTTGCTACGAAGTCGATTTTTCACCATCTTCATAGCCGAAAAAGCTCTCTCTATCGAAGCAGTTGCAACAGGGAGAATAAGTGCCAATGTCACAAGTCTGTAAACCAAAAAGAATACGACATGCCTTTTAGTTGTAACCATCTTCTTAGCAAGATCACCAATTTCTTTCAAATTAGAAAAGTCATCACTTGATCGAACATCTCTAATGTAATTTTCAAGTTGATTAGGCAAGGCCGAAAGCTCAAGAAAAGAGAAATCACTAGGATAAATTTCCGCAAGACGAACAAGTTTTTCTTTGTCAAATGCCGCAAAGAGCTCGGATGAGCTTAAGCATGCAACACAAAGAAGTAACTCCGTGTTTGCTTCATTGAAATGGTTGTTTAGCTCTTGCATTTGTCTATCTATAACCGAATTAAATCTCTCAACTTTGTAATGGTGTTCTATGGTCACTTGTTCAATTCTACGTCTTGGCCTTCCATACGGAACATAGACATTACTCATAGAAGGAATTTCAATTTCATACTTTGAACAAAAAGAAGTAACTTCCTCCAACAAATGTGCCCATCCATCATCTCTTGTCTCTTGAAGTCGATCTTTAGATAATTTGACTAATCTCATAGCATTCACTATGTCTTGATCTTTTCTTTGCAAAGCTTGAGACAAGTCATTAGTAATGCCCAATATCAACGTCATCAAATGTAGATTGAAGACAAAGGAAAATGATTGAAGTATTAATAATAGATTGCTTGCTTCTCCATTCCTATCGGTGGACTCCTCAACTATAAAGCCAAGAACATCAATCACAGAAGAGAACATGGTAACTAAACTCATCAAAGTACCATAATGTGATCCCCAACGTGTGTCACTCGCACGAACGAGAGTTCTCTCTTGGTTGAGACCTTGACCACGTTCGATTTCATTATTTGATAAAGCCTCGACCACTTTTTCATATTGCTTGTCAAGAAGAAAATCACGACGTTTAGGAGAGCCTCCAAATATATTGACCACCATAGTCACCGAATCAAAGAGTCCGGCCATATAAGGACATTTCCTTGCTACCGCAACAAGAGCAAGTTGAAGTTGATGAGCAAAACAATGGACATAATATGCACATTGATTTTCTCTTAGAATTAATGCCTTCAATCCATTAAATTCACCTTGCATGTTAATTGCCCCATCATAACCTTGCCCACATAATCGATCAATACTCAATCCATGTGTAGCGAATAAATCATCAATGGATTCTTTGAGAGAAATAGCAGTAGTACTCTTGACATGTTTGATGCCTATAACACGTTCCATCACATATCCTCGTGAATCCACATATCTCAAAACAACCGCCATTTGCTCACTACAAGCTATATCACGAGATTCATCAACAAGAATAGCAAATAACTCATCCCCAAGCTCTCTAATAATAGCATTGGTAGTTTCAATCGAACAAGCATTGACAATGTCCTTTTGAATTGGTCTCCAAGATCAACCTTGAAGAGATAACAACAAAGGCAAAATACGGCATCTTTGTTTTCACTATACTCCAACCAATTGGCATTTCCGCTATACCAATAAGGAGAAAATCTTCTAAGTTGACCTCCTTTATATGTTTTCAGAAACTCAAGATTGCGTGGTTGACATGGACCTTTGAGCAAGTATTTTCTACGAACTTTCTCTCGAATGTTAGGATGATAAGTTGTTATATGAGGTCGTAGACCGGGATCACTCGGAAGATCGGGCAAGTTCATTTCAATTTGAACTTTTGGAAGCTCATGCGAGTCACTTTGAATTTGCACTTTACTCGAAGACTCCTCTTGAGGTGTAGGTGTAGGTGTAATTTTAAAGTATCTCTTCATATCTATAAAATCAATTAAACATAACATAAATATCCTAACTCTCAAGAAATAACATATATTATCTCTCAAATAATCAATTTTCCATGTGATATTAAAAAAGGAAATCAAACGCACTATCTTCTCAATACAAAATCGATGAATATAATATTATTGATCACTTAAACCACCTTTGCCGGATTGTTAGGTTCAAATGGATATAATAGAATTGATCACTTAAACCATAAATATTGAAGCTTTATATTCAATATTGAAATATAAATAAATATTATTTTAAATAAAATTCAAGCAAGTTTGGTTTAATTGGAAGAAAATTGAAATTATTAACTAATAAATTTAATTATTGAAGCTTTATATTCAATATTGAAATATAAATAAATATTATTTTAAATAAAAAAGCAAGTTTGGTTTAATTGGAAGAAAACGAAAATTAGTAACTAATAAATTAAATTTATATAATCTTGAATTAGTAAAGTGGGTCTTGCTTTGGGATTAAAATTATTAATTAAATAACTTTTGAGCTTGATTTATGTAATCAAAATTGACCTCATTATTTAAATAAGATTGAGTTAATGGAATGCTTACTTTATTAATGAAATATCAAATTTTATGGTTGTGGTCCTTGGAGTGTGGAGTGGCTTGTGACTTGTGAGTGGCTTGAGTCAGTGGTGGGACTGGGAGCTTGGGCTGGGGCCTAAGGCGGCTGGTGCTGGGGCCGCTGGTGCTGGTGTGCTGGTGCGGTGATGTGATGCAGGCAGCAAAGGTTAAGGTTTTCAGATTTGGGGGAGAATTGGAGCACATTTTGGGCTGGGCTAGAATGAGAGAAATGTTTGGATTATTGGTCTCATGGATACTTCATATTGGGTCATGTATTTAGATTTGACATTATATTTTATTTGGACTGAACTGAAAGTCTGAGACATAAACATAAAATGTAAGGACTTATTTTAATATTTTTGGCCCAAAGTTTATTAATACTACTATATTAAAAAAAAAAAAAAATTGAGTGGGGTCTATAGACCCCACTATCCCTATACTACATCCGCCCTTGACCACGTGTACTTGATGACGTGGTGCAGCGATTGTACTAAATAATATCTCCCTCATGTGAGGCCTGTTCTATCAACCATTAGCTAGATTGCCACAGATTGATCTGAATCGTTCATACGGTAACTTGGTCATTCCATTTTTTTTCTTCTATTGACTTTAATAATAATTTAATTTTACTAATTCACCCTTATATTTAATCTCTTTAAAAAAACTAAAAAAATCAAAATAACATAAGAAAAGACATTTTAGCCCCCATTATATTAATGCTAATTTAGTTAAAACATTAATTCGTGGAAAATTGATAAAGACCATTATACCCCTATTTAAAACCTAATTACTTAATTATCTTCCTCTCTTTCATAATCATTCAAATCTAATTGATTATTTCCTATTTATTCTTCACCAATTTTACATCATCCATAATGTAAAGTTGTTTTTGTACTATTCCATCGTTATCAACAAAGTTAATCAACACCTAATTACTTGAATATTGAATTTATTTTCTAAATTAATTGAGATGAAATTATTTTAATTCCAATTTTCTATAACTACGATTATTTTTTAATGATTATTTTTTAGATCATCATTCTAATTTTCTTTGATAATCTCTTAAACCTAATAACATTAAATCATTCTTTATAGTTTATTTTAACATTATTTCATGATTATTCGTACCTAATAACATAAATCATTTTTTAACATTTGTACATTTTTTTCAACATTATTTCATTTTCTTTCATATTCATTCATACCTAATTAAATATTTCTTATTTCATAATTCTCATCATTTTTACAATAACTCTTACCTGATTGTTGACTTTTCCATCATTTTCAAATTTACTACGGAGAGAATGAAAATCGTTGACGACAATTTGATCAACCACTGATTACATCAAATTTCATAACCATTCTAAAATTAATTATTTTCCTTTCGTTCATAATCATTCATGCCTAATGTTTATCTAAAACGCACGATTTCTTGTACAATATTTTCACATAACATTGGTTTATTTACATAAAAATACTGTAGATTAAATTTTTTTAAACTTTTACAAAAGATCCCTCAATTTATGAAAATTATATATTTGACCCTTATACTTTTAAAAAACTCACGTTCAGGTCTGACTGCAAAATATAAGTTGAAATATCAATTATTATAAGAAATTTTACATATTAAGTTTAACAAACATCCCTACTCCAGTCTGAGGACCCTATCCTGAGTCGGAGACTAATCTCTAATAACATTAATAACGTCCCAGCTAGAAAATACATACTTCAAAAAATCTTGAAGAATAATTTCATATAAAATTTGCCCATTTACATAAAAATACTACAAGAGATTAACATTTTTTAATATTTAACAAATGTCCCTCAATTTTTGAAATAAACATATTTGACCCCAAAACTTTTTTAAAGTGTACGGGGGTCCTATTAAAAAATATCATTTTCAAATATCAATGTTTATAAGACATTTTATATAATAAATTTTTCAAAAATCTTGTATAATAATTCCATATAACATTAGTTCATTTACATAAAAAGTCTACTTGAGATTAACATTTTTGAATGTTTCCATAAAGGTCCCTCTATTTCTTAAATGTACATATTTGGCCCCAAAATCTTTTAACCAATGTACATTAATGTTCAATTCAAAATTCATTTTCAAATATCATTTTCATAAGAATATTCATATATTTAATGTCAATATTTTATTATATATTTTTTTTTAAACAATTTGAATAAATAGATTGAAATCATAATGTAGCACATGCCTAAATATTTGTCAAAATCTTATTTTGAGAATTTTTTATGGATTTAATCAATTGTGGAAGTAAATCTAATTGTATGTTATTCGTACATTTATTTGTCAATTTTAATCACAAAATATGACTTTGAACATTGGTATGGGTGGTTAATATTTTCAACTTGGAGACCTGGGTTCAAACCCAATTGAAATAATTGTTTTAATTAAGATGATTAAAAATGATATAGAAGACATTTCGTGTTTATGTGATAATTTAAATTTTCTGGACATTTGTAAAATCGAAAATAATTAGAAAAATTAATCTATAGTAATCACTGATAATGGCGCGATTCTAATGAGTGGCCGCACGTGAATTCAGTTACCGAGGGTCTCACCCTAGGATACTGGTATCTAAACCCTATGGTATGAGGGAAAGAATTTATTTTTAATGCATGAATCAAGGCAATATCAATCATCATATCTTTCACAGGTCAAAGTTTGAAAACTTGGCTGAATAATGGCACGGGGATGGAAGAAATAATGCCCCTGATAAATTTTATTGTTTTGCATAGCATGTGTCAAGCCACCATTGGCCCGTTTTTCAACCAAATGTACAGAGCGCGTATTTAAGCAAAGTAATTAGCTAATTCATTGCAACAATTAGCGAATAATATGGCGCATCTTGAAATACGCACTCGGAGCGCGAATTGAAGCACGTGTCAAACATAGTCAGACAAATTAATTTACCTAGATCAAAACTAGTCCATGTGATCGACCTCATGTAGTTCGACATATCCATATGTCGAGCTAGACATCAAATCTGATCAATATTATTCAACATATATCAAATCTGCTCCATATGACTAAATCTGCAGAATTTGGTCTATACTTATTGAACTAAACTGATCTAGGTACATTCGATCATCACATTTGACCTATGATTACATTTATTCGACGTATATGGATCTCAAATTCGGACAATCCGACCCAAAAGACCCGACTAATCTGAAAGATCCCCTTTCCACTAATATAAATTATCCACATATGTTACTTTTACCGGTCAACATAACTACCATTTTTCTTTTATATTCCACTATACTTTGAATTTATCCGACTTAGGTATCGGAGGGTCAATGCCGGGTCAACCACCGACACAACTTGACAAGCTTATTTAAGCACAGGATTATGATCCTTGAAGTGGAGTCAAGCTTAATATGACCGGTTTGAATTTTATAGAGCGGAAATCAACATTACTTAGCACATTCAACGTGGAGTTACTTAAACGAAAAATCCCTTCATCAGAATTGTAACCTGAGACATTATTAGGTGCATCTATTGTACGATTGACGTGATCAGACATGGTTGGAATTTATTTGATTTTATTTTTGGATACAAATATGTGTAGAGAATGGGATATAAAGTTAACTTCTCAATTTAAGGATTAAATTTAATCACAACTGTGGATCAATTTCCGGTTCAAATGTATGTTTCGGTCAGTCAAATATTGGACATTTTTCGAGACTATTCGAAAATGTTTGGAAA
Organism: Penstemon eatonii; assembly: GCA_038501285.1. Lineage (NCBI taxonomy): Eukaryota > Viridiplantae > Streptophyta > Magnoliopsida > Lamiales > Plantaginaceae > Penstemon > Penstemon eatonii. Next base: position 2,206,346 of record CM076708.1, on the reverse strand, counting down.
CACTAAGGAAAATCTGTAAAAAAAAGTCACTAAATTTAGGAAAATAATAGAGTTTTAGGCAAATAAATAATTTCGGAATTACATCTTGTTTTCGTTTCGCCTGATTCAAAAACGAAAACTTTTCAATGTTTTTTATGGAAAAGATGAAAATTTTGATCCATGATCACAACTGCCGTGGAACGAATGCCGTAAATATTTTTTTGGGTTGGATCCAGACAAATGTGATAAGATTCACAATCAATCCTAGAAATAAGGTATTTTGTAATAGATTTAACTAATTTGGCCCAATCAATTTTAATAAGGCCAACAAAAAATTCTTCAATGTATTGAACACAATAATAAATGATAGATTTTTTCAAAATTTAAGATTAAATGCGTCAATTAGCAAAGGAAATTTGGATGTATTTTCACTATTTTGGACGTGGCTGAAAATATTTCGGTTGAAAGTTTTGAATATTGTTTCAAAACTTATGTGAAACAACTTAAACATGATTTGAATATATTTTCATTAGAATCTTTTAATGTAAAATAATGATAATCAAATGGTAAGCCGGGTCGGAAAATTTGGGTTATGAATATTTGAGTTTTAGGGAGGAAATGTATGTAATGAATGTCCATTCATATACTTTTGTATTAAAGTAATTGATATTATATTGTTTGATACTTTATTTAACTGAAATATTACTTAATTTAGTTACAACACTTGTTCTTTGATACGGTAAAACCATTTCAAATGACACTTATCCCAACAAAAATTGGAATGTTGCATACCAAAATACATCCAAATCCAATAGAGTAATTTTGTCACAATAAATATCTTATATCCTTTTCCGAAGTTTTTTTTAAATGCAAATATTAAATAATAAGAAATTATTTAAATAAATGAAAGAATATGACCTACTATTGGCAAATTTTTAAAAATGGTCCTATAACTTTACTATTTATTTAAAAATAAATATGTAATTAAAGGACGAAAATTGAAACTTATTCAAAATTAGATGATGAAATTTGTTAATACAGAAAGAAAATTAAAACTTATTGAAAATGATGAATTTTGTTATGCATAGGACTAAATTAAAATTAAATGAAAAATAAAAGACTACATGTTTTAGAAACTAAAATATTGGAATAATGCAATACTAAAATACATCCAAATCCAATAGAGTAATTTTGCCACAATAAATATCTTACATCCTTTTCGATGTTTTTTTTTAAATGCAAATATTAAATAAGAATAAATTATTTAAATACATGAAAGAATATGACCTACTATTGACAAATTTTTAAAAATGGTCCTGTAACTTTATTATTTATTTAAAAATAAAAATGTAATCGGAGGATAAAAATTAAAACTTATTTAAAATTAAATGATGAAATTTGTTAATGCCGAAAGAAAATTAAAACTTATTGAAAATGACGAATTTTGTTATGTATAAGACTAAATTGAAATTAAATGAAAGTTAAAAGACTACATGTTTGTTTGTTTAGTACAATTAGAGCTAAGAGATCGAAAGTTTAGGGGACTATTTTTGCAATTTTGTCACCTTCAAATTGGAAAATCAGTTGAAACACATCCATCCTCACAATCACAAATTCACAACCCACTCCACTGATATTTTCACCCCTATTTCCACAAAAAGCGTCTTTGTTTTCACTATACTCCAACCAATTGGCATTTCCGCTATACCAATAAGGAGAAAATCTTCTAAGTTGACCTCCTTTATATGTTTTCAGAAACTCAAGATTGCGTGGTTGACATGGACCTTTGAGCAAGTATTTTCTACGAACTTTCTCTCGAATGTTAGGATGATAAGTTGTTATATGAGGTCGTAGACCGGGATCACTCGGAAGATCGGGCAAGTTCATTTCAATTTGAACTTTTGGAAGCTCATGCGATTCACTTTGAATTTGCACTTTACTCGAAGACTCCTCTTGAGGTGTAGGTGTAGGTGTAATTTTAAAGTATCTCTTCATATCTATAAAATCAATCAAACATAACATAAATATCCTAACTCTCAAGAAATAACATATATTATCTCTCAAATAATCAATTTTCCATGTGATATTAAAAAAGGAAATCAAACGCACTATCTTCTCAATACAAAATCGATGAATATAATATTATTGATCACTTAAACCACCTTTGCCGGATTGTTAGGTTCAAATGGATATAATAGAATTGATCACTTAAACCATAAATATTGAAGCTTTATATTCAATATTGAAATATAAATAAATATTATTTTAAATAAAATTCAAGCAAGTTTGGTTTAATTGGAAGAAAATTGAAATTATTAACTAATAAATTTAATTATTGAAGCTTTATATTCAATATTGAAATATAAATAAATATTATTTTAAATAAAAAAGCAAGTTTGGTTTAATTGGAAGAAAACGAAAATTAGTAACTAATAAATTAAATTTATATAATCTTGAATTAGTAAAGTGGGTCTTGCTTTGGGATTAAAATTATTAATTAAATAACTTTTGAGCTTGATTTATGTAATCAAAATTGACCTCATTATTTAAATAAGATTGAGTTAATGGAATGCTTACTTTATTAATGAAATATCAAATTTTATGGTTGTGGTCCTTGGAGTGTGGAGTGGCTTGTGACTTGTGAGTGGCTTGAGTCAGTGGTGGGACTGGGAGCTTGGGCTGGGGCCTAAGGCGGCTGGTGCTGGGGCGGCTGGTGCTGGTGTGCTGGTGCGGTGATGTGATGCAGGCAGCAAAGGTTAAGGTTTTCAGATTTGGGGGAGAATTGGAGCACATTTTGGGCTGGGCTAGAATGAGAGAAATGTTTGGATTATTGGTCTCATGGATACTTCATATTGGGTCATGTATTTAGATTTGACATTATATTTTATTTGGACTGAACTGAAAGTCTGAGACATAAACATAAAACGTAAGGACTTATTTTAATATTTTTGGCCCAAAGTTTATTAATACTACTATATTAAAAAAAAAAAAAAATTGAGTGGGGTCTATAGACCCCACTATCCCTATACTACATCCGCCCTTGACCACGTGTACTTGATGACGTGGTGCAGCGATTGTACTAAATAATATCTCCCTCATGTGAGGCCTGTTCTATCAACCATTAGCTAGATTGCCACAGATTGATCTGAATCGTTCATACGGTAACTTGGTCATTCCATTTTTTTTCTTCTATTGACTTTAATAATAATTTAATTTTACTAATTCACCCTTATATTTAATCTCTTTAAAAAAACTAAAAAAATCAAAATAACATAAGAAAAGACATTTTAGCCCCCATTATATTAATGCTAATTTAGTTAAAACATTAATTCGTGGAAAATTGATAAAGACCATTATACCCCTATTTAAAACCTAATTACTTAATTATCTTCCTCTCTTTCATAATCATTCAAATCTAATTGATCATTTCCTATTTATTCTTCACCAATTTTACATCATCCATAATGTAAAGTTGTTTTTGTACTATTCCATCGTTATCAACAAAGTTAATCAACACCTAATTACTTGAATATTGAATTTATTTTCTAAATTAATTGAGATGAAATTATTTTAATTCCAATTTTCTATAACTACGATTATTTTTTAATGATTATTTTTTAGATCAACATTCTAATTTTCTTTGATAATCTCTTAAACCTAATAACATTAAATCATTCTTTATAGTTTATTTTAACATTATTTCATGATTATTCGTACCTAATAACATAAATCATTTTTTAACATTTGTACATTTTTTTCAACATTATTTCATTTTCTTTCATATTCATTCATACCTAATTAAATATTTCTTATTTCATAATTCTCATCATTTTTACAATAACTCTTACCTGATTGTTGACTTTTCCATCATTTTCAAATTTACTACGGAGAGAATGAAAATCGTTGACGACAATTTGATCAACCACTGATTACATCAAATTTCATAACCATTCTAAAATTAATTATTTTCCTTTCGTTCATAATCATTCATGCCTAATGTTTATCTAAAACGCACGATTTCTTGTACAATATTTTCACATAACATTGGTTTATTTACATAAAAATACTGTAGATTAAATTTTTTTAAACTTTTACAAAAGATCCCTCAATTTATGAAAATTATATATTTGACCCTTATACTTTTAAAAAACTCACGTTCAGGTCTGACTGCAAAATATAAGTTGAAATATCAATTATTATAAGAAATTTTACATATTAAGTTTAACAAACATCCCTACTCCAGTCTGAGGACCCTATCCTGAGTCGGAGACTAATCTCTAATAACATTAATAACGTCCCAGCTAGAAAATACATACTTCAAAAAATCTTGAAGAATAATTTCATATAAAATTTGCCCATTTACATAAAAATACTACAAGAGATTAACATTTTTTAATATTTAACAAATGTCCCTCAATTTTTGAAATAAACATATTTGACCCCAAAACTTTTTTAAAGTGTACGGGGGTCCTATTAAAAAATATCATTTTCAAATATCAATGTTTATAAGACATTTTATATAATAAATTTTTCAAAAATCTTGTATAATAATTCCATATAACATTAGTTCATTTACATAAAAAGTCTACTTGAGATTAACATTTTTGAATGTTTCCATAAAGGTCCCTCTATTTCTTAAATGTACATATTTGGCCCCAAAATCTTTTAACCAATGTACATTAATGTTCAATTCAAAATTCATTTTCAAATATCATTTTCATAAGAATATTCATATATTTAATGTCAATATTTTATTATATATTTTTTTTTTAAACAATTTGAATAAATAGATTGAAATCATAATGTAGCACATGCCTAAATATTTGTCAAAATCTTATTTTGAGAATTTTTTATGGATTTAATCAATTGTGGAAGTAAATCTAATTGTATGTTATTCGTACATTTATTTGTCAATTTTAATCACAAAATATGACTTTGAACATTGGTATGGGTGGTTAATATTTTCAACTTGGAGACCTGGGTTCAAACCCAATTGAAATAATTGTTTTAATTAAGATGATTAAAAATGATATAGAAGACATTTCGTGTTTATGTGATAATTTAAATTTTCTGGACATTTGTAAAATCGAAAATAATTAGAAAAAATAATCTATAGTAATCACTGATAATGGCGCGATTCTAATGAGTGGCCGCACGTGAATTCAGTTACCGAGGGTCTCACCCTAGGATACTGGTATCTAAACCCTATGGTATGAGGGAAAGAATTTATTTTTAATGCATGAATCAAGGCAATATCAATCATCATATCTTTCACAGGTCAAAGTTTGAAAACTTGGCTGAATAATGGCACGGGGATGGAAGAAATAATGCCCCTGATAAATTTTATTGTTTTGCATAGCATGTGTCAAGCCACCATTGGCCCGTTTTTCAACCAAATGTACAGAGCGCGTATTTAAGCAAAGTAATTAGCTAATTCATTGCAACAATTAGCGAATAATATGGCGCATCTTGAAATACGCACTCGGAGCGCGAATTGAAGCACGTGTCAAACATAGTCAGACAAATTAATTTACCTAGATCAAAACTAGTCCATGTGATCGACCTCATGTAGTTCGACATATCCATATGTCGAGCTAGACATCAAATCTGATCAATATTATTCAACATATATCAAATCTGCTCCATATGACTAAATCTGCAGAATCTGGCCTATGCTTATTGAACTAAACTGATCTAGGTACATTCGATCATCACATTTGACCTATGATTACATTTATTCGACGTATATGGATCTCAAATTCGGACAATCCGACCCAAAAGACCCGACTAATCTGAAAGATCCCCTTTCCACTAATATAAATTATCCACATATGTTACTTTTACCGGTCAACATAACTACCATTTTTCTTTTATATTCCACTATACTTTGAATTTATCCGACTTAGGTATCGGAGGGTCAATGCCGGGTCAACCACCGACACAACTTGACAAGCTTATTTAAGCACAGGATTATGATCCTTGAAGTGGAGTCAAGCTTAATATGACCGGTTTGAATTTTATAGAGCGGAAATCAACATTACTTAGCACATTCAACGTGGAGTTACTTAAACGAAAAATCCCTTCATCAGAATTGTAACCTGAGACATTATTAGGTGCATCTATTGTACGATTGACGTGATCAGACATGGTTGGAATTTATTTGATTTTATTTTTGGATACAAATATGTGTAGAGAATGGGATATAAAGTTAACTTCTCAATTTAAGGATTAAATTTAATCACAACTGTGGATCAATTTCCGGTTCAAATGTATGTTTCGGTCAGTCAAATATTGGACATTTTTCGAGACTATTCGAAAATGTTTGGAAACACTAAGGAAAATCTGTAAAAAAAAGTCACTAAATTTAGGAAAATAATAGAGTTTTAGGCAAATAAATAATTTCGGAATTACATCTTGTTTTCGTTTCGCCTGATTCAAAAACGAAAACTTTTCAATGTTTTTTATGGAAAAGATGAAAATTTTGATCCATGATCACAACTGCCGTGGAACGAATGCCGTAAATATTTTTTTGGGTTGGATCCAGACAAATGTGATAAGATTCACAATCAATCCTAGAAATAAGGTATTTTGTAATAGATTTAACTAATTTGGCCCAATCAATTTTAATAAGGCCAACAAAAAATTCTTCAATGTATTGAACACAATAATAAATGATAGATTTTTTCAAAATTTAAGATTAAATGCGTCAATTAGCAAAGGAAATTTGGATGTATTTTCACTATTTTGGACGTGGCTGAAAATATTTCGGTTGAAAGTTTTGAATATTGTTTCAAAACTTATGTGAAACAACTTAAACATGATTTGAATATATTTTCATTAGAATCTTTTAATGTAAAATAATGATAATCAAATGGTAAGCCGGGTCGGAAAATTTGGGTTATGAATATTTGAGTTTTAGGGAGGAAATGTATGTAATGAATGTCCATTCATATACTTTTGTATTAAAGTAATTGATATTATATTGTTTGATACTTTATTTAACTGAAATATTACTTAATTTAGTTACAACACTTGTTCTTTGATACGGTAAAACCATTTCAAATGACACTTATCCCAACAAAAATTGGAATGTTGCATACCAAAATACATCCAAATCCAATAGAGTAATTTTGTCACAATAAATATCTTATATCCTTTTCCGAAGTTTTTTTTAAATGCAAATATTAAATAATAAGAAATTATTTAAATAAATGAAAGAATATGACCTACTATTGGCAAATTTTTAAAAATGGTCCTATAACTTTACTATTTATTTAAAAATAAATATGTAATTAAAGGACGAAAATTGAAACTTATTCAAAATTAGATGATGAAATTTGTTAATACAGAAAGAAAATTAAAACTTATTGAAAATGATGAATTTTGTTATGCATAGGACTAAATTAAAATTAAATGAAAAATAAAAGACTACATGTTTTAGAAACTAAAATATTGGAATAATGCAATACTAAAATACATCCAAATCCAATAGAGTAATTTTGCCACAATAAATATCTTACATCCTTTTCGATGTTTTTTTTTAAATGCAAATATTAAATAAGAATAAATTATTTAAATACATGAAAGAATATGACCTACTATTGACAAATTTTTAAAAATGGTCCTGTAACTTTATTATTTATTTAAAAATAAACATGTAATCGGAGGATAAAAATTAAAACTTATTTAAAATTAAATGATGAAATTTGTTAATGCCGAAAGAAAATTAAAACTTATTGAAAATGACGAATTTTGTTATGTATAAGACTAAATTGAAATTAAATGAAAGTTAAAAGACTACATGTTTGTTTGTTTAGTACAATTAGAGCTAAGAGATCGAAAGTTTAGGGGACTATTTTTGCAATTTTGTCACCTTCAAATTGGAAAATCAGTTGAAACACATCCATCCTCACAATCACAAATTCACAACCCACTCCACTGATATTTTCACCCCTATTTCCCTCCACCCAAAAGCAAAAACCCGAACAAAAATGGCGGTAGTTAACTGCTATTGCCTATCAATCACCTCCACGGCCACATCCCAAGATTCCCCAAACACCTCATCATCATCATCATCACAGCCACCAAACACTAGACTACCGACCAAAATTATATTGCCGAACAAAAAGCCATTGAAATGGTCCACTGGGGTTGCTCCAGGTGATTACGCGGGCCCACCTACCACAACAAAGCTTAGAAAATACTGGGGTGGAGATGTAGACCCTCTTGAATCTGATGATTACTTGTGGAACAAAGATTTCATGGGTCGCATGAAAAAGTTCATTAAAGATTCTGATGCAGATAATGAAGTTTCCCCTGTCACTAAGGTTTTTTCACATATACATGGTTGATTTTTTTTTTTTTTTTTTTTTTTGGTAAGGAAAATTATTGGGTTTTTGTTTGTTTGTGTTGCTATTCTGTTTTTATGGTAGTGTTAAGTTGAAATTTAGCTTATACGGAACAATTTATAACAGTTCTTGAGATTGAAAGTGTTCTCTTTGGGATTTTGGGGTTTTTGCTCCATGATGATTTCTGCTAATTTAGATTTGTTATGAATATTGCTCATCCAATTTTGTAGTTTACTTGAGATTTTACAATAGAACTAATTTTTATGGCTTGTACATAGACTTTTTGAGTTCTTTTTTGGCTCTTTTGCTCTTTTTTGTGGTCTTTAATTGAGATTTAGCCTAGATGGATCCTGTATAATAGTTTTTTAGCCTTAATATGGGCAGTGTTTTATCTTAATATTGTTAAATAATTTTCAATGAATTTCTTATATATTTCATTAGTTCTTTTGGGAACCAACATTTCTGTGGAATACTGCTCAGTTTGATTATGGAATTTAATTGCATAGTTGTTTGTTCAAAATGTACAATAAAACTAGTAAATTCTGTGGCTTTTACATGGAATCTTTCGGTATGTAAATTATTTGACTAGTGATGTCATTTGGTCTTTTTTTTCTTATTAGGAGGTGCCTTCTGGCTTTCTAAGCTTGAATAGAGTGATGAGCTTGGATAAGTATGTTAAATTTTGTACTATTTCAACTCTTTTCTTTATTGTGCAATCTCATTATCAGTTCCACTAATTGAGTTTTCAGTATGGAAATTGATTTGAGCAAAGAGCTTTCACCCGTTTCAGCACCAGTAGTCGAACATCAAATCGAGCCCGAGGAACAAGTATAGTCGAAACTCCAAGCTCCCTTAGTTTATATGTAATGCGTTAATATTTGCATTTTCGCCGTTCCATTCTCATTATGTGAAATGACATTTAGGCCCTTAGCCCAACTGGTCGAAAATGGAGACCAGCACCAACACGTCGTGAGCTAGATAAGTGGAGCAGAGCTACTAAGGCTGCAACTGGAGGCAGTGTAAGTAGTCTAATTATTTAAGATTAATTTTTTTTTCATATCACATTAACGATTTTTCTCTCCGATTTTTGTTAAAGGATGTGATGTTTCGGGAATCAAAGAAGCCAAGAGGGGATCCCGAAGTTTTGGCCGCTCAGTCGAGAGAACAGTATTTTAAGGTTGTCTTCTCTAGCAATCTATGTATGTTAGCTCTTTCTTATAGTATGGTCTTTAGTTAGAAGCTCTTTTCTCCTCTCAGATGAAAAACAAATTGCAATTACAAACGCTGGGAATTGGTGGTGTTGGATTAGTGTCAGCTTATTTTTCTTATACTCCGGAAATTGCAATAAGGTACTTTCTTTATGTTTGGAACTTTAATTTTATTGAGAAATTTGATGCATGGAATCGTTTTCCTTAGTGTTTTACTCACTATAATCAAAGAATTGAAACATAACTTCAAATAACAGCATGTACTAATTTCTATCAAGTTTTCTCATATTTGTCTATATTTATTCCATTATGTTTGCCTATATATAATGCCATTATCGTGTATGTATTCATTCATTCAGCTATGGTGCTGGTTTGCTTGGTGCTTTAGCGTACATGCGAATGCTCGGAAACAGTGTGGATGCTCTGGCTGATGGAGCAAGAGGACTTATCAAGTATGTCATCATTTTAATTTTAAGAAAAATTTGCTCTTTTTAAAAAATCATAATTTTTTAGAAAACCTGGTGGGTCCGTTAATTAAGTATTTCTAGTCAATTTGGGGGATATTGGGGAGAAAAATAGAAATTTAGAAATAGAAGGGAGGTAATTTCCTGAAAAATGTATGTTTCCTTGGATGTGAAACTTGAAAAAAATGAACTTGAACGACGATAAGGATTTATATTTTGATTCATAAGATTTCCTTCTCTTTTCTGTAAATTAGTTTTGGTGTGAGCTTTTGTTTTGTTGGAAGACCAAAATGGCTCTTTCGAGGCTCGTTTAGATCATGAGAATTTTGTATTTGCAGAGGAGCAACCGGGCAGCCAAGGGTATTGGTTCCTGTTGTCTTGGTGATGTTATATAATAGATGGAACGGGTAAGGCCCGTTTGAGGGCATATTTTCATTCTACATCTCCTGAATCACCATTCGAGTTTTGTATCTCACTTAAATGCTTTTATTATTATGCACAGGATATTAGTTCCAGAATATGGATTCATGCACCTTGAATTGATTCCTATGCTCGTCGGGTTCTTCACGTACAAGATTGCGACTTTTGCTCAAGCTATTGAGGCTGCTTTGTCTCCAGCTGTTGGAGAAACAGAAGAAGCCTAATTTGACATATTTCATTGTATCTAATTACCTATTAAAGGTGGTGAAATTATTACTGATATTGATATGTATACATGATCTTTAGAAACGAAAATTATGATCAGTACCTCAATCATGAAAAATAGTCGCGTTGTATTCTTTCACTTTGTCGTCTTCGATTACTAGGGGCGTAAACAAGTCAAATCGAGTCGAACAACACATTATTTTTTTATGATTACACATCATTTTAAGTGTAGTATCTTTCTTCTTATCTGGGAATTATAGCCTAGTTTGAGTTTGATTCATCGTAGTGAGGTTCCTACTCCGATTGCTTAAAGGCAAGTCCAATCAAATTCGAAATATTTAACACTATGAAAACATATTATTTTATGTTCATGTCGTCGAGCTCGAAATGACCTCCAGTTTTACCGAGAGTTATCATCCTAATAAAAGAAAGCAAGTCATAACCAAATGTAAACACCTTTGCACCAAAAAAAGGTGCATATTTAATCTTATTATTGGACGCACATTTTGACATTGTTCCTTACCATAAAGTGAAACCATCAAAATTACACAAAATATACAACGAAAAAGATAAACTCACAACTTTATTCATATCTATTTTCTTCCACGATAATTTAGGCAGGCAGCATTATAAACCCAGCAAATACAGATTAACCATAGTTTATTTAACCAGTGTTCTGCAAACCAGCTGCAATACCCTTCATGGTCAAAATGAGGGTATCTTCTAACCCAGGAGCATATTCGCTAGTAGGGTTAAGCTTTACCAATTCCGCAGCCGCTTTGCTCGTATCCTTCTCCATGATTTCTTTCGACAGATGTGGTCGAATCTGAACACTGTAACTAGGGTCACGAACTCGCTTCAATGTGTAAATTTGACACACGTTAAGGACCGTGATATACGGATCCCTTAGTCTAAGCCTCTGCCTCAAGTAAGGGTCTCCTTCAAGTAGTTCCTTGTGTCCAGCAACCTAATATACACAAACAAATAAGTCAGCATTCTTGTTTCTAGAAACATCGGTTTGGTCCAAGGATATGTTTGGTTCTTGAATTGAATTTTAGTGAGTATATCACTCAGAAAGAACATTTTTTATGTTCATTTTTAATTACCTTATCATTTTACTCGGAGAGTTCGGCATCTGGCTTTGCACCCCAGAAATACACTGGTTTGGCACTTTGAACCCTCAAATTGCAATTATTTGGCACTATAGTGGGCATTTTACACCCCATAAGAGTGCAATTTGCCAAAGGATATGCAAGTCTAGGGTGCAAAGTGCCAATATATTTTGAGGTGTAAAATGCCAATTACTCTTTTATTAGTTAAAATCGAAGAACCAAACATAGCCTAAACTAAAAGTTGTAGAATAGTCAAAGCCCTTTTTACCTGAAGGATCAAGCTCTTAGTTGTTTCATAGTTTGCTCGTAACTTCTCCCCGAAAGGCCATAATTCCTCCGAGACTAAAAGTTTGTCATACAAAGCGGCAATTCCGGGATCTCCCTTGGAAAACACCATCTCAATTAAGTCAATTGTTACTCTAAAGAAAGGCCATGCGTTGTACATATCTTTGAGCATGTGAAGATTCCTTATATCCTTCTCGATTATGTGTCTCATTGCAGCCCCAAAGCCAAGCCACACGGGAAGATGAAATCTTGTCTGTGTCCATGCAAATATCCATGGGATAGCTCGAAGTGATTCTATTCCACCACTCGGTTTTCTTTTTGATGGACGACTACCAATGTTCATTCGACCATACTCCAACTCGGGTGTTGCCTAAAAAGGAATAAAGAAAACATATTAGATGCCATTTACAAGTAAATGAAGCAACAATTCAGCTTTTGCCTGTTATTCAATGCGAAAGTTATTCAATTAGAGCTAAATGGCAAAACACCCCCTGTGCTTCACCTAATTGGCAAAAAAAGAAGTTTACTGCAACATTTGAAATACCTTCATAAGTCAATAGGGGAGTTATTGTCAATTTTTTAAGTGAACATGGGGTTTATTGCCAATTTTAAAAAATTAACAGGTGGATCATTGTCAATTTTTAGGTGAATAGGGGTGTTTTTGTAGTTTATGGTGGGGGTATAGTTGTCATTTTTCTTGCAAAATATGTACTTCAGCTTGGGAGGGGTATTTTATTTGCTAATAAAAATAATACAGGGAGTTTTGTTGCCATTAGGTAAAGCATATGGGGTATTTTTGCATTTCACCTAAACATAAATATAACGGAAGAAACTAAATACTTACGAGGCGGAAGTATTCAACAAACCGAGGTTCTTGAAATACAACCGAACGGTACTCTTTCGTGGCAACAACAGCCATCTCGTCCATGAGCGCACGCCATTCGGGCTTTGGTGCAGCCGGAGGATTCATTCCGTGCTCGAGTGTAGCAGCCGTAAAACGCTGGAGAGTTCTAAAACACAAATGCTCCTCTCCGAAACTTTGTTCGATAACTTCCCCTTGAACGGTAACACGAAGAGAACCGTTAATAGTATCCGGTGGCTGAGACAATATAGCAAGATGAGTGGGTCCGCCCCCTCTCCCAACCGTTCCTCCTCGACCGTGAAACATCGTTAGCTTTACTCCGTATTCTTTAGCCACCTTAACGAGTTCCTCTTGGGCCTTGTACAACTGCCAAGCAGCGGAAAGTCGGCCAGCGTCCTTTCCCGAGTCTGAGTACCCAATCATGACTTCTTGTTTCCCGTTTATCCTTTTACGATACCATTCTATTGAAAAAAGTCGAGCCACGGCAGCAGGTGCAGCCTCGAGATCAGCGAGCTTTTCGAATAAAGGGACAACTCTTAACGGGTTTTTAACATTGCACTCTCGTTGCAAGAGCTCGACTGCAAGCACATCGGAAGTGGCAGTGGCCATGGATATTATGTAGGCACCGAAATTATCCGAGGGAAGTTCCGCGAGGACTTGAAATGTGTTTAGAACGTCGGCGATTTCCTCGGTTTTCGGAAGATCGGGTCCAAAAAGTGGACGTTTGCCACTAAGTTCGGAGAGGAGCCACTCTTGTCGACGCTCCTCGGACCATTCTTTGTAGGATCCTATTTCAAGGTGCCTCGTAATTGCGTCTAGGACATCGGTGTGCCTATCGGACTCCTGTCGGATATCAAGACGTACGAGGGATAGCCCAAATGTGGAAACTTGTCGCAGAAAATCGAGAAGGCTCCCGTCGGCAATAGGACGATCACCACATGCACATAGTGATCTATAACATAATTCAAGAGGTTCCAGAAACTGAAAGACAAAGCATAAGTTTGCATGAGAATATTGTTCAGACTTCAAAAGTTACAAACTGAAATTCAAGAATTGAATAGAGGTCCATAAGTAAAAATCAAAGAGTAAAATGCAAAAGTACCCTCTATGCTTTGTCTAATTAGCACAAAAAACTGTGTTATTTTTATTACCAACCCCCCCCCCCCCCCGTACTATTTTTTATTAGCAAAAAAACCCTCACATATTTTGCAGAAGAAATGACAATTATACCCCCACCAGAAAATGCAAAAACACCCCTATTCACCTAAAAGATTTACAATAATCCCCCTGTTAACTTTGAAGATTGACAATAACCACCCTGTTCACTTTAAAAAAATGGCAATAACCTCCCTCTTGATTTGTAAAGGAATTCAAAATGGGGTATTTTGCTAATAAAAAAGAACATGGGGGTTTCACTAATAAAAATAACAGAGGTTTTTTTTTTGCTAATTAGGCAAAGCACATTGGTATTTTTGCATTTAGCTAAAAAATTAAATGACGAGAAAAGATGGTCAGTAATAAACCTCTTCAACATTGGTAAAAGTTGACTCCTCAGGAATATCCGAATACCCATTTGCGAGTAACTGACGAGAACGTTCACGTGTATAATATAGCTTGTCCCTCACATATCCAAGAATAACTCGATAAGGCTCATTCGGTGGAACTTGCTTCCAAAACTCTGCATAAAAAGTGAAAAAAAATGTCGCGAAATGAACTTTGATAACATGACATTTACTTACAGAGTGAGAAGATTATGCAATATTTTGGAAAATTAAATATATTAACATACCAATGTAATGCTTCGCATCTCTCTTCGTGGAACTATGAAGATCATTTGCACGTGCACGAAGTTCATCGTTGCACCGCCACATTGAAAGCTACGGACGAATATAATCATAAATAAAATCAATTTCTCATAAACTTAAACATTATTAAGCTTTTGAGGTAGGAAAAGTCTAAAGACAATAAATACGGTCCAATACCTCAAACATGAGATCCTCTATCTGGGAGAAGTACAAATTAGCAGCCATCATTCGAGCTAGTAAACACACATCTCTTGTAACTTCAGGAGTCACTCTTGGATTGCCTGATTTGACAAATTACTTAGTAAAAATATTATATTTTTTATTAAAAAAATGTAGAATGCAGATTAGATTAAATAAGTGACATGAATAGAAGGAAAATACCGTCACGGTCCCCACCCATCCAGGATGAGAATTGAATTAGAGGGGCATTATAAGGAACACGCTCATTTATTCCGATATTTTTCAAAGCAGTGTCGACTCTTCGTAAGAATTTTGGCACTCCTTTCCAAATTGTTTCATGAAAATAACTCATTCCTGCTCTCATTTCATCTTGAGGAGTCGGAGGATTTCTCCTTATTTCATCTGTTCTAAATGCAGCTTGTATCTGCCCAAGCCAAATATTATAGTTCATAAAAATTGGTATTCTATAACATAAAAATTAATAATAAAAAAAGAGCGAAATGCAAAAATAACCTCTATACTTTGTTTAAGTAGCAAAATTCCCCTTGTGTTACTTTTATTAGAAAACCCCCGTGTTATTTTTATTGGCAAAATACCCCCTCTATGCTGGAATATGTATTTTGCAGGAAAAATGACAATTATATCCCTAAAAAATTAAAAAATACCCCTTTTAACCTAAAAAATTATCAATAATACACCTGTTAATTTTGAAAATAGGCAATAAGCCCCCTTGTTCACTTAAAATATTGTCAATAATGTCCCCATTGAGTTATGAAGGAATTCCAAATGGGGTTTTTTGCTAATACGAGATGAACACAGGGCAGAGTTCTGCTAATTAAAATAACACTGGGGGGAGGGGGGGATTGCCAATTAGGCAAAGCACAGGGGGTAGTTTTGCATATATTAAAAGAAAATCTAATAGTCTCATACCTCTCTTTGTAAGGCCTCGTCAAGCTCCTGCTTATCATCAGTAGTAATGTCCTTGGCATTTAGCTGAGTCAAACAGTTACGAATCCTGCGATAAAACGGAAAAAAAAGAATTTAATCAAACAATTATTGTTTAAATAAAGTTTGATATTATACTAGTAGACTATGCAACAAACCTTGCGTGTTTCTGAAGCAAAGATCTACGAACAGATTGAGTAGGATGAGCAGTTAATACTAAATCAACAGTTTGATTCTTTAAAGAATCAAAAACTTCTTCAGGGGACTTTTTCAATTGTCCCACGAGCTTTCTTAGAGTTTCTTCAATATTTGATTCAGTTGTAGCTGAGGCCTCATCGGAAAAGTCCCTTTTTTTTAACTTAATCCTCCGTCTGTATGCTATTTGAACTTCTTCAGCAAGGTTGGCTAAATTAAGCATATTGGAAAAAGATTTGGCAATTACAATGGAGTCCCCTGCATCCAAACTAGTAAGAACTCTACCAAGTTCTTCGAGTTTTTGTGGGTCCCGTTTCCCTTCATACTCGGCAGATAACTCATAACATTCTTGAACCTAGTCCATTTTTAACACAAGAACATAAGTTCATTAGTACACGAAGAATCATTCAAAGCCACACAAGTTACGTTAACGTGAAAGTAGGTAAAATAAATAATAGCTAGAGAAGTATGTGTTTCTCCGGAGATTATAAGAGTAAACAACAGAAAGTTAACTTTTTAAATATACAAAAGCTTATTTCTTAGATGTAGAGTAGCCTTTTGTCAAGATTCATTTAATAAGTCTTATTTTTCCCCTTGACCAAAAAAGTTTTTGGTGTATAAGGAATCATATTAGTTGTAGGTCTTATACATAAAAAATATGGTGTAGATGATGATGTTTACTAAACAAATTCAATGGGAAAGACACACACAAAAAGAATAAAAGAAAAAAAAGGATATAATTTCTTTTCTTTTATATACACAACAATTTCTCAAATCCAAAAACTTAAAAGTCCCATTTCAATATAAAAAAGCAACTAAATACAAAATACACAAAAGACTACCAAAACACTGTAAATAAAGTTTTTCCTTTCACCACGTTAACAAGAAACTAGTAGAAGTCTAGAACAATATAACAAATCCAAATGACATTTCAATAATTTAAGCTTATAGTACTATAACACAAAACCACAGTTAAAACACAAAATTAACCCTACTACATAATAAAAAATAAAAAAAAAAAAAAAAAAAGCCTAATTTAGTGAAAAATCAAAAAAAATTTGTTTTACCGTTTCTCTGATGCCTTCGCCATGCAAATCCTGAAGAATATCAAGAAAACGATCCAATAAAAGAGCATCATACTCCACGAGTTTATCATCCTCAGAAACTTTCCCAGGTGCTAAAAGCCTTAATTGTGCATCAATTGATGCCATTTTTTCTATTTTTCTACTCATCTTTCTCTTCCTCTATTATATAGACTAACCCAATAAAAAAAAGCTAACCTTTTTTCCCCTTCTTTTTCAACTAATTCCTACCCTCAATTCAATACAGAAAAAGAAAGGTTCTTGACAAACGAAAAAAGGAAAACCCACGAGAATTTTGAGGTTTCTAACAGTAAAAGATGAACCCAGAAGAAAAAAGAGAGAAATTAGAAGTGAATCACGAGAGAGAGAAGGGATGATAGGAAGGTTGTGGTGTTTTTCTTTTGGTTTTATAGAGTTTCTTTATTTTAGCTCAAGCTGAAAATCTTGATATTTGTTTTTCTTTCTGGCGTTTTCTAACCTTAACTAAATATACTTATAGCAGTTTAAACTGTGTGAGTCTAATTTGTAAAGTGAAGAGGATTCTAGGAATATGCCATGATTCAAACTAAAGATAAGATGTAGCACTTATTAATCTTTTTAAGAAACTAATCCTTGATCTCAATGTCGGTTGATTTTCCCAATTAGGGGGTGGGAGGAAATGCACAATACTACCCACTACCCCTATGTTATGTATTCCTGTTGTATCAATTATCATTTCAACCCCTATGTTATGCGAAAAATACATCAAAATATCATTTGAATTTTTCTTTTTGCATAAAATAATCTTGTACTTTCAAAAAACACCCAATCCGTTGTCTTTTGTCATTTTTTTACAATTTACGAGTCTTTTACATTTATTTAGCACAAAATTTTTATTTACTTTTGAATGTTTGTACAAAATTTTCTTATACTTTCAAATTTTTGCACAAAACTTACTTATATTTTAATATATAGGGGTAATTTAGATAATTTAACTAAAAATTAACGGAGTTAGTAACTAACGGAAATTGAGTATTTTATGTAGGATTTTTTAAAGTAGAAGGGAGTTTGGTGAAAAAAAAATTTACATAACGCTGGTAGTATCTTACACTTTTCCCCAATTATGGAGCTACTAAACAACAAGTTTAGGTAGTTATTATATTCCTAATTAATCGAACTGTTCTTCAGTGTTCTATGTGATATCAAATGAGTGGCTTGAGAATAGATTTTTCATATGTTGGGCCAGGTGTTTCCAAATGCTTTTTAATTTATTTTTTTTTTCACTTAAAGTATTTTGATAGTATTTGCAAGTAGGTGTTGGTGTTATTGTTTCTTTAATTGAAAATCATATTGACAAGAAGCAGCTAAGGAAATGTTTCTTTTATTGTTTCTTCTAGACGATATTTTTTATAATAATTATAGCTGATTTTTTATATATTTACAAACACCCCTACTTTTAAATAAAACTTATTTTTTAATTTTACTTTAAGCACCTGCTTTTGAATTTTCTAAAGCACTTTACTAGGAGAACAAAAGTTATCATAATTGGGTCTATAATTCTTTTATTAGCAATTGCTATACTATGAGTCAAAATAGTGACATTGGCTCCTATCAATTGAAGAATTGAATGTACTTCCACTGTAAAAAAAATAAGTTAATGGGTAATATGGAACATAATTGTAAGTGGAACCCACTTTAGAAAAGTGACGGGTCTTTGTGGAATCATATTTTACTCCTTGAGTAAATTAAAATGATATATTGTTATGTCCAAATTGAAGTACGAGTGAATGAGATATTGAGAATCCGAGATCACCTTTGAAATGGAAGAACGTAAAGGAAAAGGTTCTTATACCAAGGTGTAATTATGTGGTAGCCAAAATGCTCTCTCTTTTGCAAGCAAGGGTGGTTGCAAATACCGGATCAAATCTACACTCCGAACCTTTAAACTTGTTCGAACGAGTGACTTTATTTTTAATCGAGTTTGAATTTACTTGAACTTAGCTTAAAAAACTTAACTTTGTATTGATTGAATCCAGGTTTTGATTAAGGGATATAAAATCTAATATATCACTATTTTAATTTCCATAATCAAAACCATTAGAGAGGAATAGTGCATGACATTTATTCATTGCATTTTTATCAATTCAAATGTTCAAACATAGTTAAATGAAAATTTTAAACTGATTTTAGACGTATGGTAAAATACAAGTCTTATAATTTTTTTTTTTTTTTTGGTTAGAAACAAGTCTTATAATTCATTACTTTGAAATTGATGTTAGGAATTAGGATCATAGGTTGATAGGTAAAGTCAAATTCGTGTTGGCCCAAAACTTAATATCTTAAATCGAACCACCAAATTTATAATCATTCGGCCCAACAATTTTTAGAGTTTGATTTAAAGCATTGTTCATAATATGGTTGACTTGTGAGATTATGACCGATGTGGCACACGGGAATACTTGGTCCAACAAATATGTTCTACTATCTAAAATTAATTTAACATGGTTTCATGTTTTTCAAACTACACCTTCAAAAGTTAAATAATAAATAAATAATAATTACAAATTTTATTTTAATTTGATATAAATTAACTTATCTCTTACACAATTTATCTCACATAGTAATAAATATAATTTAACATAGAGTTCTACATATACTACAATCTAAACTCTTCTAAAAAAACCTACACTTACAATATTTTCAAAAATAATATCTCAAAACTCAAACAAATAAAATAACACAAATCAAGATTATTTGATAAATCTCCACTATTCTTCCTAATACAAGATAAAGAGGCCTTTATATTTTAATTTGTGTCACTCACGCGATATGTGGCGCAATGAGAATATTTATTGTTTTTAACATATATAATCGTGGAGTGGCGCAAAAGTAACATTTTTCATGACCGTAAGTAAATTTTAAATAAAGTTGTAAGTCAGTATTGTAGTAGAGTTATGCAAATATGAAAAAGCAAACTTAGTATTTTTTATTAATATAAGACAAATAAAGAATGTGAGAATTAAAAATAGAAAAGGAATGGCGTGCATTTGACCTTTGAAGGCACACTTAAAAAAAAGAAAAAAAGAAAGAAAGAAAGATTGCATGAGAGCATGCTGTCCAATTATATTTTAATTTTCTTTTAGGATAGTTGTATTTTTATTTAAATTTATTAACATAGGTATAAACTAGATGACCCTAATTTGTTAGTTGTTAGTATCTAGTAGAATCTTTTTCTTTATAGAATAAAATTATAGTCTAATACCATATGTTTGATCGTATCGATCTTTGTAAGTTTGTAATTTATGTAAAATGTTCGAAAACTTGCCATGAAACATCGATTCGTAGAGTTAATCATAATTCGCGCATGTTAAAAAGAATTCATTTGATATAATTTAAATCATATTTGTTGGTCCCAAGTGGTCAGAAGAGGTTTAGAGGGGGGGTGAATAAACCTCTTTAAATTTTTTCTATTTTAACTTTAAAACTTTTACTCTAACTGAACAGACTAAGCTGATCAGATTAGTTAGTTACAATTCTGTTCGCGAACAAATCTTTGAACAGCCTTGTTGACCACTCGTCTGATTGTTACTTAGCTGATTTTGTTAAAATCAGTTTTAATACTTAGAGTACTTGCAGCGGATTTTAAAAGTGTTTTTCACAAGTAATCTTAGCAGTTTGAAAGATGTTTCCCCAGATTTGTAAAATCTCCTTTTGAATCATTTTTCAAACAGTTAACTTAATGTGTTTTATGCGACTGAAAATATGCAGGTAAAATGCAAATAAAAACACAAACAATTTTTATAGTGGTTATATGGATTTAAATATCCTTTAGTCCACTCTTCCAAGTCACACAGATCTTGGGTTATACTATAATCACAAAGTTTACAGTATACTCTGCTTGCGCCAATCAACAAATGAAACGGCCACAAGTGCGCAGTAGGAAATCACTAAGAAACTCCTACTCTCCGAAGTAATATCACTCACTTAGACGGATATCTACTTCTCACAACACTCTTGATTACAAAATCACTCAGAAGATGTATTTTTCTTGGTTCTTCAACTCTGCTTTCGTCAACAAATGACTAAGCTGATGAGTGAGCTGTTCTTGAGACTTAAAGAATTTTGCTTCGAAAATTTCTCAGAGTTTGTGTTACTTGTTTCTTCTTCGTCTCTTTCAGCTATTTATACTTGAGGATTGAAAAGTGTCCGTTGAAGAGAGACAAGATTCAAATTCCTCGAGTACTGGTCCTTAAAATCCGCGAACGGCTCTTTTGCAGTCTGTCCGTACTGTGAACAGTACTATTCTGCAGGCAGCATTAAATGCAGCATTAAATGCACCCAGCTGATGCGAAGCATTTCTTCAATCATTTGTCTTTAATAACCTTGTACTTCAGCATTTATTACTTCAAGGGGCATTTATTACCGTTGGGAACACTTAATGATCTTCTTCTCTTGGCTGATAAAAGTGCGCGTCTGATGTCGAACAAGGCTGATCTCAAACTTGAACAAATCTGATTTGAGTCGGCTGATCTTCACCAGTCTGATAACTTTTCTTCAGCAGATCAGAAGTGTTGGACCTCGAAACTTTGACTCTTCTGATGTCTTCTTTACTTAGTCAAAATTCCTTGATAAGTTTATCAGCTAAGTTACTCCATACTTAGCCAAATATGAAGTTTTGGAATGCATCAAAACCTCCCTTATCAAACTTCCTTTAGTGCCTTCATCTTCATCTTTATCCAACAATTTCCCCCTTTTTGATGATGACAAAACTTCAGCTAAGTACCTGTTGAATACTTAAACTAAAGAATGTAATCCTCAAAAAATTTCTGAGATAGAAAATAATATGTTGGAGTGAACTTGACTTTTTATTGATATGATAAGATTGTTACAAATACAAGTACAAGTTCTTCAGATGAGATGTCTGAAAGATAGATAAAAGTAAACTGATTACAAGATTTTATCAATTTTAGCTATCAGCTTCTTCATCTGATCCTTCAAGCACTTCTTCATATTCATAAGATGACTCTTCGTCATCTTCTTCATCATCAGCTTCTTCTTCCAAGATTGCTTTGGCAGCTTCCATCTTTTCTTTTAGTTGCTGCTCTTTAATCAGCTCCATTGCTTTCTTGGCAGATTCAGTGTTCTTGTACTTGGTAGTTTCTTTTTCAGTCTTTCCTTCTTCTTCTACCTTTCCAAGCTTTTCAGTCTTGTCAGTTGTGTCTTCAGTTTCCTTGGCTTCAATAGTTGCAGCAGCAGTTTCCTTAGCTGGTTCTTCCCTTTTATCTTCCCCTTTTTTGTCATCATCAACCTTGATGACTTTAGAAGGTGCAACAGCAGGGTTGAGAGCAACTGTTGGAATCTTCACTCCAGCACACAAAGCCTTTAGATTCTGATTGACAACATCATGACTTGCTGTGAGATGATGAATATCAGTGCTGATGACGTCAGTCTTATCATTGAAGTAGTCAATGTTAAGGTTGATAGTTGCAATCTCATTCTGGACTTCCTGTGAAGCCTTTGCCACTTCTTGCAACATCCCTAGATTGATTTCCTTCTCTTCTTGACTAACTTTGATGAAGGTTGCAGTTAGATCAGCGATCTTGTGTTCAGCTCTTTGAAGGGCAGCATGAAGATGATTTACATCACCTTTCACGTCCTCTACATTTCTGTTCATATCAGTTAAGCTGTTCACTAACTGCAAAGAATGATCTTGAGGAATGGGAATACTGTTAATTTCTTTCTTGATAATCTCTGCTGTTGATCCTTGAACAGTTTCCAGCTGAAGTCTGTTTGATTCTCCCAATTCTGCTTTAAGTTCAGTCTTCAGCTCCTCCTTGACCTTCATCAGCTGCTGTTGATGCTTCTCTTCCAGTTCCTTCAAAGAATTCTCCATTAACATCTGGAAAGCTTCCATCAGTGATGAGTGTTCATCACTTGATGAAGCAGAAGCAGCAGCTTCATCCTTTTCTTCAATCTCCTGGTGGACAGGAATATCTTCCATCTTTGCGTCCTGATGATCTTCAGCATCCTTAGCATTCCACTCAATAGCTAAGGGTTCGTCAGCAGCCTTTTCAGCAGACTTATCAACAGTCTGATCAGCAGTTTGGTCAGCAGGCTTGGCCGCAGCTTTGTGTTCATCAGTGACGTCATCATAAAACAGGTTAGTGACGGTGCCATCATCGTTGAAGCATGTCGTCTGACGAATTTGCCTCACAATAATCCAAGGGTTGACAAAAGCGTTGTTACCCTCTGGCACTTCACTGAAATCTTTCATTTCCCTCCCAAAAATTACATGTTGAATACTTGGCAGTTGAGGGAGTTCACTTGAATGCCCTTGCTGATATCTGGATTTTTCTGCCCACTTATTCAGTGCAGTGATAACAGCAATCTTCACAGCCCTTTCTTCAACATCATCAGTCTTCTTTCTTTTCTCAGGCAAGGTACTTTGAATCAGTTTGGCTTCCTCAAGGGCAAATTCCCTGGCATAGTGATGCATAGCATCCCTAACATGATGAGGATCCAAAGCTTTTTGGATAGAATCTGTCTTTAGCCACTGTAGTACCCATTCTTCTTCAGCGACTAATTCCTTCAGATTCTGAAGTTCAATGATGGACCTGTTCAGCCTATTGTCTCTCCATCTGATATATCTAGGCTTCTCTTGAGTGAACATGGTCTTCAGCATTAACTTCTGATTGTAGTAGGCTAAGGATTTTTCAAACTTCTGGAAAAGCTCTTTGTTGTTATGTATGATCTTGAAAGCTTTCTTAATCTCAAACTTTTCCTTTGGTTTAGCTGCAGCAGCAGACATCTTTGGTTTTGGGGGTTCTTATCCTCCTTCAGCCACTTTAATCTTGATGCCACCTCCATGGACAGGTCCATAGGCATCAATTTTGCTCTTTTCAATGACCATGGCCAGTTCAGCATCTTCAGCAGCTTTTCTCTCTACTTCAGACATTTTTCTCCTGGCCTCATCCTTAGCAGCTTGAGCCTTACTTAGCTCAAGTGCCTTTTTCTCTTCAGCTTCATCTTGCTTCCTCTGTTCAGCTTCCTCCCTTGCTTTCTTGTCAGCCTTGGAAATCTTCTTTTTCCTCAGCACTATTTTCCTCTTTCCTTTATCAGCTGGAGCAGGGGCTGGACCAGCAGAAGAGATGGGAGCAGCAGCTATAGGATGGATGATTTGGACATCTGGATCTTCTCGAGGTTGAGCAACCTCAGCTGTTGGTGCACTTGGGGTTATCTGTTGCGCATCAGCTTTGTCAGCAACAGTTGTTCCAATAGTGTCAAGGGGTCTTTCAGCAGACTCAGGACTTGATCTCACCAAATTTACTAATTCAGTGTCCTTCTCTACAAAAGTCATCTGCTTCCTTGCTGACTTCTTTGACAGACCCTGAATAGGTCTTGAAGCAGCAGTATCCCTTACTTGGCTCCTTGTCCTGTAGGAGACATTTTCAGCAGGTCTTTCAGCTGATGGAGTTCTTGATGGTGATGCAGGGGATCCAGTCCTTACATCAGAAATTATGTTTTCTATAATTTTAGTGGCCTCTGTAGCAGAAGTCACTTTCTCCATCTGCTTAACCTCTTTCTTTTTAGGCTCATCAGCAGCCTTCTTCTTTCTAGTCTCAACAGCCAAGTTAGTTGTTTTGACTAATCTTCGTTGTCTTTTGGCAGGGACCTCCTTCTGTCCCTCATCATCAGCTTCCTCGGGCTCATCAGCCTTCCTCTTCAGAACAGGCAGATATTTGTTCATGGCTTTGGACTTGTGAATTTCCTTGCCATTCTTCATAGGACATCCCAGTTTGAACAGCAGATAACTGAGCGTAATCATGTGGTTGGTGTGAGGACCTTTTCCTTTCTTTTCATCAAGAAAATCAGCCAAGATGTACCATACTATGATGGACCAGTTGATTTCCATTCCATAGTAAATGGCAGCCATGATGATGAACCTCTTCATGGTAACAACATCTAGTGAGAAGGTGCAATTTTCAATCAGCTTGGACACCATATCAGCCATCCGCTGATACTCATCCTTCAGTTGCTTCTTCCTTATATTTCCAGAGAGTACTTCTCCCTCTTTGGCGCAGATCGCCCAGAACTGTTGGTGCTTTCCCTCCGTCAGTACGGTGATGTCATGTCTTCCACTGTTAGGAAGCCCAAACGTCTCGTGAAGAACAGCTGGGGTAATAGAGATGGATTTGTCTCCCACTGTAGCCTTAATCTCCAGTGTGTTGTAGTCAGCTTTCGCTGTGTTGTAGTACTCCATCACTTGATCAGTCCAAATGACTCCTTCCTGGTATTCCATGAAATTTACCAGCGAGGCAGCTTTGAACTTTTCGAGCAGTTCCTTCATCAGATCCGTACTAGATTGGTAGTAGGAATCATACACAAGGTACATACCTTCAGCAGCCATTGTAGATCTGTAGAGATTAGGAAGAAAAACGAAGAGAGTTTTGCAGAAAAATTGCTCAAAAATTCTCACAAGTACTTTTGAAAGTTTAGGGTTCGTAAAGAACTACACGACTGATCAGATTGGGATTTATAGAGTTGGGGTATGTCGGTTTCCGTGATACCAGCCAACCGTTAGATCTGTTTCTTGTCAGTGCTGATCGTGCGGTGTCAGTTACGACCTTTCAAATTCAAAAGATATTTAATGAGGAGCGGGAATATGTACCGCCCAACATTTACTTATAAAAGCGTGTTTTTAAATAGAGCGTTTTAAATAGTTCTGCTTTTATATCATTAATCAGATGAGTAAAATAAACACTTATCTGATTGACCACTGTCCTGATGACATAGTTGTTATCAGAGAGTGCCAATAGCTGATAACCTTCCTCAGCTGTTTGTCAATCCAGCCAGATAACATAATATTATTCTTCGATAGTTGAGTCTTCTGTTGAAAACATAACTTCAACTAACTGACATTAACAAATTTCATCTTTAATTCAGAAGTACCGCTAGTCTTACACGTTCCCCCTGAGTTTAAGATTTCATAAGTTAACTAGTCTGTTGAAAGTTAATCCTTGAAGAAAACAGTGATGATTAAGCTGTTGAACTCCAGTCTTCTGATGAGTTCCCCCTCAGCTTATGCATCCAAATTTAGTAGTCCTAGCTCAGCTCTTAGAGTTGAAAACCTTACTTCACTTAAAGGTTTAGTGAAAATATCAGCAATCTGATTGTCAGTATGAACATACTCTATCATAACATTGCCTTTTTCCACATGATCTCTAATGAAGTGATGCTTGATCTCTATATGTTTAGTCCTTGAATGACTTGTAGTGTTCTGAGTAAGTGAGATTGCACTTGTATTGTCACAGTAGATTGGAATTCCACTGATTTTGATATTGTAGTCTTCTAGTTGATGCTTCAACCAAAGTATTTGTGCACAGCAAGCTCCAGCAGCTATATATTCAGCTTCAGCAGTAGATATAGAAACTGAAGTCTATTTCTTACTCATCCATGAGATCAGACGACTACCTAAGAACTGACAGGCACCTGTTATGCTCTTTCTGTCAATCTTGCAGCCAGCAAGGTCTGAATCTGAATAACCAATAAGCTCAAATCCAGATTCTCTAGGATACCACAATCCCAATTCTTGAGTGCCTTTAACATATTTCAATATTCTCTTGGCAGCTAAGAGATGAGATTCTTTGGGGTTTGATTGAAATCTTGCACAGACTCCAACTGAGTACATTATATCAAGTCTACTTGCTGTTAGATACAGCAAAGAACCAATAATGCCTCTATATTTGGTTATGTCCACTGATTTGCCATCTTCATCTTTATCCAAACGAAGACTTGTAGACATAGGAATTGTAGCAGTTGAGCTAGTTTCCATACCAAACTTCTTGAACAGATCTCTTGTGTATTTTGCTTGGCTGATGAATATTCCATCAGGCAACTGTCTAACTTGCAGACCAAGAAAATAATTAAGTTCACCCATCATGCTCATTTCAAACTTATTCTGCATCAGCTTGGAGAACTTATCACACATCTGTTGGTTAGTTGAACCAAAAATAATATCGTCCACATATATTTGCACAAGTAATATATGATTTTCCCATTCAATTGTAAACAAGGTTTTATCTACCTTACCTTTATGAAATCCTTTAATTAAAAGAAAATCAGATAGGGTATCATACCATGCTCTTGGAGCCTGTTTCAGTCCATAGAGGGCTTTCTTCAGACGATATACCTTATCCTCTTCTTGATAGACTTCAAATCCAGGAGGTTGTTCAACATATACTTCTTCTTGCAGTTCTCCATTGAGAAAAGCAGACTTCACATCCATCTGATAGACAGTGAAGTTCTTATAAGCAGCATAGGCTAGAAACAGTCTGATTGCTTCAAGTCTTGCTACTGGTGCGAATGTTTCATCAAAGTCAATTCCTTCTTCTTGACAATAACCCTTGGCCACTAATCTTGCTTTATTTCTGGTGACAACACCATCTTCATTCATCTTATTTCTGAAAACCCACTTAGTGCCAATTACTCTTTGATGACTTGGTCTAGGAACTAAGTACCAGACTTCATTCCTTTCAAATTGATTCAACTCTTCTTGCATAGCTTCTATCCAGAAGGAATCATTTAGAGCTTCTTCAATTTGCTTAGGCTCAATTTGAGATAGAAAACTAGCAAACATAGCATCTTGTGCAGCAGCTCTTCTTGTTTTCACTCTATCTAATGGATCACCAATCACTAACTCTGGTGGGTGATTTCTGAGCCATCTAAGATCAGGTTGCAAATCATAATGTTGTCCTTTGTCTTGATCTTGCAACACTACTGTTGGAGTTTCAGTAGTAGTCTGTTGAACATTTGCAGTCTGTTGAACAGTCTCTGGTCTGTCAGCTATTTGAAACTCGTCTGTTAGACAATCAGCACTGTGATTTTGAACAGCACTTGAGTTATCAGCTGAGTTTAAATTAGGTAGTATGATGGGAACATATTCTTCATTTCTTCCAATGTCCAATTTCTGAAAATCAGTAGACAGTTCTTGGTTAACACTTTGATTCTTTTCAGAAGATTGACTTGGCTCATCAAATACTACATGGATAGATTCTTCTATTAGTAATGTTCTTTTATTGAAAACTCTATAGGCTTTACTAACAGTAGAGTATCCTACAAAAACAGCTTCATCAGCCTTTTCTGCAAATGCAGTAAGGTGATTTTTCCCATTATTCAATACAAAACATTTACAACCAAAAATCTTAAAGTAATGAATGTTTGGTTTCCTGTAGTTCCAAACTTCATATGGAGTCTTGTTCTGATTTTTGTTGATCATGCATCTGTTTTGAGTAAAGCAGGCTGTATTTGTTGCTTCTGCCCAAAATCTTTGTGGCAGCTTGGCTTCAGCTATCATGGTCCTGACAGCTTCTTTTAGTGTTTTGTTTCTCCTTTCAGCAACACCATTTTGTTGAGGGGTTCTAGCAGCTGAATACTCATGATGTATTCCTTTGATATTACAATACTCTTCAACAGTAGAGTTTGTAAACTCTGTCCCTCTATCTGATCTGATCTTCAATATTTTGATACTCTTCTCATTCTGGATCAGTTCCATCAGATTGGTAAGATGTTCCTTGGTTTCACTTTTCTTCTTCATGAAAATCACCCAAGTATATCTTGAATAATCATCCACAACAGCTAGGCAGTATTTCTTTCCACCATTGCTGACTGGATCAATGGGTCCAAATAAGTCCATATGTAGTAGCTCCAAAATTCTTTCAGAAGATTGGTGCTTCTTGCTTTTGAATGATGACTTGATTTGTTTACCCTTCTAACATGCATCACAGAGCTTGTCTTTGCTCATGACTATTTTTGGAATCCCTTCTACCAGATCATTCTTGATTAATCTGTTGATGGTCTTGAAGTTTAAGTGATTCATTCTCTTGTGCCATAGCCAACTAACTTCACTTGGAGCAGATGCTACCAAACAAATACTTGAATTCTTGTCAGCAGAATTCCAGTCGACTATGTAGATATTTCCTTGTCTTCTTCCAGATAGAATTACCTTATTTGTATCAATCTGTTCAACGTAGCACTTATCTGTTGAGAAGATGACTGAATATCCTTTGTCACAAAATTGACTTATGCTTAGCAGATTATATTTGAGGCCTTTGACATATGAGACGTCAGATATCTCTATGTTTCCCTTGATTAATCTTCCTTTAGCTTTAATCTTGCCTTCTTTGTTGTCTCCAAATGTAACATTTGGACCATCCACAGCAACTGCATCAGTCAACTCATGTATGCTTCCACACATGTGCCTTGAACATCCACTGTCCAAGTACCAAATCTTCTCTACTTTACTCCTACTCCTAATCCTAACCTACAAAACAAAAATAAAATTGTTTTAGGTACCCTTATTGAGAGGGTCCTGAAGGATTAGTTCCACCTTTGACAACCCAAGATGTTGAAGTCTTAGGCTTCTTAGGTTTCTGAGTTTTGACAGGAGCATGAACAGTTTCATATTTATCATAATTAGCAGATAAGTCATGTTGATGATCAGTATGATAAGAATAGTGTTCATAAGCAGGGTAGGGTGCATGATAAGCAGGATATGCATGCATTGGATGAGCAGGATAAGGTGCACAGTAACTAGGAAATTGAGGTGCATGATACATAGGATGATATGCAGCAGGTTGCACATAATATGACTCATTTCCATACCAAGCATTTTGATTTTTCTTATTCTTATGCTTCTTTAGTTTACTTACAGCTTGCTCATTAACAGACGACTTAGTTTTCTCACTAGTCTGATTAGTCTTAACCTTATCAGAAGACTTCCTAGGACTCTTCTGTTTGGGTTTACTAGTCTGTTTTCCTACACTAGGCTCTTTGCTCTTTTTAGCCTTAGGAGATTTCTTCTCCTTTACCACTTTCTCAGATGAGGTAGGTTTAGAAGTTTGAACATACAGAATGACCTTACTATTGTCAGCAGAAATGAAATTTTCAGTATGATTCAATTCTAGTTTATCCTTTTCTAAAGGTGTCTCCTGTTTACTAGATGTATGCAAGGATGCAACAGTTGACTTATCATGAGACTCAATAATTTTCTCAAGTTCCATGATTTTTCCTTTATAGACCTCACATTCAGCTTTCAGAGATTCATGCTCTTGCTCAAGTAGTTTATACTCAGCTGATTCTTTAGGCTTTTCAGCTTTAAGTTTCAGTGAGTTATTTTGCTCTTTTAGCAAGTTCATCTCTTCCTTAAGCTTAACAAATTCTCCAGCAATAGTAGTATTATTCAACATCATTTGCTCTAGAGAATTAAATAGTTCATTATCTTGAGGAGTTACCTCATCATCTGAGTCATCAGATTCCTTAGCCATCAAGCAGAGGAGAGCAGGTTTCTCTTCATCAGAAGATTCTTCATCAGACGTGTCTGAATCTGAATCAGATGAGTAGACAGCAGCAAGCTTTTCTGCTTCAGCTACCATTGCTTTCCCTCTTTGATGCTTTCTTTCCTTTCTGATTCTCTTCTCTTCCTCAGTGTATTTTTCTGCTTTTGGATATGGACAATCTCTGATGAAATGTCCCAATTTCCTGCAGTTATAACACATTAGTTTTGCTGTATAATCATCTTTTTCTTGAGAAGAAGAGTTAGGTTTAGAAGTAGAAGCAGCATGATTGTATTTGTTTTTCATCTTTCTCTTATAGAACTTCTTGAAGTTGTTCATCAATAATGCTACATCTCCAGCAGTGTACTCCTTCTTGTTGAGTAGTGATGCTTCATCAGATGAGTCCACATCTTTGCTTTTCTGTGCTGGTCTTCTGGTGTTTTCAGCAGCAACTAAGGCAGCTGTGGGTCCTGAAGTTGAGGTTTCTTCAATACCCATCCTAGGCAGTTTATACTCGAATTCCTTGAGTACAGAGAACAGCTCTGTAAGAGAGATTTTTCCCAAATCCCTTGATTCTTCCATCGCTGTCACCTTCATGTTGAACTTAGGAGGTAAGGCCTTCAGTACTCTGATGGTTATCTCCTTGTCTGTGAAGGTTTTTCCAAGCTTCAATACTTCATTTAATATTCTTGTAAACCTTGTATCCATCTGATCAATGGTTTCAGAGGATTTCATCTTGAAGTTATCCAGCTTTTCTAGAGCAACACTCAGCTGAAGCTCTTTTATGGCGTCGTTCCCTTCGCTCATATCTCTGACTTTATCCCACATCTCTTTTGCAGTTTTGCAATGTTTGACCTTGTCAAACCGATCATTGTCCAGGGCTTTAGTCATGATGAATCTACCAACTTTGTCCAGATTAAACAGCTTTATCTCTTCGGATGTCATCTCTGTTAAGTCTTTTTCCACCACCAGTTCAGCTTCATCAACTATAATGGTCTTGGTGAATTTGAATGGACCTTTTATGATACATGTATACATGTTGTCATTGTAGGCTGCTAGAAAGATTTCCATTCTAATCTTCCAGTCTTCAAAAGACATACCAGCAATGTGGGGAACATGGCTGATACAATCCATTTTTCAAAAAGTTTTGGTTTTTCAAAAAGATGCTCTTTTGAAAAGTTTTAAAAACCTTTGAAAAACACTTGGATCAAGCTCGTTGATCAGGCAGCTGATTCTAATGAACCACCTGCTCTGATACCACTTGTTGGTCCCAAGTGGTCAGAAGAGGTTTAGAGGGGGGGGTGAATAAACCTCTTTAAAAATTTTCTATTTTAACTTTAAAACTTTTACTCTAACTGAACAGACTAAGCTGATCAGATTAGTTAGTTACAATTCTGTTCGCGAACAAATCTTTGAACAGCCTTGTTGACCACTCGTCTGATTGTTACTTAGCTGATTTTGTTAAAATCAGTTTTAATACTTAGAGTACTTGCAGCGGATTTTAAAAGTGTTTTTCACAAGTAATCTTAGCAGTTTGAAAAATGTTTCCCCAGATTTGTAAAATCTCCTTTTGAATCCTTTTTCAAACAGTTAACTTAATGTGTTTTATGCGACTGAAAATATGCAGGTAAAATGCAAATAAAAACACAAACAATTTTTATAGTGGTTATATGGATTTAAATATCCTTTAGTCCACTCTTCCAAGTCACACAGATCTTGGGTTATACTATAATCACAAAGTTTACAGTATACTCTGCTTGCGCCAATCAACAAATGAAACGGCCACAAGTGCGCAGTAGGAAATCACTAAGAAACTCCTACTCTCCGAAGTAATATCACTCACTTAGACGGATATCTACTTCTCACAACACTCTTGATTACAAAATCACTCAGAAGATGTATTTTTCTTGGTTCTTCAACTCTGCTTTCGTCAACAAATGACTAAGCTGATGAGTGAGCTGTTCTTGAGACTTAAAGAATTTTGCTTCGAAAATTTCTCAGAGTTTGTGTTGCTTGTTTCTTCTTCGTCTCTTTCAGCTATTTATACTTGAGGATTGAAAAGTGTCCGTTGAAGAGAGACAAGATTCAAATTCTTCGAGTACTGGTCCTTAAAATCCGCGAACGGCTCTTTTGCAGTCTGTCCGTACTGTGAACAGTACTATTCTGCAGGCAGCATTAAATGCAGCATTAAATGCACCCAGCTGATGCGAAGCATTTCTTCAATCATTTGTCTTTAATAACCTTGTACTTCAGCATTTATTACTTCAAGGGGCATTTATTACCGTTGGGAACACTTAATGATCTTCTTCTCTTGGCTGATAAAAGTGCGCGTCTGATGTCGAACAAGGCTGATCTCAAACTTGAACAAATCTGATTTGAGTCGGCTGATCTTCACCAGTCTGATAACTTTTCTTCAGCAGATCAGAAGTGTTGGACCTCGAAACTTTGACTCTTCTGATGTCTTCTTTACTTAGTCAAAATTCCTTGATAAGTTTATCAGCTAAGTTACTCCATACTTAGCCAAATATGAAGTTTTGGAATGCATCAAAACCTCCCTTATCAAACTTCCTTTAGTGCCTTCATCTTCATCTTTATCCAACAATATTTCCACTATTTCTCCTTTTTATTAATTAATCTCTCAAGGAAAAATCTATAGCTTTCTAAAAATAAATCTACAGTCATTCTTTTATTTGAATTTCAAACAACCAACTTTTTTCAAATACTCGAAATTCGAAAATATCTTAAAATACCTTCATTTTTTTGAAAGTATTGAGTCTTCCTTAATTTTTAGAAGAAGAATATAGAAGTGACTCCAAGGACAAATGTGATTGATAAGAAATTTTGGCCTTATGCCATTTCCAAATGGCCATGTATATCAAATTATCTTAAACAAAAATTGTCAAAATATTGAGCTCCAAGGGAGCTCTTATATTTTAAGATCCATAAAAAATTATAAATTTGGCCCCTTGAATATAAGAGGCCAAAGCTAATTGTTAAAAACTCTTTTTGCATTGAAAGTACAAAGCTTTTGTACTTTCCCCCTTTGAAAATTAAAAAATATTTTAAAATAGTAATTCACAAAATATTTAATTTAAATTCATAGAATACAATTATTCAATCTAAATTATTCTTATTTTCTTAATATAATATATTTTTTAATTATATATATATATATATATATATATATATATCATAATTAAAAATAGTTTATTAAATATAATCTAGATGTTAGAGTGAAATTATGGTGTAATTTATAAGTAGAATCTTTAAATTTAAACAAGTTGTTGGAGTAAAATTGTGGTGTTATTTAAAAGTTGAAACATATAACAATGTTCATCTCTTAAATTTCAAGAGAGGCCATAATTTAAGAGGGTCTATGGAAATGATCATGCTCATGAAATGTCAATTTTCCCTTTAAGTGCATAAAAAGGTAAAAACTTGAAGATCCAATAAAATGGGGAATCTTGTTTTACAATAGAAGCATAAGTGATAGTGGATTATTCAAGAATAGAAGTAGATTTGCTTTATAAAAAAAAGTAGATTGAATCCACCGGGGTAGGCACACAATTTCCCTTCTATGAAATGGCCGGTTTAACAGGATTCAACCAATTTGTCTCACTTTTCAAATAATATTTCCGTGTTATCTGAAAAGCCAAACAAAAATATTTTTTGTTTTCAAAGATAAACTTATCATCTCTCAATTTTATTATCTTAAAAACTTCTCTTATCTTTAGAAAAAAAAAAAACTTACATAAAAAAAATAATAAAAACGGATCTACAAAAGTTTAGATTTGAAATCACTTTCCCAAACCGAAACAAATAAATAACATTACAAAAATTGGGACTTTAATAAAAATCTCAATTCATTTATAAAACTACTCTCAGAATCAGAGAATCAGATAAACCGGGCCACTTTATCCAATTGCAAGGAAGTCAATGCAAATTGTCCTGCCCACAACCTTATTTTTTGGACATTTAGTTTGAAATGGACCGTCTCTTTTAGTCCATGTAATATTCTTATTAATTTTTTTTGTGACGGGGATCCCCTTGTAGACTGGTTTTATTTTTCGTGTTAATTTAGAATGATAGTTTGGTTTATTAAAAAAAAAAAGAAAAAGGAAGCCAATGATAAGGGAAAAAAAAGTACTCCATTCCACCAACTTTACAGCATATACCAAGAGATATGCTGAAATTAGTCTAAATAAATTCGGCAATTCAACGGAATTTATAAGACTTTTCTTCATCTTTACTATATTAGTATATTTACATTTGATATATAAAGCAAGGCATATAATCCTGCTTAGCTTATCGCAAGCATATAGTATTTAAAACTTTGAATATCCAATTGACAAGCACATTCTACGTATATATGCTACATTTCCTACGAAAAAAATTTACTACACTTAACATGTCGTAGCTAGAGTGTAATCGAGTCGAGTAGTGTTGAACAACACACTATTCAAGTTTGATTTAATTTTTATCGAGCTTGAAATTTTGTGTTTGAGCTTGGTTTGATTTTAAATTGAGCCGAGCTCAAATGAGTTTTTATCGAACGAGCTCGAGTCGAGTATCGAGTAGCTTGATATTTCACATGTATTTTTTTAATTTTTAGCTAATTGAATTGAACTCGAGCCAAGCTTCAAAAGTTATCAAGCGAAAAATGATGTTCAACCTTGTTTGATTAGTGTGACGAACCAAGCTCAAAAAAAATTTGATCGAACGAGCTCGAGTCAAGTATCAAGTAACTTAATTTATTTTCAACCTAGATTTTCAGCCCTAGACTCGTAGCAATAAATTATAGTAGTCTTATTAGTTGCTTGTTATATATTCATTGGCATTTGTTTTTATTGCATTTGTTTTTATTGTAATTTGTTACTATAAATAATTTAGAATAATTACTATAATTAATTAATATTCTGTAGTGGACAATGATGTAATTCACTGTCTCACTAGCTAAGAAAATTATATGTTTATATCTGTGTGACATTGTTAGTATTAGGACTGTTGATGGAGCAGTTTTAATCTGCTGTCCGAATTCGATTCATTTATTCGTCGTTATATAGTTCGATGGATGCGATCCTATTAGAAGACCGTAACTAAAAAAAAATGGGAAATTATCAAAAAAAAAAAAAAAAAAAACTAAAAATAATGGAAGGAATATGGATCTATTTCACTCTTATTTATGTATTGTTTGGTTGTCGGGAAAGTGAAGGAAAATCAGTTTTTTTTCTCCCACGTTTGTTTGGATAGCAGGAAAGGAAGTTAATATTTTCCTTCAACTTTTCTGCAGGAAAATTTTGTGAAGAAAAAATTTCCCCACCAATTTTGGAAAATTTTTACAGTAAATTGCAAAACACCTCTTGTACTTTGTATAACTATCAAAATCCCCCATTTGTGATTTTTTCTTACCGAAAGCCCCATTGTGCTTATTTATTGGAGTATTAGCAAAAAAATACCTCTCAAGTCATAAAACAAGTATACTCCCACAAAATGACGCAAAAACACCCTTTTACCTAAAGAGATTACCAATAACCCCTATTAACTTTGAAGACTGATATAAATTAGGTGACTAAAAAATATAAAATAGCCTCAAATTAATTTATAATAAAGTTAATATAATGAAAACATGATTATTCATACAATATCTTATCAACAAAGAAAACGTAATTCATAATCAAAGAAAAATATTTATCAAAAATATTATATTCCTAAACTTTCTTAACAACCAAACAATTGCAAGAAAATAATTTTCCTCATAACCAATCATGTTGAGGAAAATAACTTTCTTTTTCTACAATTTTTCCACACTTTCCTGACAACTACAAATTCCAATCCAATAAATATATACCCTTATTTATTCCCAAAACAAGATTGATAATTTTATGGTTATATTTAATTTAACTCACATATTCAAATTTTCTTAACTATTATTCATATATTTGGATGAAAATATGGATAAAAATGTAATTATGAATGAATTATTAATTATTATCATCTTAACCTGATGATAATATATTATTAATGTTACTTATTTTAATAAAATATTATATATATATATTTAATTATTTGATACGGATCAGATCGACTTAAATTCACATTCGTTTCATGTATTTTAAAATTTGAATTCTTTATAATCGAATGAGATTCATCAAATCTCTAATTGAACAAAAATCTTAATAAATTGAATCAGGATCGAATTCAAATTGAAGTCCAGTCATTGAATCCTAAAAAAAACTATCAAGTTTCCAATTGAGATGGGCCCTAATTATCGAAAAAGTATGGACCCTCTTAGTACCGGATTGGCCCATTGTGCAAACAATGACTAATTTCAAATCATAGTGCTGCTGGATGGTGATGCTTATAGTACACAAGATATAATGTTGGACCCTTAATTATCTGTGTAGATATGCTGATAAATTGATGGCATATTAGTTAATTCTTTTTTTTTTTTTTTTTTTGAGAAGGCTCATTGACATTAATTCGTTATTATTATATTTTCGTTTCAAGTGCAATCTTTCTTTTTAAGCCCAATTAACCCTGCCACATCAATTCTGAAGGCCCGAACCGTTAACGAAAAATATTTTATCAAATTGTTGACAGTGTACAAGGTCATAGGACCCGGATTTGGATCCACTCAAATTAGAATCCAAATTCAAAATTCAAATACTATAAGGTTTGATGACCGGGTTTGTCGAATTAGATTCATTTGTTATATTGTATTGGTTCTTAATTTTATTTTTCATTTTATCATTCCTTATAAGAAAACAAAATATCAAATTACTTTATATTTTGAATTTTATATATTTATTGTATTTTTATCTTCAAAGATTTATGAAAATAAAGTATATGATATAATGATACGCATGAGTTTCAAAATTAAAGGTTCGCCGACAGTATAATTTGGCCCCTCAACAGTTGAATATTAGATTCATTCTTGTGGAGAATTGATAATTATGCTTGTATTTGTTATTTTTCTTGTCCAACAAAAATGTATGTTCACTTAAAAATTCACAATAATTTCGTAAAAGCTCACAATAAATCATGTGCTATTAAAAATATATAAATAGGATTTTTCTCCACTTAACAATTAGGCGATAATCCTTTATGGACTATGCTCTTTTCGTTTATTTATCTACAATCAACTCTTATTTTCTGGTGAGCGCAATGACTAATAAAATATTAATATTCTTTTCGTCCCAAATTTTTAATATTTCAAGTGATTTATCAGGTATTGGTTTTTTTACATTTATAGCGTTTTAAACTTTTTAAATATTAATATATATGATGTTATATAATATTATAAAATAATAGTTAAAATAAATTAATTAATTTATTTACTAGGAGTATAATTTTTTTAAATTTAGTCAAATTGCCTCAACTGTATCATCGGAGTAAATTTTTTTGGGACATATATAGTATAAAAATTATTTTGGTAATAAAAACAATTAAGACAAAAACAGAGGGGTATTCTTGCATTTTTTTTCCCATGAATGAAAATAGAAAATTGACATAAGCAAAGCAGAGTCACTTAAAAGGAAAAATGCCCCCACCCTTTCTGTCGTATACCTGCCGACTATGAAAATTGAAAAGACAGCTGACCATAAATTTACATAAATGGGTTTATATTAATTATTCATTATTATTTGATTGTAGTCGTATATGGTAAATGATTGAAAGGTTCTTTTGCTCCTTCAATTTTGGGACCATTTAGTCCTTTGGTCATGTAAAGTTAGTCCGTTTGAGTACTTTTTTACTGATTTGAAATTAGAACAAGAAAGAATATGTTTGCTTTTAATTTACAAAATTAATTATGAGCTTATGTCACTTGCTAATTGTGTAAGAATGTGAAACTATGATTTGAAAGACCGACGGGTTTGTATTTGAAAAACAAATAGATGCCCTACTTCACTTCTCGTGCGTGTTTTCAGCCGTCTAAATTTAATGTAGAGTTTAAGATAAAATTTTGTGTTATATGATGCGACATCACATTAATGGTTGAAATTTTCACATCTGAAGGTAAAACTTAAAAAGATGTTTACTTTGTGATTGTTTTGACATATTAAACTTAGCGTAAAGTTTAAAATAAAACTGACGTGACATGTTATGTGATTAATCATGAACTACAGGATAATTTGTCATCTTTCAGGGTAAAAACCAAAGAAATGCCTACTCAACATAACGCATGTTCGCACAAATTATAATTTACATAGAGTTTGAGATAAATGGTACATAAGATGATGATCAACCCTAAACTATTTGTCGGATGTGATGTTAATTTCAAGATAATAATCAAGATGCCTACTAAAGTACTTTGTGTGCATGTTTGCACATGCAT
This sequence comes from Penstemon eatonii, assembly GCA_038501285.1. NCBI lineage: Eukaryota > Viridiplantae > Streptophyta > Magnoliopsida > Lamiales > Plantaginaceae > Penstemon > Penstemon eatonii. The sequence goes on along the minus strand of CM076708.1, from coordinate 2,167,591 downwards.
ATTACGATATAGGTCGTATATGTCATGTTTCAAGGTGAAAACACAATAAATGCCTACTAAAATATGTATTTGGCTACACATATTAAAATAACGTATAATTTAAGATAAAATTGATACTCATTGTGATAATTAATCATTGATATGTGTCATACTTGTTATATTCCTAAATAATAACAAGAAAGGTGGTCAACTCAACTGCTTACTCTTTTGCGTAGGTTAAACTTAACATACTGTTTAAGATAAAAATCGAATCATATGCAAATTCGATGTATAGTTTAAAATGATTATGAAATGCTAATATTTTCAATAAGATTGACATGCCACCTCACTCAACCATTTCACATTGTTTAGCTAGCTAGTTCATTGCAATATTGAGCTTCGTTTCTCTTCACATGCATGCACACAATCATTTGTCAATTTCACTTCTAATCAAAGATGAAAAGAATCTCTTTTCTAGAGTACTTGTGGGAAACTCGTGTAGTAATCTTATGCTAAAGCCTAGATTAATGTAAATTATGTGGCTAGGAAAGATGTCAAAGAAAGGCCAACATGACCAAAAAATGATTGTACCTTATAAGAAAGTTGTACTTACTTTAATTGGATGTTAATAAAATTTACCTTGGTTGGTAGATGGCAATAGATTGAAAAGCTAGAGTGCATGTGTCGCTAGAACTTAATGTTTATGCTTCTATACCTAAAGCAACAATATCATAAGCTATTTCTTATTAATTAAAAGACTACGCACTAAAAATATTTGAAAATATGGGTCAAAGAGTTTGACCTTATACAAATTTTTAAAAAGTATTAAATAAAATTTGAATAACTAGTAAGATCTCACAAAACACCCAACTCACTCCGACATCCCGAATCGTCACTATTTTAATTTAAAACATTAATACTTATATTAACTCGAATATAAAATATTTAACTAAAAATATAATTTTTATTTTGTATTATATATAACATATTAACATTAGTATACACATTTACTTTTTATTTATTTTAACTATTTATATATCCCTCCACGGGGAATGTTTATTTCGATCTTAAATAATTTGGTTACAACAATTGTTCAAGAATTTCCAGAGTTTGGGGATAAAGCAGAGGCTGAATTTGGGCGGACTTCTCGGGCGCCAAACATTTTTTCTTTTTATTTTGGGTAAAAAATTTGATAATTATATTGTTACACTTGTCAAAAAGTGAAGAGAATTTTTTATCACACATTGATGTCACACTTTTAGGTCATATCAATATTTTGGATAAAATAAAAGATATTATAATTAGATTGAAATGTTCATTGTTACACATTTAAAAGACCGTAAATAAAGATTTCTCAAACAACTTCTATATACTGTACACCAAATTCAAATTTTCTTATTTACAAAATTAAAAAATTAAAATTCTTCTCATCTATTATAACACTTGTTAAAAAGCGAGAATAGAAGCACTTTGTACTAATTAAAAAAAAAAAAAGAGCACTTTGTACTTGCACATTTATTATAGTTAGGTAAGAAATGTGTAGGTATAGCTCATTTTTCTAGTAGTGATGAGTAATAAGGGATTAGAAACTGTGGACTATTATTGCAATTAGTTCTTAAAGCTTATTTTACCTTAATGTCCTTATATTTGAGTGCTAGCACATATATATGTGAATTAATAGTTTCACACTTTTACCTTATGTGCTAAGGTCCCATTATTCCTTAATACAGAAATAATATTCCTCTTATAGTGCCTTATGACACTTTTACCTTATGTGCTAATGTCCATCAAACAAATTATAATCATTCCGGTTGATTGACAGTTGATTGAAGTTCATCAACTCAATAACCTCTTACCTGAAAGTGGATCTACAATAATTAGTAAGGTTTTTTTCTTAAAAAAAATTATGGACATTTAATAACACACCTATTTTTTTATTTTATTTTGAGATGATAATTACATCAATAAATCATTGTTACATGAAAATATATCAAACAATATCATTACATCAAACAAAGGATAACTAACAACAATAATTAGAAAAAATATCCACTTTTAATGGAAATTCAACCTATGACCTCTAAATTAACACATATTTGGTTAATTATGAGTTTGGTATTCTCATCAATGTTACGAAGAACTAAATTCGCACAAACTTCTTTCAGTTGTGATACAATAAATACAGCTGTTGGGTACATTCTCCCAAAAAATTAGTTTGAACCAATGTTTTTAGAATCGGACCGGACAGTGAACCGATGAGTCGACTGGTCACTGATTTTACTGGTCGAACTAGTCGGACTGCTGATCGGACCGGATGACGTCATAATAATGTGATAAATATATTTAATTTTAAAATATATATGTAATATGCATAAACTTTAAACATTATTCTACAATTGATTAAAAATATACAAAATCTAAATGTTAATTTGAGTTAATTATCTAATTTATAAATAAATTTGGCTACAAATTTCTATAATTTATAAGTTTTAATTTGTAATAAAAGTTCAACAAAAATGATGTAGCTCAAATAATAAGGAAGTTATGTTTCATCTAAGAGGTTAAGTGTTCAAATTCCACATTTTACAAGAATTTTTAGTTTAATTTTAATGTTAAAAAAAATTAAAAAAATCGAAAAAAATAAAAAAACTAAAAAAAAAAAAGGAAGTTCAGAACCAGTCCATACCGGTTCGCCAAATTTGGACCGGTTCTGTCTGATTTTTGAGGCAGGCGACTTTAAGGGGTAATTAAATCGGACCGGACTAATCTCCGATTCGCAATCGAACCGGTCAAACTGATAGATCCGATCCGATTTTAATAACATTGGTTTGAACTAAAGGGTTCATGTGACTATGTTTAATTTGACCCCATTTTAATTATTAGTTTTTATTATGAAATGTTGGTTTGAATGATTTAAGCGGAACTTTTGAAATTCGACATTGATAATGTTTTGTTGTGAATTTTATGGGTTTGAAAGTTTAAGATGTGACCTTGATTGACTTTGAATGTTATAAAGAAAATAAATGGTAGGTGTCAGATTAATCAATAACTTTTATAATAAAGATATAAAAAAAAATACATATTATATATGTTTCAATAGGTTCCTGTGATGAGTTTCACTTGAGCTCAGGCCAGACACAAGTTGTATTGACTTTTATTTTGTTTCATGTTTTCATTGGAACTATAGAGCCATAAGGCTCTGTATCGAAAAAGTTTGACTGAGTTTGATCTCATTCAAACCGAGTCAAACTTCATTAGGTAAAGAGTTTAATTTGAAGATGTCTAAACATATTCAACCAAAACCAACAAAAATCCTATTTAATTTGAGACTAATAAAACTATGAATTTGATATTTGTTATATTTTTTTCACACATATAAACTTATTGATTTGACATCTACCAACCTCTTCCAAACCCCAACAACCAAAACTCTATCCAAATCACATCTTAAGGTTTTGAACCCCATTAACTAATACTCCATTTTCACTATCAATATTCCATTAAAACAATTATTCGATTCAATTTTCATAGTTTTGCCGAAAATTTCTGAACCACTGACAAAATTCAACCATGCTAATTCCATATTAAACCTAAAAGCCTAAATTTAATCTAAATGCATGTATTGATCGATCATGAATTGCATTTAATTCTAATATAGTTTACACTTTACACCAACAAATCTATGTCCAAAACTTTTTGATTGGCTAGCTCATGAATTCTTCACACTGCCAACATATATACATTAATACATATACGATTAATTACATGCATACATCAAATCGTGCTTCCGAAAACCTGACATGCAGCTCTTAGTTGTACGTATATAATTCTTTGTTTCCATAAATAATGTAGCGACTTTGAAAATATTCCAATTCCATCTGAAAATGACATCCATATAAAGAAAAGATACAAAATGCAACAGCTAAAATCTCGTGGAATAAGTTATTTTGTTGCATCAACTATTTGTTGGTTACTTTAATTTTAAAGTATGCTACCATAAAACATACTAAACAACTAGCATTAAAATAAAATTAAAATCTATAATAGTGTATTCTACCAACGGACTACGACCTCATTAGAAAAAAAAAATGACAACTCTAGACCTTCAATTAAATAGATCTCATCTATATCTGTTATGTAGCATACTTAACTACTTAACTTCCACATGATTGAATAATAATATGATCAATAGCTCAGAAAAGCAAATAATCAAATAATATAGAACATATATATTAGTATATACGAAGATATATGTTTAAATACACCACTTGAAATTAAAATATATGTACTATTTTTAGTTTCACGCTTTAATTGCAAAATTATAATTTTGGTCCTAATTTTTTAAAATATTTTTTTATTACATCGGCTTCTTTGGGATAAACAATGTAAAAAATTGATAATCCTAAGAGACCAAAAATTCTAAAATAGATATAATCCTATGGGCTATGGCCGGTTCAATTGTGATTTTTCTTAAAAAGAAAAAAAAAAGTTAGGACCATAAGTTTCAATTTGTGAAGTATGTGAAATATTTTAAGAATTTGAGATTAAAATTATAATTATGTAAAGTACGGAGTCACAATGAAGGTTCAAATTCGCCCCTTTCCTTCATCAAACATATATAGTAGGTAACCTAATTAACATTCTTTGTGTCAATTGTCAAGTTTGTTACGCTATTGAATTCGGTTGTCACCTATCATCAAACTTTGACAAGTTTTCCATTCAAAAAAGAAAATGACTGAATAAAAATTCCGAATGAATGATTAATCACAAATCATATACAAACATATTTGGTTTGTGATCGGATCTAACATGATTAAATTGAATTTGAATTAAAATTTTCCACACTTGTCATGTTCATGATTTTTTTATTCAATTCATGCTAATTAATTTTCTTTGTCACGTGTCCCAATTCAATTATATATATATATATTATTAGTCTGGTCTCATATAAAGTGATGAATAATAATGAGAAATCAAGAAAAATGAATTTTAGTGATAAAATATTAAGTGACATTGTTGAAATTATCACTTTTTGCATATATTTAGTGATAAGAATATTAGTTTTATCACAATAATAATAGTGACAAGTGCAATAATGACAAAATATATTTTCAAGTTATCACTAATGACTATTGGTGACAAGTTTATGAGACTTAAGTTGACACTACTGACAATTAGTGACACCCTTACAGTGACAACTTAGTGACAATAAATATTGTCACTATAATTTAGTGATAACCTTTTAGTTGTCACTAAATGTCAATAGTGTCAACTTTTTCACATTTTTTGTCACTAGTGTGTCTATATACATCAGTTTAGTGATAATATTAAAAAATTTGTCACTTTGTCATTTACTATTTTGTCATTCAAATTTAAATTTTTTGTAGTGAATATAAGTTTTCAACCACAACTTTATAATTCAAAATTTAAGTTCACGGCAACAAAAATGGATTTTAGTGGTAAAATATTAACTATTAAGTGACATTGTTGAAATTATCACTTTTTGAATATATTCAGTGACAAAAATATTGTTTTGTCACAATCACAATAGTGACAAGTGTAATAGTGACAAAATTGTCATTAATGGATATTAGGAATAATGGTATGGAACTTAAGTTATCACTATTAATAATTAGTGACACCCGACAACCTAATTAAATTAATAAATATTGTCACTATAATTTAGTGAGGAGTATCACTAATATCAATAGTGACAACTTTTATATTTCTTGTAACTAATGTATCTATATACATTATTTTATTTTAGTGACAATATTTAAATTCTAATTTGGTTTGGTTATGTTGTCGATGAGTGCTAGCTTGATGTTGTGCACAAATATTTTATTTTTTCAATACTTCCTCTGTCGCAGATATTCTATTTTTTCAATATTTATTTAAATTATACGCTGAATTAAATTAGAGGGACATGCATTATAAATAATTTATAGAAAAGGGTGGAATATTGTCAATTAACGTAGAGTGCTAAACACTGCACATCACTATTTTTTTTCTTTAGAAAGGTTTAATTCTTTTCGAGGCGTATCGAGCACATAAAATAAAAACCTCTCCCAATAGAAATTTGAATCTGAGTCCATTAATTTTGTAGTAACTAATCCCCCCACTACACCAATCACCTGTTGATACACATCACTGTTTATCGATGTTAATTATCCTACATATATTTATGGGACGTCATAGATAAGTTATTTAAATGCAAGGGGGTGACAAATCAACCTCAAATCCAAACGAATAGTAGTCGTCATAATCTAGATGCAACATAAGCGTATGTTATTGGCAGTCGCTACCCTAGAGATACTAGAGGAGATTACATTTTGTCAACTAGTGCAGAGCTTAAAATAAATAAATTAAATAAATCCACAATTTTTCTTTAATAATGTTTATACGTTAAGTCGTACATATTAGTGGGAGACGATAATAATGACAAAATCGACCAACAATAATTGTTACTTAAATTTCTTGAAAAGAACGTAGCACCTGTTTGGTTTGGTTATTTTGTTTATGAGTTCTTGATGTTGTGCACAAAGTTTTAATTGATAGTCGCCTTGTAATTTAAATCTTTTAAATAAAAAATAATAAAAGTTTCATTTTTATTTGTAAACGCCTAATATATAATTTTCTCTCTAGCAAATGCCCTATGCGAGTTGACCTCGTCATGACATTAGTTTTCATAAAATTGTAGGACGCTATACTAATTGAGTTATAGTTAATAGCGATTTTACCTTATATCATTTTACAGTACAATAGTTCAAGCGTCACGTTTTAACATTACATATTCACATTATGAGCGCTCTTTGCTACGAGGACATGCAATTGTTGCCATAGAGGCCAACAAGTTTTCAAATCTTATTATTTATACTATGTAATTTTAAACTCTTAATTTTTTTTAGTTTATCTCTCTTTTGATTCTTCTAATTCATTTCAACCACGAAATTTTCTAAATAACCTTAGAAAAAAAAAAAAAGGAAATTGTAACAACCACAAAAATGATATTGCTTCATGAATAATTTATTTCTACCAACGTCTTCCAACCTCATAATTCCGGACAAGAATCCCATGAAAATAACCCTAATACAAGCACCTTTTTTAAATGCATGAAATAACAAATCATAAACTCTATGAGGTGGAAGTTTTTGCAGCTAAAGAGACAGTATTAGTTGTTTTCGTTTCAAATTTTGTTTCTAATGTTTTTGTGCGTCTTAAAACGATCAATTCATCTTCTTTATTTCTTTTCTCTAGAATGAAATTCTTTTCTTTGAAGCAAAGTAGTGTAATGATACTATTAATCAAATAAACACTTTCCTAACTTATATTTAAAATTATGCTTTAAAAAAAATGTGGGGACAAATTTCAAGGAAGAAGTGACTACTTAAAAAATGGGTAACTTAAGGCATGAAACATTCATATGTTATGTTTATGGTATAAAATTACATTGTACTTTTAAATATTCAACATAATGCTATCTTTGAAATTTTGACATCAAAATGACAACTCATTCAACCACATAACAAGTGTATTGTACTTGCTTTATGATTTGTCACTCTTATGAGAGTTACATTCAATCCCAAATCAAATGTATTACACTTGCCGTGTAGCTACTTTGAATTTGGTCAACCCGATCCAGATAAGAATTTTTCGACAACTAATTATCAACTTCATCAATTATGTGAAATTTCAGTAGTTACTCTTACTAGTGAAATTAATTAGTTTAACTAATAAATACAGAGAAATTTCGAACAAGTTTTGTATAGCAAAGATGTTCGTGCATTTTACACCTCAAAAGAGGTAGAAAAAAATAATACTTCCTCTGTGTCATTGTTTTCACTCAATTAGTTACAGTATTCGGTCAAATTTTTTCGATTTTTAAGTAACTTATCACATTAAATTATTTACATTTATGATATATTAAAATTTTTAAATATTAATATATATATATATAATGCAATATGATATTATCAACTTATTAGTGAAATATATTAATTAAATTATTTATTATAATATTTATAAAATTAAATCAAGTTAATTGATAGAAAGGACAAAAAAATGAGACATAGCAAATATTAATAATCAAACATGGAAGAAGAAGAAAAGAAGAAGCAATAATTATCAAAAAAAAGAAAAAAAGAAAAAAAGAAAGAAAGAAGAAGCAACTGCATTGTGGCCCATCTCATGTCAACTCAAATATCATCACTCCCACTGATATGATCTTCTTCACCTTCCTATTTCTATTTCTCATTTTTTCCATATTTAGCACACTGCCTCTCAAACCTAAACCACCCCCACCTCCCAAAAAAATAAAAATAAAATTCCATGCTAGCTGTAATTAATTAATTAAACTTTACCAATGAACAGGGGCAAAGAATTAGCTGAAGGGTCTTCTTCACCCGGCGGCTCCGATCCATCGGCTGGCCAAGCCGTTACCCCAAGCCGGTACGAGTCACAAAAACGGCGCGACTGGAACACGTTCGGACAGTTCCTAAAAAACCAACGGCCGCCAGTTGCACTGTCTCAGTGCAACAGCAACCACGTTTTGGAGTTTTTAAGGTACTTGGATCAGTTCGGGAAAACTAAGGTTCATCTCCAGGGTTGCATCTTTTACGGGCAGCCCGAGCCGCCTGCCCCTTGCACCTGCCCGCTGAGGCAAGCTTGGGGTAGCCTGGACGCGCTGATCGGACGGCTGAGAGCGGCTTATGAGGAGAACGGTGGATCGGCGGAGATGAATCCATTTGCTAGTGGTGGGATAAGGATTTATTTGAGGGAAGTGAAAGAGTGTCAATCTAAGGCGAGAGGGATTCCGTACAAGAAGAAAAAGAAAAAGACAAGTGATGAGTCTAGTCCTCCTTCCAATATGCCATTTTCTTGAAATATTAATTGGTAAGTTTTTTATTTAGTTTTTTACATTAAATTTCAATTGGGAATTTAAGAAAATTACCAAGATCTAGCTTGTTTATATGTGTTTGCATGTATGCATTTCTCGAGTTATTTGTGTTTAATTTGTGTGTGTGTAGATTCATCTATGTTGTAAATGTGGTCTTTTTAAGTAGTAGTACAAACCCAAAAAATATTAATTTCCTTCACCAACCCTAATTATTGGGGATAATTCTCTTTTGGATCGGTCTCGAACCCACGATCGGGGTATTGGTTCGTTTGTTCCTTCGAACTCGATGACCTATATGGAGTAGTAAAATCTTGATCAACCAAGTCACTATGATGCTGAATTTAGTCACTATTTTGTACTTGAAATCAAATGAAAATTCATGTGGCTTTCAATTGAAAATACTAATTAGAACATAAATGTACACCACACTTATATATTGCTAGACGTTGTTTCGGACGAATAACGGTACATCCCCAAATATTGTGTAACATAGGGCACGTCTCTCTTAGCCTTTTCCTTAGTTATCTCCTTGAGTTATGTAACTACATTGTGGAGAATTTAGAGAAAATATTCTACATAATTGCTAGGTTGGGTGGCTCGTTTTCAAGTAGGAACATCGTTCGGTTCTTTGTTTGACCCCATATCGACCGCGATACGAGGTTGCGGTTCGATTTCTACTTCCCTACATTTATTTTATTCGAGTTTGGACTTGCTATTTGTTTGTTTTTATAATCACCTAGCTAGAAACATAAAATACACAGTTGTAAAATGTAGGGACGATAGTAAAATTGTAATTATCAACATGTAACTCATTAAATCGTTATTCGTAAACATGTATTTGGTGACAAATAAATGTAGAGAAGTTGTCATTATATGTTGATAATTAGTGAAACAATATAAGTGGCAGTCAAAATATTGTCGTTGCTAAATTAGTCTTGTAAGAAAATTTATTATCATTAAATACTTGTCATATTTTACTGCGAACAGAAAGCCAAAAGGCCCAAATCTTTATCTATCAGGAAATGTAATTTCAAACCAAGTTTGGAATTCTAACCTAGAAAATGATGAAACTTTTTCACTGACATCAGGTGGAATTCTAAGAAAAAGAAAGGTAAAAGAAAAAAAAAATACAACACAAATACAAATTTATCAGACTGTACTTAGTACGAACTATATATATGTCAGCCTTCAAATTTTTTAAGCAACTTTTGGGATTCTGCCAGATCTTTTGCCCCCACATATTGGCATTTGAGTTAGTGATGAAAGGGCGCATTTTTGTGTATTGATCATATCAAATGGACAAATGTATTTTTTCTTTACTGTTTATATAATTTAATTAATTTAATGTATGATATTATATAGGAAGATAATCAATAATGTTATGATGAGTAAACTTTTTGTCTGCATATTTCCTTTTTGTGGGGTTTTTCATCCAATTTTTTAATTAATTGTATCTCTCAGGTGTACGAGAAATAGGAAACTAATGTTTATTTAATTGCTTTGATTTTTTGACAATCATTTAAAGAGCACCAACTAAGAATAATTACTACTAATTTAATTCTTAATTATTAGATTATCAACAAGATCTTTTTGAGGGCATTCTAGACATTTGAATTACAAAGCTTAACTGTCCTTTGCATCTTTATACTAGATTGCCTTTTTGTCATGTTCAGATTTGTGGGACATCACAATTATTTAATTTTGTCCCAAATCTTGCAAAAGTTCTTGGGCTAATTAATTACTAACTTGTTTAATTTGTGGGGTAATTAGTTAATTACCAATTTGTTTAATGAATGTGATTGGTCTGCATAGAATTAATTCAAATATTTTTATTATTTTCTTTCAGATTAACATGTATACGTGTGGACAAATCTGGTCATTTGATTTAATGTAAAGAATCTTTATAAATTAGAACTATTTATTCCACCACGAAAAAACAAAGTACTACTCATTCGCTAGGGTTTATTGGATGCGTAATGTCCTTGAGTGAGTACTTAATTTCTTGTGATTAATTGATATATCACTGCTAGTTCACAAAGATAATTAAGGTTCTGTTAATAATTTGTTTGAATAAGTTAATGTAGCGAACATTAACTATAAATTACGAGATTTTTTATTTTTTATTTTTTTATCACAGGATATGTCACATTGCAACTTTGGTATCATTAGATACGAAAATGCAGATTTGATACAACGGTTTAAGTTTTTATTGCAACTTTCATACCAAATTCCATTTTTTGGACGGAGATGGACGGAAATTGGATTTGATATGAACGTTGCAATAAAAACTTAAAATGTGGTATCAAATTTGCATTTCGTGTCCAGTGATACCGAAATTGCAAGGTGGTGATCTATCCTATTGTTTATGTTGGGGTGGTTTATGTTGGAATTTATGTTTGGAGATATGAAACGCAACATTGTTGCATTCTTCATTCATACGCCAAATGTTGTAAACACTTGTATGAAAATATTATAAGGCTAAGATATTGAGTATTTACTAACACCAGCTGATTCTGGGACAAGTGGGTCGTTATGCACAAACGAATCAATGACCTTGTTTTTTACTAGAATTATGAACACCTATATTAAATTTTAATGTAGATATATGAATTAATGTATCTAATTATATTCTTGGATCCACTCATTATTATTTATGTATCTTGACTCTCCACTCTATAGCTAGTAGATAACTTAAGTTCAAGTATTGTTATGCATTATTAATAATTCAATTATCTCATAAAGTTTACAAAGTGGTAGTAGGGTTCATGAAAAATTCATTGAAAGACCTTTGCAATTATGGAAATTCTTCATCATAATTATATTGATATATTTTCACTTTGTGACAGAAGCAAAGTGTTAGTATAAGGAATCCATATGGAGCAGCGAAATTTCCTAAGTTGGTTAAATCAACGACCGAAAAGCTTCAACCCAAATAATATTGTTGCTACTTTTCAGCTGTTTGAAAATTTGTAAAATTCTTATAAAGATTAATATATATATATGTTAGTCTGGCTGAATATTGTGTTAATTTGTGTATATTTTAATTTGTCTTTCAATTCATATGTTTGATATATTGCTTTCTGCGTTAGAATTATATTGAAAATTTGAAATGATATGTATTCCTATATGTAGAACTTGCATGAATTCGTAAGTTTGAGGCTTGCATATGGAAACAAATTGTTATTTAGTCCAACACTTTTGATCTTGAACGTACAATTTTACACTTTTAGTCTCACCATCTGCATTCGTCTAAAGTGAAATCAAAAGTACTGCAAAGTGAGCAAATATGGAACAGGATCAAAGGTGCAATTTTATAAATTACAGGACCAAATGTGTTGGATGTTCAGTCATGTGGAACTAAAAATATAATTTTGCCTTTGAGTTTGTGTATATTCGTTGTTATTTCGTTTATTCTAGGTATAGTTTCTTGAGGTTTATAACTTAATTCGAGTTACATGTTACATTTTCTTTTGATGATTTTTGGTTAAGCTTTGAAATGAGTTAGTAACAAATCAAGTCCAAGTTCAAATTTTAGTTAGGAGAGGTTTTCATATAATATGTCAAACGTACTGCAAAATGAATCAAGTTGGGTCTAATATTTAAAAACCAGTAAACCAAAAAAAAATCAAGTCGGGTCTAATATATATTCATATTTTGTTATTGAAGAATAATTTAAGAAAAAGCTATGGGTCCTCGTTACAAAATAATGAATTATTGTGTGCATAATTGCAATTACTGGAAAAATTGCAAAAAACTTTTTGGTGAAAAAACCCTGTAACAAAATTTATTTGGCAATTTTAATCATATTTCCAAATTCTTGAAATTGCAAAAATCATCGTGTAGCTAAGGTTCACTGGCAATTTTGCAAGCTAACTTTACATATATAGAGCATCTCTCACCCAAAACTACAAAATTTAAATCTTCTCCAAATTTGGAGACACTTTTCCACATCTAATTTCCCATCCAAAAACTCCAAAACACTATTCCACAGCCTCCAAAATATTATTCATTTATCAAATAAATGATTTTATCTACATAATCAAAGTTAAATGTTGAGTTGTTTACATAATAATATTAAATATGATTAAATAAAATTCCAATAATATTTAATATTCATGAAGTATTGGTGAATTCTTGAAAAGTTGTTTTCTATTTATAATTTTCCTGTTATTTTTTAAATATTATTTAGTTTAATTTTCTATATTAATTATTATTCATTTACAAGTTTTTTTAACTAAATTATATATTTTTAATTTTTAAATTAAATACAAATTATAACCTATTAAAAATATATTTATCAAACATATTCATGTTTTTATTATTAACTTACATAAAAAAATAGAAACGAGTAATAGTATAAATGATGTAAAAGTAATTAACAAAATAAAAAAAATAGAATATTTAGGGATACAAAGAGAATTAAAACAAGTGAAGTGATTTGAAGAAGCCTCCAAATCACTATATAAAATTCCATAATGACCAAATCACTATATAAAACTTCATTTCAAGACATGCTAGATATTTTTTTCTTTTTTTTTTTGATTTAGCATGCAAAAAAAGTACACACAGAGCAAGAACATTCCGATGATCATGCATGTAAATAAATGTAATGTACCCAAATTAAAAGACCTGAAAAATTCTTGTTTAGACAAGATTATTGGTAAATTGCAAAATTAACAATATAGATCTTAATAATAACAACCGCAAATAATAGTAGTATCATACAATTACCTCTTAGAAGAACCTGATAGATTCTTGCAATTAAGTTGCATGAATGTTGGTTTTCATATTGTTGATCAAAACTTCATCACAATAAGTAGAGCAAATAATAGAAGCTCCGCCATGAATTATAAGTGGATACAGTTGCGTAAACTATGATTTTTGTTTATAATTCTCTTGATTAATCTAACTAATTAAATTTTAAAAACAAATATTCCATTACACACAGATAAGTACTTATGTTAATTGCTAACTACTTATAAAACATATTACGCCAATACGACGTAAATGGTCATGACCATGTTAATTATTCATCGATCCTTGCTAAGATTCGTTCCAAACAAATTGGCTATATAAATGTGCAATATCTTTTAGGATTTGGATAGTACAAAAAGAAATATATACTTGTTGGAAATATTTTGTGGGTTTTCCGTTAATTGCAAAGTAATTAATGAAATTGGTTTATATAGATAGGACTTATTTGACCAATGTGATTGATCTAGGGAAATAGACTAATCACTATACAAAATAATGAACCCATGTTCGAATTCCTGTTGGAAGAGGTTCTCACGTTTTGACGCACCTTGAAAGAAATTCACAAAAGATAGGACTTTATTTGTAATCGACATGTATAGCCTTGTATCTTATAGCCCAGTGTGATTGACAGTCAATATCTGAATTTAAAGAGAAAATGCAAAAAATATGTAGGGACCTAGATTAAAAATACAAAGTCCTCCTAATATATAATAGAGCAAAAGACGAAAACACTCACATGATTTGTCTAACTGCCAAAAACCCTCCTGTTGATGAAGGGAATTTTCGTCTAAGTGTCTGGTCCACGTCAAGTGTGCCACGTTATGATGTTTTCCGCTCCACAGTATGGAATCCTAAGCCGGTCAGATCGAGCTGGACTCCACTTCAAGGTTCCTAACCCTGTGCTCAAAGAAACTCGTCAGGTTGTGCCGGTGGTTGACCCGGCGCTGACCCTCCGATGCCTAAGTCAGATCAATTCAATGCATAGCAGAATATAGCAGAAAAGTAATAGTTAAGTCGATCAGAATCTACCTTTGGAAATCCATAAATGCCTTCTATTTATAGATTTCCATGTTGGATATTTCGGGTCGGATCTTTCGGGTCGGATCTTTTCGGGTCGAATCAAATGGTATTTTGATGTCGAATGGAGCAGATTAATCTGATCCTGGATGTCGAATGGAGCAGATTAATCTGATCCTGGATGTCGAACGAGACAGATTAATCTGGATTGGATGTCGAATGGAGCAGATTAATCTGATCCTGGATGTCGAATGGAGCAGATTAATCTGATCCTGGATGTCGAATGGAGCAGATTAATCTGATCCTGGATGTCGAACGAGACAGATTAATCTGGATTGGATGTCGAATGGAGCAGATTAATCTGATCCTGGATGTCGAACGAGACAGATTAATCTGGATTGGATGTCGAATGGGATCAGTTTCATACATAGTTTTAATAATGATATTGATTTATTTGTATGTCGTGGAATATGCAAAGTCTTTCATCGAATATTTCGTATATCATTGGTTATGTCGAATTAATGCCCAGTCTGCTATATATCGAACATGTCCAGTCTGATATATGTCGAACAGGAGCAGATCTTGGCCTCTGTCGAATAAGAGCAGATATTGGTCTATGTCGAATAAGAGCCCAATCTGACACGACCAGATCTGGACCATGTCGAAGAGAACCAGATCTGGTCTATGTCGAAGAGAACCAGATCTGGTCTATGTCAAAGAGAACCAGTTTGGTGTATGTCTAATAGGAGCAGATTTCTAGTCTTAGTTTGACTTTATTCTGACGTGTAACTTGCCATGTCATTGATTGAATATTTGGTATATCAATAGTCCCCCAAGTTCGAGAGTTCTATTGTAAATCGAAGTTTCGAAGTTTGTAACTTGAATTTTCGAATTCCTAGTATATCAATAGTCCCCCAAGTTCTAGAGTTCGATAGTAGATCGAAGTCTGGAAGTTATAATTTTGAACTTTATGATGCAATTGTCAATTTAATGGGTGTTCAATTTTACTTTCTTGATCGAACATGTTATTGAGGCTCTCATTGGTTGAGAAGCTCGAGGCATTTATAGTACTTGGTGACTTTTTATGTCGTCGAAGTTTTGAAGCTTTAGATCGCATTTTTGGTCGAAGTTCGACCTATACTTTATCAATATTTGATGTTGATTTACTCTGGTCGATTTATTGAATGATGCAAACCTAATTTTGGTCGAATATGTATCAATTTGAACAACTTATATGTCGAACAAATAGCACTTTGGTCGAACATGAATCAATTTGAACAAACAATCATTTTGGCCGAATAAGAGACCATTCATTTTGGTCGAATTGGAGACCATTCATTTTGGTCGGATAAGAGACCATTCATTTTGGTCGAATTTGGACTCATTTGATCTAATTCATTTGATCAAACATGAGACCATTCATTTGGTCGAATAAGACTCCTTTGATCTAAGTCATTTGATCAAACATGAGATCATTCATTTGGTCGAATAAGAGACCATTCATTTTGTCGAATAAGACTCCTTTGATCTAAGTCATTTGATCAAACATCAGACCATTCAATTGGTCGAATAAGTGATCATTCATTCATTTGGTCGAATAAGAGACCATTCATTTTGGTCGAATTTTAACCTAACACATTAATCGAACTTAAGCAAAGTTTTGACCGAATTGCAATCCTTTCAAGACACCAGTTTGGTCGAAGACAAGATAACAAACTTTTTGAACTGCAATCCTTTCAAGAACACTTTTTGGTCGAAGAGAAGATAACAATTTCCTTGAATTTAACCACAATAATTTTGGTCGAATTGCAATCCTTTCAAGATCACTTTGGTCGAAGAGAATATAACAATCTCTTTAAATTTTAATCACAACAATTTTGGTTGAATTGCAATTTTTTCAAGACCACTTTGGTCGAAGAGAATATAACAATCTCTTTAAATTTAATCACATACAATTTTGGTCGAATTGCAATTCTTTCAAGACCACTTTGGTCGAAGAGAAGATAACATTCTCCTTGAATTTAACCACAATAATTTTGGTTGAATTGCAATTCTTTCAAGACCACTTTGGTCGAAGAGAATATAACAATCTCTTTAAATTTAATCACAATAATTTTGGTCGAATTGCAATTCTTTCAAGACCACTTTGGTCGAAGAGAAGATAACAATCTCCTTGAATTTAACCACAACAATTTTGGTCGAATTGCAATCCTTTCAAGACCACTTTGTTTGAATTTAAAGTAAGCAACTCTTTGGTTGAATTTAAAGTAAGCAACTCTTTGGTTGAATTTAAAGTGAGGAATTTATTGGTCGAATTTAAAGTGAGCAATATGTTGGTTGAATTGGAATCCTTTCATGACCACTTTGGTCGAGGAGGTTGATGTTTTGAAGCGATCAATCGATCAACTTATCACTTTGCAGTGTAAGGATTTCGACGCTTTGAAGCTATCGAAGAGGTTGATGCTTTGATGCAATCAATCGATCAACTTATCACTTTTATAGTGTAAGGAATTGAGGCGCAGTTGAGATCGAAGCTTTGAAGCCGTTCGACCGTTCACTTGTCACTTTTATAGTGCAAGGAATTGAAGCTTTGTGACCGTTTTCGATCTAATTTTTAGTCGACGGTTTGAATGTTGTCGACCAGATTCTTCACTAACACTTTTATCGTGTAAGGATTTTGATGCTTTGAAAGCTATCCACTTTTCAACTTTATCACTTTTATAGTATAAGGAATTGAAGCTTTGAAGCTTTTGATGTGTCGACTTATCATTTTTGTAGTGTAAGGATTCGATGCTTTGAAAGCTGTCAAAAAGATTAATGCCTTGAAAGCTATCAATTGTTTTATAAGAGCCGACACTATGATCATCTTAATTTGGTTGAACAAATCAAATGTTTCACATTTTGTATTTTGATCAATTTGGTCGAACAAGTGAGTAGCAATATATACGAGTATTTGGTCGAACATATTAGTACCAAGTTGGTCGAAAAGTAGCAATTTGATCAGATATTTTTAACAAAGTGTTTGGTCGAACAGATTAGTACCAAGTTGGTCGAAAAGAAGAGTAGCAATTTGATCAGATATATGAAACTGACTAGTTGGTCGAACAAATCAGTCTCAATTTGGTCGAAATAAGATGAGTATCAATTTTGATCAAATATATGAATAACTAGTTGGTTGAACAAACCAGTTCAATTTGATCAGGTGTTTTTGTTTTGAAATAT
This sequence comes from Penstemon eatonii, assembly GCA_038501285.1. NCBI lineage: Eukaryota > Viridiplantae > Streptophyta > Magnoliopsida > Lamiales > Plantaginaceae > Penstemon > Penstemon eatonii. The sequence goes on along the minus strand of CM076708.1, from coordinate 2,149,722 downwards.
AAAGCGTGAGGACTTGAAGCTTTTAAAGCTGTCGAAAATGATTGATGCTTTGAAAGCTATCAATTGTTCCACTTATCACTTTTATAGAGTAAGGCATTGAAGTTTTGAAGCTTTTGATTTGTCGACTTATCACTTTTATAGTGTAAGGACTTGATGCTTTGAAAGCTATCAACTTTTCAATTTATCACTTTTATAGCGTAAGGAATTGAAGCTTTGAAAGCTGTAGATCAGTTCATCTTAGCACTTTTATAGTGCAAGGGATCGAAGCTTTGAAAGCTGTCGACTGTTCAGAATTCGATGCTTTGAAAGCTGTCGAAATGATTGATGCTTTGAAAGCTATCAACTGTTCAACTTATCACTTTTATAGTGTAAGGAATTGAAGCTTTGAAAGCTTTAGATCAGTTCATCTTAGCACTTTTATAGTGCAAGGGATCGAAGCTTTGAAAGCTGTCGACTGTTCAGAATTCGATGCTTTGAAAGCTGTCGAAATGATTGATGCTTTGAAAGCTATCAACTGTTCAACTTATCACTTTTATAGTGTAAGGAATTGAAGCTTTGAAAGCTTTAGATCAGTTCATCTTAGCACTTTTATAGTGCAAGGGATCGAAGCTTTGAAAGCTGTCGACTGTTCAGAATTCGATGCTTTGAAAGCTGTCGAAATGATTGATGCTTTGAAAGCTATCAACTGTTCAACTTATCACTTTTATAGTGTAAGGAATTGAAGCTTTGAAAGCTTTAGATCAGTTCATCTTAGCACTTTTATAGTGCAAGGGATCGAAGCTTTGAAAATTTCATCACAGAATGGGGATCTTTTGCATGATCGAATGACTGGATTTTCATCTTCAACTCTTCTTTCTTGATTTTCTAACTTCTTGGTTAAACATTTGACCTGTGATGCAAGTTTATTCACTTCGACGGAGAATTCCACTGGTCTAGCTTTATTTCGATCAGTTGGGTGATATTCTTGCTCTTTTGGTCTGCTGTCTACTTCCTCCGAAACTGCTTGTCGATTCTTTCCTTTTCCTGAGCGATGTTCTGGAGCATTTGGTCGTCGACCTTCGACATCAAATAGCTTTGATTTATTCAACCAGTCTTTATGCGCTGTAGTGATCAGTTCTTGCAGCTCTTCTCGAGTAAATTTGAAAATTTCTTCTGGTGGATGTGAAGGTCCAGCAGCTTCCCGCTCCTTACGCATGCTAATTTGATCACCTTCGATATTGTCTCCTTGTTCCTCCCGTTCCCGTGCTGCAGTTTCTGCTATTGCTGCCATTGCTGCTTTTGATCTCGTTGTCATTCCTCCTCGAACACTGATTAGTGGTTCCCACAGACGGCGCCAACTGATGAAGGGAATTTTCGTCTAAGTGTCTGGTCCACGTCAAGTGTGCCACGTTATGATGTTTTCCGCTCCACAGTATGGAATCCTAAGCCGGTCAGATCGAGCTGGACTCCACTTCAAGGTTCCTAACCCTGTGCTCAAAGAAACTCGTCAGGTTGTGCCGGTGGTTGACCCGGCGCTGACCCTCCGATGCCTAAGTCAGATCAATTCAATGCATAGCAGAATATAGCAGAAAAGTAATAGTTAAGTCGATCAGAATCTACCTTTGGAAATCCATAAATGCCTTCTATTTATAGATTTCCATGTTGGATATTTCGGGTCGGATCTTTCGGGTCGGATCTTTTCGGGTCGAATCAAATGGTATTTTGATGTCGAATGGAGCAGATTAATCTGATCCTGGATGTCGAATGGAGCAGATTAATCTGATCCTGGATGTCGAACGAGACAGATTAATCTGGATTGGATGTCGAATGGAGCAGATTAATCTGATCCTGGATGTCGAACGAGACAGATTAATCTGGATTGGATGTCGAATGGGATCAGTTTCATACATAGTTTTAATAATGATATTGATTTATTTGTATGTCGTGGAATATGCAAAGTCTTTCATCGAATATTTCGTATATCATTGGTTATGTCGAATTAATGCCCAGTCTGCTATATATCGAACATGTCCAGTCTGATATATGTCGAACAGGAGCAGATCTTGGCCTCTGTCGAATAAGAGCAGATATTGGTCTATGTCGAATAAGAGCCCAATCTGACACGACCAGATCTGGACCATGTCGAAGAGAACCAGATCTGGTCTATGTCGAAGAGAACCAGATCTGGTCTATGTCAAAGAGAACCAGTTTGGTGTATGTCTAATAGGAGCAGATTTCTAGTCTTAGTTTGACTTTATTCTGACGTGTAACTTGCCATGTCATTGATTGAATATTTGGTATATCAATAGTCCCCCAAGTTCGAGAGTTCTATTGTAAATCGAAGTTTCGAAGTTTGTAACTTGAATTTTCGAATTCCTAGTATATCACCTGTGTTATTTTAAATATCATAAAACCTCCTGTGTTTGATTTTAAATACCACACTCGACCCAAATAGTATATACTTATAATTTTATTTTTGACTTTTGATGGAATGATAAGATTACCTCTATGCGTTTGTTTTTCTTTAAAATTTATTTATTCTTTTTGAAAAAACAAGTATATATTACTTCGGTCGAGTGTGGTATATAAAATTAAACACATGGGAGTTTTGTGGATTTAAAATGGCACATAGGGGATTTTTTGGGAGTTAAACAAAATATAGGGGTGTTTTTATATTTCAATGTCAGGGATAAAATTGTCATATTAAAAGCAAATTGTGAACAAATACTTACAATTTTGACTTTTGAAATACACTCTCTTTTTTGGGGGTGTATTTGACACTTATTTGAAATCATAGGAGGTTTTCTGAAAAATAAAATAACACAAAAAGATTTTTAGGAATTAAACAAAGCATATGAGGTATTTTTGTCTTTTGCTCTATATAATATTGCTCTCGAAATTTGTTTTGCAGTATGTACGTACGTAGTATGCTACAGATATTTTGAAAGCAAATTCTATATCCTTTTTTTATCATTATATTGATGAATTTATATATATTATATGAAGGGAGTACAATAATTGATACAAGGTCATACACAGGTCAAAAAGGAATGAGAGCTAATTTTAAGCATGGATGGCCTACTATGTGTATTTTATTTATTAAAATGAAACAAAGTCGAATTACATAGACTGATGGCATAAGCAGGGTTTCACGGCAAAGTAGTTATGAAATAGGAGAAAATGCTAAGTTGTTCCCAGTGTTATGCTAAACCTGCAAGAAATTATCTTGTCAAATTTTTATTGTGCAAAATTTTCTTGTGTTTTCAAAACCCTGCAAAAAACATTCAATTTGTAATAAATAGGTCATTTAGGATAGACAAATTTCAATAAATAATTTTAAAAATATATCACGTGAAGTTGTAGGGACCAACTTGAAGTATTATAGAAATGGTTTATCGAAATATGTCGATCCAAAACGACCTACTTTTTACAAATTAGGTGTTTTTTGTAGAGTTTTTGAAAACACAAGGAAGTTCGACATAAAAATTTTACAGGGTAATTTCTTGCTGATTTAGCATAACACAGGGGTGTTTTGCATTACCCCTATGAAATACTCCATCCGGCCTTTTTTGTTTTATTATCATTTGGTACAGCTGACTAGCCAATTTGACTAAATTAATAATAAATAATTTGATTAATTAATATATGTCATTAGTAAGTTGATAATATCGTATGACACCATACATATTAATATTTAAGAATTTAATATACAATAAATATGAATAATTTAACATGATAAATCATTTAAATGATTGAAAAGTTTAATCGGGTACTATAATTAATGGACAAATAGAAAAAGGACGGAGAGAGTACTAAAAATATCGATGAGATAGCTACGCAACTAATATTCAACGTACTTGAACATCGAAAACATGGGAAAAGGGAATTTAATTTCTTCGTGCCCACATCTGTTGACAAAATCAATAAACATTACTACAAAATCACTATCCATTTGGCACTCTCCCTTAAATTTTGACAGATTGAATGCAATTAGAATTTTACTATATTTAGTAGTTGTAATTTAGATATAACATTGTTGACAATAGTTCACAGTTTTAATTATTTTTTCGGATATTAATAATCAATTTAAATAAAAAATATATTTAAAGTGGTACGTATACATCATTGGACAATATTTTTCTTATGTTATAAGTCGATTTTCAGATATTTGAATCCTTGGAAAAATTGAATTCCTCGAAGCGGTAAGCTCACAGTTTTGGCTAATTTTTTATTGATATTTAAAATCTTATAAAAAAACAATTGTTCATATGGGTAAGTACAAAACCATCGATAATTTTTCATATCATTCAAGTCAGGTTTGTAATATTTTATGCCAGTGAAAAACTTAAAATTTTCTCCAAGGCGTAATTTCACAATTTTAACTAATTTTTTTGCGGATACTAAAATAATTTTAAATACAAAAATATACTCAAAGTGGTACGTACACAACCCTGTGCAATGTTTTTCTTATGGAGATAATTTCACTTTTCATACCATAATTCAACTTACTTTAGGGATTTGATACCACAACTTTTTCTACTGACACATGTTGGATGAAGATGAAGATGAAGGCACTGAAGAAAGTTTGATAAGGGAGGTTTTGATGCATTCCAAAACTTCGTAAAATTGGCTAAGTATGGAGTGACTTAGCTGATAAACTTATCAAGGAATTTTGACTAAGAAATGAAGACATCAGAAGAGTCAAAGTTTCAAGGTCCAAGACTTCTGATCTGCTGAAGAGAAGTTATCAGACTAGTGAAGATCAGCCGACTCAAATCAGATTTGTTCAAGTTTGAGATCAGCCGAGTTCGTCATCAGACTTATACTTTCGTCAGCCAAGTGAAGAAGATCATGAAGTGTTCCCAACGGTAATAAATGCCCCTTGGTGTAATAAATGCTGAAGTACGAGGATATTTAAGACAAATGATTGAAGAAAAGCTTCGCATCAGCCGAGTGCATTTAATGCTGCATTTAATGCTGCCTGCAGAATAGTACTGTTTACAGTACGGACAGACTGCAAAAGAGCCGTTCGCGGATTTTAAGGACCAGTACTCGAGGAATTTGAATCCTGTCTCTCTTCAACGGACATTTTTCAATCCTCAAGTATAAATAGCTGCAAGAGACGAAGAAGGAACAAGCAACACACTTTCTGAGAGAAATTTCCGAAGCAAAATTCTTTAAGTCTCAAGAACAGCTCACTCATCAGCTGAGTCATTTGTTGACGAAAGCAGAGTTGAAGAATCAAGAAAAATACATCTTCTGAGTGATTTTGTAAACAAGAGTGTTGTGCGGAGTTGTGATCCATCTTTGTGAGTGATCAAACTTCAGAGGATAGGTTTTCTGTGTGATCTCCTATTGCGAACTTGTGGTCGTTTCATTTGTTGTTCGACGCAAGCAGAGTATACTGTAAACTTTGTGATTATAGTATAACCCAAGATCTGAGTGACTTGGAAGAGTGGACTAAAGGATATTTAAATCCATATAACCACTATAAAAATTACTTGTGTTTTTACATTGTTTCAAAACTGCATATCTTCTGTTTGCATAAAAACACATTAAGTTAACTGTTTGAAAAAGATCAAAAAGGAGTTTATAAAACTGGGGAAACATTTTTCAAACTGCTAAGAATACTTGTGAAAAACACTTTGAAAATCCGCTGCAAGTACTCTAAGTATTAAAACTGATTTCTGCAAAATCAGCTAAGTAACTATCAGACGAGTGGTCAACAAGACTGTTCAAAGATTTGTTCGCGAACAGAATTGTAACTTACTAATCTGATCAGCTTAGACTGTTCAGTTGGAGTAAAGTTTTAAAGTTAAATTTGAAAGAAAATTTTAAAGAGGTTTATTCACCCCCCCCCCTCTAAACCTCTTCTGACCACTTGGGACCAACAAGTGGTATCAGAGCAGGTGGTTCATTAGAATCAGCTGCCTGATCAACGAGCTTGATCCGAGTGTTTTTCAAAGGTTTTCAAAACTTTTCAAAAGAGCATCTTTTTGAAAAACAAAAACTTTTTGAAAAATGGATTGTATCAGCCATGTTCCCCACATTGCTGGTATGTCTTTTGAGGACTGGAAAATCAGAATGGAGATTTTCCTTGCTGCCTATAATGACAACATGCATACATGTATCATTAAAGGTCCATTCAAATTCACCAAGACCATCATCGTAGATGAAGCTCAAATAGTGGTGGAAAAAGACTTAACAGAAATGACAGCAGAAGAAATAAAGCTGTTCAACCTGGACAAAGTCGGAAGATTCATCATGACCAAAGCCCTGGATAATGATCGGTTTGACAAAGTCAAGCATTGCAAAACTGCAAAGGAGATGTGGGATAAGGTTCGTGACATGAGTGAAGGCAATGATGCTATTAAAGAGCATCAGCTCAGTGTTGCCTTGGAGAAGCTGGACAACTTCAAGATGAAGTCTGGAGAAACCATTGATCAGATGGACATCAGATTCACCAGAACTCTGAATGAAGTTTTGAAGCTGGGAAAGACTTTCACTGACAAAGAGATTTCTGTCAGAGTACTGAAGGCTCTACCTCCCAAGTTCAACATGAAGGTGACAGCAATGGAAGAATCAAGAGATCTGGGCAAGATTTCTCTAACAGAGCTGTTCTCCGCACTCAAGGCTTATGAGTATAAATTGCCAAGGATGGGAATTGAAGAAACCTCAACTTCAGGACCCACAGCTGCACTTGTTGCTGCTGAAAATACCAGAAGACCAGCACAGAAAAGCAAAGAAGTGGACTCATCTGATGAAGCCACTCTACTCAACAAAAAGGAGTACACTGCTGGAGATGTAGCATTATTGATGAACAACTTCAAGAAGTTCTATAAGAGAAAGATGAAAAACAAATACAATCATGCTGCTTCTACTTCTAAACCTAATTTTTCTTCTCAGGATAAAGAAGATTATAAATCAAAACTGATGTGTTACAACTGCAGGAAATTGGGACACTTCATAAGAGACTGCCCATATCCAAAAGCAGAGAAGTACACTGAGGAAGAGAAGAAAATGAGAAAAGAAAGAAAGCATCAGAGAGCCAAGGCAATGATGGCTGAAGCAGAAAAGCCAGCTGCTGTCTACTCATCTGATTCAAACTCAGACTCGTCTGATGAAGAATCGTCTGATGAAGAAAAACCTGCTCTCCTGTGCCTGATGGCAAAGGAATCTGATGACTCTGAGGATGAGGTAACTCCTCAAGAAAATGAACTGTTTAATTCTCTAGAGCAAATGATGTTGAATAATACTACTATTGCTGGAGAGTTTGTTAAGCTTAAGGAAGAGATGAACTTGCTAAAAGAGCAAAATAGTTCACTGAAACTTTTAGCTGAAAAGCCAAAAGAATCAGCTGAATATAAACAGCTTGAGCAAGAGCATGAATCTCTGAAAGCTGAATGTGAGGTTTATAAAGGAAAAATCATGGAACTTGAGAAAATCATTGAGTCTCATGATAAGTCTACTGTTGCATCCATGCATACATCTAGTAAACAGGAGACACCTTTAGAAAAGGAAAAATTAGAGTTGAACCATACTGAAAAATTTGTATCAGCTGACAATAGTAAGGTCATTCTGTATGTTCAAACCTCTAGACCTACCTCAACTGAGAAAGTGGTAAAGGAGAAGAAATCTCCTAAGGCTAAAAAGAGCAAAGAGCCTAGTGTAGGAAATCAGACTAGTAAGACCAAACAGCAGAGTCCTAAGAAGTCTGCTGATAAAGCTAAATTGAATCAATCTGTTGGTAAAACTAAGTCAAAATCAAATGAGCAAGCATCTAGTAAACCAAAGAAGCATAAGAATAAGAAAAATCAAAATGCTTGGTATGGAAATGAGTCATATTATGTGCAACCTGCTGCATATCATCCTATGTATCATGCACCTCAATTTCCTAGTTACTATGCACCTTACCCTGCTCATCCAATGCATGCATATCCTGCATATCATGCACCTTACCCTGCTTATGAACATTATTCATATCATACTGATCATCAACATGACTTATCTGATAACTATGATAAAAATGAAACTGTTCATGCTCCTAAAACTCAGAAACCTAAGAAGCCTAAGACTTCAACATCTTGGGTTGTCAAGGGTGGAACTAATCCTTCAGGACCCTCTCAATAAGGGTACCTAAAACAATTTTATTTTTTGTTTTGTAGGTTAGGATTAGGAGTAGGAGTAAAGTAGAGAAGATTTGGTACTTGGACAGTGGATGTTCAAGGCACATGTGTGGAAACATACATGAGTTGACTGATGCAGTTGCTGTGGATGGTCCAAAAGTCACTTTTGGAGACAGCAAAGAAGGCAAGATTAAAGCTAAAGGAAGATTAATCAAGGGAAACATAGAGATATCTGACGTCTCCTATGTTAAAGGCCTAAAGTATAATCTGCTGAGCATAAGTCAATTTTGTGACAAGGGATATTCAGTCATCTTCTCAACAGATAAGTGCTACGTTGAACAGATTGGTACAAAGAAGGTAATTTTATCTGGAAGACGACAAGGAAATATCTACATAGTTGACTGGAATTCTGCTGACAAGAATTCAAGTATTTGTTTGGTGGCATCTGCACCAAGTGAAGTCAGTTGGCTATGGCACAAGAGGATGAATCACTTAAACTTCAAGACCATAAACAGATTAATCAAGAATGACTTGGTAGAAGGGATTCCAAAAGCAGTCATGAGCAAAGACAAGCTCTGTGACGCCTGTCAGAAGGGTAAACAAATCAAGTCATCATTCAAAGAAAAGAAGCACCAATCTTCTGGAAGAATATTGGAGCTGTTGCATATGGACTTATTTGGACCCATTGATCCAGTCAGCAATGGTGGAAAGAAATACTGCCTAGCTGTTGTGGATGATTATTCAAGATATACTTGGGTGATTTTCATGAAGAAGAAAAGTGAAACCAAGGAACATCTCACAAATCTGATGGAACTGATCCAGAATGAGAAGAGTATCAAGATATTGAAGATCAGATCAGATAGAGGGACAGAGTTTACAAACTCTACTGTTGAAGAGTATTGTAATATCAAAGGAATACATCATGAGTATTCTGCTGCAAGAACCCCTCAACAGAATGGTGTTGCTGAAAGGAGAAACAGAACACTAAAAGAAGCTGTCAGAACCATGATAGCTGAAGCTAAGCTGCCACAAAGATTTTGGGCAGAAGCAACAAATACAGCATGCTTTACCCAGAACAGATGTATGATCAACAAAAATCAGAACAAGACTCCATATGAAGTTTGGAACAACAGAAAGCCAAACATTCATTACTTTAAGATTTTTGGTTGTAAATGTTTTGTATTGAATAATGGGAAAAATCACCTTACTGCATTTGCAGAAAAGGCTGATGAAGCTGTCTTTGTAGGATACTCATCTGTTAGTAAGGCTTATAGAGTTTTTAACAAAAGAACATTACTAATAGAAGAATCTATCCATGTAGTATTTGATGAGCCAAGTCAATCTTCTGAAAAGAATCAAAGTGTAAATCAAGATCTGTCTGCTGATTTACAGAAGTTGGACGTTGGAAGAAATGAAGAATATGTTCCCATCATACTACCTAATCTAAGTTCAGCTGCAAATTCAAGTGCTGTTCATAATCACAGTGCTGATTGTCTAACAGACGAGTTGCTAACAGCTGACAGACCAGAGACTGTTCAACAGACGACACGTGTTCAACAGACTACTACTGGAACTCCAACAGTAGTGTTGCAAGATCATAACAGAGGACAACATCCTAATTTGCAACCTGATCTCAGATGGCTCAAGAATCACCCACCTGAACTAGTTATTGGTGATCCTTTAGATAGAGTGAAAACAAGAAGAGCTGCTGCACAAGATGCTATGTTTGTCACATTTCTATCTCAAATAGAGCCTAAACAAATTGAAGAAGCTCTAAATGACTCCTTCTGGATAGAAGCTATGCAAGAAGAGTTGAATCAATTTGAAAGGAATGAAGTCTGGTACTTAGTTCCTAGACCAAGTCATCAAAGAGTAATTGGCACTAAGTGGGTATTCAGAAATAAGATGAATGAAGATGGTGTTGTCACCAGAAACAAAGCAAGACTAGTGGCCAAGGGTTATTGTCAAGAAGAAGGAATTGACTTTGATGAAACTTTTGCACCAGTAGCAAGACTTGAAGCAATCAGACTGTTTCTTGCCTATGCTGCTCACAAGAACTTCACTGTCTATCAGATGGATGTGAAGTCTGCTTTTCTCAATGGAGAATTGCAAGAAGAAGTTTATGTTGAACAACCTCCAGGATTTGAAGTCTATCAAGAAGAGGACAAAGTATATCGTCTGAAGAAAGCCCTTTATGGACTAAAACAAGCTCCAAGAGCATGGTATGATACCCTATCTGATTTTCTTTTAATTAAAGGATTTCGTAAAGGTAAGGTAGATAAAACCTTGTTCACTATTGAATGGGAAAATCATATATTACTTGTGCAAATATATGTGGACGATATTATTTTTGGTTCAACTAACCAACAGATGTGTGATAAGTTCTCCAAGCTGATGCAGAATAAGTTCGAAATGAGCATGATGGGTGAACTTAATTACTTTCTTGGATTGCAAGTTAGACAGTTGCCTGATGGAATATTCATCAGCCAAGCAAAGTACACAAGAGATCTGTTTAAGAAATTTGGTATGGAAACTAGCTCAACAGCTACCATTCCTATGTCTACAAGTCTTCGTTTGGATAAAGATGAAGATGGCAAATCAGTGGACATAACCAAATATAGAGGCATTATTGGTTCATTGTTGTATCTAACAGCAAGCAGACCTGACATAATGTACTCAGTTGGAGTCTGTGCAAGATTTCAATCAAACCCCAAAGAATCTCATCTCTTAGCTGCCAAGAGAATATTGAAGTATGTTAAAGGCACTCAAGAATTGGGATTGTGGTATCCTAGAGAATCTGGATTTGAACTCATTGGTTATTCAGATTCAGACCTTGCTGGCTGCAAGATTGACAGAAAGAGCACAACAGGTGCCTGTCAGTTCTTAGGCAGTCGTCTGATCTCATGGATGAGTAAGAAGCAAACCTCAGTTTCTATATCTACTGCTGAAGCTGAATATATAGCTGCTGGAGCTTGTTGTGCACAGATACTTTGGTTGAAGCATCAACTAGAAGACTACAATATCAAGATCAGTGGAATTCCAATCTACTGTGACAATACAAGTGCAATCTCTCTTACTCAGAACACTACAAGTCATTCAAGGACTAAGCATATTGAGATCAAGCATCATTTCATTAGAGATCATGTGGAAAAAGGCAATGTAATGATTGAGTATGTTCATACTGATAATCAGATTGCTGACATTTTCACCAAACCTTTAAGTGAAGTAAGGTTTTCAACCTTAAGAGCTGAGCTAGGACTACTTAATTTGGAAGCATAAGCTGAGGGGGAACTCATCAGAAGACTGGAGTTCAACAGCTTAGCAATTCGTTATTATCTTCAAGGATTAACTCTCAACAGACTAGTTAACTTATGAATTCTTAAAACTCAGGGGGAACGTGTAAGACTAGCGGTACTTCTGAATTAAAGATGAAATTTGTTAATGACAGTTAGTTGAAGTTATGTTTTCATCAGAAGACTCAACTATCGAAGATTGAAGTTATTTTATCTAGCTGGATTGACAAACAGCTGAGGAAGGTTATCAGCTATTGGCATTCTCTGATAACAGCATTGTCATCAGGACAATAGTCCATCAGATAAGTGTTTTTATACTCATCTGATTACTTAAGTAAAAGCGAACTATTTAAAAACGTTTTATCCAAAACACGCCTTTACAAGTAAACTGTCGGGCGGTACATTTTCCCGCTCCTCATTAAAATATCTTTTGAATTCGAAAGGTCGTAACTGACGCCGCACGATCAGCACTGACAGAAAAACGGATCTAACGGTTGGCAGATATCACGGAAACCGAAAAACCCCAACTCTATAAATCCTCATCTGATCAGTCGAGTAGCTCTTTACGAACCCTAAACTTTCAAAAGTACTTGTGAGAAAATTTTAAACAAGTTTTCTGCAAAAATCCTTTCCTTTTCACTAACTCTCAACAGATTAAAATGGCTGCTGAAGGTATGTTCTTAGACTATGAAGCCTATTATCAATCTGGTACAAGTTTGATGAAAGAATTGTTGGAGAAATTCAAATCGGCACAGTTGATAAATTTCATGGAGTACAACGAGGGAATAATCTGGACTGACCAGGTTATGGAGTATTACTCAACGGCAAAGGCTGACTATCACAAACTAGAAATCAAAGCAAAAGTGGGTGACAAATCTGTTGTCATCACTCCACAAGTTCTTCATGAACAGTTTGGTTTGCCTAAGTCTGGAAGACACGAAGTTATCGTGCTGACTGAAGAGAAGCACCAACAGTTTTGGGCGATCTGCGCCAAGGAAGGAGAGATGTTGTCTGGCAACATCAGAAAGAAACAGCTTAAGGATGAATATCAGCGGATGGCTGATATGGTGTCTAAGCTGATTGAAAATTGTACTTTTTCTCTAGATGCTGTCACAATGAAGCGTTTCAGCATCATGGCTGCCGTATACTATGGAATAGAGGTAAACTGGTCCATCATAATTTGGTATATACTTGCTGATTTTCTGGAAGTGAAGAAGGGAAAAGGCCCTTACACCAACCACAGAATCACTTTAAGTTACCTCTTATCAAAGATGGGCTGTGTCATGTCAAATGGCAAAGAAATTCACAAGTCCAAAGCAATGAACAAGTACCTACCTGTTCAGAAGAGGAAGGCTGATGAGCCTGAAGGAGAAGAAGTTGAGGAACCAAAGGAGGTTCCTGCCAAGAGGCAAAAGAGGTTAGTCAAAACAGCAAGTCTGGCTGTTGAGACTAAAAGGAAGAGGGCTACTGATGAGCCCAGGAAGAAAGAATTAAAGCAGATGGAGAGAGTGACTTCTGCTGAAGCCACTAAAATTGTTGAGAACATAATGGCTGATGTAAGGACTGGATCCCCTGCATCACCATCAAGAACTCCATCAGCAGAGAGGCCTGCTGAGAATGTCTCTAAGAGAACAAGAAGTCAGCAGAAGGATACTGCTACTTCAAGAGTTGTTCAAGGTCTGACAAAGAGGTCAGCTAGAAAGAAGATGACATTTTTGGAGAAGGATACTGAGTTGGTGGACTTAGTAAGATCAAGTCCGGAGTCTGCTGAAAGACCAGTTGAAGCTGCTGAAGCTTCCACTGTTGACAAAGCTGATGAGCAACAGACTACTCAGAAAGCACCAACAGCTGAGGTTACTCAACCTCAAGAAGATCCAGATGTTCAAATCATCCATCCCATTGCTGCTGCTCCTATATCATCTGCTGGACCAGCCCCTGCTGATAAAGGCAAAAGAAAAATTGTGCTAAGGAGAAAGAAAATCTCCAAAGCTGATAAGAAGGCAAGAGAGGAGGCTGAACAGAGGAAGCAAGATGAGCTTGAAGAGAAGAAGGCTCTTGAATTGAGCAAAGCTCAACAAGCAAAGGATGAGGCCAGAAGAAGAATGTCTGCAGCAGAGAGAAAAGCTGCTGAAGATGCTGAATTGGCCATGGTGATTGAACAAAGCAAGGTTGATGCCTATGGACCTGTCCATGGAGGTGGCATCAAGATTGGTGAAGGGCAGACTGAAGAAGACAAAAAGAAGATACTACTGCCTGCTCCCAAAACCAAGTCCAAAGACAAGTTTGAAGTCAGGAAAGCTTTTGAGATAGTATATGCTGATAAGGAGCTTTTCAAGAAGTTTGAGAAGTCTCTAGCATACTATGATCAGAAGATTATGTTGAGGACTATGTTCACCCAGGAGAAACCAAGATATATCAAGTGGAGAGATATCAGGCTGAATAGCTCAACAACTGAACTTCAAAACATGAAGGAGTTAGCTGATGAAGAACACTGGGTTCTGACTTGGCTGAAGACAAACTCCATCCAAAAGGCCCTTGATCCCAGTTATGTAAGAGAAGTCATGCATAACTATGCAAAAAGCTTTGCATTGGAGGAGGCCAAGAAGATTAAAAACACCTTGCCTGAAAAGAAAAAGAAATCTGAAGATGCTGAAGAGAGAGCAATTAAGTTTGCTGTTATGACTGCTCTGAAGAGATGGGTTAAAAAGTCAAAGTATCAGCAAGGATGTTCAAGTGACTTGCCACTGCTGCCAAGTATTCAACAAATCATTTTTGGCAAGGAAGTACAACCGTACCATGAAGTCCCTAAGGGTAACAATGCTCCTGTCAACCCTTGGATCATTGTAAGGCAGATTAGACAGACTACTTGCTTTAATGAAGATGGAACCATTACTAATCTGTTCTACGATGATGTCACTGATGAGCACAAGTCTGCTGACAAGCACAAGTCTGCTGACAAGCCTTTGGCTATTGAAGGGCCATCTAAGACTTCTGAAGATCATCAGATGACGGATTTGCAAGATGTCCCTGTTCATCAGGAGACTAAAGAGGAAGAAGCTGATGCCTCTACTTCATCAGGTGATGAACACTCATCACTGATGGAAGCCTTCCAGTTACTTATTGAAAATCAAATAAAAGAGATGGAAGAGAGGAATAGTCTGCAGTTACAGAAGATGAAGACAGAATTGATTGAATCTCACACTCATCAAGTGGAAAGAACGCATCTTCTAACCAGCAGTTCTATCAAGTTAGCTATTGATCAGATTCCTATTCCTCAAGATCATTCACTAGAGTTAGTGAATAGCTTAAGAGAGCTGAACCGTAACGTTGAAGATGTGAAGGGTGATTTAAATCATCTTCACACTGCCTTGAAAACAGCTGAGCACAAAATTGCAGATCTGACTGCAACATTTATTAAAGTCAGTAACGAAGAGAAGGAAATCAATCTGGGGATGTTGCAAGAAGTAGCAAAGGCTGCACAGAAGATTCAGGATGAAATTGCAACCATCAACCTCAACATTGACTACTTTAATGATAAGACTGACGTCATCAGCACTGACATTCATCATCTGACAGCTAGTCATGACGTTGTTAATCAGAATCTAAAAGCTTTATGTGCTGAAGTAAGGATTCCAACAGTTGCCCTCAACCCTGCTGTTGAACCTTCTACTGTCATCAGAGTTGATGATGACAAAAAGGGGGAAGATAAAAGGGAAGAACCAGCAAAGGAGTTTGCTGTTGAAGAATCAGCTATGGAACCTGCTGCTGAAGAACCAGCTAAAGAGACCATTACTGATGAACCAGCAAAGGAGTCTGCTGCTGAAGAAACAACTTTGGAAGAAACTGATGCAACTATTAAAGCCAAGGAAACTGAAGACACTACTGACAAGGCTGAAGTACTTGGAAAGGTGGAAGAAGAAGATAAGATTGAAAAAGAAGACACCAAGTACAAAAATACAGATTCTGCCAGAAAAGCTATGGAAGCTCTGAAAGCTCTTCAAGAACAAGAACTTAAAGAGAAGATGGAAGCTGCCAAAGCAACCCTGGAAGAAGAAGTTGATGAAGAAGATGATGATGAAGAATCATCATATGAATATGAAGAAGTGCTCGAATCTGATGAAGAAGCTGATAGTTAGAAATTGAAAAATCAATTGTAATCAGTTTACTTTTTCAGAAATCTCATCTGATGAATTTGTACATGTAATTCACTTTCTATATCAATAAAATGTTCAAGTTCAATCCAATAAACTTTTTCTATCTCAGAAAATTTTGAGGATTACAATCTTTAGTTTAGGTATTCAACAGGTACTAAGCTGAAGTTTTGTCATCATCAAAAAGGGGGAAATTGTTGGATGAAGATGAAGATGAAGGCACTGAAGAAAGTTTGATAAGGGAGGTTTTGATGCATTCCAAAACTTCGTAAAATTGGCTAAGTATGGAGTGACTTAGCTGATAAACTTATCAAGGAATTTTGACTAAGAAATGAAGACATCAGAAGAGTCAAAGTTTCAAGGTCCAAGACTTCTGATCTGCTGAAGAGAAGTTATCAGACTAGTGAAGATCAGCCGACTCAAATCA
This sequence comes from Penstemon eatonii, assembly GCA_038501285.1. Taxonomy (NCBI): domain Eukaryota; kingdom Viridiplantae; phylum Streptophyta; class Magnoliopsida; order Lamiales; family Plantaginaceae; genus Penstemon; species Penstemon eatonii. The sequence continues at coordinate 2,133,746 of CM076708.1, read as the reverse complement.
GATTTGTTCAAGTTTGAGATCAGCCGAGTTCGTCATCAGACTTATACTTTCGTCAGCCAAGTGAAGAAGATCATGAAGTGTTCCCAACGGTAATAAATGCCCCTTGGTGTAATAAATGCTGAAGTACGAGGATATTTAAGACAAATGATTGAAGAAAAGCTTCGCATCAGCCGAGTGCATTTAATGCTGCATTTAATGCTGCCTGCAGAATAGTACTGTTTACAGTACGGACAGACTGCAAAAGAGCCGTTCGCGGATTTTAAGGACCAGTACTCGAGGAATTTGAATCCTGTCTCTCTTCAACGGACATTTTTCAATCCTCAAGTATAAATAGCTGCAAGAGACGAAGAAGGAACAAGCAACACACTTTCTGAGAGAAATTTCCGAAGCAAAATTCTTTAAGTCTCAAGAACAGCTCACTCATCAGCTGAGTCATTTGTTGACGAAAGCAGAGTTGAAGAATCAAGAAAAATACATCTTCTGAGTGATTTTGTAAACAAGAGTGTTGTGCGGAGTTGTGATCCATCTTTGTGAGTGATCAAACTTCAGAGGATAGGTTTTCTGTGTGATCTCCTATTGCGAACTTGTGGTCGTTTCATTTGTTGTTCGACGCAAGCAGAGTATACTGTAAACTTTGTGATTATAGTATAACCCAAGATCTGAGTGACTTGGAAGAGTGGACTAAAGGATATTTAAATCCATATAACCACTATAAAAATTACTTGTGTTTTTACATTGTTTCAAAACTGCATATCTTCTGTTTGCATAAAAACACATTAAGTTAACTGTTTGAAAAAGATCAAAAAGGAGTTTATAAAACTGGGGAAACATTTTTCAAACTGCTAAGAATACTTGTGAAAAACACTTTGAAAATCCGCTGCAAGTACTCTAAGTATTAAAACTGATTTCTGCAAAATCAGCTAAGTAACTATCAGACGAGTGGTCAACAAGACTGTTCAAAGATTTGTTCGCGAACAGAATTGTAACTTACTAATCTGATCAGCTTAGACTGTTCAGTTGGAGTAAAGTTTTAAAGTTAAATTTGAAAGAAAATTTTAAAGAGGTTTATTCACCCCCCCCCCCTCTAAACCTCTTCTGACCACTTGGGACCAACAACACATTTGATACCATATCTCAAATCCACTCTGCACATTTAATACTTCCGTCAAATTAATGACGGAATTGTCACGTGAATGTCACGTGGCCGTTAAAACTTTACACATTTGATACCATTACTTATGTTGACTGATAATTTTACCCCATAACATTTTAGTTTACCAAAAAAGCCCCACATCTCCAAATTTAGTGACGATTTTAGTCCACATTATTGCAAAATTTCCAAATTGACTCGAATAAGACCACGTGCTGACCAATTTAGAAAATTTTACTTATTTTATTTAAATAACTAATTTAATTTATAAACAATATTAATAAATTAAATAATACATTAACATAAATATCACCAAAAATTAAATAAACATATTCATTTTAAATATAAAATTTATATAATAGAATTAATATATTTAATATTTAAAATTTTTTACTTATTTTATTTAAATAACTAATTTAATATAAACAATATTAATAAATTAAATAATACATTAACATAAATATCACCAAAATTAAGAAAACATATTCTTTTTAAACACAAAATTTATATAATAGAATTAATATATTTAATATTTATTAAAATAATAAATTATATAATTAAAAACTATTTAATATTTATTAAAATAATAAATAATAAATAATTATAATTTAAAAAAAATTCCCTACCCCACCCACCACCTCCCCACCCCACCCCTTCCCTACATCGAAGAACCCAAGTCGACGACTACAGAACCAAGGCCGTCGGCCTGGAAAGACCCAGGCTGCCGCCGGCCTGGAATCGGGGGGGTAGGGGGGAGGGCTGGGGAGGTGGTGGGTGGGGTGGGAATTTTTTTTTATTTTAATTATTTATTATTTAATATTTTAATAAATATTAAATCATTTTTAATTATATAATTTATTATTTTAATAAATATTAAATAGATTAATTCTATTATATAAATTTTATATTTAAGAAGAATATATTTTCTTAATTTTGGTGATATTTATGTTAAAGTATTATTTAATTTATTAATATTGTTTATAAATTAAATTAGTTATTTAAATAAAATATGTAAAATTTTCTAAATTGATCAGCACGTAGTCTTATTCGAGTCAATTTGGAAATTTTGCTACAATGTGGACTAAAATCGTCACTAAATTTGGAGATGTGGGGCTTTTTTGGTAACCTGAAATGTTATGGGGTAAAATTATCAGTCAACATAAGTAATGGTATCAAATGTGTAAATTTTTAACAGCCACGTGACATTCACGTGACAATTCCGTTATTAATTTGACGGAAGTATTAAATGTGCAGAGTGGATTTGAGATATGGTATCAAATGTGTCAGTAGAAAAAGTTGTGGTATCAAATCCTTAAAGTAGGTTGAATTCTGGTATGAAAAGTGAAATTCTCTCTTTTCTTATGTTATAATTCGGTTATCTAATATTTTGAACCCGTGAAAAATTGAAATCCTCAAAGGGGTAAGTTCACAATCTTGGCCATTTTTTTACGGATACTTAAAATCTTACAAAATTTGTTCATAGGGGTAAGTGCAAAACCCTCGACAATTTTTCGTCTGACTCAAGTCACTTTTGTAATATTTTGAACTAGTGAAAATATTGAAATTTTCTCCAATGGGTAAGTTCACATTTTAACCAATTTTTTGCGGATACTAGAAATAAGTTTAAATACAAAAATATATTCAAAGGGGTACGTACACATCCCTGGAGTTGTTTTTCTAATGTTATAAGTCGTTTTTCTGATATTTTGATCCCGTGAAAAAATTGAAGTCCTCTAAGGGGTAAGCTCACAATTTTGGTCAATTTGTTACAGATACTTTAAATCTTATAAAAATAAAAATAAAATTATTCATAGAGATGAGTACAAAAGTCTCGACAATTTTTCTTATAATTCAAGTCAGTTTTGTAATATTTTGAGCTAGTGAAAAAATTAAAATTTTCTCCAGGGGGTAAGTTCAAAGTTTTAACCAATTTTTTGCGGATATAAAAAATCAGTTTAAATACAAAAATATATTAAAAAACGTACACAGCTATGGGATATGTTTTTCTTATGTTATTAGTCAATTTTTTTGATATTTTGAGCCCGTGGAAAAATTAAATTCCTCGAATGAGTAAGCTCACAATTTTGGCCAATTTCTTACGGATATTTAAAATCTTATAAGAATAAAAAAATTGTTCATAGGGGTAAGAACAAAACCCTCGACAATTTTTCTTATGATTCAATTATGTTTTGTAATATTTTGAGCCAGTGAAAAGATTGAAATTTTTTCCAAGGACTAAGTTCACAGTTTTAATCAATTTTTTGCGGATACTAAAAAATTAGTTTAAATACAAAAACATATTCAAAGAGGTACGTATACATTACTGGACAATGTTTTTCTTATGTTATAAGTCTGTTTTCTGATATTTTGAGCACGTGGAAAAATTGAATTCCTCGAAGGGGTAAGCTTACAATTTTTGTCAATTTTTTACAGATAATTAAAATCTTATAAAGACAGAAAACATTATTCATAGAGGTAAGCACAAAACATTCGGAAATTTTTGGCAGGATTCAAGTAAGTTTTGTAATATTTCAAGCCAGTGGAAAAACTAAAATTTTCTCCGATGGTAAATTCACAATCTTGCCTAATTTTTTTTCAAGGATAAAATCTTATAAATTAAAAAATTTGTTCATACAGGTAAGTACCAAAAATTGTTGAAATTTTTTCGTATGATTCAAGTAAGTTTTAACCAATTTTTTGTGAAAACTAAAAATTAATTTAAATAAAAAATATATTTAAATTGGTATGTATACAACCCTTGGCAATGTTTTTCTTATGTTATAAGTCAGTTTTTTGATATTTTAAGCCAGTGGAAAAATCCTCGAAGGGGTAAGCTTACAGTTTTGACCAATTTTTTACGGATACTTAAAATCTTATAAAAACAACAAAAAATGTTCACAGGGGTAAGTACAAAACCCTCGACAATTTTTAATATCATTCAAGCAAGTTTTGTAGAATTTTGACCTAGTGGAAAGATTGAAATTTTCTCCAAAGAGTAAGTTCACAGTTTTAACAAATTTTTTGCGGATATTAAAAGTCAGTTAAAATACAAAAATATACTCAAAGGGGTACATACATTGTCCTGGATAATGTTTTTCTTATGTTATAAGTCGGTTTTTTGATATTTTGAGCCCGTGGAAAAATAAAGTCCTCGAAGGAGTAAACTCACAATTTTGGCCAACTTTTTTACCGATACTTAAAATCTTTTAAAAAAAAAAAAATTTGTTCGTAGGGGTAAGTATAAAACCCTCGACAATTTTTTATATCATTCAAGCCAGTTTTGCAATATTTTGAGCTAGTGGAAAAATTAAAAATTTTCTCCAAGGGGTAAGTTCAAAATTTTGACCAATTTTTTGTGGATACTAAGAATTAGTTTAAATGCAAAAATATATTCAAAGGGGTACGTTCACATCCCTGAGCAATGATTTTCTTATGTTAAAAGTAAGTTTTATGATATTTTGAGCCCATCGAAAAATTAAATTTCTCGAAGGGGTAAGCTCACATTTTTTGGCCTATTTTTTACGAATACTTAAATTATTATATAAATAAAAAAAATTGTTCATAGGAGTAAGTAGAAAACCCTCGACAATTTTTCATTTGATTAGAGTCAGTTTTGTAATATTTTGAGCTAGTGGAAAAACTGAGATTGTCTCCAAGGTGTAAGTTCACAGTTTTAACCAATTTTTTGCGGATTCTAAAAATCAGTTTAGATAGAAAAATATATTCAAAGTTTTACGTATACAACCTTGGACAATATTTTTCCAATGTATTAAGCTGGTTTTTTGATATTCGAGCCCGTGGAAAATATTTATTCCTCGAAGGGTAAGCTCACAGTTTTAGCCAATTTTTTACGAATACATAAAATCATCTAAAAAAAAATTATTCATATGCGTAAATACAAAATCCTCGACAAATTTTCATATCATTTAAGCCACTTTTGTATTATTTTGAGCTAGTGGAAAAATTCAAATTTTCTCCAAGGGCTTAGTTCACAGTTTTAACCAATTTATTGTGAATACTAAAAATCAGTCTAAATACAAAAATATATTCAACGTGTTATGTACAAAGCCCTGGACAAGGTTTTTTGTATGTTATAAGTCCGTAATCTGATAATTTGAGCCCGTGGAAAATTGTATTCCTCGAAGCGGTACGATCACAATTTTGGCCAATTTTTTTAAGGATATTTAAAATTTATAAAAAAAAATCTTGTGGGTAAATACAAAACCCTTGACAATTTTTCAAATCATTCAAGGAAGTTTTGTGTTGGTCCCAAGTGGTCAGATGAGGTCTAGAGGGGGGGGATGAATAGACCTCTAAACTTTTTACAATTTTTAACTTTAAAACCTTTTTGTTAACTTAAACAGAATAAGCTGTTATCAACAGTAGGTTCCTCGGCTGATCGCGAACAAATCTTTGAACAGCTTCGTAGACCACTAAACTGATAGTTACTTAGCTGATTTTGTCAAAATCAGTTTTAATACTTAGAGTACTTGCAGCGGATTTTTCAAAGTGTTTTTCACAAGTATTCTCAGCAGTTTGAAAAATATTTCCCCAGTTTTATAAACTCCTTTTAAACTCTTTTCAAACAGTTAAGTAAAGTGTTTTATGCAATCTTGAAATATGCAAGTAAATATGCAAATAAAAACACAAGTAATTTTTATAGTGGTTATATGGATGTAAATATCCTTTAATCCACTCGTCCAAGTCACAAAGAGCTTGGGTTATACTAGAAACACAAAGTAACCAGTACACTCTGCTTACGCCAATCAACAAATGAACAGGCCGTAAGTGCGCAGTAAGAAATCACAAAGAAATCCTACTCTCTGAAGTAATATCACTCACTAAGATGGATATCTACTTCTCACAACACTCTGTTTTACAAATTCACTCAGAAGATGTGTTTAGCTTTGTTCTTCAACTTCGCTTTTTGTCAACAAATGACTAAGCTGATGAGTGAGCTGTTCTTGAGACTTAAAGAATTTTTCTTCGAAAATTTCTCAGAGATTGTGTTGTATTTCTTCTTCTCGTCTCTTTCAGCTATTTATACTTGAGGTTTGAAAAATGTCCGTTGAAGAGAGACAAGATTCAAATTCCTCGAGTACTGGTCCTTAATTTCCGCGAACGGCTCTTTTGCAGTCTGTCCGTACTGTCAACAGTACTATTCTGCAGGCAGCATTAAATGCACCCAGCTAATGCGAAGCATTTCTTCAATCATTTGTCTTTAATATCCTTGTACTTCAGCTTTTATTACTTCCAGGGGCATTTATTACCGTTGGGAAGACTTTATGATCCTTTCCACTTGGCTGACGGAAGTGCAAGTCTGATGGCGAACTAAGCTGATCTCAAACTTGAACAAATCTGATTTGAGTCGGCTGATCTTCATCAGTCTGATAACTTTCCTTTAGCAGATCAGAAGTCTTGGACCTTGAAAATTTTGACTCTTCTGATGTCTTCTTATACTTGGTCAAAATTTCTTCCAAAGGGATCATCAGCTAAGTTACTCCATACTTAGCGGATTTTGAAGTTTTGGAATGCATCAAAACCTCCCTTATAATTTTGTCTTCAGTGCCTTCATCTTCATCCTTATCCAACAATTTCCCCCTTTTTGATGATGACAAAACTTCAGCCAAGTACCTGTTAAAACTTAAGCTAAATATTGTAATCCTCAAAAATTTTCTGAGATAGAAAATAATATGTTGGAAAAACTTGACTTTTATAGATAATGCAAATATTACAAGTACAAGTTTTCAGATGAGATGTCTGAAGAACAAATAAAGTAAACTGATTACAAAAGATGTTAAAAAAAATCTAACTATCAGCTTCTTCATCAGATTCTTCAAGCACTTCTTCGTATTCATAAGATGACTCTTCATCATCTTCTTCTTCATCTTCATCAGCTTCTTCACCTTGAAGGATAACTTCTTTGGCAGCTTCCATCTTTTCTTTAAGTTGCTGCTCTCTCAGAAGTTCCATCGCCTTCCTAGCTGATTCTGTATTCTTGTACTTGGTCAATGGCTCTGATTGATCAGCAGCAGAGTCCTTGGATTCAGCCATTACTTCAACAGTTTTGGCTTTTTCCTTAGTTTCTTCTTCAGACTTTTCTTTATCTTGGACCTTTCCAAGTTCTTCTTCAGCAGTCTTGGTCTTTTCAGTAGCAGCATCAGTCTTCTTGGCTTCTTCAGCAGCAGAAGTTTCCTTGGTTGATTCTTCCCCCTTTTTGTCATCATCAGACTTAATGACTTCTTCAGGTTTAGCAGCAGGGTTGAGTGCAACGGTTGGAACTTTCATTGCAGCACCTATAGTCTTCAAATTCTGATTCACTACATCATGACTTGCTGTTAGGTGATGAAGAGTTGTGCTGATGTTGTCAGTTTGATCATTGAAGCAGTCAATGTTAAGGTTTATAGTTGCAATTTCATTGTGGAGTTCCTTTGCAGCGTTTGATACTTCTTGCAACATCCCTAAGTTGACTTCCTTCTCTTTTTCATTGACTTTGATGAAGGTTGCTGTTACGCTCCAAATACGAGTACGTAATCGCGCAAGTATACGGTCGTCTACAAGTAATAAAGTGATAAGGAGTGTCGAACCCACGAGGAATTGTTCAATTAATTACCAACTAACATCTTGTTACTTTGACTTAGATTTGTAAGTTGAGTACGGTAAAGTGGTGATGGTTTTGGTATTAAAACTAAATGAGGTGATTAAGAAACTAACACTTGACTTAACAATATGTAAAGGCTTCTAGGCTTTTACGTCACCTAGTTCAATTCAAGACAAATGGCTCAACAATTGACAACCACACTCATGTTTGTTGTTCAAGATTTCGTAAATTATTCATACGTATCCTCCGATAGCGTACAAACCTACCAAAGTAGACCAATCCAATTTATGTCTAAAAGGATTAAGCCTAAGTGATGCATTAATTCCCAAACCTTATTAGAACATGAAATGACCTAGGTATATTTCTATCCTAAAATCAAATCACAACCTAGTTTTACAATCTAATCTTTAATCCACTATACCTAGCAATTAAAGATCAATTCATTTCATCCTATGGTTGGCCTAACCACAAGTTGACAAAAGCTCAAACTAGTTTAACAAACACTTGTAAGTATAGCAACAAACATTAACTCATCAAGAATCAAGAACCAAACATAGGATCAATAAAACCCAAGAAAAGAGGAATTAGCTACTCATAACATTAAATAAATAATCCAATACATTAATGAAAACCATATATGTAAAGGAACAAAGTAATAAGAGTTAGAGTAAACTTAGTGGTTGAGATCTTCAACAACTTCTCCCTCAAGCCTTCTTGTCTTCAATGGGGAGTCCAAGTGAGAGTTCTTCCCCAAAGTGGCGGCTAGATGTGAAAAATGAGATATCCAAGTTGAGATATGGGAGTTGTGAATGATTTTCCACCACTTAAGCCTTTAACCTAGTGAACTATAAGTCCTAATGCCTAAGTTACCCTCCAAACTATGGTAACAAAGACCAAAAAGTCCCCAAAGAAGGTTTTAATTACAAGGGAAAACAAGGGGAATTGTCCAAAAACACCCCTGCTTCCCGCAGAAAAACATCAGCTGAGAGCAGGGGTGAGAACAGGTGTACACCGCGGTGTATATATCATACACCGCGGTGTAACAGGCCTTACACCGCGGTGTAAGGTTCACACACCGCGGTGTAAGGCTGGCAGTAAGTTTCCAGCTTTACCGCACTTCCTTCGGAGCAGCCTATCTTTTGATTCCTAACTCCGAATGCAGATCCGTAAAGTCCGTAGCGTAGCTAACTCACTCATCTATGACATATCCAAAATTCAGCTTATTTGGATCATCCTTGATAAAGTTGTGCATGCTTTAGTGAACAGCTATCTACAATCTTGTACAATTTGCTTCGGGTTCTATTTTCTTTGAAGCTAAAGCTTGACTCGTGAGGTGGGTAGAGCGACTCGCATCAATGATACGCAACTCCGAATCACTCAAAGATGTTAATACCTACAAACCACGGAGAAAGCGATCAAAACGAGAACAAAAGCACGAAAAACAAACAAAGGCCAAACGAAGGGGCCAAACGAAGGAAAAGCCACGCAAACACACAAAAGCAACCAAAACTCGGATTAAAACAAGACGTTTTGGGCTTAAGAAGGCACGCGATAACGACGTTTTCACGGCGTTATCAACACCCCCAAACTTAAACGCTTGCTCGTCCCCGAGCAAAGGAAACAAAAGACAAGTACAAAACGTGCATGCTTAAGATAAAAAAGCACAAAACTTGACAATTTCAAATTATTCTTTGAACAAGCTCCACGTGTGTGTGTGATGGCTTTGGCTAGATTCTATCTTAGGTGAATACGTCCCAATAGATCAAAATCATTGGTTCTAATTGCGTAGACTCCTAAGGTTTTGACAAAGAGTCTCTCTTAGCTATAGATTTCCAACTTAATGTGCAAATCACATTACGAAGCTAAGTTGTAGGTATTTTAAGAGCGTTGTCCCTATCTTGAACTAGTTAACAATTTTAGTCCCTAGCTCTTTCTCACCATACTATGCTTTTTCTTTTTATTTACAATGATAACATAGCACTTTGTGCTCTACAATGATATTACAATACAAAACTAGCACTAATTATGATGATTGTTTGTGCTTCTAAACATTTAACTTTTTGGGCTACTAGCACCATTCCAACGAAATAGAGTAATTACAAAAATGATTCATGAATTTCATCAATGAAGGCTTAGCCTTTCTTTTCTCTCATAGAAGTGCATACATTTTAGCAACTTCTCTACTCGTTTCTTTTAAGCGCTAGGTGTTCAAAGGTGTTTCATTCTTGAAAAGGGTTTACTCCCCCAAACTTAGGCCATTTTGCTCATTTCACACATAGTTTTCAAACTAAAGCTTCGAGAGAATCTAAATTAAACAAAAGGAGTCCTAGAACCTATTATCACTAAAGTTATTTATCCACCTCAAACACAACCTAGCTTTAGCCAATGTGCTCGAATTTTGTAAAACATGCTCAAGTAATAATAAGAATTTGCAAAAATTTTGGCGAGTCAACCTAGTAGCATGTAAGCAAGTACTTGCGACCTCTCCCCCAAACTTAAAACGCACAATGTCCCCATTGTGTGAATTTAAAAAAACGGAGTGAGGTTGACACGACAAAACACAAGCACACAAGCAAAAACAAGCACACAAACAACAAAACAAAACAAAAGAAAGCGGCAAATGAAAGAGCACGTCACTAATATAATAATAAAGCAATGAAATACAATCTTCTTTAGGAGGTGCACGCGAACTCCCACCTCTAGTTATCGGCATCGTTATCAAATCTATTCGAAATGAACCAAACGAGCCAATAATCAATTCACAATTCCATCTATCAATCCTCAAACAAAAATGCGAATAAATGCACACCAACAATCACAACTTTTTCATTCAAGCATTTTATCGAACACCTAGTGTGCAGTCGCAAACTAACTCCTTTTCAAGAATATTTTCCAAAATTTCCACCCCAAAAATAGCAATACCAATCAATCAATACCACTAGAGTTAAGCCACACTTACCTTTTGGATGCCCAAAATCGGTTGAAATTGAAGAATTTCAAACTTTTGAAGTTTTGGGGATGAATTTCGGTTTTGGTGGAGTGTGGAGGAAATTGAGGATTTTTGTGTGATTGAGTGAGTTGTTTGTGGGAATTAGGTGATTGTGTCTGATTATGTGAGAGTTGGAAAGATTTAGAGTGAGTGTGAGTTTGAATTCGCGTGAGAGACGAGAGAGATTGAGAGGAATTGAGGAAGAGTGTTTACGTGAGGAGCTTTTGAATTTGAGAAGTGGAGGAAATGAGAGTAGGTTCCAAATTTAAGTTTCTGCCTATGATATGCCGCGGTGTAAGATTTTATACACCGCGGTGTGTTCTTGATTACACCGCGGTGTATGTACTTTGCACCGCGGTGTGTGAAAGGTAAAACCAGACCAAACTTACTGGAAATTTTGCACCGCGGTGTATCTTAATTTGCACCGCGGTGTAAGAAGTGAGCAAACTTACTGGAAATTTTGCACCGCGGTGTGAATTAAATTGCACTGCGGTGTATTATTTCCAGAAAATTTTTCTTTCAGTCTTTTGAATACAAAACTTATTGAGGTAAGTTTTGTGTTCAAAATTTGAACACTTCAAAACAACAAAATTTAAAAACTTACCTCGATTCTCGATTGGCTCAATTTCACAATTCCCGATTTGTATTTTCACGCTTGATTTTGCTACGTTATCGTGCACAATCATTACCTACAACAAAACACACAAGAACAAGAAATCAAAAGACACCACACGACAACAACAAAAACAAGAAGACAACGAAAAAGGAAAACAAAAGCCCTGGGTTGCCTCCCAAGAAGCGCTTGTTTATAGTCGGTAGCTCGACTTTAAACTTCTCTTTTCTTTTAGGGTGGCCAATAATCGAATAGGATCCCATCGGGATCAAGTATGAGCCCCGGCCTCCTTGCTTTTAAATTCGTCCCACGCTTTAATTTTTCCATTGTACGATCTCCTGGGACGGATTTGAACCACATATCAAATCGAAATCTTTTATCTCCCGGTTCAAATCTCTTATAATCTTTACCCATAATTATCCATGTCGCTTTGCTCGGGTGGATCCACTTGTCCTCTTTGGGAATAATCAAGTCCACATAAGAATATTTGATGACCTTTTGATCAAACCCTTCATCCATGATGAATTTATCTTCTTTTGCAAGCTCTTTCGATCCACCTTGTTCATCATCTCTAGTGGGAAGCTCATTTGTTTCTAACATTTCACTCGGTTCATTAAAACTTTCATTAGGAGCAACTGATTCAATTGTATTCGGCAAAGTTCCAGGGGGTTGTATGAATAAAGCTTGTGAGATTTGCTCCATTTGTTTTTGGATATTCCTTAATGCCCCCGAGTCTTCTTGCAACTGTTTGGAATCCTCTTCCAATAGTTTGGAAACCTCTTCCAACTGTTTGGAAACCTCTTCCAATTTAGAATCATTGTTAACCATGTATTTGGTGGTGTGCTCCATGAACTTAGTGAATGCTTCTTCTAAAAATGATTGTGCTTCTACCGGAGGTTGAGAATATTCATGATAGTTCGGTTGGATGAATGGGGTAGTCATCATCATATCCGGGTGTGGTCCACCTCTCCACTCATTGTTCCTTGGATAATACGGGTTATTTTCCCATCCGATATTGTAGCCATTGTAAGTGGGACTCGGCTCATAATGATTACCCATGTATGAATTTTCATATTGAAAATAATTTGGACTCATTGGGCAACCGGCGATTGTCCTCTCCCCCATGCAATGCATACAATAACAAAGTGAGGTTCCCTCGGTTGACCTTGGATAGCAATCATTGTAGGCCATCGTACCTAGGGAGACAAAGATAACAACATAAATAACAAATCCAAGCTAAGATATACAAGAATATAAATTGGCAAACAATCGTTACAACTCCCCGGCAACGGCGCCAAAAACTTGTTACGCTCCAAATACGAGTACGTAATCGCGCAAGTATACGGTCGTCTACAAGTAATAAAGTGATAAGGAGTGTCGAACCCACGAGGAATTGTTCAATTAATTACCAACTAACATCTTGTTACTTTGACTTAGATTTGTAAGTTGAGTACGGTAAAGTGGTGATGGTTTTGGTATTAAAACTAAATGAGGTGATTAAGAAACTAACACTTGACTTAACAATATGTAAAGGCTTCTAGGCTTTTACGTCACCTAGTTCAATTCAAGACAAATGACTCAACAATTGACAACCACACTCATGTTTGTTGTTCAAGATTTCGTAAATTATTCATACGTATCCTCCGATAGCGTACAAACCTACCAAAGTAGACCAATCTAATTTATGTCTAAAAGGATTAAGCCTAAGTGATGCATTAATTCCCAAACCTTATTAGAACATGAAATGACCTAGGTATATTTCTATCCTAAAATCAAATCACAACCTAGTTTTACAATCTAATCTTTAATCCACTATACCTAGCAATTAAAGATCAATTCATTTCATCCTATGGTTGGCCTAACCACAAGTTGACAAAAGCTCAAACTAGTTTAACAAACACTTGTAAGTATAGCAACAAACATTAACTCATCAAGAATCAAGAACCAAACATAGGATCAATAAAACCCAAGAAAAGAGGAATTAGCTACTCATAACATTAAATAAATAATCCAATACATTAATGAAAACCATATATGTAAAGGAACAAAGTAATAAGAGTTAGAGTAAGCTTAGTGGTTGAGATCTTCAACAACTTCTCCCTCAAGCCTTCTTGTCTTCAATGGGGAGTCCAAGTGAGAGTTCTTCCCCAAAGTGGCGGCTAGATGTGAAAAATGAAATATCCAAGTTGAGATATGGGAGTTGTGAATGATTTTCCACCACTTAAGCCTTTAACCTAGTGAACTATAAGTCCTAATGCCTAAGTTACCCTCCAAACTATGGTAACAAAGACCAAAAAGTCCCCAAAGAAAGTTTTAATTACAAGGGGAATTGTCCAAAAACACCCCTGCTTCCCGCAGAAAAACATCAGCTGAGAGCAGGGGTGAGAACAGGTGTACACCGCGGTGTATATATCATACACCGCGGTGTAAGGTTCACACACCGCGGTGTAAGGCTGGCAGTAAGTTTCCAGCTTTACCGCACTTCCTTCGGAGCAGTATATCTTTTGATTCCTAACTCCGAATGCAGATCCGTAAAGTCCGTAGCGTAGCTAACTCACTCATCTATGACATATCCAAAATTCAGCTTATTTGGATCATCCTTGATAAAGTTGTGCATGCTTTAGTGAACAGCTATCTACAATCTTGTACAATTTGCTTCGGGTTCTATTTTCTTTGAAGCTAAAGCTTGACTCGTGAGGTGGGTAGAGCGACTCGCATCAATGATACGCAACTCCGAATCACTCAAAGATGTTAATACCTACAAACCACGGAGAAAGCGATCAAAACGAGAACAAAAGCACGAAAAACAAACAAAGGCCAAACGAAGGGGCCAAAGAAGGAAAAGCCACGCAAACACACAAAAGCAACCAAAACTCGGATTAAAACAAGACGTTTTGGGCTTAAGAAGGCACGCGATAACGACGTTTTCACGTCGTTATCAGTTGCAGTTAAGTCAACTATCTTGTGCTCAGCTCTTTGTAAGGCAGCATGAAGGTGATTTACATCAGCCTTCACATCTTCCACATTTCTGTTCAAGTCATTTAAGCTGTGCACTAACTGCGAAGAGTTGTCCTGAGGAATAGGAAAACTATCAACTTCTTTCTTGATGATCTTCTCTGTTGACTGTTGCATAGTTTCCAGCTGAAGTTTATTGGACTCTGCCAATTCTGCTTTAAGTTCATTCTTCAGCTCCTCTTTCACCTTCATCAGCTGCTGGTTGTGCTTCTCTTCCAGTTCTTTCACTGAATTCTCCATCAGCATCTGGAAAGCTTCCATCAGTGATGAGTGTTCATCACTTGATGAAGCAGAAGCACCAGCTTCCTTTTCTTCAGTCTCCTGGTGGACAGGGACGTCTTCTATTTTAGTCTCCTGATGATCTTCAGAAGCCTTAGCATTCCACTCAATGGCTAAGGTCTTGTCAGCTGTTTTGTGTTCATCAGTGACGTCATCATAGAACAGATTAGTGTGGTGCCATCATCATTGAAGCAGGTTGTTCGTACACAGCCCTGGACAATGTTTTTCTTATATTATAAGTCGGTTTTCTGATATTTTGAGCTCATGGAAAAATTGAATACCACGAAGAGGTAAGCTCACAGTTTTGACCAAATTATTACCTATACTTAAAATCTAATAAAAATAAAAACAAAAATAGTTCATAGGGATAAGTAAAAACCCTCGACAATGTTTCATATTATTCAAGTCAGTTTTGTATTATTTTGAGCCAGTGAAAAAATTCAATTTTATCCATAGGTAAGTTAACAATTTTAACCACTATTTAACGGATACTAAAAATTAGATTAAATAAAAAAATATATATGCAAAGTGGTACGTATAAAGCCCTGGACAATGTTTTTCTTATATTATATGTCGGTTTTCTTATATTTTGAGCTCGTCGAAAAATTGTATTCCTCGAAGGGGTAAGCTAACAGTTTTGGTCAATTTTTTAAGGATACTTATAATCTTATAAAAACGAAAAAAAAATTCGTATGGGTAAATACAAAATCCTCGACCATTTTTCATATCATTCAAGCCAGTTTGTAATATTTTGAGCCAGTGGAAAAATTAAAATTTCTCCAAGGGGTTAGGCCACAAGTTTAACCAATTTTTCGCGGAAACTAAATATCAGTTTAAATACAAAAATATATTCAAAGTGGTACGTACACAGCTCTTGATAATGTTTTTCTTATGTTATAAGTCGATTTTCTGCTATTTTGAGCCCGTGGAAAAATTGAATTCCTCGAAAGAGTAGGCTCACAAGTTTAACCAATTTTTCGCGGAAACTAAATATCAGTTTAAATACAAAAATATATTCAAAGTGGTACGTACACAGCTCTTGATAATGTTTTTCTTATGTTATAAGTCGATTTTCTGCTATTTTGAGCCCGTGGAAAAATTGAATTGCTCGAAAGAGTAGGCTCACAATTTAGGCCCATTTTATACAGATACCTAAAATCTTATAAAAACAGAAAATTTGTTCATAGGGGTAAATACAAAACCCTCGATAATTTTTCCAATGATTCAAGTCAGATTTGTAATATTGTGAGCCATTAGAAAATTAAAATTTTCTCCATGGGGTAATTTCAAGGTTTTAACAATTTTCTTGCGGATACTAAAAATTTGTTTAAATACAAAAACATATTCAAAATGGTATGTACATAGCTCTGGGCAATGTCTTTCTTATGTTATTAGTCGATTTTATGATATTTTGAGCCCACGAAAAAATTGAATTCCTCGAAGGGATAAGCTCACAGTTTTGTCCAATTTATTACGGATATTTAAAATCTTATAAATATAAAAATAAGTTTTTTTTCATAAGGGTAAGTACAAAACCCTCGACAATTTTTCGTATGATTTAAGTCAGTTTTTTAATATTTTGAGCTAGTGAAAAAATTGAAATTTTCTCCAAGGGATAAATTCACAGTTTTTACCAATTTTTTGCAGAAACTAAAAATCAGTTTAAATATAAAAATATATTCAAAGTGGTATGTACATATCCCTGGGCAATGTTTTTCTTATGTTATAAATCGGTTTTCTGATATTTTGAACTCATGAAAAATTGAATTCTTTGAAATAATAAGCTCACATATTTGGCCAAATTATTACAGATACTTAAAATCCTATAAAATTAAAAATTGTTCATATGGGTAAGTACAAAACCCTCGACAATATTTCGTATGATTTAAGTCGGTTTTGTAATATTTTGAGCCAGTAGAAAAATTAAAATTTTTCCCAAAAGGTAAGTTCACAGTTTTTATCAATTTTAGCGGATACTAAAAATCAATTTAAATTTCAATAAAAAAATATATTCAAAGTGGTACGTACACATCCCTGAACAATATTTTTCTTAGGCCATATTTTTCACTCAAATTCAAATATTATATTGTATTTCTAACATTTTTAACTTTCAATATATTTTTATTTTATTATAATATCAAAAAATCATCCATCAAATTTTGGTAGACCATGGCCCCCTAAGGGCAAACCCAATGCTAGGGGCTACGGGTCAAGCTCCAGAGCTCCCCAGATGCCCCTGCCCCTGCCTCCACCCCCTGCTTATCCAAATCCAACCCTGGGACTTTCCACTTTATTTAATCTCAGTTTAATTCTTCTTCATTCTCACCATTATAATAATTATAAAATAACAAACTAATAATAACAATACTATTACTAATAATAATAACAAATATAATAATTTTAATAATAATAATAATAATATAAATTAATAATAATATTAAAAACATTCATTAAATTGCCGGAGTACAACACGAAAATACATTATCGAATTAAAAGAATTTCTACCACGCAACAAAGGAAAATAAAATAAAATACAAGAACACACATCATCGGCAATAGAATATGACAATATTTTGCTTAAGTATTTTTTCACTTGTTTGTTTTTATTTTGTTTAAGTGTTTTCTTGCTTAAGTGTATGTTAAATTGTTTGTTCTTATTTTATTAATCAAATTAAATCGTATTGTTCCAATTATTTTTCATTGCAAGTTATTAAATTTCACGTTGGTGATTTAATATGATAAATATATTTGTTAAAAATTTCAACACAAATATATGCTTAAAAATATATTATAAATGAAGTACGAATTTTAATTTTTTTTGTCTAAGTGTTTAAATTATATTTTCAAAGTAATTGAAAAATTATATTGTTCAAATATTATATAACCACCTATTTCTAATTAAATGATTTAGTTGTAATTTAATTTTTTAAAATGAAATTAAAATTTCAATTAAATAAATTAAGATGTCATAAAAAATATGAACAGTAAAAGTTCAACAAATTTTTTTAACTAAAATTATATCACAAATTACATAAATATACTACACTATTAAATAACAATACACACATTAAAAACAAAATTAAAAAACAAAACAAAATAATAAAAAAAAAGTAATATTTTAATCAGTAGGTCCCCCACTTGGCGTTCCCTGATTGCTGCCTGGGCAGATGCGCCCAGGCAGCTGGCAGGCGCTTTGACGCTCCTGCCGGGGTGGCCCAGCTACCCCATATCCCCCCCCCCAGCCCAACCACTCCCTATTAATTTCCAGCACCTTCAGGCCCACCCCAAGCCCAAGCCCCTCCATTGGGTTTGGCCTAACATCCCAGCAGTCCAGTTAATTTACCGGCTATAATTATAAATAGCATGTAAGAACTCAAGGTAAATAATGAAATACTTGATGGGCTGTAGGCTCATTATACGCCAGCAGTCCAGTTAATTTTTATGGGATCCTACATGGACCGGATTCACAATAGGCCGGGAAGGATTTTTAATGGATCCAATTAAAGTTAATGCTGTTAATAAAATGTCTTGGATCCAGTAGGGATCTGGGATTGATTCAGCAGAAATTTAGTTCTATGGCCCAAAAGTGAAACCCATAGGCCATGGAGTTGAATCTTGTAAATTTTCAACAGAAAATTTATTATATATCATTCTTATAAATGACTCACATGATTTTTCTAATATTTTTATAATATAAAAATATATGATTTAAAAAAATATCCTGCACTATATATACTTAAACTTATTTTGAACATGATTAAAGAAAAAGACAATTTACCCTCTTGTATTATTTTATATGGACCAATTTACCTCCTATATTATTTGACCCAAATCTCAGGGTGTGTGGATGAGTTTTGGCCCGGTCTCGCGGGTCTCGCGAGATCGGGCCAAAACCCTTTCAAATGAGTTTTCACCAAACCCATAAAACCATAAAAAACATATTCAGAAACTCACACTCAAACTCTTCAAACCTATAAAACATTGATTTGACACCTACAACCTACTTTTTCCTCAAATCTCACTAAAAAATATATTGATTTGACACCTATCACCTACTTTTTCCCTTAAACCCCAACATCTAAACCCAATCCAAGTGAGGTTTCAACTTATTCAAACCACAAAACCCAAGAATCAAAACTCATCCAAATGAAGTCTCAAAGGTTTCATCGAAACCACCCAAACCAATTTTTTAAACCAAGACCAGCGAAACCCATCCAAATAGACCAATTCTCCTCACATCTTTCTCTCCTTTATATATATGTTCAAGTCAGAATAGATGAAACCTATTCTAGACACCAGAAGGAAAAGCTTTGCCATTTTTGAAAACTTTCAAGAATTTTATGAAAACCAATTAAATATTTTACTTAAATCTTAAAATTATTTGTTAAAATGCCCAACCTTACGGTACCCTAGACGTGTCGGATATCCTGGGGCCATATCGCACATTGTATTCTAATGGATAAAAAAAATTCATTTTTTTTTTATCAAAAATTTCGAAAAATTTTCAATTTTTAATCAAACGAAACAAAAATAAGATGTAATTATGAAACTATTAAAACTTACCTTGAGACTCTTATTTTCTTAATTGAATAGCTTATTTTACAATTTTTTCTTAGTGTTTTTGAAATATTTTCAAAAAAACCCGAGTTTTTTTCAATATGTATCTTATTGAAACTACTCTCGAAACGAAATTTGGATCAGGATATTTTTTTCTAATTTTTTTATATGCCACATAACATGTCCACTACACATCTTTTTATTTTATATTTTCTACATGCCACGTGTCATATCCAATACACATCATATGCTTGTCATTAGCGAACACTTGCTGATACTGCATTATGCAATTTTTTTTTTGGAATATTCTTGCATCACATGTTAAAATCACAGCTAGTAATTATGGAAAAAGAAGATAATAGAAGAATGAATAGCATTTTTGGTCTTAGTCAAATTTTTCATTCCATTTCTCTTAAATTTTTTTATAGTAGATTAATCCCTCTTATCAATGTAGTGTATCACATTCATCCCTCTTATAACACATTCTTCCCTCTTAAATTTTTTATAGCAAATTCGTCCCTCTAATCAATATAGTGTAACACATTAATCCCTCTTAAATACGAAATGCATCAACTTTCTCGTCCACTTTAGAATTTATTTTGAATTTAAGTGATATATTTTGTATTTAAGAGGGACTAATGTGTTACACTACATTGATAAGAGGGACGAATTTGATACAAAAAATTTAAGAAGGACGAATATAATATACTACATTGATAAGATGAACCAATCTGCTACAAAAAATTTAAAAGGAACGAAAGTACAAAAATTAATCCATATGAGGACAAAAACGCGATTTACTCTTAATAGAATACCACAAACTATTCAAAATTTCTTTAAGTAATTCCAAATAAAAATCTAGCCAACTCTCAATATAGTTTGAAGTTTTTATTAGTAATTACTATAATAGTCTTTTATATATATTCTAAAAAGCAAAATGTCACATATCTATAGTTAGTGAGATGGTGACTACTATGAACAACCACAAAGTGTTTTTCTTTTTTTTCATGTCATAATCTTAAAATTAAATGTTGTAAATAGCACCTCCAAATTACATATTTTGGCACTTGCACACTTGAATTGTATATTCTTTGGCAAAACAATAGGGATTTTGCACCCCAGTAATTATTTCGCCAAAGAATGTGCAATTCAAGGGTGTAAAGTGCGAAACTTTTAATTTCAATGTCCAATGTGTCAAAATGATGTTTTCCCGAAGTAGTCCTAAAATTGTCTCTTCTACTATTACCAAAAAAAGAAATTATCATAATAAATAGGGTGATTTAAACTCAGACCCCTGATGTTTAGTCTTATTACAAGAAACCCCCTGTACTTTCAAAAATTACAGGGACACCCCTTGTGGTGTTTTTTGTAAACATTTTTACAAGTTGTAGGGGGTGTCCTTGTAATTTTTGAAACTACAGGGGCTTCCTTGTAATAAGACTAAACCTCAGGGGATCATGTAAATCACCCTAATAAATAACCACACATTTTGCCCAATCCAAAAAAAAAAAAAAACCCAAGAATGTAATCACATATAACAAGTAAATCTCTGATGGAGCATAGAATCAACATTTAATTACCAGAAAATATATGCTGCTAATAATGAAGCCAACATAAAGAAACAACTTCACCATATACTCATCATCCAGAACAGAATTAGAGCAACAAAAGTATCTAAGGTAGTAATAACAATACTAATATTAATAATAATAATATCTAAAGTAGCCACACCTGTATGTATATGCAGACCTAACTCAAATCTACTTCTACCATCAAGCTCCATTGGCCTCATCTACAAATAACTGTCTGTTACATTAACAATAAAACATTGTTAGATAATTGACTTACAATGAGAGCAGAAATAAACCGAGAATAATCTTTATATGAGAATCTTAACGCAGATAGACAGACTGCAAAAGAAATTAATCCACCAAAGAACTTAAAGAAACCGAAAATACAACGCAATAACATGGAGAATGCTAGGTTGACTTAAAGTTGTACTTTCAGAACTCGTTTGGTGGCAACTACACAATAGAGGTGAAAAAATTAATATGCTCAAAGATAGTATAAATTTCGGATTTGTTGGGTAGCAGTGTCTAAACTCTAAAGCATAAAATAGTGATAAATTAGTAAAATGAGGCATAATTCACCACCTATATTTGTTATCGAGTCATGAAGATTATATTATCACTTGCTTATGGTCGACTCATTTTATTTATCAACTCTACCAAACAAGAGATAAAGGTTCACAAAAGACCAAATCACACATAATATTTGCTACCAAATGAGTTCTTAATGTTACATTGATAAAGCATGGAACTAAAATGTACACTTGAAACATGATATCATTATTCATCATGAACATAGGTTTCCACATTGCTAGAAGAATAAGTAGCAATTTCAATGAGATGGTGAAATCATATGCCAAGAAGTAAACAATGTAAACATGATATATTTGAATTTATGGAGTATCCAACATAGAGCAAAAGGACTAAGAAGAGCTAATTATTTCAAACATATAGCACAAAATCACTTATTCAAGCATCATAAAGTTGAGGTGGATTTTAAAAGCTAAAGGGATGGATCATTTTCCGAAACTCACTATTTTCGGAATTGTATTTAGATCGCTTAAGCTTCTCAATCTGGACTTGTGATTCCATAAAAACCTTCATCCTTTGTATCTCCAAATCCTTAGCAAACTGCATTCTCTGTTTCTCCAATTCCACCATCTGCATTTGCTTTGACTCCTCGACTTTCTGATATATTGTTCCTAGCCTCGAAATAGCCTCCGCCAATCTCCGATACCCCTCCCCCACCCCCCTACCCTCCTCTTCCACCGCTCGTTTCCTCTTCTTACCCACCACCGGGGGCACCAACTTCCTACCCCACCCACCAGGGTACATGTCATCGTCGTCATCATCATCATCGTCTTCTTC
This sequence comes from Penstemon eatonii, assembly GCA_038501285.1. Taxonomy (NCBI): domain Eukaryota; kingdom Viridiplantae; phylum Streptophyta; class Magnoliopsida; order Lamiales; family Plantaginaceae; genus Penstemon; species Penstemon eatonii. Next base: position 2,111,606 of record CM076708.1, on the reverse strand, counting down.
CGCCTCCATAGCTGCGGCTGCCGCAGCCATAACCGAGAAATTTCTCTCAGTCACGCTAGCAGGTCCCGACCTTTTTGACCTGGGGCCCACCGGAACCGACCACGGAATCCTGGGTACGGGGGTTGGAAAGGATAAATCCTTTCTAGTAAACTCGGATTTTCTCTGGTAAGGTGGGGATGGTTCCGGCGAGGGTTCCGGTGAGGGTTCCGGCGATGGGGAGGGTCTGCGGCGGAGGTTTCTGGTGTGGCCGTTCGAGATGTTGTTGTTGGATTTGGGGAGGGTGCCGCCGATGAGGGTTTCTAGGGTATGGAAGTGGGTCCACGTGGAAACGTATCGGCCGTTTGATTGGACGAGTTTGGACTTCTCGATCTTGTACTTCTTTTTCACGGTGTCGATTCGGTTTTTGCACTGGACGTCGGTGCGGCGGAGCTTTGGGGTGGTGGCGTGGAGGTCGTTGACGGCGTCGGCCACCGCTTGCCAGTGGTTCTGACGGAGGTTTCCGCGGTTGAGTTCGAGGTAATGGGATCCCCACGCGTCGATCAGAGTGCGTGTGGCATCTTCAGACCAGCAGTCTTCGCGGGAGGGGAAAACGGGGGTGCGTGACGGCGGCACCGCCGCCGGAGGGTGGGACGGAGGGTCGGGTTTTGTGGGAGGAGGGTGTTTGTCGTCATCGGAGTTGGGAGGGTGGTGGTGGTGGTGAGTTGGGGAGGGGGAGGGGGAGGTGGTGGAGGAGAGGGGAGGGGAGGGGGTGGGAATAGAGGACATGTTTGCTGCTGCGGCGGCGGCGGCGGTGGGGATATTTTTTGGTATGTGAATTTGATTTGTGTGTGTGTTTTTTAAGCTATGAGAATTGGAGGACCGATTCCGGTAAGTGGTAACCGAAGGGAAATAACTTGAGGGGGGAGTGGGTTCGGAACTCAAATCAAAATTATTTAAAATTTAATTCGAATTTATTGATAAAAAAAACTAATTTACCTATTTGCCATTGTTGTATAATATACAGTATTTTAATTTTCAATTTTTATCTTTTCATTAATTTATTTATGGTCTATCTCAAATTTATAGTCGGCTTATTAAAATTCGTTAGAGGAATGTTTAAGAATTAAATTAAAATTCAAATACAATCAGAGTTAAACAATATGATGTTAAATAAGTAACAGAGTTCTGTTTAAATAAATTAATTTATTTTTATTTTATATGGATTTTATTTATGCTCTTTTAGGTTTTTGGGCAAGAGGGACTAGATGAGGTTTTGGAGGGAACTTCCAAAAGTGCTAAAGTTGTGAGTTGTGTCTATATGCATATTAAATAATGAATTGATAAGTTCTCAAGAATTTATGACAAAATAATTAGGTAAATTAGGTTGTTAAGAACCAACTTAGTAAAATTAAATAACGAAGTTGAATAAATTTTGAGTTAATTAATGAGTAAATCGCGTTTTTGGTCCTCCTTATGGATTAACTTTTGCACTTTCGTCCTTCTTAAATTTTTTGTAGCAGATTGGTCCCTCTTATTAATGTAGTACATCGAATTCGTCCCTCTTAAATTTTTTGTAGCAAGTTCATCCCTCTTATCAATGTAGTGTAACACATTAGTCCCTCTTAAATACAAAATACATCACTTAAATGTAAAATACTAAAGTGGACAAAAGTGATGGACTTTGTAAGAGGGACTAATGTGTTACACGACATTGATAAGAGGGACATATATGCTACAAGAAATTTAAGAGGGAATAATGTGTTATAAGATCGAGGGACGAATGTGATACATTACATTGATAATAGGGACCAATCTGCTACAAATAATTTAAGAGGAACGAAAATGCAAAATTTGACCCATAAGAAGAACCAAAATTGCTATTCACTCATTTGAAAATTTCGTTAATGTGATCTGTGCAACCAATAACATGTCACAATTAATTAAGAGTGTATAATTAATCTCTCCAGGATTGTACTTTCATTGGGACGAAATAGTCAAATATTAACTTTGAAGATTAGTTTAAGTTACAAGATTAGAAATTATGTGTTCTTTTTTAACTCGATCAGTATGTTATTTTTTTAGGATTATTCACTAAATACTTTGATTCTTTTACATTTTATCAGTGACAGAAACATATCCACAATATTTCAGAAATAGAGATTAAAGAATATTATTGTGAAAACAAGATTCCATTGTATTTCACTATATTAGATCAAATAATTATAATATAAAAAAGTGAACTTTTTATTATATTCAAATGAGAAAATGAACTTAAGGTTTGAAATGAACTAACACTCAAATTTTAATATGAACGCAGGTTCATTGAAAGTGCATTGACAAATCTTGTTATTAATGACTCTGTTTTCTTTTATTCTTTTGGGAGAAAGACCTTTTTCTTTTTTTTCCAGATATGTCTTAATTCATGACTTCATTTCCTAAAAATAGATTTTTTTTAGATAAACTATTCTAATGTTAAGTAATTATTTGACACAGAAGGATATAAATGTAAAGATATTTAAAACTTTCAATTTTTAACTTTTACATAAAAATATGTGTCAAAAATAAAGAATGAAAGAATAATGGGATGGAAAAAGTAATAATATACAGTTATAGTTAGAGGTCTGAAAATTCGAGATGTGACTTGCATTGAAGTTTGAGGAAGAAAAATATATTGCAAAGGTCAAATAAATAAATTTATAAGTGTCAAAAAATATGTGAAATTTGTAGAAAGAAGATAACATGTATTAAATCATTAATTTTATAAGCTCAAGTAGATTCGACCTGGACTGAAACTTAGGGTCTGGAACGAGACCTGCCCAAACTCATTCACAAGTTGGGCTTCACCCAATTTGGATGAGTTCAGACTAGGCCAAACCATTACTAGAAAATCCTAGGATTTCTATGGTTATCTCAAGTCTGAAATACATGGAACCAAATTTCAATTATATTTAGTTGCATCCTCCTAAGTACAAATCAAGTCTCGACCATCTACTAAGACCTAGTAAAACCATAAATCTATAAAAGACATTAACTTTATATTTTTACCACCTATTTTTTTACTCGCAAAAACCAACATTGAACTCAAAATACCTTTACCAAGTTACTTCCCGCCCTTAACATCTCTATAGAGAGTAGAACTACTTTGAACGATCCAACTTTGCTAGTGCAAGTCTATAACTATAAGGGATTTTTGCACGTCACCGTCCAGTTTTTTTTCAATTTTCGCACTTTCCCCCCCGAAACGCCTTAAATGTGACCGTGCCCCCTGCTTTTATATATGTTTGTGCACTTACACCCCCCCCCCGCATACCAAATTTTGGCCAGATTTTTCACCGAAACTAAAGCACTTGCAAAGCATAGAAAATTTAAGAGGGCAAAAGGGTAAAATTATCCTTATTTCCCACAAAACCTAAACATCAGTTAAAAACGTGAATTGAAATTGAGAAAAAAATTAGGGTTTATCTCAGTTAGACTCAATTTCTCCTCCATTTACTGAAATTGAGAGAATCATGAACAATTTTACAAATTCATATCGTCTCTCTCTCACACAAAACTCATGATTTAGAGAAATCAATATCAACATTTCTCGTTGTTTTCTTATTCCTTTTTTATGGAGATCCCTTCATTACATACACCGAAAAATCAAGCCACCTAGGAATTGGAACTTGATATGGAATATTGCCGCACCGCTGGTAATATTACCCTTTTGCCCTCTTAAATTTTGTGTGCTTTGCAGGTGCTTTAGTTCCGGTGGAAAATCTAACTGGAATTTGGTATGGGGGGGTAAGTGTGCACAAACATACATAAAAGTAGGGGGCACGGTCACATTTAAGGCGTTTCGGGGGGTAAGTGCACAAACATACATAAAAGCAGGGGGCAAGGTCACATTTAAGGCGTTTGGGGGGGGAGTGCGAAAATTGAAAGAAATTGGGGGGGGTGACGTGCAAAAATCCCAAACTATAATATATTGGAAGTTACATGATCAAATGTGTTATGCGTAGGATTAAAATTGAAATATGATAAAAGTTAAATGATTTAATGTATATATTGTGTAGTTACATAACTACTTATTTTACCTTCATTTAAATGACATGGAATGGTCAAAGTAGTATGAGGTGGATATAAGTGCATCATGAGAGTCTTCTGTAATCAATTAATAAGGACTTCCTAAATATGATGCTCGAAGGGAATTCATGTTATACTTAAGGAAGATCATCAAGTTGTGTTGGAGGTGATCATAACTCTTCAGTATCTAATTATGTACAAGTCGAGTTTAAGACTGAACGGACAAAAATTGTAATTTGTAAGTGTGCAACTACTGCATACCATTAATAATAAACGAATTAGGGATTTACTCGAGTTGGCCAAATTCAGCTGAATTTTACCTAGATTGATCCATGCAAAATAAACGTGGATCCTGGAGTGTTCGAAAGTTTTCTTCACTTAACAGTTAACAGGGCCTAAATGATCATTACAAGTAGGGCTGTCAATGGGTCGGATTCTGGTCGGATCATGCTCGTCCAGATCCGGCTCCATTTATATCGGATCGAATCCTGTCGGATTCGGATCTTGTTCGGATTATGCTCGGATCTAGATTTTTTGAATCCAACGGATTTTGGTCGGATTTGGCCGGATATCGGATATTTTTCGGATCCAATAAATTTGTATTTAAAAAGTTAAATTAATATATTTTTCCTAAAATAAGTTTATTATCTTTTCAATTTTATTTAATTAGCTCACATTTTCAAAGTTTCTTTACTATATTCATATTTGTAGAATGAATATATTGGTTTAAATAAATTTATAAACGAATTATAAATTACTATCTTCTTAAATTGACGTTGAAATATTATTAATGATACTTATTTTTATAAATCATTTTGTATATATATCTTTCTTTTATTTGTTGTCGGATACGGATCTTCAACGGATCGGATCGACCTAAATCCATATTCGCTCCATGAGTTTCGGATTTCGGATCTTTATAATCGGATCAGGTCCATCGAATCTCTAATCGAACAATTATCCTAATAAATCGGATCGAATTCGGACGGATCCGGATTGAAATCCGCCCCATTGACAGCCCTAATTACAAGACCGCTTTTGATTTAGAGTGTTGATTGCATGTCCCATTTGTTTATCAATCGACTTAGATTTGAAATGTTTAATTGGTTGTTAAGTAGGCCAAGTCGAAGGTGGACCCAGAAAGGCCCATATCAGGTGTTAGCCAACTTGTGTTTAATCAGTATAATTAATACTAGATAGAAAAATATATTAAGTAGAGCTTTAGATATAATATCTCGAAAAAACTGAAAAACAAACAATGGGGTGCCTGTCTAAAGCTCAAAAATCTTCTATGGTGCTCGAGATTGAATCCCTCTCAATGTAGTCGATAAATATATAAGATCAAAGTCATGTCATTGTCTTACGTCTTGCGCTCTTTTAAGATTTTGACATGATCTTTTTCAGGATTGGATAATGTACGAAAGTGCAGCGTAGATGTATGTTATATACCATATATGATATATTGATATATCATGCTACTAATTTCATAAATATTATTACATTTATATAGTCACCTTTGCAGTGGCGGAGCTATGTTAGGACCGGGGGGGCGACCGCCCCCCAAGATATTTATATTAAATATTTGTAGTAGTAAGAATGTTGCATTATAGACCTTTGGCTGGTTGGATAAAGCGTCCCTATGTTTGTAATGGGTCAGGGTTCGAATATTCCTTTGCACACTTTCTTTTAGTCTTTTATTCTCAATATTCATGCCCTCTTTTTATTTTTCTTTCTCCTTATTTAATATATTTGTCTTTCTTTTAATTTTTCTTTCTCTCTTAATCTCAATATTTATGTTTTTTTTAATTTTTCTTTCTTTCTTAATGATTATATAAGGAATATGGTATTTTACTGTTCTTATAATATAGTTATTTTCTTATTCTTTTCTTTATTTAATGCATTATTCCTAAAAAAAGATCCTTACTAATTGTAAAGTAGTGTGATTTTTTTTTATTTTCTTTATAATGCCTTCTCTGTATAATTATATTTATTTATTGCACTCTTCATATATTTTTTATATATTTACACTGCTTCAAAAAAATATGTATTTATAATTGTAAAAAGAGTACAATTTTTTTTATTTTATTTATAATATTGCTTCCTTATTATTTTTTTGATTTAATGCATTAGAAAAAATTTCACCCCCCAATAAATCACGACTAGCTCCGCCACTACACCTTTGCATTTAGTTAATTTAAGTATTATTTAATATTTCCAAAGTTACAAAAAAAAAATATTATTTACGTTTTCATAATAATAAAATATTTCTGACAACTTATGATTACTTTCTATCATTGGGTTTGAGGATATAGATATACAATAGAGATAGTCAATAAATTATCAATATTCTGAATTGAGTGTAAAACAATAAAATTCTTTTCTAATTTAATGAAATTTTAAAATACCATAAAATAATTAAAAAAAATTAATGCATAATTGACCAAATAATTCTTTTTTTTTTTTTGTAATATAAATCAGCAATGGACAGATCTATCATTTTATTCAAAAACCAAGGTCGATATGCCTCTTCAACTAGAGAAAAATATAATGATAAAACTTAAAAGTCGATGATGCCAAAACAACACTTGAAATACGATTACCAATTCACCAAAATCCTAAGAAAATCACATAACTAAATTTATTGCATACGAAATATGAAATGTTTACATAGCGTGGGTGAGGATTGAGATTATCGTAATATAGACCTCTTCGTAGCACCCTCACCCTCTACGACAAACTCCACAACCTCCCTAAAAACCACCAATCGTTAAGCTCATATTCTCACTGCCATAATCTCAAACACAATAAGTCGATGATGTGGCACCGATGTCCTAGATTTTCGTCGGTAATTCTAGCCCAATCAAGTTTGGCTAACAGCTACCGTTCACTTATTATGTGGTTGAATGAATTTGACCAAACCAGATTTAAATTAAAACTTTCCGATTCCCATCCACACTGAATTGCTCCAAATTCCCTTTCACTTTCAAAAGGTTTCAAATCATACGAGATTAAGGCAATCAACAAAGCTTGTCTCATCTTGTAGCACGCATGTTTGGCCCGAGGTACATTGGGTTTGTTAGAGCATTTTCGTGAGTTACACTCGGCTATCAAAGATACAATTGTGGTGACACCATTAAATATATACACACTGCAGCTCCTGGGCAAATATGGATTTGAGTAATTGGGAACAGTTGGTTTTTGCTATTCGATTACACAAAATTTGATCATAAGTTTTCTTTATGATATCGAAAGTTAATGGAACTACGTTCTAAAACTGAAAAACTCAGCACAATAGTTCATATATACATGGTAAAAACCTCAACTATATACGATTAACATATATGGTGCATGCATTAGTAAACTGCTAATCCACACATTCTCGTAAGCGAGTAAGTATTTCCCCACAATTTGGGCGTTCATCAGGTTCTGCCCAACAATCTGCAACCAAAAAATTACGAGATCAGTAGCATATACAAACTCTCTACGGCCTACCAGCCGAGCTTCAAAGTTAATTTTTTCCAGCTTTTCGATATTAATATATACCTGCAATCAACCTTCCCAGGGATCCTTCAGGTATCTCCAGTCGCGATCCCTCGTTTGCTACAGTATAAACAACCTTGATAGGGCATAAAATAAGGAAGATGAAATAAATACACATTTAGGAAAAAGTTTATTTGTATGTTTAAACAAAGTAAAATGTAAGGACTAACAAAAATCTGAAGAATTAGTTGGTAGCAAAGATTAGGTGAGTATCAACCCGTCTCTTACGAATTGAGAGCATCATTATAATTTACACAATCTTTATATAACTGCTACCAAACGAGTTTTTAAATCATAAACAGTAATATTATATCTTACCCTCTCTGGTGGTATCCCATCCCATGGTCTGTTTAGAGTGCGGAGCTCCCACATTATAACACCGAGGCTAAAAATGTCACATTTTTCGGTGAAGGGTTCGTTTCGAATAAGCTCAGGAGCCATCCACTCGGGTGTTCCAGCCGATGAAGAGTCCTTTATTGGTACATCACTCACGATTCTTGAGAGCCCAAAGTCGCAGATCTTAACTGTCCAGTGCTTGTTCACAAGGCAATTGGCGCTTTTAAGATCCCGGTGGATTATTTTCATCCGATGTAAGCACATCAACCCTCTTAATTGCAAAATTTGGAGAAAAGTGAGATCATGGTCATCAAATTACACCATGGTTTCCTTTTTTGTTCCAGAATAAATAAATACATTCAAATGAAAATTGCAAAATAAGATAGTGAAGAGAGATCCTTGTATGCTGACATTATGTTTTTTGTAAAGTTTTGTTGGTGGGGAAGAGGCTAAGAGCCTAAGAAGAGGTGAGCGAGGGAAAGGCAGCACTAATCATTTAGGAGAGGAACTATAGAGGAAAGTTTACTGCCCAACTCTAGAAAATTTCAAATTTCTTGGGGCCATTCATATGTTCTCTTCTAGTCTCCGATTCTATAATGAAAGCAATATCGATACCAAGAGAATAACTACAACTTGATTTAGGGAAAAAATCATCTGACCTAAATAAAACTTAATGTATAAAAAAGCTCTTGTTACCTGCATATGTCACGGAGCATCTTGATTCTCCTCTGCCAACTGAGTTTCTTCTTCTGACCACTTAAGTGGATCAAATAAAAAAGTGAACCCATCTCCATGTATTCTGTGATCATCGACAATCTTGGAGGTTTTGTGCAAGCACCAAGAAACAATATAACTGCCCAAAAAAAAATGATTTGAATTGCTTTATCTGATCTCAAGGTATACAATAAAAAGTTTCTACTTTGGTTTCATAACAATGATTGAATCCTTAATGATGACAGGTTTCACCAAAATGCTAATTTCCTCTTCTTGTACCCATAAACCCACAGCTACACACTGTTTTAGCATAAAAGATCCCATATTTTATTATCTTGAAATATTAACCTAATAAACTCTATAATACAAGTGTATTTCTAAGCAGTTTGTGTTACTTGTTAATGCATATGCTTCCTGAATTTCTGATAAAATCGTTTTATATAATCTATGTCCTATTCAATTTTAAACTTGGTCTGCTCAATTAATTAATTATTATCTCTTTACAAATATCCAACAAAGATAAAGTTATGAGTAGAACAACATTCTTCCCACTTCCTAAAATAATAAAGGAACAATATCACTTTTTCATTAAATGATATCTTGAGTCACAGTATGTTAAGAGAAGAGTCGAAGACGAAAGCCAAGGTCTGAAATCAAATTTTAGATGTCCCACAAATGAGGGTCCACTGCACTATTTAAATTTATTGATACAAAAGATGTGCTAAAACTTCTTATAAGGTTCTTTCACAACTTAAATTTGTGACACCATGCATGGATTACTAAAGATGATTGATATGAATGCTGATTCTTTTTACATCAGTTGTGGTAGATGTATATCGTTAAATTTTGTCTCCCTATACTTTTATGATCATTAGTAGAAAAACTAAACATGCAGTGCATGTGAGCTATATCAAACTACAGAAGTAGAGATTTCAATCAAAACAGCTGAAGAAAAGTACCATTTGGGTGCCGAAGGCGACTGGAGTAAGAAAGGAACAAACAAAAAATTTGAAGTTAGAATGATGTACCTGAAGAAAATCAAACACAATGCAAATAGAACAATAATAATCAAACCTGAGGATGGATATTTCGTTGCAAAAATCCTCCATGTTTTCAGCGGTGAGATCTTGCTCCAAAAAAACTTTGATAGCAACTTCAGTACCATTCCAGAAGCCATGGAAAACCTCCCCGAAGAACCCTGAAATGTCCTTATAAGTGAAAAAGAAGAGATGACCACGTGGAACATCAAAGTAATTATGCTAAACAGCTATTGAGTGTCGAACATTTCCACAAAATAGGCCATGAAAAATGAAGATGATTTTCCAAATTCATCCAGGATTACATACAAACTTATATATTCCTTCTCCGAATTCAAAAAGAAAACTGTACTTTGTGAGTACAAGCTTTTGCTAAACAAATGTCTCAAATTGTAAAATAGAATGCCTTTTTATACTTCTTTTTGTTCGTGCTTTTTCTGGTGAAAAGTACTGTGTTAGAACAGCAACTGATCAACCATAGTACTTTCAGTTTTTAACAAATTGGGGACACAATGTATTTTCTAGTGACTAACAAATAGGAACACCACATATATATTCAGTTTTTAGCAAATCAGTGGCCTACTTGGCCACATGGCCCCTTTGATTTTGTCCTTCATTGCTCATAAAATCTTCAGTTAGGTCGGCATTATATCATAATCATCATTAGTAGTAATAGTAGTAATTACTAGTTAGAAGGGACAGTGCTAACCTATCCCAACACGAGTGCCTACAGTTAACTCGGAGAAATCAATGTTCCACTCTTTGAATGGTAGCAGAGGCTTTTTCTGAAACATAGGCAATTCCAGAACCCTGTTCCAAGTTGAGACCATTTCTTCATTTACCATGCGAGTCCCACTTCTCTCTGGAGTCTGACCCCCAATCTCATGAAGAGATGAAGGTTGTGATATAGCTTTCTGAGAGCTGTGTTGCATCAGAGGAGCATACGAGGAAGACATTCCACCAGACATGTTGTCATGATCATCAAGTTGAGCATCTGTACCCTAAATAAAGTACAAGATCATTTTTAATCAAGAAAGAACCCAAGGTTTTCAAACATGGATTGTTAATGGAAGAAGTAAAAAAACAAGATTTGCATAAGTTCAAAATCAAACTATTTTATCTGTTTCCTAAAAATAAAATAGATGGTGCCTTCCACAAGGGACCAGAATAAACATGTGCAGTGAACAATAGATTCAACAACTAAATGAAATTTCCAATTATGATTAACATTGTACATTAATTCTCAATAATAACTGAAAGGATATAACAGCCTGTAAAGTAGATTAACAAGCTTACTACACTTACCACTCCCATAATTCAACAAAGCATAATCAATTAATCAAGAAGAATACTCATAAACCAATAACTTTATAAAATTTTGAAAGATGTTAGCACTCCGTCTTCAACCATTTTGTTATATTTTGTCTGCACAAGTAGGGTCTCGCGAGAATAATAAAACTTTTAATGAGAATACAAAGAGAAATCCATAAGAAGAAATAGACTGAAGCTGATAACTTCAATTTTATTGAAAACAATACATCCGAAATAGCAAAGATGCACTTTCTGTTACCAAAATGGAGAGAGAATATAGGGAATCAGCTATAGATATCAGACTATGGATGAACAAAAGCAAAAGGATATCCATAAGCCTCTTTGCAAAAACTCTATAACAAACAAAAGAGCAAAATAATGCAAAAGAAGAATAATATATGAACAACACGTTATCACATGACAGTTAATAAAACGTACATCTTTTGAATGAGTATCGCTGTTTGAACCAAAAGACATCGAGCCACTTCCACTTTGCTCTCTTGAAAGACGATTTTGCTTCAGCGACTCATTCATAGCGCGCACAGCCCTAATATTATTCAGAACAAATTAACAAGAGAGAAAGAAATACAGATGCATCATGGAGGCTAGATATTCAAGATCCTGTGATAACTAGAGGCAGTTATATGATCTGAGTACAAGCCCGGTTCTCACACACTTCAGCTAACAATACAGGAATATTGGGATGATAATTTATTTACGGAGCCAATTCATGCAGGTCTGTGCTTTGTTTCTAACACAAGCTTGGTCATTCTACCTTGCCAGCTTTAAATAAAGTCAATGGAGTAAATATTGGTAGGCAAAAGAATCCCATCTCAAATGCAACAATATTTTATACAATGAAGCAGAGATCAAATAATGTTTGTGCAGTCATCAATATGAGTTTTCCATGGTGGTGCATGAAAGATGAAGAAATTGACACACGGATATTAGGAAGAACCGAAGAATCTTATATAATTCTATTTTAAAGAAGATTAAAATATAAGCCGATTAAGTGTATATAACTCAATTTATTTCAACCCGTTTCAGTTAATAAATTATGATCAATAGTAAGATAGTATTAACAGAGTTTTGTTGTTGTGACTTGCTAACATCTATTCCAATTTGACATAAGTAATTCAGTTTTCATTTTCTGGTGAAGCTGATGGCAAGAACCCTCCAAACCTTGATGGATACAAGAAACATTCCAGACTCCAGAGTTAAATGTACTAGTATTTTTCAGTCTACAGTTTTAAAGTGACATCACTGGTTGTCAAAACTCTCACTTATAGCACATTACAAGATGTATGAGATTCTTCAAGAGTTTTAGATGGAGAATATCAAGAGACGTGTAGCACAGCTGAAGGGTGCTACACTGTGTTCAAAGTCAAAACATAGTTGATTAATATTCTCTCAGTTTTCTTTTATTTGCTAAATGTATAAACGGTATGTCTAAGTATGGTGAAATTAGCACAGGTTTACTTAGAGAAGCATCCTGCTGGATAGTAGCTCGTGAAGAATTACAGAAATGATCATTTTATCGTAACAGTGTGAGTTTTAATTGTCTGAAAGATAATATTAACCTTACGATGTCATCACCAATTTCTGGAGTCATGCTTATGCTTCTTCTTCTTATTCTACGAGTGTCTGGCGTGTGTGCACCTTCTGACCTGCGGCAAATTGAATTTTCGAAATTGAGAAGCTCAGACAAACATAATTTTGATTAAAATACGAATGATATTGAAGAGTATGTTTATAAAAAAATATTGGAACAGAAAAGAAGGAAATTCAAGATTAATCTTCCAGATAGTAATTTATAATGTGTGTGTTTTCAGAGTAATCTGATGACGCCAAAGGTTTCAAATAATCAGCATATGAAATCAGAGAGAGGGAGAGAGAGATATTAAAGTTACCTTGATGTAGCAATATCATCAGAATAAACTCCAAAAGATTTGTTATCTCCACTAAGCATAGATCGACCATGTGCTCTAAGTGAAGGATGCTCTGGACTGGAAAATTTAGAACATGATATAAGTGCATGAACAATTCCACCCTAAAGGCCATCGTCTATGCTGCAACTACTCAAATTAATACTGCCATTTGTAGGAATTATGTAGCATCATAAGCAACAGAAAAAAGAGCTTTCACTAACTGTAGATAGACCAAGAGCCAGACCATGGAATTCACAATGTAATCTGTAGTCCTTTTATTCTAGAGAAGAGAGAGAGAGAGAGAGAGAGAGGGATTATCACAGAAAGGAGTAACTTTGAACACTACTTCACCAAATCATATGTATTAAAAGAATACCTATCATTTTGTGCTACATTTGGGGATTAAAATGTTTTCAACATATACCCTATGTAACCTAAAGCTAACAAGGTTTTCTATGTTTTATGAGATCTCTCAACTGATTGTTATCTTTCATTAATCCACGTAAATCTTACAGAGATGCACAATGCACATTGAAACCTCAAGAGAGAGTAGGTCACACCATGTAATTCACCAGAGATGACCTACATACAGGAAAGCGTGATTCTAACCAAGGAATTTGACAACACTTTTAGTTGGCTACTACATTCTATCAGGTATTATAGCACAATGTTTATATGATCTTATGAGCAGCTTCATACTTTATTGAGACAAGAATTTCCACTCGCAGTATCAAATATACTTTAACTCATTCATGGCTAAAAACTTTGTCAAATTCCAGAAAAATGTACGTTTCTGCAGTAGGAGATGTTACAAGTAACGAAAGAGATGTTAATTTAGTCACTCTCAAGCTAATGACGAAGATAATGGAATATATCTGGATTTTTTCAAGCTATAAATAATCTGAAGTTCAGAACAAAAGAATCTTGCTCTGATAAAAATCTGCTTGATATAAGATTATGTAAACTGGGGTCTGGTTTTCAAAAGACCTTGAATTTGCAGTTCTTTGTTTGAAAATGGCCTTTCTCCTGCTCCTCCGCCAAAATGTAGCAGCAATATTTGGTTCACTGTGTGATAAGCTGAAAATAATCTTAATCAATAAAATTTCTCCTGAATCTTGAACCAAAAGATTAATGGGAACTCAGAATGTTTCTAGTTATAAGACAAAGCATGTAGTGATAGGCTAAATCAAAAATACTCCTATTAATCAATAAAAATAGTTTTCCTGAATCCTGAAAGAACAAATATAAAATGGGAATTAAGAAAATTCATGATAAAACAAAATTTCTCATATGGGGCAGTAGTACAACCTCATTTGACTATCAATGGAATTTGACCTTAACATCATATTCCTTAAAGAAGGCCCAGCTGCACTCGAAGATGCTTCAAGTCTATGCTGATACAGCAGGCTATCTTCTTTCTCAGCACTGGAGAGATTTAAAATAATGAAGTTAAAAAATTACAATCAAGACATCAATCAAACTGCTACCGATTTCCTTCCCTCAAGACAGCACCCCACAGAGAAATTGAAGTTCATAATACTTTATTTGTAATTATAAAAGATGTCCCAATAGATATTTATTATGCTAAGTCACTATAAAAATTGTGGCCGCCAACCTTTCATGTTCAACTCTCTCTGGAACCCCATAAAGAGGGCTGTTTGGTTCCATTGGTGAGTCGCAAGAATCATTTTCTGCAGAATCACTTTCCCCAGAAGCAGATATGTGAGTCATAAAGATAGCCTTGGTTGATAGAGGTATTAGTTGCCCCGGAAACCGCATTAAATCAATAAGTAATTCTACAGAATTCAACACAACTAAAACAGACATATGCTTGTTCGAGTCTACACACTCAGAAGCTCCTTCAGTAGGTAAACCCTGTTAAGACAAACCCATGTGCACAAAAGATGAGATATAATAAGAGTACATAAATTCAAGAGTATAACTTAATGAATTTTTATAGAAGTTTCCAGTCAAAATGGCAATAAGAAAGACTTGGATAATGGATAAACAAGATTACAATAGTTTTCGGAAAACATAAAAATTACCACCACTAGCGTGCTTTCAAGTCCTACAGCATCTGCAAGAACCTTGAATAGTATTGCTCGAGGTCTGCAGGAACCATGCTTTATTTGCCCTAGCATTTGCATACCTCGATTTTCAGATAAATGTTCCTCCAGGGAAGCTTTCTTTGGACTTACTACTGAATTTGGCCGTTTGTAAAAATCAGAAACCTAATATTGAGCACAGACAATCAGACACACGGGTTCATGATTGCAGAAAAAGACCTGATAAACATTAACATGATAAGAAGAAAAAAAAGAGTCAATTAAATATGGATTCGGTTATTAAAAGGAATCTTATATAGTTCTAATCATCTTTTCATAGATATCTTCGTAGAATGTGTTTCTGAAAATGAGTATGTCAGGAGATTATCTTCATTTAAGAACAAAAAACTTGGCAGTATCTCAGGGTCATCATAGATAAATTAAACTGAATAAGGAACAACAAGAACCTACATGCACAAAACCCCTCAACCAATATATTTCCATTACTTTTGAGGCAAAGCTGTAAAAATAACTAAAACTGACACATTTTGAGTTTCTCATAAAACTTTGTGCCTACAGACGGAGCAAGTAAATGGGTGGAGTTTATCATAATTCAAAACTAATATTGAAATAAACTGAATATAGTAAAGATTTTGTCAAATTTTGTAACAGGAAGGCAATTGAAATTTGAATAAAGAAGATCAAATAATACTCACTAATCCAGCAATCTTTTTTATCATTGAAGCGGGATTCGTGCTCAGACCCTTGACCAGAGCTACAATTAACTGCTTCAGCCTAGTAAGCTTTTTATCTCTCACTGCATCTACAAGAATAACATCAGCTCTCAAACCCTCAAGTTCCAAAGCATGAAGCTCCTCCAGAGTAGGTATATCTTCATAACGTTCCTTCAGCCTTTTATCCTGACAGTGAAAATATTGTTAATGCCTCTTTAAATAGGAAAATTGTACAAAGTCAATGAGAGTAGTGTCGGACCAACGGTAACTAGCTAATCAGGCAGCACAATGTAAAAGTTGTAAGTGAAGCATCTGGCCCTACGTATAGCAACTGCAGTATGGAAGGACTTAAATAATATGTTCCATGATTAGGGCATGGAACACTGAGATTGTTAATCAATCTACAGTAAAATGATATATATTTCTTGCATTCTGATATGAAGAATGTCTTCTATTAGAGAGATTCTACTCCAGGATTCCACAATGAAAACTGTTTACAGTCCTCCAATTCTACAAAATGGTTTGACATTACATAGGTAAAATGAATACAATTGACATTTTATGTTCCAAAATTTACCTTCCAAACATCAATCACGGATAGGAAAAAAAAAGCATAAACAGGAAAATGATGATACACACTCTTCTCTTTAAACATAAACTCCATGTCCCTCTCTAATGTTGGTTGGAAACTCTTGGCATGTGCTTTACATTAGCATCATCTCATTGAGTTAATGGATAATATGACGGGTTGTCCCTTCCATCCACGGCACACTTCATTTAAAAGTTTTGAGGTCTAGTATTTTGCTGCTCAAGAAAAACTCCATTAAGATTCTAAGTTTTCATATTTCATTGCACAATCCTTGAGCACATAACTAGGATTGGCATTTTTAAAACCAAGTTTCAAAAGGAAAAAATTCCAGGAAAGGCTAAGATCTTTTGTGTAAGAGAAATAGAACAGAATTGTAGTCATCTATTTATTAAAATAAGGATAACAGTACTTCTTACCAAGCTGCACAAAGCAACTTGTTCCAACAAGCAGTACTTCTATTTACTCCATGTAATTTTACTGCAATGTGCAATACTTCACTTGAAACTAACCAGAAGTACCACTCCAAGAGTACAGTTTACTACCAAGTTATTATATCATATACCCACTGAGCACTCTGTGACTTTCATGCTTACGTAGAATTTAAATATAAGCCAAAACAGGTGCTTGTTGTTAGACCTTTTTTTTCTAGTAAAGATGGACCATGACATAATTACATATCTATCTCATGCTTCAAATTACCTTGAACCTTCTAATATATAATAGCATTAAGACCTGAAATTCTCCTGTTCAAATATGGGAACCAGAAACAGGTTTCAACTAAAAAACCG
The DNA here is from genome assembly GCA_038501285.1 of Penstemon eatonii. NCBI lineage: Eukaryota > Viridiplantae > Streptophyta > Magnoliopsida > Lamiales > Plantaginaceae > Penstemon > Penstemon eatonii. The sequence continues at coordinate 2,094,540 of CM076708.1, read as the reverse complement.
TTTGTATATTTTAATAATTTAATGAAAGTTGTCATGAAAGTTATGAGAGTGGTCTTAGTGCTCACTGCTATGATAGAGTAGAAGCCATTTGGAATTCGTTCAGAAAGCATTCCTGTTCTCCATAGGATCTGTGATGCTCTTTTACATGACAGAGTCCCTTTGTCAATAAATTCTTTTTTCCTCAAATTTTCATCCTTCAAGTCCAAGGATAAAAATTTAAAATTTTCAACGAAATCCGGAGGCCCCCATGCAGCACTATGAGACCTTTGCTCTGAAGATCCAGCATCATCTCGTGTATCCTCCATGTCAAATTGTTGAAATGCAGTAACATTTCATTCCCGTGTTTAACCCGTCAAAGCACTTCGTAGCTGCTCGGTATAGAAAACAACCCTTTAATGTAGCCCCTCTCTTTCAAAATCCCCCAAGCTGGAGGTCATACAACCTGAAAAATTCGAAAGAGTTGAACTCACCATGTAAGTATTTATGTAAGTAAACTCTGAAGAATGAAACAGGAATTAGATTATTATAATATACTACACAAACCATGGAATATAGGTGGATTTAAATGTACATATATGTATATATAAAGCACCAAAAACTTTAGCCTCCCCAGCCCCTTTCCCCTCCAAAATGAAATTTTATTTAAATTAATACATGTATAAGTAGAACATACAATAACTCAGAACAAAGAAGAAAGAAGAAAGAAAGAATCAATAAATGAAACATATAAATCATAATACCATCTAAACTACTAAATTAAAAGCCCAGCATTGGTAAATACAAACACAAGGAAGGACTTCTATATAGAATGCTGAGTTTTACTTATAGAGTTTATGCAAGTGTGTGACTATCTAGAACAAATGAGGAGACTGCAATTGACAATTGCAATTCAGAAAGAGGAGGGAGGCTGCTGTAAATCCTATCATGAATTTGGCTACTGATTAAGTCTGAATTTACTACAAAGCTCTTTGATCATTCATGCTCCTGATCAGTCAATATGGCTCCAGATTACGTTGTCTAGTTACTATGAAGCAACATACCAACGCAAAATTTCATAAGCAGCCCAACTTCTGCATTGAAACCTCAGGAATTTAAACCTTTATGTAGTAATTTGATTGATTATGTCAAGGCCCCAAGAATAAAGAATGAGGACAGGCTGGCCAATATATTATTAACACCAAACATATTGCCAGGTCGATGACATGCAGAAGAAATATTCCAAAAAAATCTTGTTTGCATTTTGAAACCTATGGAAATACAAAAACTTCATCCAGCATAAAAAGATTTGTATGTTACTGTTTTTTATCTCAGCATAGACAAAAATATGATAGCTTCATATACAGTCTAAATTTCCCGAGGAAACTATCTTTAAATGGAAATAAACAAAAGAGAGCTTGACAGAATATTTTTTTGAAATAAAGGCTACTACTACTTATACCATCCAACAAAAAGGATGACCTTTTCTCCATAAGATTACGGGAGATATTGATCCTACATGAGAGGATTCTGTCTGTACTAAGTCTACGCAGAGGTTTGGGGGTCGAACTCTATACTCCAATGAAGAGAATATGAAATCTCTCAAAGGTTTCAATAGTCTAAAGGAGAGAGAACAAATTCTGAAATGCGTTGCTTTGGTATCATCTCCATATGGTCAGCACTCAGCATATTGAACGACTACTCTCCACCTATTTGTCTCTGAGTCATTGCCCTCTTGTGGGATTAAAGCCCATAAAATTTTGAGAAACACTGGACTTTACACAATTTTGCCTAATTCAAAGCAATAATTTGATCCATCTCCAAGAATAATCTGACTTGAATAAAAAATATTGCAATGTCCCTACCTCTAGTAAACAATGTAGGTAAATAAACTTATTTTACTCTTCATTGACCATGTTCAGGAAAAGAAGGATCTACTAATTCACATATACTTTCCAAGAATCACACATCTAAGTTACTAACCGTCCCCAACAATGTAGAGCTTTGCATCACCTAAAATGCAAAGTTACAACACAACACAACTATTTGACGCATCCAATCAAAGATATCATATACCTAGTCCATATTAGCATTTTGGATTACAGAAGAGTACCGATACACGCAGTACCCACGGTAACCCAACAACTGCCACTGAAAACTTTGGGTTCTACCAGATGGCAAAAGAAAAATAAAATCAGCAAGTGATCAAAATCTTGGTGCACATTAACTCATTAAGTTGTTACATCAGCTTTTCCCTCACGTTCATAATAAAATGGTTGATCATTTGATCCACAAATGAAAAAAGAACTTGCCAGTGCGAAACTATGGTGGCACCCCCTCGAAAATTTCAGTTTGTCACGGTCATAAAATTTAGAATGTAATATCTTAACAGAAACGGACTTATACTGCCAATCACAGTCACAGAACATATTCAGGACTAGAAACGGTCGATCTAACTGCGTAAAGTACACATTTGAGCTAATAACTCTACTAGTAGCTACCAAGTAACTCTCCTAATTACACAATCGTATGCATAACCATCAAATTAAAACACTTAAAAAAATCGAAATCGATTAAGAAAAGAAAATTGCAAATTGAAATTAATAACCGAGAGCACATGAGTGTGATCGAATAATTTACCATCAGCAGATCTTAGCACGAGAAAATCAGGTCACATTTCAATCCAGCAACTCTCCAACAACAAACTTCGATTCTGAATCGATAAAAAATAATGAATGCAAAGTTAATCGGTATTAATAATTTGACAAAATTTGAAATACAGAGAGAAAGTAGAGATGTAAACAAGGTGAGCACTGCGCACAGTGATGATTTTATATAGTGAGAGTAGGAGGCGGGGGTTTTTATTATATTTGGATTAAAATTTTATATTTAGTCACCAACATTTTTGGATTTGGGTTTTCGGGTGTTTTTTAGCAACTTTTAAATGGATCCGGTGAAAAAAGGGACGAGCTCGTTTATGTGAAATGTGTACTGCATAATTCAATTTTTTTTTTTAAAAAAAATATTCACTTCTTAATTCAATTCAAATTTTACTTTTCTTTATTTTGATAAAATTCCCATTTGGAACTTGGATGGAGGCATTTTCATGGGCCTGTCTAAGAGTCATTTATGGTGAAAAGACTCTTTTGTGCGCAGAGTGTACAGCAGTATGGCGGGATCCCGAGGCTTGGTGGAAGCACATCCTGCGACTTACAGGGCCGGCCCAAGGGTTTTGGGGGCCCTAGGCGAAATAAAAAAATTGGGCCCTTATATAATTTATTTTTTTATGTAAAATTTATTTTTCTTGCTCTTTTAAATTCAAAAGTGTTTATTAAATGTTTATATTCTAATTCTTCTAACATATCTTCTTCTATAGACAAAATAGTTAAGTCACTTAATCTTTCTTGTGTCATTATCAAACGAAAACATGTTTTAATTAATTTTAATTTTGGAAAAACTTCTTTCAGCAGAAGCCACTGTTACAGGTATAGTGAATATAATTCTATAACAAATATATGTATTTGGATAAGAACTAATCAAATTTATATGATTAAATAAATCAATTGGTTTGTCTATTTGGGTTGGAATAACTTTGATAGTACGTTTAGTTCATAATACAAATTGGAACCATCTACGTCTGATATGGAGTCATGTTTTAGAGCATTTTCAAAGATTATTACAACAATCTTTCAAAGTTTTTTCATCTAAAGACATTAAAGCTTTAACATCTAATAATAAATCGAAAGTAATTTTATATAATTCTCAAATTGTTCAAATCTCCTCTTAATTGCAGAAATAGCAGAAAAACGTTGGTGAAGACAAGACGTTTCATCTTCCCCAAAAAAAATTTCTTCTGTTTTGGACTGAGTTGGAAAAGAAATAGAGGAGAAATTAACATTAGATTAAAACGATTAATAGGTATATTATAAATATATGTAAATGAAGGAGAATTAATGGAAGAAAACTGTAAAATTGTAAATTGATTTTTTGTACAGATTGCAATTAATCTGAAAAACTAGAAGAATGAATAATTGTGTCTAGCTTAACAAGTAAGCTGAGCTATTTATAGCATAATAACTAACACTAGGGGTAATAATGTAAATACATAATTAGTAAATAACGCTTAATTAAATATACATATATTGCCGCAAAAATAAGGTAAATCCAATTAGAGACATAAAAAAGTTGGGCTGCCGCTTTTTGGTTTTTTTATTATTATATTATATGAGCTAAAAGTTGGGCTCAATTTGTTTAAAAAAAAAAAAAAACTAACACTTTGGGCTCTTAATATAGATAAGCAAGAAAGGGGCCCTAAGAATTTGGGGGCCCTAGGCAAACACCCAATTTGCCTAGTGGGTGGGCCGGCACTGGCGACTTACATCCTTCAGTGTTCTAGGACAAGGGTTTTGAAGGTCCAAAATTAGTCTAGTGTAAGCTTGGACACCTGGATTATAAAAAATAAAAAAAAATGACCGACAGAAATAACCATTTTAGCCTTCATTAATTGCATATTATCTTTATTTTCACCCCATGTGATGTTAATTAATTGATATTTAAGCTCAACTCAAATCGTATATTAACTCGAAAAACTCAAATTCAATGTACTAACTGCGAAACTAAACCGACTGAAATCGGGCCAACGTTGATGTATATAGAACCTCAGGGTCTTCTTTGTTATTTCTCCCTTCTTTAGAGTGCATGAGTCACGTGCACTGAAGGCGCGAAGTTTGGGTGAGATCTCCGACAGCCAGCTGGCTAAGCAGGGGTGGCTTCCCAATTTCCACAACTTACTTTTTTCTTATAATTAACGTCCACAACTTAAACCGCGTGAATCTTTTTAAAAGCTCCTGTCATTGTGTAAGCTTTAAATTCAACTTCCTTTTTCCTTTTCCCTTTACTTTTTCAATTTTTTTATATTGAGAAAATTGCACTTTCTCCCCTGAATTCACAATCAAATTGCATTGTCTTCCCTTAACTTAAAATTTTACATTGCTCGCCCTAAACTTACGGTAAGTTTGCACTTTCTCTCTAAAACTCTTTTTCGATCACATTTGTTTGCCAAAGTTGGTCATATGATAGGCTCATACTAATTTTATAGGATATTTTCGTCATTAATAACTAGGGTAAGTGCAATACGAAATTGTAGAATAGTATGGAATTTGACAATCACCCACAAATCAAAGTGATCTCTTTATATTGAGCTATGATCTTTTCATTTCATGATATTTGATTTGTTACAAGAAGTGACCTATATTTCTTTTGGGAAAATTTGTTTTTTGGTGCAATATAATAGACCATTTTGCAACGTTGGTACCATTCAATATGAAAATACAAATGTAATATCACAATTTAAGTTTTCATTGTAACTTTCATACCAATTCCAATTTTTTTCGGAGTAAATGGCAATTTACCTCTTATGATATTCATAACGTATAAATTACCTCCCTGTGATTTGAAAAAAAAAAAAAAAAAAAGACATTTTACCCCAGTATATTATAAAAGTTTAACAAAGCTTTCATGACATTTTTTTATGTCACACTGTAGCACCTATGTTATGATAATGTGGTAATTTACCCCCTGTATTATAATAAATGTGTCAATTTACCCCATGTGTTATGATATATGTGGCAATTTACCCCCCTATGTTCCAAAATACTTTTCATGACTACTCTCAATTTCAGTAAGTGAGTTACACTCTCTGCATGAAAGGGGTAAATTGCTTCTTCAAAATTTTCACAGCGAGGTAAATTGCTCTTTTTCAAATCACAGGGGAGGAGGGTAAATTGAACATTATGCATTTTATTGGGGGTAAGTTGACATTAACTCCGTAGAAAAATTGGACTTGGCATGAAAGTTGCAACAAAAACTTAAATTGTAGTATCAAATTTGTATTTTTGTGTTCAACAATACCAAAGTTGCAAGATGGTCTATCACGATTCACGTGGTACCAAAAATAAATTTCCCATTTCTTTTATTACAACTCAAGACAATGAGTTTGCTTAGTCAGTGATGCAGGACAATGAAAAAAGAGTCGAGCGGTGTTGAATAGCATGTTCTTTCTAAATTTTTTTTATCAAGTATGAAATTGTGTCTGGACTAAGCATAAATTTTGTAAGTCTAGTTCGGACGAGTTTTAATCAAGATAAAGAATAGTCGAACATTAGACGTTGGTTTGATTCGATTGAGCTTTAATTGAGTCGAGCTTGAGTAGTTTAATATTCTTACATATATTAAATTATTTTTCAGCTTATTGAGTCGAACTTAAATAAAGCTTTCAAGATTATAAAAAAAATGTTATCCAAACCTTTTTTTTTTTTTTATAATGAACAAACTCAAATGAATTTTTGATGACGGACCATTCAATATTTAATATCTATTTTAAATATCATATTTTGAAAGACAAGTTAATTATGCCTTGAACTGGCAATATCAATGGTTCGGAAATATATATATATATATATATATATATATATATATATATATATATTTATATTAAACCTATAAGAGGCAATGTTCTCCATGAACAGTATTCCTATTTTCATTCTGATTTTCCTTTTTCACTTTTAATACAGAAACGACATCGTTTCAACGTATTTATCTCAATTTCCTGTGTATTGTGAATTTACTTTCCAATTTCATTTTGCGGCTAATTTTTTCTGTTGTCCATCTTGGGGGGGCCCAGCCTTTTTCTCCCGTTTAAAATTTTCTTTTGCTTCTCAAATCAATCTATCTTCTTCCCAATCGACCATTTGCCTTCTGTTTTTTTCTTTTAAAATTTCAGTTCCCCTCATCCTTAATATTTCGAGGCCATTAAAACAAAATTCCCAATTTTTGTTTCAATTTCATAAATTCTGAACATTTTGATTTCTTCTTCAATATAATCGGCCATTTCCCAATTTTTTTTTCAATTTCATAAATTCTGGACATTTCGAATTCCTCTTCAATATAATCGGCCATTTCCCAATTTCTTTTTCCAATTTCATAAATTCTGAACATTTTGATTTCTCCTTCAATATAACCGGCCATCAATTGCATTATTTTTCCTTCGATTATAGTTTCTGATTTATGATGTTGGGCAATTGGAATACTTCCTCCAGTTATTCTTGTTTTATGTTGTATGCAATTTGATAATTCTTTCTCGGGTTAGTGGGGTGATTATTTTATTTAAGCGGCTGCTTATTCTATATTATCTCCCTCCAATTGTAATTTGTCTTCATATCTTATTCTGCCTTACGATGGCGGTGACCTCTTATGATTTTATTTCTCATGATTGTTTTTTAAGAACCTGTGCTTCGTTTTTTTGGTACGTATGGTTTTGCTTTGGAGTTGCTCACATATATTTGTGTAATGGAATTCTCATTTTCTTGCTTCGGATCATGTTTGCAGAGGATAACTTTGTCTGGGTTTTGGATAGATTTTGCTGGATGCTTCCTTATCCAGTTATATACGTACACTTACTTGTTACATTTGGATTTCTAATTTACTCTATATTTCTTTCACGCAGGTATCTCTCTAAATAATTTTTTTCCCTTGTGTTTTATTATTATACCCCCTCCTTTTACTAACTCAGTTCATTTACTTTGTATCCCTGCAGTTTGTTTATTCAATCTGTTTTGAGTTAGTACTCCATATATTTCAAGGGCTAAGGTATGTGCATAGACCAACTTAACTTATGTTATGATCTTCATTTTTAAATACTATTTTGGCATATATTAAGTTTAGGAATGTTGGAGTTTCCTTATTCAAATATTTTTTTTTGGGGGAATATTTATATAGGATTGCTTTTGATTGTGTTCTATTAGTACAACCATCCTCGATTCTACTTCTGGGTAATTACTTTCATTTTGGCTATGAGGATATATGTAAAGCTGACCTACAGGGAGGCTCTTACTGTTATAATTATCCATTTATAAAAATCTATTTGCCATTTTGAGAGATACTTTTGTGTTGGTGAAGACCTGTCTTTTAATAGTTACATGGCAGCACATGTAAGAGATATTTTTGTGCTGTCAAAGACCTATGTCCTTTAATAGTCACATGGCAGCACATGTAAGAGAATTGAACCTCATATTTATATCTTAACTTGCCAATGGTTTTGAAGTAACAAGAGATATGATCTTTAGATTTTATTATTGCCCGTGCTAATGATTATTCACTAGATCATATATATTGGATTGAATTCATCTCAATTGCAGCAACGTGAATATTGAAATAATGCACATTTACATTGTTTTCTTTTGATTGATCTGGACATAATTATATATTTTTTTTTAATCTTGATTACTAAATTTTGTGAAGATTTAGTTGTAATATTGGAGAGAATTTAGAGAGAAAAAGCTTTCTAGAAATTGGTAAAAGGAAATAAGTAATGGTTTTAGTGGCTGAGTGATATTCATTTGTTATTAATAAATGGAGGAAATAATTCCAATTGTGATGTTATGATAGATTCAGAATTTATGAAATTGGAAAAAAAAATGGGCATTTTGTTTGAATGTTACTGAGTGTCAATTTTGTAAATATATACAACTTTATTTTGGAAATTTGTCTTAGGAGGATTTTAACTTGATATTTATAGTGATTATAATTGTTTTTCGTAGTAAAACATACTTAGCTTTTCCAATTTCGCTAATCAAGTTGTTGCAAGACAAGCGAGATGTTCAGTTGAAGGTAACGAGAAATGATATAGCTCAATTTCTACATTCTGCCAATAAGTTATGGCCTGAATTAGAGTACTTATATTAATCTTGCTACAAATCTGTCGTTTGTACTTTGTTCATTACTATAAATTGTAATCTCATTTTTCTCAAAGTATTTTAATATCATTGCCTTTGCTCAGGTGGATCATGTACATTACTATAAATTATAATTTCCTTTTTCTTAGAATAGTCTATATTCTTATAGGAGGAATATATAGTGTAAAATCACTTTGGTGAATTTTTTTTTATTGTTACAGCAGAGTAATTATACTTTTGCATGCTGTTTTGCCAGATTGTGTGCATTTGTTCTTCCCCTTTACTCTTAGGTTAGGATCAACAATGTAGGTAGTCAAACGTTGAAGCTTGTCTAGATGCAATTTTGTTTCAACTTGCTTTATTTGAAAGGAACTCCACAATTTCAGGTATTATAAACGGATGCTTTGTTAATGAGAATGAAAAACTTCTCAGCGGCAAAGGGGTCATTCATCTAAACCTTATTGCGGTGTTCCTCTGCAAAAAGGTTAATTTTTCAATCCTCATACTTGCAAAAAATGTGTTCATTTTCGTTTTAATTTATTCTTAGAATTTTACTATCTTCAGGCAGCTGTCAAGTTAATAATCAAGAAGAAAAAGGTATCATGAATAATAGTAGTTCTTACTTCTTATGGTCATATGCTTGCACATTCAGGTACGAATATTCAATTTCATTCAAACATATGAATCAACAGCTATGGAAATATAACCTCTTTGCAGTCTGATATTTAGTTCTTCGCGTACTTTGATTTTGTTACTTCTATCTTGCTATCGTGTTTCAAGGTATTTTGTTACTACTAGTGTTAATAATAGTGGTTGTCTTTCATGTTAGTATCTGTTACATGTTTTGTTGAACCTTTTATTTTGTGCCTTTCAGAATCATGGTTTCTCCTATTCGATATATTCAACAAATATTTGAATTCGCTATGTTCAGGGATAAGAACAGATTATTCAATATGTAATATAAATTTAACTTTCTCAGTTTAGTAATTAGTGTGGCCTTGTTTTCTTACAGTTTTGGTGAGGAACTTGCTAAATGTGATATAGTGTATGAAGTATGTTTCCTTCTGCTGGAATTGAAATTCTTACCTTTACACATTGCTATAGATTTGAGGTCCTATTTTTTTTTTCCTTGCTCGAATAGATTTTTATATGTGAAAAGGCAGAAAATTAGAAAACTCAATTATATCTTTTCTGCTGCATTGATTCTATGAGTGGTTCAAGAGAAAAAAAAATTATTATAGCAACAGAGCAGGCATACTAAACCTTGATAATCTAAAGAGGTGCACTGGTGCATAGATTTCTTTTGAAGATATATTGACAATTGCTTCCCCTAATTTTGAATTGCAGTTGGCAGAGCTATATCATTCCCTCTTGCTGCTCATGGGACCTTCCATTTACAATTAGAGATTGGCTTCACACTTTCAATGCACTATAGAGCTTTTGAGTATTTAAACTGCCAGTGAATGTATGAAAAGAATAGGGAATCATCTCAACTACAGATGTTTATTTCTAAGACTTTATTTTATAAATTATTCGATTGGAACTTTAGTTGGATAAATTGATGAAGTTATTTAAATTTTTAGTTTAATATAATTGCATGGCACCTAAGTGTGAGTGCACTTATTTCTTTTATCAGTCTCCTATCATCACACACTATATATATAAGAGGGAAAAACACTTTTGGTCCTAAATTTTACCCCAAAAAATACATTTGGTATCATGCTTTGCAGAAAAACAGATTTGGTACCACAATTTAGAGAGTCTCGACACATTTAGTCATTCCTTTAAATTTTGAACGGAAATTTCGCGCGTGATCGTCACGCTCGCGTCAAGCGCGTCAAGTTCAAATTGGTCACGAGTTTTGCACGTGAGAAATCGGTCAAAACACTTTTGGTCCTAAACTTTACCTCATAAAACACATTTAGTACCATGCTTAGTAGAAAAACAGATTTGGTACCACAATTTAGAGTTGTGTACCACAACAATATCTTATTTTGTTTTCTCAATACATTTATAACCATGAAATGTAAATTATGGATACAATCTATTATTAAGAACTTTTAGAAATATCAAACACATGATACAAATATTAGACTAATACATAATTATTGAATCACGAAAATATGTGCAACACAATATTATAAGTTCCGTGAAATCACATTTAGTGGAGAGATTATTTAGTGGGCCTAGGCACCGCTCATTGAGCGGTGTTTCACCCCTAGTATATATATATATCTGAATTTAATTTGATAAAGGCGAATCCGAACCAAGCCCAATTCAAACCCAATTCACTGACAGTCCTAAGTACAATAGCACCTTCAAAATTATTTATTTACTTTGCGCAAGCCCACTAGCCCACCTTAAGACAAACTAACAAAAAAGATGGGAACGAAACAGATTATTTTGAATTATGTACTGAAATTTTGTTACTCGATTAGATATTCAATTTTATTTTGAAGTCTTTCCAAAAATTTTGAGAAACACTTTGAAGTAGAAATTACTTTTTATTTTAAGTTTAATCAAAGATAGGAATTTTGCAGCGTCTTTAGTGAAAATATATGAATATTTAAAATTAACAAATATGTGTCACATATTTATTTTTTGTATGCATTAAAATAGTTAAAGGTCTGCATATATATTGACATTGTAATGGAATGTACAGTGTCGACCGGCCTGGGTATTTATTCGTGTACTTTATATGTTAATAAATTATACTATGTATTTTTTTGGTGTATGGATGATTTTACAAATCGATATAGATGTGTAGAATTGAACGACACATTGTCAAGATTGATTTGATTTTCTTGTCAAATTTGAAATTATTGACTGATTTTGCATTTTTGCTTTATAATCTCATTTGGGCTGGAAAAAAATGGTCAATGTCACTACTATGAATAAGATGAAACTAATTATACGTTTACTCGATTGCTTGAGCTCTTTTGGCAATTAAATATACAATCAATATAGTATCTGCTTTCTAAATAAAAGCCAAAAATCAAAACGCGTTAGGTTAACAAAGGTGAAACACGACCATATCTACCTTGTTAATATATATTTTCTCAAAAAAAAATTAGAAACTGAAATCTCAAAACAGTTCTTTTAAATAGTTCATATTTATCTTTATCTCTACTATTATAAAAGCATAAATATTTCTTAATTTTTTGTGCGGACTAAAATATTCTTATTTAAAGTGTAAAGTGATATTTAATTTAATAATAAATATATAAAAATAATTGAAGAGGTATAATTAGACATGAACTCTTATTTATTTATCTCCTAGATAAACTCCTAAAATTATATATATATTCTCGCTTACATCAATTTTTGTAATTTTAATCTTCTTCTCTTATAATAGATAAAAACGAACAAAACACTATTATTTTAAATGGCCATAATATATATATATAAAAGTATATTTTAACGTCAATATTTATTTAAGTAGGAAAATGTTAATTTACTGATTTAGTATATACAGCATAAGTCATAAACACTATAAATATAAAAATTTAAAATGAAATTCTCTTAAATATCATTATGTTATAAAAAATAAAAATCTTATTGCATCTTACTATGAAAGAATAAAATACATATAGGGGTGGGCGTTTGGGTCGGGTATTTTGGGACCCGTCCCGACCCGTTTGAAACAAAAAAACGGGTATTTTGACATTCGGGTTCGGAAAATATATTTTCGGGTAGGGTATTGGGTATTAATTTCACACCCGAACGGGTATTCGGGTACCCGTTCGGGTATTTAAAAAAAAATTAGCTCAATTAAATAATTGACAGCCCAAAATATGCCCAATATTTATTTTAATAATTAGTTGGGCTAGAAAAGGAAAAAAAAAACTAAACTGCCTATTCACAGTTTCACACTCTCCCCTATCCTGCTATTCACACTCTCATAGCAATCGGATATTACATAAAAATAAGTGATGAGGTATGAAGTAGAAGCTGGGACAATGATCATAACTAATGCTTGGGCAATCGGAAGAGATCCCCTTTTCGTATTTTATTATTCTCCTATAAATTAGTTAGGAATTCTAATTTGAAACTATATATTATAAATTAGTTAGGAAATCTAATTTGAAACTATGCGATTGTGATATTTAATATTTTGATGCTTTGAGACTTCGAGTTTGATTTGATTGTAAATTTTTGAATACTTGACTTTTGAATGCTTGAGACATTTATATTGTTTTGTTTTGAAGTTATTGTGTACAATTAATGTTTGAATTCATTTATTTACAATTTTATGTACATATATGTTGAAAAAAAAATTCTTGAAAAAAAAAAGTGTGAAATTTCGGGTACCCAATACCCAAAATACCCGAAAATTTCGGGTACCCGCCAAATCGGGTAGGGTTTCGGGTATGAAAATTCACTACCCGCCAAGTCGGGTACCCAACCCGAAATACCCAATACCCGAAATACCCTACCCGCGCCCACCCCTAAATACATATGACTTACCTAATTACATAATCATTCTTTGGCTAGAATAGAAAAATATGAAGAATATTCAATAATATCAAGACATGAATTATCTCGAATTTTCATGGAATTCTTTTCATGAAAAACGGATGAAATGGTGAAAATTTGTGAAATCAATAAATATATATATATACATATGTGAAATCAATGAAAATTCGGGTGACATTGGTGAACTCTGACTAAGTTGGTGAAATTTTGGGTGAAACCGGTAAAACAGTGCCCCTGAAATTGATAAATAAATGTGAAATCGATGAAAATTTGGGTAAAATTCGTGAAAAAAGAATGAAATCGGTGAAACGACATTAGTGAAAAGCAAGTGAAATAGGTGAACAAATGAATAAATTATAGTCGGTGAAAACGTATCATATCAATGAAATTCAAGTGAAATTGGCGAAAATAAAATGTGAAATCAGTGAAAAAAATATATGAAATAGGTGAAAATGGGTTATATAACAAAAATGTGTGAAATCAGTAAAAGAAAAAAAAAAAGAGTTTAACCAAAAAAATAAAGTGAAACCAGTAAAAAAATGGTTTAAAAATTAAAACGGAAAAAAGGACAAAATTGTAAAAATAGTGAAAATAAGTTATAACCGATAAAAAAGGGTAAAAACGGTAATGAAAAATAAATTAGCAACAATGAATTAAATCGACTAAAAAAATAGGGCAAACCTTTGAAAAATAAATTAAATTGGTAAAAGAAGGGGTTAATTTGCTCTATTTTATAATATATGATGCTTCTGTTTTCACTTCGTAGGAGGATGATTCGCCAATATTTACATGATTTTTATACTCCATATTTTTGGGTGCTGTATTTTTAGGCTTCCATATTAATATATTATTAGATACGTAAGATCACTTGGATGAAACTCTGATTAAAAGTTAGCTGAAAAAGTAATTATTGTCAAAACCTTAAACGGAGAACTTAATCTTGATTTCTAATTCATATTGGATATCTAGTCTCAAGACTCTCAACACACATATACGAGAGCAATTAATTAATAGAAATTTTCTTTCACCCAGTCAAGAAGATATATTGGCTAATGTCTCGTTTGATTATATATAAAGGGAATGGAAATAAAATAAATTTTTTTGCTCAATGTGTTACTCATTGTCTTACAATTATTTTAGACTTCTTCCATTTCCCCTTTCCATATATACACTCGACAGACTTTTCTTTGATGTGATGTCGTCGATGCCAATTTCTGCTCATGAAAGGAACTCTAATGTGAAATGTTTTGGTTGATATCTACTATATATAAAGAGAAAACAAGCAATGGGTTTTCTAGCCTCGCTTTAAAGACCTGCAAAATCTATTTACTTTTTTAACATAATTAAAATGTCTTCTGCCATTCTCCTTTTTACCATCTTTTTTTTCGAGATTTCAACGCTTTGTTGTTCTGGAAAAGACGTTAACGCGACTCTGGGTTGTGTAGCAGGGGAAAGAAACGCTCTGCTAAAGTTCAGGGAAAGCCTTTTGGACCCTTTTCCTACATTGTCATCATGGAAAGGCGAAGATTGTTGCACATGGCTAGGTATCAGGTGTGACAATTTTACAGGACATGTTACTAGTCTCGATCTTGGATATAAAAGCTTACACGGTAAATCGCTTGATTCTTCCCTTTTGGAGTTGAAGCATTTGAGTTACCTAGATTTAAGTCATTTCGATTTCCAGTACAATTCATTTCCTGCATTTATTGGATCAATGAAGCAACTGCAGTATCTTAATCTCTCTTCAACTCTTTTACATGGTGTTGTTCCTCATACGCTTGGCAACCTTTCAAGCTTGTGTGTGCTCGATCTTAGTCGTACGGAAGATCTTGTTGATGATCTGGTAGTTGATGATCTCACATGGATTTCTCGTCTTTCATCGCTCGAGCATCTTGATTTGAGCGGTGTGGACCTCAGTCCAACAAAAGATTTGCTCAAGGTACTCAACGTGCTTCCTTCTATACAAACGTTAGGCCTATCTGCTTGTAGACTTAGTAACATAAATTTACAACATGCGTGCGTAAGTGTGAATAATACGCTTGCTAATGTCCGGTATCTGGATTTAAGCCGCAATTCATTAGATGGAGAGTTACCTTGCTTTCTTCATAACATGACTTTACTGCGAGAGCTTGATCTTTCAAGAAATAACTATAATTCTATAGGCCATCATCTATTTAAATTGAGTAAACTTGTCAGGTTGAATCTTGGTTACAACTCTCTTCGTAATAAAGTAGATTGGATCTCTGAATTTCTATGGAATAAATGTCACTTGAAATCAGTGGATTTGAGTTTTAATCAAATATATGGGGAGATCTCAACACCTTTTCGTAACTTATCTAGATGTTGGAATCAGAACATGGAAAAACTAGATTTAGCGAGAAATAAATTTTATGGCCATTTGCCTGAAGAGATTGGTGGACTCAAGAAATTAATGCACCTTGATCTCTCATACAATGTCTTTATCAATGGTACTATTCCTAGTTCTCTTGCAAAATTATCAGCCTTAAGAGTATTAGGTCTCTTTTATAATGGACTAAATGGGGGAATTCCACTTTCTTTTGGACGACTATCGAATCTTGAGAGTCTTCTTGTAGAACCTAGTTCAATGGACGGTAACTTTACAGTTTCAGAGGATCACTTTGCTAAGCTCTCAAAGTTAAAAGTGCTTACTTTAAGCTCGTTCAAATTCAAAGTGAAATTGGATTGGGTGCCTCCGTTTCAACTACGAAGGCTCGTATTGAAATCTTGTGATATTGGAGGTCAGTTTCCACAATGGGTTCAAATGCAAAAAGAACTTGAGCACCTACAAATAGAGAATTGTAGCATTTCAGATACTCTGTCAAATTCCCTTAACAATTTCAGAAACTTGAGTGTTTTAGGTCTATCCAACAACCATATCCAAGGACCAATACCAAACAACATTAGTCAAATGTTACCGTCTCTACGAGAATTGCATTTGGACCAAAATAGCATCAATGGTTCCTTACCTGATTCATTATGTGAGATGACATCTTTGCTATATATGGATTTCTCTAGAAACCATTTATCAGGTAATTTATCAGCATGTTTGGGGAACTTACATAACCTATTGGCTATGAGATTATCATTCAATGAAATTTCTGGTGTCATCCCAAAGTCTATTGGTGGAGCTTACTCATTGCAATTGCTAAACTTGAACAACAACAATTTAACAGGAAAGCTTCCCTTTACAATGAAAAACTGCACCAACTTAAGAATTGTGGATATTGGACAAAATAAGTTTTTAGGAAAATTACCCAAATGGATTGGAAATTATCTTGATCTGATGGTGCTTATACTAAGGAATAACAATTTCTCTGGATTGATTCCTTTTGAGGTTTGTCAACTGCTCAAACTTCAAATATTGGACCTTGCCAACAACCACTTGATAGGAGGCATTCCGAATTGTTTTGGCAATTTCTCGAGCATGGTTGCCGATCCAAAACCGAACAACTTTTTAGTTTGGTATTACGAGAGCTTTACTCAGGTGCTCAAGGGACAAGAGCGTGAGTACTCCTACAAAATATCAAGATTTGTAGTCAATTTGGATGTTTCGAATAATAATTTGGTTGGTGAAATTCCTTGGGAGCTGACAAGGCTTTCCGGCTTGATTGGTCTCAACTTTTCGCATA
This sequence comes from Penstemon eatonii, assembly GCA_038501285.1. Lineage (NCBI taxonomy): Eukaryota > Viridiplantae > Streptophyta > Magnoliopsida > Lamiales > Plantaginaceae > Penstemon > Penstemon eatonii. The sequence continues at coordinate 2,077,706 of CM076708.1, read as the reverse complement.
ATCATTTGATAGGGAAAATTCCGGAAAGAATAGGAGACATGAAATCAATGGAATCTCTTGATCTGTCGAGCAACAATTTGTCCGGAACAATTCCTTCTGGTTTGTCGGATTTGAGTTCCATAAGTCATTTGAATTTGTCGCACAACAATTTGTCGGGGCAGATCCCTATAGGGCGTCAACTCCAAACTCTCGAGAATCCTTCGATTTATGAAGGCAACCCTCAACTATGTGGAGATCCGCTACCTAAGAAATGTGAAGAAGCATCGATGGTCCCAAGTATTACGAATAACCATGTAGCAGCAAATGAAGGAGACAATATTATTGATGATAAGGTATTGTTTTCTATAGTTATAATATGTGGTTTTGCAACAGGATTTTGGGGAGTCATTGGATTTCTGGTCCTCAATAAGAGATGGAGACAAGCTTATTTCGAGTTTGCGGAAGAGAGAATAATTAGCAGATTGTTTGGAGGTTAAAAGATTCTTATGGACATGTTCAAACTATTTACTTTGTGTGTGTTTCCTATATGAATTTGAAATTCAAATAAATATTGTGACTTTCAATTTTATTTGGTATGGTCTTACATATATGTGCCTTTTTTAAAAATGGTAAATGAATATGAATTGGAGAAATATACAATCCAATCTTATGCTATTTCAATTTTCGCTTAACTGTTGTTATTATCATTATAGCAGCATACATAAATATTAAATTTGTAAAAAGTTAGGGAGTTTCATGTCCCATATTTGCTAGTACAAAGGTTTCTATGCCATAAACATTTCAATAGAGGGTTTCGTGTCTAATATCCTAAATTATAGAGAGATTTTATCTAATAAATATTTCATAAGTTATTTTTGTGTAGATTTTGCATATTACTGGAAAATTTCTTGCGTGTATCCTTTGTTAAGAATAATAAGAAACATAATCAAACTATATTATATTTTTGTATAAACAAAAAGTTTTTGTTATTTTTACTTTCTGAACGAATGAATTGTTTAATATCAAATTGAATCATAGATTTTTTTTATTAATTATAAATATGCTTCACTCGTTCAATTTGTGTTAGAAAAGTTGAGTGAGTTAATCCAAACATGAATTTAAAAAATATGCAAGAAATAAATGTTAGCTAGGTAGATCTATATTGCTCGAGCTTGGGAGTACACAAATACTATAAATTAACTAGGGAAAATCATTTTTTATTCCAAACTTTTGTCCAGATTACATATTTGATATCAAGATTTCTAAAAAAAACACATTTGATATTAAGATTTATGCTCTATTGACATATTTCATTTGATCGTCAAATTTCTAACATTATTCATCACGTGTGTGGTACATATCCGTTAAATGGCACGGATTTTTTTCATGTGCATGAGATAAAATTTTATTTTTGATACCAGACTTTGACCTACTTTATACTTTTGGTATCAAACCATCGAAAAATACACATTTAATACCAAAATTGAAGGTCGTTTGATACATTTGCTTTGACAATCAATTTTTTGGACGTGGAACGACCATGAAGCCGTTAAGTCACCAAAATTGCACGTTTTTTTTTTTGCACATGATGTGCTCTCAAAGTTATCTATGCTTGGTATAAGCTTGTTAAAATTCAAAATGTAATTGGATTGGATGGCTCCTTTTCAACAACCAATTCACATATTGAATTCTTGTGATATTGGAGGGCAATTTCCATAGTGGGTTCAAGTGCAAAAAGAAACTTGGGTTACCTAGACAGGGTGTATTGTAGCATTTCAAATACTCTTTCAAATTCCCTTTATAATTACAAAAACTTGGTTTATTTGATCCTATCTGACAACCATATCCAAGGACCCATACCTAACAACATTCGTCAAATGGTTCCATTTCTACGAACTTTGGTTTTGGAATTTATGGATCTCTCTGAAAACCATCTATCGGGTAATCTTCTAGGATGTTTGGGGAACTAACGAAAACTAGAGGCTATGAAATTATCATCCAGTGAGATTTCTGGTATCATCCCAAAGTCTATAGGTCGAGCTTACTCATTGCAAACTGTAAAAAAAATTACATAAAGAGGATAAAAATGATATTTATCCTAAATTTGAATAAGTTTGTGATGTACATTTCCAAATTAGAGAGTTAACTTATCTGAAATACCCGAATGACTCCACTTATTCGAAGAACCATTTCTATATGTGAGAAAAAATCACGATATTCTCTTGTGTTTTGCGAAATATGTACATAATTCCCTTTTCATTGCACCATACTCCCTTGTCTACATAAAACACTCAAACTCTCCCCCTCCGTCCATTTTTTATGTAAGTGTGTTTCATATGGACAATGTGGGATTTTTGTTATTTTTGCCTAATTTTGAAGTCTAAATGACAACAATTCCCTTTATTCATTATACATCCTTAATAATAAAATTTTTAAAACCCCCTTGTACTTTTTAAACCTTGCACATAATAGTATAATACCATATAAACTTTGAAAATTTACACAAAACTCCCTTTTACTTTTTAACATTTGCACAAAACTGATCCCTTGAATTTTTCACTAATATATCTAGGAGTAATTTAGGCAAATCAATTAAAAATTAACTGTGCTAGTGTGACTAACAGAGTAAGGAAAGAGTGTACATGATTTCTGAAAGTACAAAGAGGTTTGATGCAATAAAAATTTCACAGAAATACTTCGTGGTGTTTCGCATTTCACAGGGAATACCGTGCATTTTCCCCTCTATATGTCCAAATGGAATATTCCAAATATAAATCCAGGCTTCTATCCACCTATTTATCATTTGTTCATGGATCAAAATTTCGTTTCGAGTGTATGTTTCGGTCAGTCAAATATTGAAAACTTTTCGAGACGTTTCGGAAACACTAAGGAAAAATTGTAATAAAAGTTACTAAATTTAGATATGTTGGAAGAATTTATTAACTCAAGAACAGCTAAGTGATCTTATCAGTTGAGTTAAATAAGTTAGTTAAAGGTTTTGATGATAACAAAAAGGTGTCATCAACTAAGTTATTGAAGCTTAGTAAACCTTTGAAGATTGGATACTTGGTTTAAAAGAAAATCATTCAAGAACAGAAGTATTCAAGAAATGAAGATTCAATCTTATGAGAAGAGTGAAAATCAGATTAGTGAAAGACTGAAAATCAGATTAGTAAAAATCAGCTTAGTGGAAATGAGATCATCAGATGACTGATCATGAGATGACTAGTGCATCAGACTAGTGCATCAGACTAGTGCATCAGCTTTGTGCATCAGCTTAGTGCATCAGCTTTGTGCATCAGCTTTGTGCATCAGCTTTGTGCATCAGCTTTGTGCATCAGCTTTGTGCATCAGCTTAGTGCATCAGCTTAGTGCATCAGATTTGTGCATCAGACTTGTGCATCAGACTAGTGCATCAGACTAGTGATCATCAGCGGAGTGGATCCCATCAGCTAAGTAAAATCGGTCAGTAAGCTCTCCAACGGTAACAAGCTATGTGCATTAAATGCTGCTGACAGAAAGTACAGCAGAGTGTACAGTAAACAGTGCAGAAAGTACAGCAGAGTGTACAGTGAACAGTGCGACAGTCTGCTAAAGTTACCATTCAAATTATGACCGTTGCTCAAGGACTAAAATGCAATTTTGCCAACCTTCAACAAGCAAAATTACAAATCCAAGAGTATAAATAGATGGTGAACTGAAGATTCAAGAGAGACTTGCACACTTTCAAGATCAAATCTTTAGAGCAAGAATCCATCAGTTGAGTCATCTTTCATAAGCGGAGTCATCTTATGACGAAGCTGATTGTTGAAAAACAAGATTAAACCCTTGTATATCTGAGTGATATTCAACTGAGTATTGTGAGGAGTAGATATCCATCTTTGTGAGTGATATTACTTCGGAGAATAGGTCTTCTTTGTGATTTCCTATTGCGAACTTGTGGTCGTTTCATTTGTTGTTCGACGCAAGCAGAGTATACTGTAAACTTAGTGATTATAGTATAACCCAAGATCTGTGTGACTTGGAAGAGTGGATTAAGAGGATTTGTTCCTGTATAACCACTATAAAAATTACTTGTGTTTTTATTTGCATTCTTACTTGCATTTCAAGATTGCATAAAACACTTTACTTAACTGTTTGAAAAGAGTTTAAAAGGAGTTTATAAAACTGGGGAAACATTTTTCAAACTACTGAGAATACTTGTGAAAAACACTTTGAAAAATCCGCTGCAAGTACTCTAAGTATTAAAACTGATTTTAACAAAATCAGCTAAGTATTTATCAGACGAGTGGTCATCAAACCTGTTCAAAGATTTGTTCGCGAACAGAATTGTAACTTACTACTCTGATCAGCCTAGTCTGTTCACTGTTAGAGAAAAGTTTTAAAGTTAAAATTGGAAGAAATTTTTAAAGAGGTTTATTCACCTCCCCCCCCCTCTTAACCTCTTCTGACCACTTGGGACCAACAAGTGGTATCAGAGCAGGTGGTTCATTAGAATCAGCTGCCTGATCAACGAGCTTGATCCGAGTGTTTTTCAAAGGTTTTCAATTTTTTTCAAAAGAGCATATTTTTGAAAAATAAAACTTTTTGAAAATGGAGTGCATAAGCCATGTTCCTCACATTGGCCATATGGACTTTGAAGATTGGAAAATCAGAATGGAAATCCTTCTTGCTGCTTATAATGATAACATGTTTACATGTATTACACGAGGACCATTCATGTTTAAGAAGACTGTAAAGGTTGCTGACCAGCCTGATCAGATCGTTGATAAAAAGCTGGATGAACTAACTCCCGAAGAAGAAAGATTAGTCAATCTAGACAAGGTGGCTAAGTTCATAATGTTCAAAGCTCTAGATGAAGAAAGATTCCAAAAGGTCAAGCATCTCAAAACAGCAAAGGAGATGTGGGATAAAGTCTGTGAGCTGAGCGAAGGAAACGACGCTATCAAAGAACATAAGCTTAGTGTGGCTCTTGAGGAGTTTGAAAACTTCAAGATGAAGTCTGGTGAAATGATTGATCAAATGGATACCAGATTTACCAAAACTCTGAATGAAGTTCTAAGGCTTGGTAAAAAGTTTTCAGACAAGGAGATCACCATGAAGGTTCTCAAGGCTCTTCCACCTTAATTCAACATGAAGGTGACATCCATGGAAGAATCAAGGGACTTAGGGAAGATTTCCCTTTCTGAACTATTCTCGTCACTCAAAGCTTATGAGTTTAAGATGCCTAGAATGGGAATAGATGAGTCATCTGGTTCAGACCCTACTATTGCTCTTATCGCGTCAGACAAGTCAAGAAAATCAGCGGACAAGTTCGAAGAAAAGACTCTGCTGAATTCAGAAAAAGCATACACTGCTGACGACGTTGCCCTACTTCTGAATGATTTCAAGAAGTTCTATAAAAAGAAAATGAAATTAAAATATGAAAATGCTATTTTATCTTCTTCTGATCATTTTCAGGAAAATAGGGATTCCTCAAAAGCAAAACTTGGAGACCAAAATTGCAAGGAGTATGGACTCTTCACCAAAGATCGTCTGCATCCAATCTCTCAAAAGTTTGCTAACAAGGAAAAAGGTGCCAAAAAGGAGTATAAGCCAAGTAAGAGCAAAGCAAAGTTAGCCGAGGCAGCAAAGCTAACAAACTCCGGCATAACTTATTCAGACAACCAGTCGTCTGATAAAGTATTTGAAGAAGTACCCGAAACTCTATGCTTAATGGCCAAGGAATCTGATGATTCTGAAACTGGGGTAACTTCCACAAATTAATGAACTTGCATTATTTGAATCGTTTGAACAAATGTTAATCTCAAATTCAAATATTGTTGGTGCATTTGCCAAGCTTGAGGAAGAGATGACTCTGCTAAAAAGAGCAAAACAGATCACTGAAACTTCAGGTTGAAAAACCTCGAGAATCAGCTGACTACAAAAAGCTTGAGCATGAGAATGAAACTCTAAAAGCTGAGTATGCAATTCGTATAGAAAATATAAATGAACTTGAAAGAAGTAACTGCATCATTCTCTAAAAAGAAATCAGAGGCTAAAGAGAAGAAGCCTACTGAAGCTCAAAAGGTTAAGAAACCTAGTAAGCAACCTAAGACTAAACAGACTAGTAAAACTCATCAGCTTAATAAGCTGAAAGATGCTGCTGATAGGAGTGAAATTAAAAATGTTAAGTCTGCTGAATCTATAGGAGAGTTATTAGTTAACTCAGCTTATCACTTACTTCATGCATCTTACCTTGCTTATGAGCACTGTTTTCATCATGAAAATTATTACCATGCTAAATTTACTGAAATTCATGATAAAACTGAGTCACATAATCATCACATGTTAAAGGTTATACTAACCATGCAGGACCCAATATAAGGGGTACCAAAAACAGCAATCTGTTTTGTAGGAAAAACGCATGTGTGATGACAAAGGTGAGTTGACTGCCCTTGCTGATTTCAACAAGTTCAACAAGTGGTTTTACCATCGAGTGGGAAAATATCAACAATTGGTATCCAGTACTGTATCAACATGTGATATCAACCAACAAGTGGTAGCTGCGTTGTTTGGAAATAACAAGGAAAGCAAGATTGTTGGAAAATTGAAGTTTATCAAGTGAATCAACGTTTGTATCCAACAAGTGGTATAGTCAATCATGTGACAACAATCTTTCAGCTCTCAAGAGTTGAAAATGGATTTGTTGAATTTGGATTCATGAGCTGAGGGGGAACATATCAGAAAAATCATCTCAATAGCTTACTGGAATTCAACGGCTGAGTATCTTTCGAGACTAACTCTCATAAGACTACTTGACCACAGATTCTTGAACTCAGGGGGAACGTGTACGACGAGCGGTACTCCTGATTATAGATGATGTTCTCAATAAGTCAAATGAAGTTATCAGAAGACTGCTTCTCATCAGCCGACTGAAACTCAACAACCAAGTGACATTCAAGAATACACTTCAAAAAGGGTGAAGGAAGTAACCAACAAGTGGTATCAATTCTTGAAGTCAGGGGGAACATTTGTTCTAAACTGGAGTGATAAACAGCAAAGAAGACTACAAATTGCTGGCTTGCGTATAAAGAAGAATTAATTAACAGCCAACTGCCCCGAACAACTAAGTATTCACCTACTTGTCTTCAGCATATTAAGTTTTGGTGTTGATGACAAAAAGGGGGAAAAGTGAGATGCAACTAAGAACTCTCAAAGGTTGCATTGGACCTAATGATTTTAATCCTAGAGTATGAAGACTAAACTGAAGACTTGGAAGACGTTCTTAGTTGAAGGTTTTGTCATCATCAAAAAGGGGGAAATTGTTGGAAGAATTTATTAACTCAAGAACAGCTAAGTGATCTTATCAGTTGAGTTAAATAAGTTAGTTAAAGGTTTTGATGATAACAAAAAGGTGTCATCAACTAAGTTATTGAAGCTTAGTAAACCTTTGAAGATTGGATACTTGGTTTAAAAGAAAATCATTCAAGAACAGAAGTATTCAAGAAATGAAGATTCAATCTTATGAGAAGAGTGAAAATCAGATTAGTGAAAGATTGAAAATCAGATTAGTAAAAATCAGCTTAGTGGAAATGAGATCATCAGATGACTGATCATGAGATGACTAGTGCATCAGACTAGTGCATCAGCTTAGTGCATCAGCTTTGTGCATCAGCTTTGTGCATCAGCTTAGTGGATCAGCTTTGTGCATCAGCTTTGTGCATCAGATTTGTGCATCAGACTTGTGCATCAGACTAGTGCATCAGACTAGTGATCATCAGCGGAGTGGATCCCATCAGCTAAGTAAAATCGGTCAGTAAGCTCTCCAACGGTAACAAGCTATGTGCATTAAATGCTGCTGACAGAAAGTACAGCAGAGTGTACAGTAAACAGTGCAGAAAGTACAGCAGAGTGTACAGTGAACAGTGCGACAGTCTGCAAAAGTAACAGAGTTTAAGGCAAACAAATAGTTTCGAAAATTACATCTTATTTTCGTTTAGCTTGATTCAAAAACAAAAACTTTTCGATGTTTTCGAAGGAAAAGATGAAAATTTTGATCCATGCATTTGTCGGCATTTGTATACTGTTTTCCTTTTGCAACTTGCTTGCAGACAGCTACTACCGCTGCTGAGGCAGAGTTACCTCATCCTATTCGCTTTGAACTTTTCTGTCTTCTAATATGAGATTTTTGGGAAAAAATGTATCTTTCGTTTTCAGTTGATTATTATTTGATGACTATTTATTAAGATTTCCACAGTTTGAAAATTGAAGGAGGCTAGAACCAAAATAGAATCAAGAAATTGAGATATATAATATCTATTAGAACATATTGAACGGTTAGTAGCCACAAGGTATTATACTTAGGGGTGTTCATAAACCCGTCCTATCGGCTCCAACTCGTCCGCAGTCCATCGGTTTTATTTTTAAAATAATCAAGTACGGGTTGGTAATTTGTAAACCCGCACGTTATGGGTAGTGTGACGGGTTTGATGGTTAGAAAACAGATCCACAAGCAACTCGCACTTAATCATCATTAATGTAATTTTTATTCATTGTTTAATAAAAGTGTGAAATAAATTACATTTATCTCCAACTCTCTTAAATTTCAGCCTCTTATCTTAAAATATAACTAATGATACACTTCCATTTTTTACTCTGCATTCCAACAACTAGTTTATATTTTAAGAGACTACTTTTTAACAACTATACAATTTCACTCCAACAGCTAGTTTATATTTTAACAAATAACTTTATTTATTTTATATAAATAATAATGATATATTTATAATACTAATTGATTTTATATCATAATAAAAAAATAATCTTTCTAAAAAAATATTAATTTTTATTATTAACATTTAGCGATGCCCCAAAAATGATAATCAAAATATTATCACTAAATCATCGTGACAACATTAATTATCGAAACAAGAAAACAGTAAGGCCGTGTTTGGCTTCTTTTTTTGAATTGACCTGAAAATTAGATTTCATGTTAATGCAGAAAAATTGCCGCCCAAACGAGACCTTAGGTAAAAAAATCTAAGGGTCCAGTTACAAATCATGCAAATTGCTTGTAGATTTTTGCCTTGGCATAATATATTGGGAATTGAGAATGCTCAATCAAGGGTTGGACTGCCTGCGATTCGACTTCACGGTCTTGTGATCTTGCTGCGGCAATTGTCAAAAAAAAAAAACATTTTCAAATAAGAAAAAATATGAAAGTTCATACAATTGTTGGATGTGTGGAGTGATAATTCCATATTCTGGCAATGTTTCCAAAAAATAGGATTTTACAAAATTGTGTTAACATTGCCAGAACATGAGTGATGTGAATTATTACTCCACATATTACAAGTGTATTGATGGGTCACACCACGTGTACTTCATGACATGGTGCAACGGTTACATTAAATAATTTCTCCTAGGTTAGGTGAAGAGAGATCACCAAAGAGAGCTAGAAATGCATGCATCCATAATATTCTCAACCTACTTATATATAGTTTTATATACGTAATAGAATAACAAATCTTTTATCTTCAAAATATAATAGTAACCAATAACCTCCATAATAATAATAACGAGTAAAATGTTCTCTAGAGTCCAAGATAGCTTTTTTTTATGATTCAAGCGGTTATATTTATGAACAAAATAGCATTAATAACAATAGTGCATAAGTTCTTTTTTTTTTTTTTTTCATGATGAGTTTTAGATCTGACTTAATCCCTTCGAAACGTGTCGAGCACATTGCGTGGAACCTCTTCAACAAAGATTCAAACTTGTATTTCCCAAGTTGTGGGGACTAATCTCTTCCACAAGACCAGTCACCCGGGTAACACAATGCACATCCATTTTAAGGGCAATATAACTACCAGAACCTCTAGCAGATAAATATATTGCTTCTGAATGATAAATAACACATACTGTAAGATAAGGACTTCCATAATGCCAAACTCTAAAGGGTAACAATACCATAAGATTAAAAAATCTGGAAGTACAATAAATTATTCATAAGCCACAAAATAATAGCACCAAAGGCAAGTTTCCATTAAAGTATTGGAGATGCATTACAATTTGCAATCAATGAATCATTTGATCCAACCAAACCACATTTGGACTACTTTGGTTCAGTAATACAGTCCTCGGAAAGGATCTCAGAGACGAACTTTATCAAAGAGCAAAGCCCACCCAAGAAGTTATGATCAATAACACCTTTGCCTTCAAAAACGTGGGCAAAGTCAACAAGCTTGATGTCAGCTCTCGGATTCTTTCCATTCAAAGCAAGCTCCTTCTCACACGTCATAAGAATCGAGCAAGCATAGAAATGATAAGTAGTTTGCTCCTCAAACCATGCTTTTAACTCCAGCAACTGTGACAATATACCACCGGAGCCACCATAAACAATAGAAGCAAAAGCACAGTCTGGCAACGAACCCAACACCCCAGATTTATTAGTAGAAACAAACTTTTTCAGTATCGAACGAATTTCATCAGCCGAAAGAGACTGAGTCATTGACCTCTTCTCCGGCTTCCAGAATCCCGATTCTTTGCTTTCAAATATTTGCAGTCCTGATAGCCTGAACCCCAATTCAACGCTTGAAGATTCTCTATCTTTCTTCAAACACTTCTGGATGTAGTCCTCTGGTGCTTGTGGAGACCAAGTTCGTGAACCTATTTTAATGTCCATTACTGATGGATTTGATAGACCGAAACTAAGGTCTTGTAAAATTAGATGTGGTTGCATGCCGGATCCATCAGATGCCTCGATTAGTTGAGTTCCATAAAATATGGGGAAGAATCTCTTGATGTGGTCGGGAATATTAGTATTTGAAGAAAATGATGTATAGAAAGCAACCTCATCTGTTCCACGTTCACCACCCTGAAGAGGTTTGAAGAAACGGCCTGAATCATCGACAAGGGGTCCGAGTTTTCCATCACGGCCTTGGTGCCCTGCAACCTGATGATCTGGGACTTTAAGCATGGCGGCAAATAAGTATTGTTTCTACTTGTCACTCAAAAATCTCCAAGGAATTGAGTAAAATTCCCTACAAATTTGAAGAGAGGTCAATATTACATCTTGCATTTAAAGATAATACATGCATAAACAAAAAGAAACGGAAATTCCAAATTGATATGTTCTAATACTCCATTATTCCGACTGGGAGAGAATAAAGGGGATATTTATGCAAACTACCGACATAAGTGAACAGGGCCGACTTGACATATTACGGGGCCCTAGGCGATATTTAATATTGGGGCCCTCTTTACAAATTAGCCGATACTTTTTAGATTCAATCGTAATATATTTTATTGACATTTCATTCTTAAACTTTCTCTTAACAAAAGCAATATATATATATATATATATATATATATATATATATATATATATATATATATATATTGAAAATTCAAGTATCGTGAATTTAGTTATATGACAAATGCACACACATATAAATTGTTATGTATTATATGAATTAATGCAGCATAAGAAAATTCAACCAATTACGTTAAACTCCATAGACATCTTATATTATATACACAACACAAGCTTTTTTTTTTTTTTTCTCGAGGTCTGAATCCGTACACTTGTAAATTTCTTGGCTGGGCTTGCAAATTCATTCATCATTGAATAGTTTTCTTTAGTTCAAATCCAAGCATTCTTGACAACTTAAGTTTATCAATATGCTTATTTTTAAATAAATGGCTACAATATATCGAACATGGTTAAGAAGTTAGTATAGAAGTTAGTATAGAGCATGGTAAAGAAGTTAGTATTCGGTAAGATAAAAGAAAGATAACATTTATTGAATTCAAATACTTTTAACTTTTTTTTCTTTTTGGTAAATAGATTGAATATGAAAATATAATATTTCTGCTCACACTACTATCTTAGGTAGGGCTGTGCAAATGGTAGAACCGAACCATACCAAATTTCGTTATACCAGCTGGTTCGGTATTTTGAAATCTCGTACCGTTTGTCAGTTCGGTTTGGTTCAGTAAATTACCGATTCGGTTCGGTTCAATTTGATTCGGTGCAAAGTAACCGAAAAATTATTGAATAAAAAATTAATTTGTCTTGAATACATATGTAAATAATAATATGCTTCCTACCACTCTAACCACTAACCATCCAATGAAGTTTAAGCCTCAGTTCCCTCTCCAAAAATTACTTTAGCATCATTCAAGTTTTGGGTTTTAAATGCAATTAGAACCCAATCTATTAAGAAAAAATCAGAAAAAGAATAAAACTGGACATTTATAATTTGCACTGAACCTCTGTAAATTACAGACTTGGGCCCAGAGAGAGATGGTGGAGGCGCGATGGGGTAGGTGATGCGGCGGCGCGATGGGACTTAGAATTGAAGAAGAAGAAGATTTGGGTTTTGCTCCAGGGCAGTCCGTAGAAGAAGTGCGAAAGTGAAGTGAAGCTTGGATAATGGATTGGAAATCTGGAACGTTATCTTTACCTTTTAAGAATTGGGATTAAAAAAAAGGTATCGGTTGGGTTCGGTAAGGGAAATTCATGGATCAAAATTTCGTTTTGAATGTATCAGGTAAATATTGGAAATTTTTCGAGATTTTTCGGATATGTTTCGAAAATACTAAGGAAAAATTTTAAAAAAAAAGTTACTAAATTTAGAAAAATAACAGAGTTGAAGGCAAACAAATAGTTTCGAAAATACATCTTGCTTTAGTTTCGCTTGATTCAAAAAGGGAAACTTTTTCGATGTCTTCGGCAGAAAAAATAAAATTTTTTGATCTATGCGTAAATCTATCGGCAATACCGAAAATCGATTTTTTTTAATGGTTCGGTAATGAAGCTCATTCCATATATTGAATCGAGATTTCAGTTCGGTATACGGTTGGGTTTATCGGATCGTGCACAACACTAATATTAAGTGTTTGTTGTCGTCGCATTCAATTTAACTGAATCATACCAATTTTTGGTATTTAGTCTGATGCGGTAGTTTCAAAATTTGTACAGTACATAAAACTGAACTATTCGGTTCGATTATCAAACGATTCAGTTCGCTACAAAAAAAATTGAGACGTATATGTAGTTTGGGTATTCTTTATAATAAATTAATAAAAAATTGTAGCTTGATTCAACATCAAATTTTAATTTATTAATTCTATTTAATGTTCTTACTATTATTCACTTTCCATGGGTGTACTATTGACTTTGAGAATTTTAATTTTTCAGAATATTGTCTCCTTATATAGCTTTTATGCACATTCTTTTTGTTTCGAATTTTCTTCTATAATTTATTTTGTTCATTTCATGTGACAAGAGATTTCGGGACGGATTTCCTATCACATATTAACGTCACACATTTGTGTCACACCAATGCGTTATTGGCATGCGTCCATCTCTAAAAATTAATTGTGTATAATATAATATCACAACTAAAGATTTCAAAACTTATGCTATTTAAATAAGGAAATGACTAGTAATTAACATAAAAAGAGAGAGAATTATGAAAGAAATATTATAAGTATGGTAGAAGTTGTGGTTCTTTCTCCTTCATTCATCTTCTCGAAAATATATGCCTCATTTACATTCCTACTACCATAGTTCAAATATATGCATGCTTCAATTTTTTTAAAAACAAATATTTTAATTTGAAGATATGTATGTGCTGCTAAGCGGTTGAGCCGGGTTGATTAATTTAATTCGGTGTGAGAAAGTGCAGTAAATTAGACTCTTGACATAACAATCTCGGCCAAAGTCGATAAAAAAAATTTAAAATTTCTATTTTAGTTTATGTTTGAGTTTAAACGTAGAAGTCCTTTTTAATTCGATTTTTAATATATTAAATTAAATTTGACTAATTATCTTTTAATATTTTTTGGAGTTGAATTTTAGGTAGATTAGAAAGCTAATTGGAGTGAAAAGAAGTGTATATCTACTTGATTCTGAATTGTGTTTCGTGGAATTCCATTAAAATTCATTCGTGCTAGGTGAGTTAAATGTGTTAAGTTGATAATCTTAAGTAACCCATTAATAGTATTGTAGCCTCTTGAAATACATAAAAAATGCATTTATGAAAACTCGTCGAGAAAATGCATATGCAAATCAATGCTAAAGGATGACAAAAATTATCAATATGACAACTTGGTTGAGATTTTAAGAAGAAAGGCGAAGAAGCCATGGTTTCTACCATAAAAATGCAAAGGTTATGTTTCCTTATTTTTCTTTTTTGTCTTTCCTTGTTCATTCAACAATCATTTCTTTATTTAAATAATAACATAGATTTCATATTCATGAAGTGTAATGCTATGATACATAATTCATTTTAAGAGGAAGACACGTGTCAATTATATATTAGTGTGACACAAATGTGTGACATTAATATGTGATAGGAAATCAATTCTGAAGAGATTTAGGCATGCCAAATGGATACATATAAAAAAAAAAACTGAGGTTTCTATGTTCAAACTTGCTATTATGTCTTTTAAATTGAATTTAAAGAAAAAAAATGGACCACTTGGCGGATATCCACTGGCCCGCACGGGCGTGTCCCAGCAGCCGGGGGAATGGTTGGGTCTTCTTCCCAGCCCTTCTTCATCTCCTCACCACTCCGCCACCCTTCCCTAATAAAATCTTCTTCAGCAACCGGGAAAATGACCTTAGACTATCCATTGTTGAACATCCTTTTCCTTAGTTCACATTATTACATTTCAAAAAGTGTTCCCAAATTTAAATTTTATTGTCCTGGATATGTATTTCAATTATTATAATTAAATAAGAAGAGCACCCGCCATCAATTATTTCACACTTTTTATGTTAAAGGGTGGCGATGGGGCATTCAAAATTAATTTTTGATATCTATTGTAATTTTAAGAGTGTTTGGCTCCCTTAATGGTAATTAGTATTTTTAAATAATAATTACTTTTGATCAGTCATGATTTCTTTTGTGTTTGACCATCATTATCATAATTATTTTTGAGATTTCCAATCACATAAAACCATGATTGTCTAAAAGCGGGTTTATTTACTTTGCTCTCTGGAATTATAGGGTTTTGGCACTTTGCACCCTAGCTTAAAAGTTTTGACACTTTGCACCATGAGAATATAATTTAGTTGGCACTTTGCACCCTGGTGTGTGTTTTGAAGAAAATATTCATTGATTGACGAGTATAATAGTTATATTCAATAGTTTTGGCACTTTGCACCCTAAAAGTATTCATTTTGACACTTTGCACCGAAAAAATAATTTTTTTGACATTTTTAACCCCGACTTAATATGATAATTTAAACAATATAAATAACATGCAATATAATAATATGTTAGATATGTAAACTTATATTTTAGATATAAAGTAAATAATTTAGGGGATATTTGAAAACAAAATGAAGACAATGTCTTTTCTTTAATCTAAATTTTATTGAGAGAAAATGTTAAAATAAGTATAAAGTAAAATAAATTTAGAATAACAAGTTTATGATTGTTGTGCATCGAAATGACCATTTTATCTCTACATAGCTTAAATTCATGAGTTTTTTTTTAAGAAAAATACATCAGGGTGCAAAATATCATACAAATTATATTTTAAAGGCGCAGAGTGCCAAAAATTTTAAATCGGGGTGAAAAATGCTAATATTTTATAATTTTAGGGTGCAAAATGCCAACAAACTATATTTTAAGGGTGCAAAATCTATATTGCCAAGGTGCAAATTGAAAATTTATTCTACTCTTCTACCAATAAATTTTCTCACTAAAACACATACTAGAGTGCAAAATGCCAAAACTTTTAAGTCTGGGGGCAAAGTGTCAAAACCTTATAATTTTAGGGTGCAAAATGCCAAAAACTCTCTAAAAGCAACAAAAGTGTAGCTTTTGCATAATAACAAAAACAATTTTTCTATAATCAATTATCGTAAAATTGATTATATCCAATTAAGAACGTTCGTAATTCAAATATGTGAAAAAAAAAATTCAAATTTGATCTTGGTCGATCCGATTAGATAAAGAAGGATATGATAATAAATAGAAATTTTGTACTTATACACAATATATATATATATATATATAAGAGACATGCTAGTTTATGTGAAATTAATAAAATTTATTTATAATTTATAGATAAGAGAATTTTATTTAATTAAGATGAGATTATATTTGAAACTAAGTGATGATTATGTTATTTTTAAGAGTAAGAAATATTGTTTATTTACTTGAAAAGCAACAAACAAGTCAATAACATTTGTCATTTTAAATATGCTACAAGGCTTCTAACATATCATTGAAAACAATATTTCACACTAGAAAATTTGTTACAAAATATGGAGATGGAACGAAGTTCTTGCAAGTTTGATAAAATATTATTTATCTTAGAAATTTAATTTAAGATATCGAATCGTACTATATAGATACTAGTTCAAATTTCATATAGGATCTCCCCAAAAATCTTCATATGTTCCTTTGGCAGTGGTACTGAAAGCAATAAGCTCCCATCATTTACTGGACTTGGCAACACTGTAATTTGCCCTTCACATGGAATTGCGCCAGGCCCCACATATACCGGCTTTCCCCATCCAAAATCAGCATCATAAATCGGCAACCTTACCCAACTGTTTATTCCAAGATTCGGACACTTAAAGATATGAGCCCCAATAGCAAGGGCCTTAAGATCAGGTTGCAGCTCTAAATAATCGATAGTCGATCTCAAGTAATCGTTATTCATTTGGATTATCGCATCATGGATTATACTCGCAGCATGCTTTAGAGGTTTCGATAGTATTTCATCAGACAAGGCAACACGCCTATTTGGGAAGATCACGTTGCCATAGTACCCTCCTGGTATCGGAGGCTGGAGCCTAGTCCTTCCGTCTAATGGAATATTGATACTTGTTTCTTGATCTTCGTGCAGACCACGAGCTTGGCAAACACAACGCCGAGTGTGGCCTCCCAGCACCTCATACAGGCTGTAAGTGACATCGTCTTCCTTATCTTTGCACTTGGACTTCAGGGCATTGAGCTGGTCACGGGTGAGTTTAAATATGGATAGAATCGTTTCAAGTGATGCATTGGATGGGTCTTTTATCGAGGGTGCGGGTTGGGAGTACTCAATGTGGTCGAATTGTGGCTGAGGGGGACAACGGACGCTAAGATGGCTCCGGTCGATGACAGGCGGGATGGTAATGTCGAGGCCACGGGCTATGTTGGCCCAAGTGTTGATGAAATGGAGAGCAGATAAGCCATCTGATAAGTGATGCTCAACTTTAACACCTAAACAAACTCCACCACATTTGAAATGCGTTACCTGCAATTAAGTTTTGTTGAGTTTTTTTTTTTTTTTTTTTTTTGGAGATAAAGAAAAAAAAAGGACATCAACGTAAGACATAAACAATAATGTGTCTGACGCTCTTCAAAAGGAATTAAAATCCCTGCGAAAATTGAATTTTTTTTAAAAGAAATCCTCCACTGAAATTTCAATAATTACAAATACTCCTAAAATTGTTAGTTTTTTTTTTTTTTAATTAATCTTACTTCATCCTTCTTTAAGTAATAATTTTCATAAAATATTGTCAGCTAGTCTTAATTACCAACATTTTAACAATTTAAGAATTTTGTGCTAAAATATGACTAAAATTGTAAAGTTTATTTAGTTACAGGACTTAATTGTCGGGCTGGATTTTAAAATATTGTTTTTGCCAGCAATATCTTAGTTAAGTGATGGGGGCTATTTTACACCCCTTATAACATTCGGAACGACTAAGGCTATGCATGATCGATCCGACCAGGAAGCTGTTTTATTAACATGCTACGCGCTCCGACCAGAGGCCTCATTCCATAAGCGACCAAGGGTGAAGCCCAAATTCCAGTAGGATTATTATACCAAGTCCTATTAGGACTATGTTTCCTTGTATGGCTAGGGCTCATATCTTATAAATACCTAGATCAACATTGTACTACACACACAAGAATAGGGCTGACGCCTACATATTTTGTACAGAGCATTGTAATATCTTTACTCTAATAAAATAGCTTTTGCTCTCCATTAATTCTACGTTATTATCATCGTTCTTGTTCTACTTTTTCTTGTATTGCACCATTCTGAGTAACTTAATCTGCCCTCAAATCTAATCCTATAATATTGATTGAACCTAACGAAAAATGGTTAAATCAGTTGGCGCCCACCGAGGGGCAAGGTTAATTGCTCGAACGACACATGGTCAATCCAAGGAAAAAGATCACCTCTCTCCCCTTACTATGTTTTGATACCTGCATAAAAGTTTTTTGCTACAGCAATAAGCATTAAAATTGGAGCATCATTTCAAATTAATTTAAATTTAATTTATTAAAATTAAGTTAACTTCAAATTAAGTTAAAAATAAAGAAAATTAAAATAAAAATAATTAAGTTAAAAATTGTTAAGAATTTTTACCGATAAGATTTTATATTCATGTGTCAGTATGTAATTCAACATTGAGATATTTGACAAGAACTATTACCGAATTTTTTTTCGTCCTTTTTGTTTTGCGCGGAACATCTACAACTGGGCTTTGAATAGGCGTAGAATTGTCGCCTACATGCCGATTTTCGTCGAACTGTGGCTCACCATTAAGAAGACTAGTGAACGTGCCGTACATATTATAATCCTTTGATGTATGAACAAAATTACCTCTTCTTGATTTTTAATTTTATTTTAGATTCTAGAAGTTGCGTGGATTAATTTCAATTTTGTGGCTAATTTTATAGTGAAATTTTTTTTAACCGTTGGCAACTTTTTCAAAATAGAGTCGCTGATAATTTTTAACAAAGAGCCGTTGATAATTTTCAGCAAAAGTAATGCCTTTGCAAAGGCATTACTTTTGATGCCAAAATTGGGGGGACTTAAAAATAGGTTCTTGGATAATGCCCCTGCTAGAGCAAGTTTTTTCAACATTTTTTGAATTGGGGCATAAAAAATGGCTTTGATGCTCATTGTTGGAGATGCTCTTACTATGTGCGATTACACCTCTGATTTACCACCAAATTCGGCCTTTTTCGTGATTTTTCGAATCTATGACATATTGCTTCAAATTGGTTCCGTGATTTTGCTCTTTGTAATGCTTAATCACCATTCACGACTCCAATATCGCAGTTCCCAAATCAATTTCGAAAAAAAAAAATTTTGACGGAGGAGGATACCGATCCCCAATTTTCTATTCATCAATTTTCGGCTGTTTAGGTTGATTGCTTTCAATTTTCAGCTCCTTGCATCTGTTACTCATCATCTACGAAGCCGATTTCATAACCTTGCAGTCAATTCATTGAGTATTTAATTCGGGCCGTCAAGAAAAAAATTTGGGCTGGCAGATTTCCGCCCCCTGCTGATTAAAAATCACTCCTTGATTGCCTAATTTCAGTTTCCCATAATTAATTTGTGTTTCGGAGCTTGGGGCTGTTAAGAACAAATTCGGGCCGTCAAGAACAAATTCGGGCCGTCAAGAACAAACTCGGGCCGCGAATTCCAGCGAGTTTGGGTTTAATTTTTGAGATGTTTTCTTCTCATTTTCCTTGACTAGTAAGTGTGGTACATTGGCCTCACATTAATTGCTTCTATTCAGCAATAACTTTCAATCTGATTTCAAGCCCTTCGAATTCTTAATTTGGGCTGATTTTGCTTCCTTAATGATTATTATGGTTGTTATAATCCATAATCTGGGGTGATTTGCCTTAATTTGATGTTTGGATTATTGAGATGTTCGGTGAAATTACAATAGTGGACTAAATTGGGCAATTTTGCTCATCTTCTCTTCTCCTAGTAGCTATTGTGATCAGCAGCAAACAAACAGGGATAAAAACTCCAAATTGACTACGGCCTTTCTCATAGTAGTTGAAATTAATTAATGGCTGTGGTTGTAACTTACTTTATCAATTACTTTATTGTAATGAACTACTTGGAGATAGTTGTTGTAGAACAATGGTGAAATATCACTAGTTTTCTTAATTTCATTCGGTGGTTCAATGGATATCAGAGCTGCCTGGTTGATTAATTGAGATTTAGATGCTTGTTGGTGGAAAATCTTTAATTAAAGTGAGCTTCTTGTTATTTGATTTGCTGGTAGCTTGAATTAATTTGATTAACTTCATTGGTTGCTACATGGAGAATTACTTAGTGCTGGTAGCTTGGTTTTGAAATTGTGAGATCAGTGTTCAGCTACTTGATTGCTATTATTCTATTAATTACATCGAGGATAATTTCAGCTATATGCTTGGTTTACTTGCGAAATTTGGTTTTCATTGCTAAGACTATTGGCTCGGAAATATATTATCAAATTACCTCGACCGAGAGTGAAAACCATTGTTATGACTCTTGGCTCGGAATAAGACATTATCAAATCACCTCGATCCAGCTATACAAACGAGTCGAGTATACGTTGATCCGCTCAATAAACACTCCTCGATCCAGCAATACAAACGAGTCGAGTATACATTGATCCGCTCAATAAACACTCCTCGATCCAGCTATACAAACGAGTCGAGTATACATTGATCCGCTCAATAAACACTCCTCGATTCAGCAATACAAACGAGTCGAGTATACATTGATCAGCTCAATAAAACACTCCTCGATCCAGCTATACAAACGAGTCGAGTATACATTGATCCGCTCAATAAACACTCCTCGATTCAGCAATACAAACGAGTCGAGTATACATTGATCCGCTCAATAAACACTCCTCGATTCAGCAATACAAATGAGTCGAGTATACATTGATCCGCTCAATAAACACTCCTCGATCCAGCTATACAAACGAGTCGAGTATACATTGATCCGCTCAATAAACACTCCTCGATCCAGCAATACAAACGAGTCGAGTATACATTGATCCGCTCAATAAACACTCCTCGATCCAGCTATACAAACGAGTCGAGTATACATTGATCCGCTCAATAAACACTCCTCGATTCAGCAATACAAACGAGTCGAGTATACATTGATCCGCTCAATAAACACTCCTCGATCCAGCTATACAAACGAGTCGAGTATACATTGATCCGCTCAATAAACACTCCTCGATTCAGCAATACAAACGAGTCGAGTATACATTGATCCGCTCAATAAACACTCCTCGATTCAGCAATACAAACGAGTCGAGTATACATTGATCCGCTCAATAAACGCTAATCGATTAGTTTTTAAACAACTAAAAAGACTTCTGGAATAAACCTAAGTCTAAATAAAAACGAGTCGAGTATACATTGATCCGCTCAATAAACACTCCTCGATCAAAGTTCAACAATCAAACAAACTATAGGATAAAAACCTAAGTCTAAACAAAAACGAGTCGAGTATACATTGATCCGCTCAATAAACACTCCTCGATCCAGCTATACAAACGAGTCGAGTATACATTGATCCGCTCAACAAACACTCCTCGATTCAGCAATACAAACGAGTCGAGTATACATTGATCCGCTCAATAAACACTCCTCGATTCAGCAATACAAACGAGTCGAGTATACATTGATCCGCTCAATAAACGCTAATCGATTAGTTCTTAAACAACTAAAATGACTTACTGGTTAAAACCAATAATTGGTAAACAACCTAAGTCATGATATTTGAGTAAAATCGATCCGCTCGATAAACACTCACCGATCTCCAAAAAATGACTTACTGGTTAAAACCAATAATTGGTAAACAACCTAAGTCATACAATTTGAGTAAAATCGATACGCTCGATAAACACTCAACGATCTTCAAAATTAAAGAAATTGAAGGGTAAAAACCATTAATTTAGTATGAACTCTTGATCGAGTAAAACCATTAAGTTGGTAAAAACTCTCAAATAAAAAATTAAAGAGTAAAACCACTTAAATTGGTATAAACTCCTGATCGAAAAATATTGTGTAAGATCATTAATTTGGTAAAACTTCCTCAAATACATATTGAGCATAAACCATCAATCGGTAAAAGCTCGATCTACAATCTTCGATCTTCGATCTACTACCTTCAATCTACGATCTTCGATCTTCGATCTACAATCTTCGATCTTCAATCTACAATCTTCGATCTTCAATCTACTACCTTCAATCTACGATCTTCGATTTTCGATCTACAATCTTCGATCTTCGATCTACTATCCTCAATCTACAATCTTCGGTCTTCGATCTACGATATACAATCTTCGATCTTCGATCTACAATATTCGATCTACGATCTATGATCTACAAAACCGATAATTGGTTTACCATCCAAATACAAAATTAAAGATCAGACCATGGTTTGAAAGGATCAAAAAATTACTATATGGAATTTTTAACTGCTCCGATCTCCCTGCTGATTATGGTTATGGAGAATTGCAAATTCAACCATTGAAGAAATTATACTATACTCAGAGATCGATACGACACAATACCCATGCATTGACAAACCCTAAATATCACGAAGGATATGTACTCTTTTTCCCTTGGTCGGTTTTTATCCCAATGGGTTTTTCCAAGCAAGGTTTTTAACGAGGCATGTTCGATATACATCAGGGAGCCATCCAAAGGCATAATTTTACTTCTCCGAGCTACATATATACTTCCGCTTGAGAGGCGGGTTTCGTACTGATGGCTGCTATTTCGTATTTAGCCTGGTCGTCTTCGACCTGATCATTATCGATCTGGAACATTTCAATCTCGATATGGAGCGTCTCAATCTTGACCAAACCTCATCATTATCGATTGATTCAAGCTGAAGTACACATCAACGCTTTATGTGACGCAAATGCTGATCGATAGAGCTCGATCTAAGATCCATAATCTACGATTTCTAATGGGATAAAACCCTTAAGCTGGTAAAAATTCTGATTTTATGAGCACAAACTGTCGATCAGAAAACCTTTTAACTGAATTTATTACCAAGTTGTCTCGACCAAGACTGGAAGCTGTTGCTAAGACCCTTGGCTCGGAAAAGGATTGAGAATAAAGCCATTTGAGTAAAATCTCTTTTTATAACCCTTTGCTCAGAAATGACTAAAAGCAAGAGTGAAATCCATTGATATGACTCTATGCTCGAACAAGACTTAATAGAAAATTTGAGTAAAACCATTCATTTGGTATAAACTCAATGCTCGAAAATGTATTATAGTATGGGTAATATCTGCTGATATAATTCTTTACTCGATAAAGATTTAACATAAAAGGGCATATTGGGCCCCTCAACTTTGAAGAAGTGGCTTTCCAGTTCAAAAGCATCTGATTTTATTAAGCGTCTCTCATGAATATATACTCTTTTTCCCTTCCTTGGTTTTTATCCCACAGGGTTTTTCCGAGCTAGGTTTTTAATGAGGTATTTCAGACGCATCCCAATTTTGAGGACGATCAGCACCTTCGCTCGGTTTATTTCTACGAGCTTCAGCCTCACTTCTGTTCGATTTTAATGAGGTATTATCCCATCTTCGCTCGCGACTAATCATATTCTCGCCAATCATTGGAGAAGAAACGTCTCCTCAAAAGAGAAACAACATTACGGTTCGAAAACGACAAAACGACTATCTATGAAGTGTAGTACTCTTTTCCTTACTTAGGATTTTTTCCCACTGGGTTTTTTCCAAGTAAGGTTTTTAACGAGGCACATTTCATAGAAAGGACAGTCGTAAAAGACCATCTACTTCTACGAGCTTCTATTACATATACGCTCGAAGAAGTGAGGGAGTACTGATGGGGGCTATTTTACACCCCTTATAACATTCGGAACGACTAAGGCTATGCATGATCGATCCGACCAGGAAGCTGTTTTATTAACATGCTACGCGCTCCGACCAGAGGCCTCATTCCATAAGCGACCAAGGGTGAAGCCCAAATTCCAGTAGGATTATTATACCAAGTCCTATTAGGACTATGTTTCCTTGTATGGCTAGGGCTCATATCTTATAAATACCTAGATCAACATTGTACTACACACACAAGAATAGGGCTGACGCCTACATATTTTGTACAGAGCATTGTAATATCTTTACTCTAATAAAATAGCTTTTGCTCTCCATTAATTCTACGTTATTATCATCGTTCTTGTTCTACTTTTTCTTGTATTGCACCATCCTGAGTAACTTAATCTGCCCTCAAATCTAATCCTATAATATTGATTGAACCTAACGAAAAATGGTTAAATCATTAAGGATGATAAATTTTCCCTACAAATAATAATATTAATATTGCCTCAAAATGGATCGACCGAAACAAAATGGTTGATCCATTTTTTTTTTTTTGTTTTTGGTTCAAGATATTGATGTCTTACACTTGACTTAATTCTTTTTTAGACGCGTCGGATACATTAAATGAGAACATATTCAAACTTGGTTCGTTACATTATAGTAACTAGTCCTACACATTATGATCAAATAGTTCAAATTTCATTTTAAAGTTAAATATAACATGAAATATGATATTCCAAATTTGAATAATAAATTAAATTTGAGTTTATCTATTATTTACTTATTATTTTTTTACTATAAAATATATTGAAATACTTATACTTTACATTAATAAGTTTAGATTTAGAAAACAAAACAATAATGTAAACATATATCACAACCCCTTAATATTTCTAATTATTATGTAAACATCATTTCCTTCACAAAGATGAATATATTTATCATAAAATTGTATTCATGTTTAATTTAAAGGAATTATTGCATTTTTGGTGCCACAGCAAAAACTCTTTGGCGTTGCTACACCATATTTTTTCGCGTTGACACATCTGGTGCCACAACTTTAACATTGACGATAATTTTGATGTCAATTGAGGCCCAATTTGGAAATTGGCCCGAACTCCCCCACGTACGGACCAGTTTTCATGTCACGTGGCCCAAACGTGAATATTTCGGGATAATTGGGACAAAAACTTAATAGGAATATATTATTTTTTCTTGCTCTTACTAATAGCGATTGAGGGATAATTTTGTTTTTTTTTTCTTCTGTTCTTCCTAATCATGATTTTAAATTTCAAATTGATACAATATTAATAAAATTACTTCTCCTAGTGATTTTTTTTAACAAAGTTCTCCTTGTGTTATATATATTG
This sequence comes from Penstemon eatonii, assembly GCA_038501285.1. Classification (NCBI taxonomy): domain Eukaryota; kingdom Viridiplantae; phylum Streptophyta; class Magnoliopsida; order Lamiales; family Plantaginaceae; genus Penstemon; species Penstemon eatonii. Next base: position 2,052,737 of record CM076708.1, on the reverse strand, counting down.
ATCATTGTGTAGGTTATACTAATTTAATTAATTCTACACTCAAATTTTTTTAAATTTTAATTTATCAGGATGGGGAAACAGAGGTGACGCTTAGCACGATTGAGTCCCATCCTCAAGCTAAATAATAAATGAATGAGCCTAGAGTTCAAACAATCCATCAAACCACAAGTTCAACATGATAGATGAAAACGATTATATTAGTGTTGAACAAGATATTATAGAATATTGATTATTATTATTATTATTATATCTTTCTTGATCTACATAAAATTTAATTTTAGAGAATAATCTAATCAATCTCCACGTTAAAGCAATTAAATTAAATAAATAAATAAATACAACACGTTAAACTAGTTTGATATGAATTTTTAATCAGGCTTGATATTTTTTTTTTATTGATTTGATTGTCACATAAATTTAACTCAAACGAGCTTTAATTAATTTGACATGATTTGAGTTCGTGATATTTCAAATATTTTTTCTACCTTTTAGCTTATTGAAATGAACTCGAACCAAACATCTATAAATCATTAAACAAAATATATTATTTAATCGCGTTTAATATATCTAGTCTGAGATTTTTCTGATTGTCAGATAAATTGAAATCAAACGAGCTTTAATCAACTTGAACACAGTTCGAACTCGAGATACTTTCAATACTTTTTGTCACATTTTAGCTTAATGTTCAATGCTTTTTTGCTTTATGTTCAATTGGATTGTATGTTGAACATTTGTAATTGAAAATTTTAATATCCATATAATACAAATTTATAGTATATTTTTCCTCTATGTATAAAATCAAAATATAAATTTATCTTATTTAGTTATTATCATTTTATCAAAACATCGAAATGAAATATTTTAAAAAAAAAAATCTTCGCCCCATAACATAAATCGTGTAGGTCAGCCCCAGTCCATTTCTTCGTTATTTGTCCAGACGATGGGTAATAAATTATGGGGAAATTCTTACCCAGACCGGGTTTGGCCGAACCCAAACTAATTACATGGCAAGTGTAATACACTTGCTTTGGGATTTGATGTAACTTTCAGGAAAGTGACCAATCACAAAGCAAGTATAATACACTTGCTTGGTGGTTGGATGGGTTTGGCCAAGCCAGGCTTGAGCAAGAATTTTCCTAAATTATGCACCACTCATTTAGGGACAAATCTTTTTTGAATATTACACCCGAAATATTGTCAATTGATCCGTGTCATTATAAATGGAAAAGGAAGGTCAATGACATCTTAAATATAGAATCTTAAAGACAATCTATGAAATTACTAGTAAATTACTAAATAATCATATTCTACCCAACAATCTACTAAATAATCATATTCTACCAACAATCTATGAAATTACTAGTTCAACGCGAGAGATATCAGAATTGAAGATTGAGGAATTAAATTTACCTGGGAACAAACTAATTGAAGATGATGAATTGAAGATCCCAGATGCAACTTGAAGCCTTGAGCGTATTCTCCCAAATTGATTTTGCAATTAGGTTTCTGTTGAAAGAAGAAAATAACCGTTAGTAATAGTCGCACTTGATGAATGCGACTTACTTAGTTTAAATTAATATTTGATTTTTCCTTTATTTAGTCGGTTAAATATTTTGTATATATATAGGATTTACTTTGTAATTTTATTCATTCAGAATTCTTGAACAATCTTTGTAATCTTCTTCATACTGTAAAACTCTCTTTAATTTTCAATACAATTTATTTTCTTTCATCTCCATTATCATTCATGATTAATCATCTTCATGATTTAACATGGTATCAGTAAGATATTGAAATTTCTTCCCGCTGCAACATCAATTCAATCATCAACGCCTTGAGCAGAATTTCATCTTCATCAAAACATTCAAGATTCCATCACCAACAGTCCTATCTCCGGCCACTGTTTCATCAGAAACCCTTCAATATGTCTGAAAATTCTGAAATCAACACCTCTACTACCCCAACCCCTATTTCAAGAAACAGGCCACCCGTGGAAGATCCATCTAGTCCATATTACCTACACCCTGCTGACAGCACAGGCCTCAGTTTGGTTAACAAACAACTCACTGAAGATACATATGAACCATGGAGTCGAGCCATGATCAAGGCCCTTACTGTCAAGAATAAATTGGGGTTTGTAGACGGTTCTATCCCTAAGCCTACTGTTGACCCAATCTTGATGAATTATTGGGACAGAAACAACACTGTGGTGGTTTCTTGGCTACTCAATTCAGTTGCACCAGATATTGAATCTAGCATTCAATATCACACTAAAGCTATTGATCTTTGGGAGGAATTAAAGGAGAGATTCAAACAAGGCAATGGCCCTCGCCTTTACCAACTCAGGAGAGACCTACTCAGACTCACCCAAGAGAAACTCACTGTCAACACTTACTATACTAAATTCAAGAAATTCTGGGATGAGATCCAGAACTCCAGACCTGCATGTGAATGTGGTAAACTTGAAAACTACTTTCAGCAAGAATACTTATTCATATTTCTAATGGGATTGGATGAATCCCTTTCCAACACCAGAAGTCAAATCCTACTGATGGAACCTCTTCCTACAGTCAATAAAGCCCTGGCCCTCATCTGTCAAGAAGAAAAACAAAGGTCTCTGACACCCTCTTCCCATGGTCTGGACCCTCAGAATTCAATGGCCTTTGCTGTCAAACCATTCACTCCCACTACACCCATGTCCAGACCCCCTTCCCCCTATTTTTCTAGACCACCATCACCAAATAATTTCAGACCCCCTTATAACTCTTCTCCCAGACCATATAATCCTAACTACAAGGGCAAACAGAGACCATATTGCACCCATTGTAACATGCCTGGCCACACCATTGAGACTTGTTTCAAAATCCATGGGTTTCCCCCTGGATACAAACCTCCTCCCTACAGACCATCAAACAACACATCCTCTCCTACTACTCCTACACATACCAATAACAATACCCTCTCCAACTTTGTCCAGAATTTATCTCCAGACCAGTACCAACAGTTGACACAATTAATCAGTTCACAATCACCTAATCAATCACCATTACCATCTCAAGAGGATTCTACAATCAATTCTTTCAGTATACAGGCAAACACAGGTACCTGCCTTTCTGCCTCATCATCTTTTCTTACTTTTAATCCAAATCAATGGATTCTTGACTCAGGTGCTACTAATCACATTTGCACCAATATTCATTTTTTTAATTCTATAAAACATTCTTCAAACACTAAAATCACCCTTCCTAATAACACTTCCTTTCCTGTTTACTTTGTTGGTACTGTCCCATTACTAAACAGTATTACCTTACATAATGTTCTTTATGTGCCATTTTTTAATTTCAATTTATTATCTGTCAGTTCCCTTTTAGGTGACAAATCACACACTATCCAATTTATGCATGATAATTTTTACATACAGGACCTAAAAACATTGAAGAGGATTGGTCAGGGTAATCTGAAAAATGGACTCTACATCTTTGAAGCTGCTGCTCCTTCTAATTCCATCCATGCTAGTTGTAATAGGGTCATTACTATTGATACATGGCATTCTAGATTAGGACACCCATCTTATAGTAGATTACTTTCTATCAAAAATGTATTACAGTTGTCTGATCATTCTATTAATAAAAATCATAATTGTGCTATTTGTCCTATAGCCAAACAAAATAGACTCCCTTTCCCTAATAATAATAACAGAACTACACATGCCTTTGATTTAATCCATTGTGATATTTGGGGCCCATATCACATTCAATCTCATACTGGTTTTAAGTATTTCATAACTCTTGTGGATGATTTTACAAGATTTACTTGGATTTATCTAATTCAATATAAACATGAAACTAGCATTTTCATTCCTAAATTCATTTCTATGATACAGAATCAGTTTAACACTACTATTAAAGCTTTCAGGTCTGATAATGCTAAAGAACTTCTCTTTGACAAACTTTTTTCTGCCTTGGGTATTTTGCATCAATTTTCTAATGTTCAAACTCCACAACAAAACTCTGTTGTGGAGAGAAAACATCAGCACATTTTAAATATTGCTAGGTCTTTATTATTTCAGTCTCATTTACCTATTAACATGTGGTCTGAATGTGTCCTCACTGCTGTCTATCTAATGAACAGAACACCTTCCCCCTTACTTCATCATAACAGTCCTTATTCCCTTCTCTATAACAAGCCTGTGGACTACTCTTTCCTTAGAAATTTTGGCTGCTTAGCATATGCCTCTACTTTACATGAACATAGGAGGAAATTTGAACCTAGGGCAAGAGCATGCACCTTCCTAGGATATGCACCAGGCATAAAGGGCTACAAATTACTTGATAATAACACTAAAGAAATATTTATGTCAAGAGATGTCATTTTCCATGAGGACACCTACCCTTTTCACTCTTCCTCTAATCCCTCTAATCCCACAACCATCTTACCTCCTGATCCTATTCCTGCTACTCAATTTCAGTTTGATGACTTTCACACTTTCCCTCCTGATCCTCTTACTTCCCCTACCCAGAACACCCATTCTTCTCCTCAACCCAATATTCCTCCTTCCCCACCTACTGAACCTCCTGATTCTTCACAATCCACTCCCCTACGGAGGTCAACCAGATCCAGCAAACCTCCTTCCTATCTAAAAGATTTTCACTGCAACACAATCACTCAATCTTCTTCTCTTTATCCTCTCTCCTCAGTCATGTCTCTCCACAAGCTATCATCTTCCTACAAAGCTTTTATTGCAAATATTTCCTCAATAACTGAACCTACTACATATAAACAAGCTATCAAATCACCTCACTGGATTCAGGCCATCAATGATGAACTTCATGCTATGGAATCAAATAAGACTTGGACAGTAACTACTTTACCACATAATAAACATCCCATTGGCTGTAAATGGGTTTTTAAGGCAAAAAGAAAGTCTGATGGCTCTATAGATAGGTTCAAGGCTAGGTTAGTAGCCAAAGGATTCACTCAAACTGAAGGTATTGACTTTACTGACACTTTTTCACCTGTTGCTAAGCTTGTTACTGTCAGGGTTCTACTTGCAATTTCTATTGCTAAAGGTTGGATTCTCCATCAATTAGACATCAACAATGCCTTCTTGAATGGGGATCTCAATGAGGAAGTATACATGGAATTACCTCAAGGATACACACCACCTTCCTCATCTATTTCTACAGGTAAACAGGTTTGTAAACTTACAAAATCTATCTATGGCCTTAAACAGGCCAGCAGACAGTGGAACACAAAACTGACTTCAGTTCTACAATCCATTGGGTTCATACAGTCAAAATCTGACTATTCACTTTATACTAAAGGTTCTGATTTTCATTTCATTGCTGTTTTGGTTTATGTGGATGATATCATTCTTGCTTCTCCTAACATTGATCTTATTAATTCTGTTAAAAATACTTTAAGTCAGTTTTTTACTCTAAGGGATCTTGGTCTCTTAAGGTATTTTTTGGGCATTGAGCTTGCATATTCCAAAACAGGTATGGTTATTTCTCAAAGACAATATACACTTCAATTATTAGAGGACACATGTTATCTTGCTTCCAAACCTGTTCCATTACCTATGGACCCTAACATTAAACTCTTTAATGATTCTAATGATTTACTCCCTGATGCCTCTTCTTATAGAAGACTAGTTGGTCGGTTGATTTATTTAACACTTACTAGACCAGATATAAGTTTTTCTGTTCATAAGCTCAGTCAGTTTTTATCTAACCCTACTCACTCACACATGAATGCTGCTTATCACCTACTCAGATATCTAAAAGGTAATCCAGCTCAGGGCTTATTCTACAGTTCTTCCTCTAACATTTCCCTTTCTGCATTTTGTGATGCAGATTGGGGTTCATGTCCAGAAACCCGAAGGTCAACAACTGGTTTCTGTGTATTCATAGGGAGCTCTCTGATTTCATGGAAATCAAAGAGACAACCCACAGTTTCTAGATCCTCTGCAGAGGCAGAGTACAGGTCATTGGCAGCAACAACAAGTGAATTACTATGGTTAACACAACTTTTAAAGGATTTGCACATACCTCAATCCAGTCCAGCTCTATTTTGTGACAATAATTCTGCAATACACCTTGCCACCAATCCCGTCTTCCACGAACGCACCAAACACGTGGAGATTGATTGTCACTTTGATAGGGAACATGTTGCTCGCCGCCATATCCGTCTCCTACCAATCCGTTCATCCCTGCAATTGGCAGACATTTTTACCAAGGCTTTACCTAAATCATCCTTCTGTTCTATTTTATCCAAGATGGGTATAAAGAGTCTTTATACTCCATCTTGTGGGGGGCTATCAGAATTGAAGATTGAGGAATTAAATTTACCTGGGAACAAACTAATTGAAGATGATGAATTGAAGATCCCAGATGCAACTTGAAGCCTTGAGCGTATTCTCCCAAATTGATTTTGCAATTAGGTTTCTGTTGAAAGAAGAAAATAACCGTTAGTAATAGTCGCACTTGATGAATGCGACTTACTTAGTTTAAATTAATATTTGATTTTTCCTTTATTTAGTCGGTTAAATATTTTGTATATATATAGGATTTACTTTGTAATTTTATTCATTCAGAATTCTTGAACAATCTTTGTAATCTTCTTCATACTGTAAAACTCTCTTTAATTTTCAATACAATTTATTTTCTTTCATCTCCATTATCATTCATGATTAATCATCTTCATGATTTAACAAGAGATGAAAACGAGTATATTAGTGTTGAACAAGAAGTTTGATACGAATTTTTAAACAGGTTTGAAATTTTGTTTAAGATTAATTTAACTGTCACATAAATTGAACTCAAATGAGCTTTAATCGATTTGAATACGATTCGAGATTGAGATAATTTAAATTCTTTTTGTAAATAAATTTAGAAGATAATGGTTGTGATGATAACAAAAATGGAGTCATCAACTAAGTAAAGAAAAACGTAGTGAACTTTTTCTGAAGATGAATACTTACACTGAATATGATTATTGAAGATAAGAAGTATTTAAGTATTAAGGGTTCAATCATCTAATATGATTGAATTACGGCCTAGAAGACAAGTGCCAAAATCAGCTTTATGGAAATCACGGATCAGAGATTAGTCATTTTCAGCAGAGTCAAGATGATTGAGTGAAGAGTTGATTCAGCAGAATGATAATCAGAAAGTGATCTACATCGCTAAGTGAAAGTGGTCAGAAGTCATTCCAATGGTAATAAATGCATCTGAAATAATAGATATTGTTCAAGATGGGTATTAAAAGCACTGACTGAAGCAATAAATTCATATTACCTCTCATCAGTTAAATGCATTTAATGCGACTGACAAATCCGTACTCACATTTTATTTACAAAATTGAAAAATACTCCTTCAAAACCATTTTAGAAAATTAATTATCTACGTAGTATTTGCAATTAATTAAATTGATAGGGTTTTCTAAAAAAAATAAGATACCCAATTTTTTTTGGTTTTAGACTTATATATTTACAAGTATTTAATATTTTACAATCCTAAATTAATTTTTCCCTTAAATACGTTACAATTAAATAATATTTTACTATAAAAGAAGAAAATAAATACTTATTTATGTATTTACAAAATTATTTTTTACTATTAAAAGATTTATATGAAAATGATATATAACACTTCATAAAATTTGTTCTTATTTTGCATAATCGATAAACCATTTTTTTCTTTTTTGTGTATTATAAATTGGGGTGAGACTTGTTTTTTTGTTTGTTTGTTTTTTCTTTTGTACGTATAAATTGAATTTTATTAAATTTTAGAGACTAATATGCAAGATGAATTATTGTAAGGGGAGCTCGAAATAATTAAAATATAAGGACAACAGGGGTATTCAATAAAATCGTCAAACCGACCGCAATTCGTGGGTTGAACGATAAATAGGTTGGTTTTGGGCTTCGTGGAAAAAAAACCGTAAATTATGATCGGGTTTGGGTTTATATTTTAGAAAACCACATAAACCGCACCCAACCGCATGTATATAAAATAACAAATTGTGTTTTATTATTTAATATAACTTAAGCATATGCATACTTTTAATTCAACGTCTCAACCCCAAAGACACAATTTATTAACAATCCAAGGTAAATTCTATCGATTGACAACCACCAATATCAACTTTAATAATTAAAGTATTTTCAATTTTTGTTTATTGTGTGAAAAATTCTTGTTCGGTTTTGCATTTGAGTAACAATTATTGATCTTTATATAGCGAATATAGACTTTAAATAGGTTAACAAATTAAAACTAAAAATTATGAAAAGTAGTATTGTTCATATGATTATGAAACATTCAAGAATTTTATTCTTCTTAGATAAAAGTACAATAATGAAATAGCAAGTGATAATAAATTAGAGTAAAGTCTCCAAAAAAAAAACTTCATTAAAATAGGAAAAGTTAAGACCGCAAAAACCGCCCCAACCCGAAGGGACCGCAAAGTGCAATCTCTAGATTTATTGGGTTGGGCTTGGTCTAGAGTATTAAAAACCCGCAAATGATGGGTCGGGTTTGGGCGAGTATAAAACCGCAATAGACCCCACCGCGAACACCCCTAAAGGACAAGAGGTTAATTTCACGCATTCCGTCCACCTCCTTTTGTTCAGTTAGGATTTTGCAAATCTCAGATAAGATCTCTGTACTTATGATTATCCAAAGAAATTGGACGCGAAATATATACATCAAATCACAGAGGAGGTCCTTATAATTTGACCCTTATAAATAACCAGATATATATATGCCGTGATAACCAAGCCAGAACCATCACCTGGCCCTTTCCAACAACTCCAGGAGAAGTATAGGGCTTACATCTTCTCATCCATAGAAAAATGGATACAAAACATGATGAGTCGCCAGGGTCTGTGGTCGAAAAGTCATGGTCAATGTTTGTACTACTACATTGTTGACTAAGAACCTTTGGGTCTTGGTCCGTCACAATGTCTCTATACAGTAGTATGTGTACTACTACTACGCGTCCCTCTTACTGTGATACATGGATGCACTAGTTAGACATCAGGACACGTCGGTAGGTTTTTTATATAATATTTCGTGTCAAATTCAAATTATTAAAATTATAAAGTCTTTAGAGTTAAATATAAACGATTAGTATCACTACTCAGTCTCTTTATTAAAGTCTTTCGCCTAGGTCATAAAATTTAAAAAATGATTTTTTTTCCATTGATATATTATATTAAGAATGAATTATGTTTGTTTTTTGAGTTATCTAAGTTTTGTTTATGTTAAAATGGATTATTTTGTTTTTAGGGCTTAAATTAAAGGATTTAATTGCTTATGCATAATTTTAAGTTATATTTTTACATCCGTATTCATGCCTAACTCCTCATACATGTAAAATGTTTAACTCAAAAATTATATTTGTGTCACAACATCGAAAAAAACATGTACTTAATATGCTAAAACTCGAAAGTTATTACGTACAATACTTTTTGTTGGAGCGAATACTAAATGATTTTCTAGGAATTTTCAAAAATGATTTTACGAAAAAAATGCATGTTATGTAGATATTTTAATATTCCACCTCCTAGTCCCACTATTCATATAGTTGTTCAAATTTAACATAAAAAGTAAAAAAGTGGGGTCAAATCAATTTGATTATAAAAAGCAATTATGATGACTCCCAAGATTTCCACAATTTAACACTTCGAAAATTCTAGGAAAGTTAAGGAAGGTAGAGGGAAAAGAGAATCAATGGTCAAACAGATATTTGAGAAAGTAGTTTCATAGAGTTATAGAGGTTTTTTAAATAATTTCGATTTGTTTAATTTTATTTATTTGAATTTTAAAATATGTGAAAACGGGTTAATATGATAAAAAAGTGTGAAATTAGTTTTTAAAAAAAGAATTTAACTGATAAAATAAGGTGAAACTGGTAGAAAAATTATTTAAAACGGAAAAAAGTACAAAATCATAAAAACTGTGAAAATAAGTTATTACTAAATGGTGTTTTCCACATTCTAAAATCTAAGGGGAACATGGGAAAATAAATAAATAAAAAGATTTATTGTATTGCTTTAGTTTTGAGAGCTCATTCCATATTAATTAATACCTAAGCATGGCAGTTTATTATATTGCCCTAGAAAGGACCAACATATTTATGTGACTCTCTGTTTACCCAATCTTATGTCATTTTGTAATTTTGATGGAGCTAACTCTGTGTGAAATGTATAATTTCAATTTACACTTTTGTAATTTGAAATAGAGTAATTTAATTCATGTGAAAATTTTGGAAGAGTAATTACTTAATTACCTTCTTAAGCTGTAAATTGTAACTCACTCATCGAATTTGAGAGGAGGCATGGAGAGTATTTTTGTAACACGAGGTAAACTATTTATCATAACACAAAGGGTAAAATGTCACATTTTATCATAACATAAGGGTAAGTGTCACATACAACAGGGGTATTTTTGACATATAGTAACTTTTTTAAGTTTTAAAATGTCAGGGAAGTGTTGTGAAACTTTTATAAGTTTATAGAGGGTAAAGTGCTATTTTTCAAAATTACAAGAAGATAAATTGAACATTATGTATACAAGGGATAAATTGCCATTAACTCATGTTTGATGTTATCGATTCCTAAAATACAAACTAAATCTGAATCTACCCTAACTAACAAGTAACAAATTTTCAAATTAAGCATAAAAATGAATTTATGCTGGTTACTTTGATATGTATTGCATATTGTTATCCCTTTTTTTTAATTGTTTATTCCTAACTATAGACATGATTATGCAATTTAATAAATATAATTTGGGTACTATACTACACTGGAGATTTTCCCTCCTCGTTTTTGGAAAGAAAGCATTAAGGATTTTCTGTCTTCGAGTATATTTTCAGTTAAATGCATTTTTTATTGATGTAGACAATTTATATATGTGTCAAGTAGAATAATAAGTTTACAATGAAACGAAGAAATTAAAATATTAATTCCCAAGTCTTTATACATGTACAATGTTTAACTCGATGATTATATTTGTGTCGCAGTATCAATGCTATAAAAATATGTACTTGAAGCATTCAGTCATTTACTATGCTAAAACTCAAAAGTTATTACCTTATCTTTAGTGCTTTACTTTTTGTAAGGGTGAATACTTAATTATTACCTAGGAATTAAAAAAAAAATAGAAAAAAATGTATGTTTCGTTTTCAATTTGATTACAAAGTGATTACTGGCAAGATTTTCCAATTTAACACTTTGAAAAGGGAAAATTCTTACTTAGAGCTGGTCTAGGAGATATTTCCTAGACCTCTTGATTGAAATTACACCACATCATTAATTGTGATGATGTGGTGCTCTCACAATGATGATGTGTTATATTTTCAACCACAAGGCCTAGGAAAATCTCCTAGACCAGATCTAAGTAAGAATGTCCCCTTTGAAAAGTAAAGGAAAGTTAAAGAAGGAAGAACGAAAGGAGAATCAATAAATTGGAGTCCTTGGCATATTTAGACTGGAAATACATCAATTTGATACTTTTCACCTTGAATTTATTATTTTGTCACTTTATAGTTTATACTCTCGATTAAAATAGTCTTTTTGAACATTAGTATGGTACATTTATCAAATAAATAAAAGGAAAATAACTTGTTATTTTTTTCTCGAATTTAAGGTAATTTAAAAATAAGATGATGTATATTATCACCTCGTGGCAGCCAGAGGGATAAAAAACCCCAGGCCAATTGGTTGGTCAAGTGTTCATTGTAGTATTTCACTTATTTGTTACGTGAGTGTTTTTGTTATACATATTTAAATTGTTTAGTATCTATAAAATTTGTTCCACGTTTGTTCTAAAAAAATTAAGTTAAAACTGACGCATTACATTTTGTGATTTAAAAAACATTCTTGTTTAAATACTTATATCATTTTAAAAATTTCAATAACATGGATCAATTATTATTTTTACATAAATGAAAAACACACACATAAACTTTTCAACAAAATATAATTTTAATAACATAAATGATCAATAAATAAAATTTTAACATCATAACTAATAATTTTTCTTTTTTACAAAAGTAAAAGATTTCCGTATAAATTTTTCTATAAAATAAATTAAGTAGTAAATTTATTACTATTTGAATAAGTATACATGATTAAATAAAATATAAAAAATACAGTTTAATTCTTATTTTCTTTTTTAAATGATGTACCAGCCCCACCCCAATTCCCTTTTTGATAAAAGTAGAGGCAAAAATTATATTGACTGGAAATCCAGAAGGTTTTTTCTTTGGAACTATGATGTGAAATGTTTTGTAAAGAGTTAACATGATGTGAAATGTTTTGGTTGATATCTACTATAAAGAGTTAACATGCACTGGGCTTTTGTAGACTCACAAAAAGAAAAAGAAAAACGTTCTTCTTCTTTTATCAAATTGATGAAAATGTCTTCTGCCATTCTCCTTTTCTTCGTCTTGTTTTTTGCGATTTGTTGTTCTGTAAAAGCCGTTAACACGACTTTTGGTTGTATAGCAGGGGAAAGAAAGGCTCTGCTAAGGTTCAGGGAAAGCTTTTCGGACCCTTACTTTGCACTGTCATCATGGAAAGGCCAAGATTGTTGCACATGGTCAGGTATCAGGTGTGACAAATTTACGGGACATGTTATTAGTCTCGATCTTGGTAATAAAAGCTTACAAGGTAAAACGCTTGATTCTTCCCTTTTGGAGTTGAAGCATTTGAGTTACCTAAACTTAAGTGGTTTCGATTTCCAGTACAATTCATTTCCTGCATTTATTGGATCAATGAAGCAACTGCAGTATCTTAATCTCTCTTCAACTCTTTTACATGGTGTTGTTTCTCATACTCTCGGCAACCTTTCAAGCTTGCGTGTGCTCGATCTCAGTAATAGATTCGATCTCAGTAATAGATATGAACTGTTAGTTGATGATCTCACATGGATATCTCGTCTTTCGTCGCTCGAGCATCTTGATTTGAGCGGTGTGGACCTCAGTCCAACAAAAGATTTGCTCAAGGTACTCAACGTGCTTCCTTCTATACAAACGTTAGGCCTATCTGCTTGTAGACTTGATAACACAAATCTACAACATACATGCGTTAGTGTGAATTATACGCTTAATAATGTCAGGTATTTGGATTTAAGTTTAAATTCATTTGATGGAGAGTTACCTTGCTTTCTCCACAACATGACTTCACTGCGAGAGCTTGATCTTTCAATGAATAAATACAATTCTACTGGCCATCATCTATTTAAATTGAGTAACCTTGTTAGGTTGAATCTTGGTTACAACTCTCTTCGTAATAAAGTAGATTGGAACTCTGAATTTCTATGGAATAAATGCCACTTGAAATCGGTGGATTTGAGTTATAATCAAATTTATGGGGAGATCTCAACACCTTTCCGTAACTTGTCTAGATGTTGGAATCAGAACATGGAAGAACTAGATTTAGCGGGAAATAATTTTTATGGCCATTTGCCTGAAGAGATTGGTGGATTAAAGAAATTAATCTACCTTGATCTCTCATACAATGTCTTTAATGGTACTATTCCTAGTTCTCTTGGAAAATTATCAAACTTAAGAGTATTAGGTCTTTCGTGTCATGGACTAAATGGGGAATTTCCACTTTCTTTTGGACAACTATCGAATCTTGAGCGTCTTATTTTAATGTCTAGTTCAATGTACGGTAATTTTACAATTTTTGAGGATCACTTTGCTAAGCTCTCAAAGTTATCAGTGCTTGATGTGCACTCGTTCAAATTCAAAGTGAAATTAGATTGGGTGCCTCCTTTTCAACTACGAAAACTCACATTGTCATCTTGTGATATTGGAGGTCAGATTCCACAATGGGTTCAAATGCAAAAAGAACTTAAGTCTCTAGACATGCATAATTGTAGCATTTTAGGTACTATGACAAATTCCCTTCACAATTTCAGAAACTTGACTTATTTATCTTTATCTAACAACCATATCCAAGGACCAATACCAAACAACATAAGTCAAATGGCACCGTCTCTATGGTATTTGCGTTTGGACCAAAATAGCATCAATGGTTCCTTACCTGATTCATTATGTGAGATGACATTTTTAATATATATGGATATCTCTGGAAACTATTTATCGGGTAATCTTCCAGGATGTTTAGGGAACTTACATAAACTAAAGACCATGAAATTATCATCCAATGAGATTTCTGGTGTCTTCCCAAACTCTATGGGTGGAGCTTCTTCGTTGCAATGGCTACACTTGAATAACAACAATTTAACAGGAAAGCTTCCCTTTGCTATGAAAAATTGCACCAAGTTAATAGTTGTGGATATTGGAGAAAATAAGTTTATGGGAAAATTACCCAGATGGACTGGAAATTATCTGCCTGATTTGCAAGTGCTTATACTACGGAATAACAATTTCTCCGGACTTATTCCTTTTGAGGTTTGTCAACTGCCCAAACTTCAAATACTGGACCTTGCCTACAACAATTTAACCGGAGGTATTCCAAATTGTTTTGGCAGTTTCTCAGGCATGGTTGTCAATTATTCAAAATTAAACAATGATCAGCGGGCAATAGATTATGATCCTAATTGGTCTTTCGAGAGATTTACTCAGCTACTCAAGGGACAAGAGTTAGAATACTCCAAAACATCAAGACTCGTAGTCAATATGGATGTTTCGAATAATAATCTGGTTGGAAAAATTCCTTGGGAGCTAACAAGGCTTTCCGGCTTGATTGGTCTTAACTTGTCGCATAATCATTTGGTGGGGAAAATTCCGGAAAGAATAGGAGACATGAGATCAATGGAATCTCTTGATCTGTCTAACAACAATTTGTCTGGAACAATTCCACCTGGTTTGTCAGATTTGAGTTCCATAAGTCATTTGAATTTGTCGCACAACAATTTGGCAGGGCAGATCCCTACGGGGCGTCAATTCCAAACTCTCGAGAATCCTTCGATTTATGAAGGCAACCCTCAACTATGTGGAGCTCTGCTACCTAAGAAATGTGAAGAAGCATCGATGGTCCCAAGTATTACGAATAACCATGTAGCAGCAAATGAAGGAGACAATATTATTGATGATAAGGTATTGCTTTCTATAGTTATAATATGTGGTTTTGCAACAGGATTTTGGGGAGTCATTGGATTTCTGGTCCTCAATAAGAGATGGAGACAAGCTTATTTCGAGTTTGCGGAGAGAATAATAAGCAGATTGTTTGGAGGTTAAAAGATTCTTATGGACATGTTCAAACTATTCACCTTTTCTATTTGTGTGTGTTTCCTATATGAATTTGCAATTCAAATAAATATTGTGACTTTCAATTTTATTTGGTGTGGTCTTACATGTGCCTTTTTTAAAAATGGTAAATGAATATGAATTGGAGAAATATACAATCCAATCTTATGCTATTAATTTTCGCTTAACTGTTGTTATATATTATCATTATAGCAGCATACATAAATTTTAAATTTGTAAAAAGGTAGGGAGTTTCATGTCCCATATTTGATATTACAAAGGTTTCTATGTCATAAACATTTCAATAGAGGGTTTCGTGTCTAATATCCTAAATTATAGATAGATTTTATGGATCTCTCTGAAAACCATCTATCGGGTAATCTTCCAGGGTGTTTGGGGAACTTTCAGGCTATGAAATTATCATCCAGTGAGATATCTGGTATCGTCCCAAAGTCTACAGGTCGAGCTTGCTCATTGCAACTTATAAAGAGTTTTTACAAGGGACTAAAGTGATACAAATAGTTTTTATGGGGAGCAAAGTGACACATTGGTTCCCGCTAAAAAATAACCTTAATAGTGATTTCCCTAAAAGACCCGTCCCTTTAGTCACGTGCAAATCACATGACGCAAGAATCACGGTGAACCACCTGATAAGGAATATAATGAAACAAATAAGGACTTTTGGCAGCTTGCACCCTCGAAAATGAGCATTTTGGCAGATTGTACCCTTGAATTTAGATTTTGGCAGATTGCACCCTTGAAATACATAGGCTATGTTTGATTAAAGGATTTCAATGAGTAAAATGATAAGTAAAATGCAAATGAACAATAAAAGAAGCTCAATGTTGCGTTATTGGATGCAAAAAAAAATATTTTTCATAGTGTTTTCATCACTGAAATCCTTGAATCAAACATAGCCATAAGCTTTGGCATGTTGCACCCTCTAAAATTTTTTGGCCAAATAATTCGCCGGAAAATCAAAATTCTAATGTTGGCAATGGTATAATTGTCTTTTTAATTCAATTCCCTCCAAAAATTCAAATTTTGTGCCTAAATTTGAATTTTCACACAACACATTATATCTTTCAACCATTTTTGCATAGTTCTTATCAGCTCAAAAATTAATATTATTGCATTTAACATAAAAATGATTGCCAAGACATAATAAACATATGTAAACTTAATGAACTTATCAATCCACACATAAGAAATAGCGACAATATTCATATTAATCTAATAATCGATTTTCTTACCATAATATATTTATAAATATAGTATTATGAAAGGAACAGTGCCCGAAAATACGTGTGAATAACAAAAAAAACTAATGATCGATTTTCTTACCATATGACCCAAGGGAATGAGGAACTCATAATTTTCATCTTCTTCTACTCGCAATTTCAACCTCATTGATCAATACATGGTGTATAATACCTAATATTACGTATAACTTCGATTTTATAGTAAATGTGATGCAAAAATAGGGCAAAATTGAAGTGAGAATGTGATAAAGCCCTAATCAGTGTTGCTGGAGCAGAGTTTTTATATTTTTCTTTTAGGAATTTAGATTAAATTAATGTGTAAATGGACAAATTAACCCCTAAACTACACATTTAATTTAGTTGGCTTAATTTTTTGACGGGTAATAATTTTCTTTGGAGGGAATTGAATTAAAAAGACAATTATACCCTTTCCAATATCAGAATTTTGATTTTCCGGCGAATTATTTGGTTGGAAAAATTTAGAGGGTGCAATCTGCCAAAGCTTATGCATTTCGAGGGTGCAATCTGTCAAAATCTAAATTCGAGGGTGCAATTTGCCAAAAGACCCATTTTCAAGGGTGCAAGCTGCCAAAAGTCCAACAAATAATTGATAGTGAGGTTAATGTTAATTTTTTTTAAGGAGGACCAAACTGTAAAAAAAATTACATAAAGAGGATAAAAATGATATTTATCCTAAATTTGAATAAGTTTGTGATGTACATTTCCAAATTAGAGAGTTAACTTATCTGAAATACCCGAATGACTACACTTATTCGAAGAACCATTTCTATATGTGAGAAAAAGTCATGATATTCACTTGTGTTTTGTGAAATATGTACGGAATTTCCTTTTCATTGCACCAAACTCCCTTGTACTTTCAGAAACCCTGCATAAAACACTCAAACTGTCCCCCTCCGTCCATTTTTTATGTTAGTGTGTTTCATATGGACAATGTGGGATTTTTGTTATTTTTGCCTAATTTTGAAGTCTAAATGACAACAATTCCCTTTATTCATTATACACCCTTAATAATAAAATTTTCAAAACTCCCCTTGTACTTTTTAAACCTTGCACATAATACCATATAAACTTTGAAAGTTTACACAAAACTCCCTTTCATAAACCCGTCCCACAGGCTCCAACACGTCCGCAACCCATCGGTTTTATTTTTAAAATAATCAAGTGCGGGTTGGTAATTTGTAAACCCTCACGTTATGGGTAGTGTGACGGGTTTGATGGTTAGAAAACCGATCCACCAGCAACTCGCACTTAATCATCATTAATGTACTTTTTATTCATTGTTTAATTACATTCATCTTCAACAGCTCTCTTAAATTTCAGTATCTTATCTTAAAATATAACTAATGAACAGTGTTAAACACTTCCATTTTTTTACTCTGCATTCCAACATCTAGTTTATATTTTAGGAGACTATTTTTTAACAACTATACAATTTCACTCCAACAGCTAGTTTATATTTTAACAAATAACATTATTTATTTTATATAAATAATAATGATATATTTATAATATTAATTGATTTTATTTCATATTAAAAAAATAGTCTTTTTAAAAAAATATTAATTTTTATTATTAACATTTAGCGATGCACCAAAAATGATAATCAAAATGTTATCACTAAATCATTGTGACAACATTAATTCTCGAAACAAGAAAACAGTAAGGCCGTGTTTGGCTTTTTTTTTTTTTGAATTGACCTGAAAATTAGATTTCATGTTAATGCAGAAAAATTGCCGCCCAAACGAGACCTTAGGTAAAAAAATCTAAGGGTCCAGTTACAAATCATGCAAATTGCTTGTAGATTTTTGCCTTGGCATAATATATTGGGAATTGAGAATGCTCAATCAAGGGTTGGACTGCCTGCGATTCGACTTCACGGTCTTGTGATCTTGCTGCGGCAATTGTCAAAAAAAAAAAACATTGTCAAATAAGAAAAAATATGAAAGTTCATACAATTGTTGGATGTGTGGAGTGATAATTCCATATTCTGGCAATGTTTCCAAAAAATAGGATTTTACAAAATTGTGTTAACATTGCCAGAACATGAGTGATGTGAATTATTACTCCACATATTACAAGTGTATTGATGGGTCACACCACGTGTACTTCATGACATGGTGCAACGGTTACATTAAATAATTTCTCCTAGGTTAGGTGAAGAGAGATCACCAAAGAGAGCTAGAAATGCATGCATCCATAATATTCTCAACCTACTTATATATAGTTTTATATACGTAATAGAATAACAAATCTTTTATCTTCAAAATATAATAGTAACCAATAACCTCCATAATAATAATAACGAGTAAAATGTTCTCTAGAGTCCAAGATAGCTTTTTTTTATGATTCAAGCGGTTATATTTATGAACAAAATAGCATTAATAACAATAGTGCATAAGTTCTTTTTTTTTTTTTTTTCATGATGAGTTTTAGATCTGACTTAATCCCTTCGAAACGTGTCGAGCACATTGCGTGGAACCTCTTCAACAAAGATTCAAACTTGTATTTCCCAAGTTGTGGGGACTAATCTCTTCCACAAGACCAGTCACCCGGGTAACACAATGCACATCCATTTTAAGGGCAATATAACTACCAGAACCTCTAGCAGATAAATATATTGCTTCTGAATGATAAATAACACATACTGTAAGATAAGGACTTCCATAATGCCAAACTCTAAAGGGTAACAATACCATAAGATTAAAAAATCTGGAAGTACAATAAATTATTCATAAGCCACAAAATAATAGCACCAAAGGCAAGTTTCCATTAAAGTATTGGAGATGCATTACAATTTGCAATCAATGAATCATTTGATCCAACCAAACCACATTTGGACTACTTTGGTTCAGTAATACAGTCCTCGGAAAGGATCTCAGAGACGAACTTTATCAAAGAGCAAAGCCCACCCAAGAAGTTATGATCAATAACACCTTTGCCTTCAAAAACGTGGGCAAAGTCAACAAGCTTGATGTCAGCTCTCGGATTCTTTCCATTCAAAGCAAGCTCCTTCTCACACGTCATAAGAATCGAGCAAGCATAGAAATGATAAGTAGTTTGCTCCTCAAACCATGCTTTTAACTCCAGCAACTGTGACAATATACCACCGGAGCCACCATAAACAATAGAAGCAAAAGCACAGTCTGGCAACGAACCCAACACCCCAGATTTATTAGTAGAAACAAACTTTTTCAGTATCGAACGAATTTCATCAGCCGAAAGAGACTGAGTCATTGACCTCTTCTCCGGCTTCCAGAATCCCGATTCTTTGCTTTCAAATATTTGCAGTCCTGATAGCCTGAACCCCAATTCAACGCTTGAAGATTCTCTATCTTTCTTCAAACACTTCTGGATGTAGTCCTCTGGTGCTTGTGGAGACCAAGTTCGTGAACCTATTTTAATGTCCATTACTGATGGATTTGATAGACCGAAACTAAGGTCTTGTAAAATTAGATGTGGTTGCATGCCGGATCCATCAGATGCCTCGATTAGTTGAGTTCCATAAAATATGGGGAAGAATCTCTTGATGTGGTCGGGAATATTAGTATTTGAAGAAAATGATGTATAGAAAGCAACCTCATCTGTTCCACGTTCACCACCCTGAAGAGGTTTGAAGAAACGGCCTGAATCATCGACAAGGGGTCCGAGTTTTCCATCACGGCCTTGGTGCCCTGCAACCTGATGATCTGGGACTTTAAGCATGGCGGCAAATAAGTATTGTTTCTACTTGTCACTCAAAAATCTCCAAGGAATTGAGTAAAATTCCCTACAAATTTGAAGAGAGGTCAATATTACATCTTGCATTTAAAGATAATACATGCATAAACAAAAAGAAACGGAAATTCCAAATTGATATGTTCTAATACTCCATTATTCCGACTGGGAGAGAATAAAGGGGATATTTATGCAAACTACCGACATAAGTGAACAGGGCCGACTTGACATATTACGGGGCCCTAGGCGATATTTAATATTGGGGCCCTCTTTACAAATTAGCCGATACTTTTTAGATTCAATCGTAATATATTTTATTGACATTTCATTCTTAAACTTTCTCTTAACAAAAGCAATATATATATATATATATATATATATATATATATATATTGAAAATTCAAGTATCGTGAATTTAGTTATATGACAAATGCACACACATATAAATTGTTATGTATTATATGAATTAATGCAGCATAAGAAAATTCAACCAATTACGTTAAACTCCATAGACATCTTATATTATATACACAACACAAGCTTTTTTTTTTTTTTTCTCGAGGTCTGAATCCGTACACTTGTAAATTTCTTGGCTGGGCTTGCAAATTCATTCATCATTGAATAGTTTTCTTTAGTTCAAATCCAAGCATTCTTGACAACTTAAGTTTATCAATATGCTTATTTTTAAATAAATGGCTACAATATATCGAACATGGTTAAGAAGTTAGTATAGAAGTTAGTATAGAGCATGGTAAAGAAGTTAGTATTCGGTAAGATAAAAGAAAGATAACATTTATTGAATTCAAATACTTTTAACTTTTTTTTCTTTTTGGTAAATAGATTGAATATGAAAATATAATATTTCTGCTCACACTACTATCTTAGGTAGGGCTGTGCAAATGGTAGAACCGAACCATACCAAATTTCGTTATACCAGCTGGTTCGGTATTTTGAAATCTCGTACCGTTTGTCAGTTCGGTTTGGTTCAGTAAATTACCGATTCGGTTCGGTTCAATTTGATTCGGTGCAAAGTAACCGAAAAATTATTGAATAAAAAATTAATTTGTCTTGAATACATATGTAAATAATAATATGCTTCCTACCACTCTAACCACTAACCATCCAATGAAGTTTAAGCCTCAGTTCCCTCTCCAAAAATTACTTTAGCATCATTCAAGTTTTGGGTTTTAAATGCAATTAGAACCCAATCTATTAAGAAAAAATCAGAAAAAGAATAAAACTGGACATTTATAATTTGCACTGAACCTCTGTAAATTACAGACTTGGGCCCAGAGAGAGATGGTGGAGGCGCGATGGGGTAGGTGATGCGGCGGCGCGATGGGACTTAGAATTGAAGAAGAAGAAGATTTGGGTTTTGCTCCAGGGCAGTCCGTAGAAGAAGTGCGAAAGTGAAGTGAAGCTTGGATAATGGATTGGAAATCTGGAACGTTATCTTTACCTTTTAAGAATTGGGATTAAAAAAAAGGTATCGGTTGGGTTCGGTAAGGGAAATTCATGGATCAAAATTTCGTTTTGAATGTATCAGGTAAATATTGGAAATTTTTCGAGATTTTTCGGATATGTTTCGAAAATACTAAGGAAAAATTTTAAAAAAAAAGTTACTAAATTTAGAAAAATAACAGAGTTGAAGGCAAACAAATAGTTTCGAAAATACATCTTGCTTTAGTTTCGCTTGATTCAAAAAGGGAAACTTTTTCGATGTCTTCGGCAGAAAAAATAAAATTTTTTGATCTATGCGTAAATCTATCGGCAATACCGAAAATCGATTTTTTTTAATGGTTCGGTAATGAAGCTCATTCCATATATTGAATCGAGATTTCAGTTCGGTATACGGTTGGGTTTATCGGATCGTGCACAACACTAATATTAAGTGTTTGTTGTCGTCGCATTCAATTTAACTGAATCATACCAATTTTTGGTATTTAGTCTGATGCGGTAGTTTCAAAATTTGTACAGTACATAAAACTGAACTATTCGGTTCGATTATCAAACGATTCAGTTCGCTACAAAAAAAATTGAGACGTATATGTAGTTTGGGTATTCTTTATAATAAATTAATAAAAAATTGTAGCTTGATTCAACATCAAATTTTAATTTATTAATTCTATTTAATGTTCTTACTATTATTCACTTTCCATGGGTGTACTATTGACTTTGAGAATTTTAATTTTTCAGAATATTGTCTCCTTATATAGCTTTTATGCACATTCTTTTTGTTTCGAATTTTCTTCTATAATTTATTTTGTTCATTTCATGTGACAAGAGATTTCGGGACGGATTTCCTATCACATATTAACGTCACACATTTGTGTCACACCAATGCGTTATTGGCATGCGTCCATCTCTAAAAATTAATTGTGTATAATATAATATCACAACTAAAGATTTCAAAACTTATGCTATTTAAATAAGGAAATGACTAGTAATTAACATAAAAAGAGAGAGAATTATGAAAGAAATATTATAAGTATGGTAGAAGTTGTGGTTCTTTCTCCTTCATTCATCTTCTCGAAAATATATGCCTCATTTACATTCCTACTACCATAGTTCAAATATATGCATGCTTCAATTTTTTTAAAAACAAATATTTTAATTTGAAGATATGTATGTGCTGCTAAGCGGTTGAGCCGGGTTGATTAATTTAATTCGGTGTGAGAAAGTGCAGTAAATTAGACTCTTGACATAACAATCTCGGCCAAAGTCGATAAAAAAAATTTAAAATTTCTATTTTAGTTTATGTTTGAGTTTAAACGTAGAAGTCCTTTTTAATTCGATTTTTAATATATTAAATTAAATTTGACTAATTATCTTTTAATATTTTTTGGAGTTGAATTTTAGGTAGATTAGAAAGCTAATTGGAGTGAAAAGAAGTGTATATCTACTTGATTCTGAATTGTGTTTCGTGGAATTCCATTAAAATTCATTCGTGCTAGGTGAGTTAAATGTGTTAAGTTGATAATCTTAAGTAACCCATTAATAGTATTGTAGCCTCTTGAAATACATAAAAAATGCATTTATGAAAACTCGTCGAGAAAATGCATATGCAAATCAATGCTAAAGGATGACAAAAATTATCAATATGACAACTTGGTTGAGATTTTAAGAAGAAAGGCGAAGAAGCCATGGTTTCTACCATAAAAATGCAAAGGTTATGTTTCCTTATTTTTCTTTTTTGTCTTTCCTTGTTCATTCAACAATCATTTCTTTATTTAAATAATAACATAGATTTCATATTCATGAAGTGTAATGCTATGATACATAATTCATTTTAAGAGGAAGACACGTGTCAATTATATATTAGTGTGACACAAATGTGTGACATTAATATGTGATAGGAAATCAATTCTGAAGAGATTTAGGCATGCCAAATGGATACATATAAAAAAAAAAACTGAGGTTTCTATGTTCAAACTTGCTATTATGTCTTTTAAATTGAATTTAAAGAAAAAAAATGGACCACTTGGCGGATATCCACTGGCCCGCACGGGCGTGTCCCAGCAGCCGGGGGAATGGTTGGGTCTTCTTCCCAGCCCTTCTTCATCTCCTCACCACTCCGCCACCCTTCCCTAATAAAATCTTCTTCAGCAACCGGGAAAATGACCTTAGACTATCCATTGTTGAACATCCTTTTCCTTAGTTCACATTATTACATTTCAAAAAGTGTTCCCAAATTTAAATTTTATTGTCCTGGATATGTATTTCAATTATTATAATTAAATAAGAAGAGCACCCGCCATCAATTATTTCACACTTTTTATGTTAAAGGGTGGCGATGGGGCATTCAAAATTAATTTTTGATATCTATTGTAATTTTAAGAGTGTTTGGCTCCCTTAATGGTAATTAGTATTTTTAAATAATAATTACTTTTGATCAGTCATGATTTCTTTTGTGTTTGACCATCATTATCATAATTATTTTTGAGATTTCCAATCACATAAAACCATGATTGTCTAAAAGCGGGTTTATTTACTTTGCTCTCTGGAATTATAGGGTTTTGGCACTTTGCACCCTAGCTTAAAAGTTTTGACACTTTGCACCATGAGAATATAATTTAGTTGGCACTTTGCACCCTGGTGTGTGTTTTGAAGAAAATATTCATTGATTGACGAGTATAATAGTTATATTCAATAGTTTTGGCACTTTGCACCCTAAAAGTATTCATTTTGACACTTTGCACCGAAAAAATAATTTTTTTGACATTTTTAACCCCGACTTAATATGATAATTTAAACAATATAAATAACATGCAATATAATAATATGTTAGATATGTAAACTTATATTTTAGATATAAAGTAAATAATTTAGGGGATATTTGAAAACAAAATGAAGACAATGTCTTTTCTTTAATCTAAATTTTATTGAGAGAAAATGTTAAAATAAGTATAAAGTAAAATAAATTTAGAATAACAAGTTTATGATTGTTGTGCATCGAAATGACCATTTTATCTCTACATAGCTTAAATTCATGAGTTTTTTTTTAAGAAAAATACATCAGGGTGCAAAATATCATACAAATTATATTTTAAAGGCGCAGAGTGCCAAAAATTTTAAATCAGGGTGAAAAATGCTAATATTTTATAATTTTAGGGTGCAAAATGCCAACAAACTATATTTTAAGGGTGCAAAATCTATATTGCCAAGGTGCAAATTGAAAATTTATTCTACTCTTCTACCAATAAATTTTCTCACTAAAACACATACTAGAGTGCAAAATGCCAAAACTTTTAAGTCTGGGGGCAAAGTGTCAAAACCTTATAATTTTAGGGTGCAAAATGCCAAAAACTCTCTAAAAGCAACAAAAGTGTAGCTTTTGCATAATAACAAAAACAATTTTTCTATAATCAATTATCGTAAAATTGATTATATCCAATTAAGAACGTTCGTAATTCAAATATGTGAAAAAAAAAATTCAAATTTGATCTTGGTCGATCCGATTAGATAAAGAAGGATATGATAATAAATAGAAATTTTGTACTTATACACAATATATATATATATATATATATATATATATATATATATATATATATATATATATATATATATATATATATATATATATATATATATATAAGAGACATGCTAGTTTATGTGAAATTAATAAAATTTATTTATAATTTATAGATAAGAGAATTTTATTTAATTAAGATGAGATTATATTTGAAACTAAGTGATGATTATGTTATTTTTAAGAGTAAGAAATATTGTTTATTTACTTGAAAAGCAACAAACAAGTCAATAACATTTGTCATTTTAAATATGCTACAAGGCTTCTAACATATCATTGAAAACAATATTTCACACTAGAAAATTTGTTACAAAATATGGAGATGGAACGAAGTTCTTGCAAGTTTGATAAAATATTATTTATCTTAGAAATTTAATTTAAGATATCGAATCGTACTATATAGATACTAGTTCAAATTTCATATAGGATCTCCCCAAAAATCTTCATATGTTCCTTTGGCAGTGGTACTGAAAGCAATAAGCTCCCATCATTTACTGGACTTGGCAACACTGTAATTTGCCCTTCACATGGAATTGCGCCAGGCCCCACATATACCGGCTTTCCCCATCCAAAATCAGCATCATAAATCGGCAACCTTACCCAACTGTTTATTCCAAGATTCGGACACTTAAAGATATGAGCCCCAATAGCAAGGGCCTTAAGATCAGGTTGCAGCTCTAAATAATCGATAGTCGATCTCAAGTAATCGTTATTCATTTGGATTATCGCATCATGGATTATACTCGCAGCATGCTTCAATGGCTTTGATTGTATTTCACCAGACAAGGCAACACGCCTATTCGGGAAGATCACGTTGCCATAATATCCTCGTGGGATCGGAGGCTGGAGCCTAGTCCTTCCGTCTAAAGGAATATTGATACTTGTTTCTTGATCTTCGTACAGACCACGAGCCTTGCAAACACAACGCCAAATGTGGCCTCGCAGCACCTCGTACAGGCTGTAAGTGACATCGTCTTCCTTATCTTTGCACTTGGACTTCAGGGCATTGAGCTGGTCACGGGTGTGTTTAAATACAGATAGAATTGTTTCAAGTGATGCATTAGATGGGACTTTCATCGTGGGTGCGGGTTGGTTGTACTCGATGTGGTCGAATTGTGGCTTGGGGGGACGACGAGCGGTAAGATGGCTTCGGTCGATGACAGGCGGGATGGTAATGTCAAGGCCACAGGCTATGTCAGCCCAAGTGCTGATGAAATGGAGAGCAGATAAGCCATCTGATAAGTGATGCTCAACTTTAACACCTAAACAAACTCCACCACATTTGAAATGTGTTACCTGCAATTAAGCAAATAAGTTTTGTCGAGGTTTTTTTCTTTGAGATAAGGGAAAAAAGTAAACAGCTCCACAGGTGATAAATGAAAGGGATAACTATATTTTCTTTCTCTTAGGTTAGCTGAAATTAAAGAAACTATGTCGGACCTTGCGCACCTCGAAAGGAATTAAAATCTCTTGGTAAATAAAAAAAAAAATTAAAGAAATCCTCAAAATCTCGTAATTACAAATACCTCTAATACTCTTAGTTTTTCTTTTTTTTCAAAAATAATCTTTCTTCATCCTTCTTTGAGTAATAATTTTCGTAAAATTTTGTCGGCTAGTCTTAATTACCAACGATTTTAACAATTTAAGAATTTTGTGCTGAAATACGACTAAAATCATCAAATTTATTTATTTACATGACTTAATTGTCGGGCTGAATTTTAAAATATCATTTTTGCCAGCAAATCTTAGTAAAGGATGATAAATTTTCCCTACAAATAATTTTTGCCAGCAAGAGGTTAATTTCACGCATTCCGTCCACCTCTGTTTGTTTTGTTAGAATTTTGCAAATCTCAGATAAGATCTCTGTAATTATGATTGTTCGAAAGGATTGAACGCGAAATACATCAAACCACATACGAGGTCCAATAATTGACCCTTATAATTTCCTCTTCACATCAGCAAATTGCTTCTGAGAGATCGAAGCTAGATATAACTTTTGGATTTCCTCCTTAAGCCTGGCCTCCCTTATATCCTGCTTACGTGAATCCATTCGCTGCAGATCGGTATCTTTATCCTCTTCCTCCTCGTGATTTCTTTCGAAATCTTCCCACTTCTCATTCTCTTCGTAACCTGATTCTGGCTTCGGGTGGACGGGATTTTCCATGCTGCACGTCGCGGATTAGGATAGGTTAGGTTAGCGTTGGGAAAATTTACTTTGAGCGAGAGATAGAGATATATATAAGGCCATCTCCAACAGCTCTCTTAAATTTCAGCCTCTTATCTTAAAATATAACTAATGAACAGTGTTATACAATTCCACTTTTTACTCAGCACTCCAACAGCTAGTTTATATTTTAAGAGACTACTTTTTAACAACCATATCATTTCACTCAAATAACTACTTTATATTTTAACAAATAACTTTATTTATTATTTTATATTAATAATAATATATTTATAATACTAATTGATTTTTATTTCATAATAGAAAAAATAATTTTTTTTAAAAAAATATTAATTTTTAGTATTGACATTAGCGATGCCCCAAAAATTATAATCAAAATATTATCACTAAATCATCGTGACTCGTTAATTATCGCTAAAGAGATTCCACAATTGTTAAATAAACCGAGTTGCATTTTCTTCTAAGTAGTATATTTCGGATTAAACCGGTCCAAATAATGACAATCGAATATTTCGATTACTGGGCTTTCCAGCCCAGAGATTCAAAAGATCGAATTTTGCCGTGAAAAAGAAGAAATAAGATAAATAAAGCGTGAAAAAACAAATTCAAAAAGACAAATGCAAAAACCCAATAATCCATGAGCAATGCTTGACTGATTTACCTTTGTTAGGAAAGGACGACTTTGTTATTTGGTTCTTGATGACCTGGCTGTAACCATTCCTCGAAATTACGTTGTTGAGTTGACTAAGAACCTTTGGGTCTTGGTCCGTCAACATGTCTCTCTCAAGCAGTGTGGTTCACGTTATTTGGACCAAGAGAATAATGACTATTAGGCCCCTAGAACAATGACCCGTTTCAGTCCATTTTTTGGTTTTATCGGCCCATTATATTGTTCAGTAACCAACAAAAGCCTACTATTGTTTCATGCCAGAACCCAGAAGTAAGCATATCACCATTATCAGAAACAAAACAAAAATAGAAGTCCAAATTACATCTTGTAGAGTCCACGGGATTGGACACTCGGCAATTTTAACCAAAATTACACTTATCGTCCCAAATTTTTACAATTTTTAGTACTTTTTGTCCTATTGCATTATTTTCAATTTATTTTTTATGAACTTTTGGTCCCAGAATAGCATAGAATATACGTGGTTTTACAATTTTGTTCATGAAAGACTGCCGTTGGTCCCAAATTGAATGGAAATGAGGCAATAGGAAGGGAAGTGCAAAATATCTATATTAGGTGGAACCAAGAGTGCAAATTGTAAGGCGCGGACCAATAACGAAGATGATCCAGTCGTACGTAACTAAAAATGCATTTTTATGTTCCACATATGTGCTTAGAACCAACGTTGATATAAATGTAAGCATAAAGCTTAATCGGGAATAAAAAAAGAACAAAAAGCTGAATAACTTAGAGTAAGACCCAAATTAATTACAAGATTGAATCGTCACTTTTATTAAATTAAAAATTTAATATTAAATTAAATTAATGCAAAATGATAAATTACGGGACGAAATTCGACGAGTTAATGTAGTTTGGGATGAAACACCTAAATTGATAATTAGTTTGAGAGAATATTCCGTAAAAAAAAATTAAATTACGGGACAAAATTCGGTGAGATGATATAATTCGAAACGAAAACCAAAAATCAATAATTAGTTTGGAATGTTTTCTACAATTTTGCCTGTTTTGAAGAGAATATGAGTCAACAATTTTTTTTTGTCAAAATGATGTTTTCATTAAAATATGGGGTGATTTATACTCAGACCCTATGATGTTTAGTCATATTACAAGAAATCTCCTATAGTTTCAAAAATTACAAGGACACCTCTGTGGTTTAACAAATCTTACAAGAACACCACTTGAAAAATGTTTATAAAAAATACCATATAAGAGGTGTCCTTATAATTTTTGAAATTAAAGAGAATTTCTTGTAATATGTCTAAACCTCATGATGTGTGTATAAATCATCCTATATATATATCAATCCTTTACCAAACTTAAAGGTATGAACGAACAATATTAGTTAATTTGCTCAATGAAATTCAATACTCGCAAGGCATAACTAACGAATTTGATAGATTCTAAAATTTTTAAGTGAACATAGAAGATGGGTCAATCCTTCGAAATATGTACTTCGGTTTGGGAGAATTTTTTTGCTAATAAAAAATAGCATAATGATATTTTTGGTAATAAAAAAAATACATTTTTTTTTCCACTTTGCCAAAATTATCGAAAGTATTTTTGCATTTCAATCTTTCGAAAAAGATCAAACGTTCAATCTTGTTAATAAACCTTTGTGATCAAATTACAAACATGCAGGGGGAATATATTGAACAATCTTGACATAGTCGATGTACATAAATGATCAAGCGCGGTGCGGATGAAGCTTTGAGGTTGCCACCATTTTCCAAAGAATCTTTAAGAAAAGTCTCGCAAGAAGATGTAATTTTGTCCCTCGATTGAGAAAATTAAGAATTTTCCGTCTTTGTGTACATTTCCAATTAAAAATGCTTTTTTCGTTGATTTAGACAATTGATAGATCTGTGAAGAAGAATAATAAGTTTACAAATGAAAACAAAAGAATTCAAATATTAATTCCCAAGTCTTCATACATGTAAAATGTTTAACTCGAAAATTATATTTGTGTCACAGCATAGAAAAAAACACGTACTTGAAGCATCCAGTTATCTAATATGCTAAAACTCGAAAGTTATTACGTACAATATTTTTTTGCAAGAGCAAATCCTAAATAATTTTCTAGGAATTTTCAAAAGTTATTTTAGGAAAAAAATGTATGTTATGAAGATATTTTACTATTCCACCTCCTAGTCCCATCATTCAAAAAGTTGTTCAAATGTAACATAAAAAGTAAAAAAGTGGGGTCAAATCAATTTGATTATAAAAAACAATTATGATGATTCCCAAGATTTCCACAGTTTAACACTTTGAAAATTCTAGGAAAGTTAAGGAAGGTAGAGCCAAAAGAGAATCATTGGTTGAGTTTGTTTAATGTTTGGAAAAGTAGTTTTGGAGAGTAACTGGGAGTTTTTTAAATAATTTTGATTTGCGTAATATTGTTTGTTTGGATTTTGAGAGTGGTTTGAAAATTAAAGTAGATGTGATTTTTTTTTTGGAAGAGTTAGGTTGCAGGTGTAAGAAAATATAAATCATGTTTGTTAGTATTTTTCAAACACGAAATTTTTTTGGAAAACGCCAAACAAAAAGGCTCAATAATTTTGAGACATTGGCATTTTTGCATGGAAATACATCAATTTGGTACTTTTCACTTTAAAATTATATTTTTGACATTTTGCAATTTGCATCATCGAATTGTATAAATTTAGTGTTCTAATTGTATTTTCAAATAATATGCAACTTGATGATATAATGTGCCAAAATTTTAATTTGAATGCACAAAGTGTCAAATTAATTTGTTTTTGAAGTCCAAAATGCCAATTTTTCCAAGAACAAATTGATAATTGTCGATCAAGTCAGTTACACCATGTTGACACGGCGTTTAAATGGATCAATCTATTAGTGAAGCACTCAAGCTATTCCCATCTAGAGTAAATTGACGTAAAATAGCAATTTACGTCCCTTAATTTTTATTAGTCTGCAAAATTATGACACAAAGGGATTATTTGTGGTCTAGGTGAATAGGGGTGTTTTCATATTTTTTTGGTGAGTATATAATTATCATTTTTTCTTTAAAATATGCACTACGGCTTGGGAGAGTTTATTTGCTAATAAGAAAAATAGAACAATGGTATTTTTGGTAATTAATGAAAAGAAAAATAGATGTTTTCTTGCTACTTAGCAAAATTATAGGGAAATTTTTGTTTTTTTGGTACCATACGATAGGCCAACTTGCAACTTTGGTACTATTAAATACGAAAATATAAATTTGATACAACATGATATGTTTTCATTGCAACTTTGGTACCAAAATAATTTTTTCTCCAAAATTAATGATAATTTACCCCCTATGAAATTCATAATATTCAATTTACCCCTTGTAATTTAATAAAGAGCACTTTATACTTTTATCTGACATTTTTATAGACGGCACTTTATCTCCTTTATGATAATGTGACATTTTACCCCATGTGTTATGATAAATATGACATTCCCCCCCCCCCCCCTATTACAAAATAGGAAAAACTGTATGTTTCGTTTTCAAATTGATTATAAAGAACAATTATGATGACTAACAAGATTTTTCACAATTTAACAAGTGTTGATAATTCAAGGAAAGTGTAGGAAGGTCAAACGAAAAGAAAATCAAGAAATTGGCGTCATGCAACTCGAAAATACATTAATGGACTTTTCACCTTAAATATATGTTTTTTGTCACTTTACATCCTGGAATTGAATATTCTTAGCATTACAATAGTCAGTTTGCACCCTAATAGGATTTTCCAAAGAATATGCAATTTAAGGTGTAATGTGCTAAAATTTTAATCTTAAAGCACGAAATGCCTAATTAGTATATTTTTGAAGGGCAAAATGCATTCCAAGTACGAATTGATCGGTCAATAGCTACTAGCTAATAGCTATAGTCGGTCAAGTCATTTACACCCCCATTGACACGGCAGTTGTCGATTAAATGGGTCAATCTTTGTCAATCTATCATTGATGTATTACATTTTCATTAAACTCTGATGTGAAATGTTTTGGTTGATATCAACTATAACGAGATAACATGCACTGGGCTTTTTGTAGACTCACAAAAAAAAAAAAAAAACATTCTTGTTCTTTAACATATTGATGAAAATGTCTTCTACCATTCTCCTTTTCTTCATCTTGTTTATTGAGCTTTTTGCGATTTGCTGTTCTGTAAAAGCCATTAACCCGACTTTTGGTTGTATAGCAGGGGAAAAAAAGGCTCTGCTAAGGTTCAGCGAAAGCTTTTCGGACCCTTACTCTGCACTGTCATCATGGAAAGGCGAAGATTGTTGCACGTGGCTAGGCATCAGGTGTGACAAATTTACGGGACATGTTATTAGTCTCGATCTTGGTTATAAAAGCTTACAAGCTAAAACGCTTGATTCTTCCCTTTTGGAGTTGAAGCATTTGAGTTACCTAGACTTAAGTGGTTTCGATTTCCAGTACAATTCATTTCCTGCATTTATTGGATCAATGAAGCAACTGCAGTATCTTAATCTCTCTTCAACTCTCTTACATGGTGTTGTTCCTCATACTCTTGGCAACCTTTCAAGCTTGTGTGTGCTCGATCTCAGTCGTATGGAAGATCTTATAGTTGATGATCTCACATGGATATCTCGTCTTTCATCGCTTGAGCATCTTGATTTGAGCTCTGTGGACCTCAGTCCAACAAAAGACTTGCTCAAGGTAATTAACTTGCTTCCTAATATACGAAAGTTAGGCCTACACAATAGTAGACTTAATAACACTAATTTACAACATGCGTGCGTACATGTGAATTATACGCTTGCTAATGTCCGGTATCTGGATTTAAGTAACAATTCATTTGATGGAGAGTTACCTTGCTTTCTCCATAATATGACTTCACTGCAAGAGCTTGATCTTGAAAGGAATAACTATAATTCTACTGGCCATCATCTATTTAAATTGAGTAACCTTGTTAGGTTGAATCTTGGTTCCAACTCTCTTAGTAATAAAGTAGATTGGAACTCTGAATTTCTATGGAATAAATGCCACTTGAAATCGGTGGATTTGAGTTATAATCAAATTTATGGGGAGATCTCAACACCTTTTCGTAACTTGTCTAGATGTTGGAATCAGAACATGGAAGAACTAGATTTAGCGGGAAATAATTTTTATGGCCATTTGCCTGAAGAGATTGGTGGATTAAAGAAATTAATCTACCTTGATCTCTCATACAATGTCTTTATCAATGGTACTATTCCTAGTTCTCTTGGAAAATTATCAGCCTTAAGAGTATTAGATCTTTCTTATAATGGACTAAATGGGGGAATTCCACTTTCTTTCGGACGACTATCGAATCTTGAGAGTCTTCTTGTAGGACCTAGTTCAATGGACGGTAACTTTACAGTTTCTGAGGATCACTTTGCTAAGCTCTCAAAGTTAAAAGAGCTTACTTTAAGCTCGTTCAAATTCAAGGTGAAATTAGATTGGGTGCCTCCTTTTCAACTACAATGGCTCACATTGTTATCTTGTGATATTGGAGGTCAGATTCCGCAATGGGTTCAAATGCAAAAAGAACTTAAGTCTCTAAGCATGTTTAATTGTAGCATTTCAGGTACTCTATCAAATTCCCTTAACAATTTCAGAAACTTGAGTTTTTTAGATCTATCCAACAACCATATCCAAGGACCAATACCAAAAAACATTAGTCAAATGTTACCGTTTCTAGAACTTTTTTTTTTTGGACCAAAATCGCATCAATGAATCCTTACCTGATTCTTTATGTGAGATGAAATCTTTGGAAATTATGGATTTTTTTAGAAACCATTTATCGGGTAATCTTCCAAGATGTTTGGGAAACTTACATAACCTGACATCTATGAAATTATCATTCAATGAGATTTCTGGCAACGTCCCAAACTCTATCGGTGGAGCTTCTTCATTGGAATGGCTACACTTGAATAACAACAATTTAACAGGAAAGCTTCCCTTTACTATGAAAAATTGCACCAAGTTAATAGTTGTGGATATTGGAGAAAATAAGTTTATGGGAAAATTACCCAGATGGATTGGAAATTGTCTGCTTGATTTGCAAGTGCTTATACTAAGGAATAACAATTTCTCCGGACTTATTCCTTTTGAGGTTTGTCAACTGCCCAAACTTCAAATATTGGACCTTGCCTACAACAATTTAACAGGAGGTATTCCAAATTGTTTTGGCAGTTTCTCAGGCATGGTGGTCAATTATTCAAAATTAAACAAAGATCAGTTGGGAATAGATTATGATCCTTATTGGCCTGTCGAGAGCTTTACTCAGCTACTCAAGGGACAAGAGTTAGAATACTCCAAAACATCGAGACTCGTAGTCAATATGGATGTTTCGAATAATAATCTGGTTGGAAAAATTCCTTGGGAGCTAACAAGGCTTTCTGGCTTGCATGGTCTCAACTTGTCGCATAATCATTTGGTGGGGAAAATTCCTGAAAGAATAGGAGACATGAAATCAATGGAATCTCTTGATCTTTTGAACAACAATTTGTCTGGAACAATTCCTTCTAGTTTGTCGGATTTGAGTTCCATAAGTCATTTGAATTTGTCATACAACAATTTGTCAGGGCAGATCCCTACCGGGCGTCAACTCCAAACAGTACTCAATGATTATCCTTATATTTATGAAGGCAACCCCCAACTATGTGGAGATCCGCTACCTAAGAAATGTGAAGAAGCATCGATGGTCCCAAGTATTACGAGTAACCATGTAGCAGCAAATGAAGGAGACAATATTATTGATGATAAGGTATTGTTTTCTATCGTTATAATATGTGGTTTTGCAACAGGATTTTGGGGAGTCATTGGATTTCTGGTCCTCAATAAGAGATGGAGACAAGCTTATTTCGAGTTTGCGGAAGAGAGAATAATTAGAAGATTGTTTGGAGGTTAAAAGATTCTTGTGGACATGTTCAAACTATAACTTTTCAATTTGTGTGTGTTTTCTATATGAATTTGCAATGCAAATAAATATTGTGACTTTCAGTTTTATTTGGTGTGGTCTTACATGTGCCTTTTTTTAAAATGGTAAATGAATATGAATTGGAGAAATATACAATCCAACCTTATGCTATTTCAATTTTCGTTTAAATGTTGCTATTATTATTATTATCATTATAGCAGCGTACATAAATATTAAATTTGTAAAAAGGTAGGGAGTTTCATGTCCCATATTTGATAGTACAGAGTTTTCTATTCCACAATTAAACATTTCAATATAGGGTTTCGTGTCAAATATCCTAAATTATAGAGGGATTTTATCTAATTAGGAAAGTGTATGTTGTTCCTGCCTAGTTAATTTCATATACATTTTTTTATAAATAAGAGTAAAATTAATTTTATGATGTCATAAAATAGAGTAAATTAATTCTATCTATTTAATTTGTTAGTTTAATTCATTTTTCACCAGTTTGACCTTTTTTTAATCGATTTTATTCATTTTTATCAGTTTAATGTTTTTTTTATTGTTTTACCCACTTTTTATCAGTTATTACTTATTTTCACTGTTTTTACGATTTTGTCCTTTTGTTTTTTCCGTTTTAAACTATTTTTTACCGATTTCACCTTATTTTGTCGGTTAAATTTTTTTTATTGATTTCACACATTTTTATCAGATTAATCCGTTTCACCTATTTCTCACATTTTTCACTGTTTTTACATGTTCTTTACATATTTTTACCGACTTTATTCATTTTTTTATCGATTTCACATGCTTTTCATTGATGTTATTTCACTGGTTTCACTCTTTTTTCACGAATTTTCATTGATTTCACATGTATTTATCGATTTAAGGGGCACTTTTTTACCGGTTTCACCCAAATTTTCACCAACTTCGTTAGTGTTCATCAATTTCACCCGAATTTTTATCTGTTTCACATGTTTTCAATGATTTCATATTTTTTTTATCGATTTCACCTTTTTCCACCAATTTCAACTATTTTTTCACGAAAAGAATTCAATGAAAATTCAAGGTTATGTATGTCTTGATATTATTGAGAATATATATTATTTTTTCTATTCTTGCTAAAGTAAAATTAAATAATTAACTAAGTCATAAGAATTTTTTATTCTTTCATAGTAAGATGTTATCCAATTTTACTTTTTTTTTTGTAACATAATGATATTTAAGAGAATTTCTATTTAATTGTTTATATATGGAGTATTCCTGACTTATATTGTACTAGATCTTTTAATTAACGTTTTCTTTAAAGAAATATTGATGCTAAAATATAATACTTTATATATTGTAGTGAAGAAGATTAAAATTACAAAAATTGATGTAAGAGAAAATTTATAAATTTTAAGAGTTTATATATGTAGAAGATAAATTATACTAAGACTCCATGTCTAATTATACCTCTTCAATTACTTTATGTCTTTTGTATATTTACCATTTACTTAAATATTAATTTACAATTAATAGGGGTATTTTAGTCTGTAAAAAAAATTAATACATATTCATACTTTTAAAATAGAGATAGATATAAATATTTCATAAGTTATTTTTGCGTAGATTTTGCATATCACGGGAAAATTTCTTGTGTGTATCCTGTATCCCCCTTGTTACGAATAATAATCTGAAACCTAATCAAAGTAGATTATATTAAATAAGGTGAATATCATATACTAACGACTGAATTGTATTAGTTATTTTTAAATAGTACTATTATATATAAAAGTTTAACCGACAACAATATCATATCGTTATAAATAAGTTATTTTTACTACAAAAAGAGTGTTAGTTATTTTTACTTTTTGAACGACTGAATTGTTTAATATCAAATTGAATCATAGATTTTTTTTTTAATATGCATGTATCTGACTCGTTCAATTTGAGTATTTGAAAGAGTGAGTGAATCCAAACATAGAATTAAAGAATATGCGAGAAATATATGTAAGATAAACCTATATTGCTCGAGCTTGGGAGTATACAAATACTACAAATTAACACGACCTATAGTGATTTTTCGAAATGAAATGATGTGGATTTAGTTTAAGCTGGGTCTAATAGCATTTAAAGCATTTTTGAGGCAATAACAATAAATTTGTTATATATTTGACAAAAACCTAAACATTCTACACAAAAAATTATCTTGAATGGTCAATTTGATTGTATGAAAATAAAATAAATAAAGAGACTGAAACATAATATGATTTTGTGGATAGAGTAATTCATAAGGGGTAAACTATATTTTGCCCACTGTTTATCTATTTATTGTTCTTATTATGCTTCACTTTCCATCGGTGTACTCTTGACTTTTAGAATTTTAATTTTTCAGAATATTTTTTTTTTTTGATAAATAATTTTTCAGAATATTGTCTCCATATCTTTTATGCACATTAATTCTTTTTGTTTGAATTTTCTTCTATAATATATTTTGTTCATTTCATGTGACACGAGATTTAGGCGTGCCAAATGGATAAATATAAAAAAAAAACTGAGGTTGCTATGTTCAAACTATTGCTATTAATTATAGACACTGTATTATGTCTTTTAAACTGAATTTAAAAAAAAAAAAAACAATTGGCGGACATCCACTGGCCGCACAGGCTTGCCCCAGCAGTCGGGGGAATGGTTTGGTCTTCTTCGCAGTCCTTCCTCATCTCGAAATGTGTTCCCAAATTAATTTTAATTTTATTATCCTTGAGTATGTATCTTAATTTATTATAATTAAATAAAAAGAGCACTCGCCATCAATTATTTCACACTTTTTATGTTAAATGGTGGCGATGGGGCATTCAAAATTAATTTTTGATATCTATTGTAATTTTAAGAGTGTTTGGCTCCCTTAATGGTAATTAGTATTTTTAAATAATAATTACTTTTGATCATTCATGATTTCTTTTGTGTTTGACCATCATTATCATAATTATTTTTTAAATTTCCAATCACATAAAACCATGATTGTCTAAAACCGGGTTTATTTACTCTCTGGAATTATAGGGTTTTGGCACTTTGCACTCTAGCTTAAAAGTTTTGACACTTTGTGTCCTGAGAATATAATTTAGTTGGCACTTTGCACCCTGGTGTGTGTTTTTAAGAAAATATTCATTGATTGACAGGTATAATAGTTATATTCAATAGTTTTGGCACTTTGCACCCTAAAAGTATTCATTTTGACACTTTGCACCGAAAAAATATAACTATTATACCCGTAAAAAATATAACTATTATACCCCGACTTAATATGATAATTTAAATAATATAAATAACATGCAATATAATAGTATGTTAGATATGTAAACTTATATTTTAGATATAAAGTAAATAATTTAGGGGATATTTGAAAACAAAATGAAGACAATGTCTTTTCTTTAATCTAAATTTTATTGAGAGAAAATGTTAAAATAAGTATAAAGGAAAATAAATTTAGAATAACAAGTTTATGATTGTTGTGCATCGAAATGACTATTTTATCTCTACATAGCTTAAATTCATGAGTTTTTTTTAAGAAAAACATATCAGGGTGCAAAATATCATACAAAGTATATTTTAAAGGGGCGGAGTGCCAAAAATTTTAAATCGAGGTGAAAAATGCTAATATTTTATAATTTTAGGGTGCAAAATGCCAACAAACTATATTTTAAGAGTGCAAAATCTATATTGCCAAGGTGCAAAATGAAAAAAAAAATTGAAAATTTATTCTACTCTTCTACCCATAAATTTTCTCACTCAAACACACACTAGGGTGCAAAATGCCAAAACTTTTAAGTCTGAGGGCAAAGTTCAAAACCTTATAATTTTAGGGTGCAAAATGCCGAAAACTCTCTAAAAGCAACAAAAGTGTAGCTTTTGCATAATAGCAAAAACAATTTTTCTATAATCAATTATCGTAAAATTGATTATATCCAATTAAGAACGTTCGTAATTCTAATATGTGAAAAAAAAAATTCAAATTTGATCATTGTCGATCCAATTAGATAAAGAAGGATATGATAATAAATAGAAATTTTATACTTATACACAATATTATATATATATATATATATATATATATATATATATATATATAAAAGACATACTAGTTTATGTCAAATTAAAGTAAAATTTATTTATGATTTTTAGATAAGAGAATTTTATTTAATTAAGATGAGATTATATTTTGAACTAAGTGATGATTATGTTATTTTTAAGAGTAAGAAATATTGTTTATTTGTTTTTCAAATAGTACCAAAATACTATTTGAAAAGCAAGACAAACAAGTCAATAACATTTGACATTTTAAATATGCTACAAGGCTTCTCAGTTCTCACATATCATTGAAAACATTATTTTACACTAGAAAATTTGTTACAAAATATGGAGATGGAACGAAGTTCTTGCAAGTTTGATAAAATATTATTTATCTTAGAAATATAATTTAAGATATCGAATCGTACTATATAGATACTAGCTAGTTCAAATTTCATATAAGATCTCCCCAAAAATCTTCATATGTTCCTTTGGCAGTGGTACTGAAAGCAATAAGCTTCCTTCATTTACTGGACTTGGCAACACTGTAATTTGCCCTTCACATGGAATTGCGCCGGGCCCCACATACACCGGCTTTCCCCATCCAAAATCAGCATCATAAATCGGCAACCTTACCCAACTGTTTATTCCAAGATTCGGACACTTAAAGATATGAGCCCCAATAGCAAGTGCCTTAAGATCAGGTTGCAGCTCTAAATAATCGATAGTCGATCTCAAGTAATCGTTATTCATTTGGATTATCGCATCATGGATTATACTCGCAGCATGCTTTAGAGGTTTCGATAGTATTTCATCAGACAAGGCAACACGCCTATTTGGGAAGATCACGTTGCCATAGTACCCTCGTGGTATCGGAGGCTGGAGCCTAGTCCTTCCGTCTAATGGAATATTGATACTTGTTTCTTGATCTTCGTGCAGACCACGAGCTTGGCAAACACAACGCCGAGTGTGGCCTCCCAGCACCTCATACAGGCTGTAAGTGACATCGTCTTCCTTATCTTTGCACTTGGACTTCAGGGCATTGAGCTGGTCACGGGTGAGTTTAAATATGGATAGAATCGTTTCAAGTGATGCATTGGATGGGTCTTTTATCGAGGGTGCGGGTTGGGAGTACTCAATGTGGTCGAATTGTGGCTGAGGGGGACAACGGACGCTAAGATGGCTCCGGTCGATGACAGGCGGGATGGTAATGTCGAGGCCACGGGCTATGTTGGCCCAAGTGTTGATGAAATGGAGAGCAGATAAGCCATCTGATAAGTGATGCTCAACTTTAACACCTAAACAAACTCCACCACATTTGAAATGCGTTACCTGCAATTAAGTTTTGTTGAGTTTTTTTTTTTTTTTTTTTGGAGATAAAGAAAAAAAAAGGACATCAACGTAAGACATAAACAATAATGTGTCTGACGCTCTTCAAAAGGAATTAAAATCCCTGCGAAAATTGAATTTTTTTTAAAAGAAATCCTCCACTGAAATTTCAATAATTACAAATACTCCTAAAATTGTTAGTTTTTTTTTTTTTTAATTAATCTTACTTCATCCTTCTTTAAGTAATAATTTTCATAAAATATTGTCAGCTAGTCTTAATTACCAACATTTTAACAATTTAAGAATTTTGTGCTAAAATATGACTAAAATTGTAAAGTTTATTTAGTTACAGGACTTAATTGTCGGGCTGGATTTTAAAATATTGTTTTTGCCAGCAATATCTTAGTTAAGTGATGGGGGCTATTTTACACCCCTTATAACATTCGGAACGACTAAGGCTATGCATGATCGATCCGACCAGGAAGCTGTTTTATTAACATGCTACGCGCTCCGACCAGAGGCCTCATTCCATAAGCGACCAAGGGTGAAGCCCAAATTCCAGTAGGATTATTATACCAAGTCCTATTAGGACTATGTTTCCTTGTATGGCTAGGGCTCATATCTTATAAATACCTAGATCAACATTGTACTACACACACAAGAATAGGGCTGACGCCTACATATTTTGTACAGAGCATTGTAATATCTTTACTCTAATAAAATAGCTTTTGCTCTCCATTAATTCTACGTTATTATCATCGTTCTTGTTCTACTTTTTCTTGTATTGCACCATTCTGAGTAACTTAATCTGCCCTCAAATCTAATCCTATAATATTGATTGAACCTAACGAAAAATGGTTAAATCAGTTGGCGCCCACCGAGGGGCAAGGTTAATTGCTCGAACGACACATGGTCAATCCAAGGAAAAAGATCACCTCTCTCCCCTTACTATGTTTTGATACCTGCATAAAAGTTTTTTGCTACAGCAATAAGCATTAAAATTGGAGCATCATTTCAAATTAATTTAAATTTAATTTATTAAAATTAAGTTAACTTCAAATTAAGTTAAAAATAAAGAAAATTAAAATAAAAATAATTAAGTTAAAAATTGTTAAGAATTTTTACCGATAAGATTTTATATTCATGTGTCAGTATGTAATTCAACATTGAGATATTTGACAAGAACTATTACCGAATTTTTTTTCGTCCTTTTTGTTTTGCGCGGAACATCTACAACTGGGCTTTGAATAGGCGTAGAATTGTCGCCTACATGCCGATTTTCGTCGAACTGTGGCTCACCATTAAGAAGACTAGTGAACGTGCCGTACATATTATAATCCTTTGATGTATGAACAAAATTACCTCTTCTTGATTTTTAATTTTATTTTAGATTCTAGAAGTTGCGTGGATTAATTTCAATTTTGTGGCTAATTTTATAGTGAAATTTTTTTTAACCGTTGGCAACTTTTTCAAAATAGAGTCGCTGATAATTTTTAACAAAGAGCCGTTGATAATTTTCAGCAAAAGTAATGCCTTTGCAAAGGCATTACTTTTGATGCCAAAATTGGGGGGACTTAAAAATAGGTTCTTGGATAATGCCCCTGCTAGAGCAAGTTTTTTCAACATTTTTTGAATTGGGGCATAAAAAATGGCTTTGATGCTCATTGTTGGAGATGCTCTTACTATGTGCGATTACACCTCTGATTTACCACCAAATTCGGCCTTTTTCGTGATTTTTCGAATCTATGACATATTGCTTCAAATTGGTTCCGTGATTTTGCTCTTTGTAATGCTTAATCACCATTCACGACTCCAATATCGCAGTTCCCAAATCAATTTCGAAAAAAAAAAATTTTGACGGAGGAGGATACCGATCCCCAATTTTCTATTCATCAATTTTCGGCTGTTTAGGTTGATTGCTTTCAATTTTCAGCTCCTTGCATCTGTTACTCATCATCTACGAAGCCGATTTCATAAC
The DNA here is from genome assembly GCA_038501285.1 of Penstemon eatonii. Taxonomy (NCBI): domain Eukaryota; kingdom Viridiplantae; phylum Streptophyta; class Magnoliopsida; order Lamiales; family Plantaginaceae; genus Penstemon; species Penstemon eatonii. The sequence continues at coordinate 2,010,352 of CM076708.1, read as the reverse complement.
CTTGCAGTCAATTCATTGAGTATTTAATTCGGGCCGTCAAGAAAAAAATTTGGGCTGGCAGATTTCCGCCCCCTGCTGATTAAAAATCACTCCTTGATTGCCTAATTTCAGTTTCCCATAATTAATTTGTGTTTCGGAGCTTGGGGCTGTTAAGAACAAATTCGGGCCGTCAAGAACAAATTCGGGCCGTCAAGAACAAACTCGGGCCGCGAATTCCAGCGAGTTTGGGTTTAATTTTTGAGATGTTTTCTTCTCATTTTCCTTGACTAGTAAGTGTGGTACATTGGCCTCACATTAATTGCTTCTATTCAGCAATAACTTTCAATCTGATTTCAAGCCCTTCGAATTCTTAATTTGGGCTGATTTTGCTTCCTTAATGATTATTATGGTTGTTATAATCCATAATCTGGGGTGATTTGCCTTAATTTGATGTTTGGATTATTGAGATGTTCGGTGAAATTACAATAGTGGACTAAATTGGGCAATTTTGCTCATCTTCTCTTCTCCTAGTAGCTATTGTGATCAGCAGCAAACAAACAGGGATAAAAACTCCAAATTGACTACGGCCTTTCTCATAGTAGTTGAAATTAATTAATGGCTGTGGTTGTAACTTACTTTATCAATTACTTTATTGTAATGAACTACTTGGAGATAGTTGTTGTAGAACAATGGTGAAATATCACTAGTTTTCTTAATTTCATTCGGTGGTTCAATGGATATCAGAGCTGCCTGGTTGATTAATTGAGATTTAGATGCTTGTTGGTGGAAAATCTTTAATTAAAGTGAGCTTCTTGTTATTTGATTTGCTGGTAGCTTGAATTAATTTGATTAACTTCATTGGTTGCTACATGGAGAATTACTTAGTGCTGGTAGCTTGGTTTTGAAATTGTGAGATCAGTGTTCAGCTACTTGATTGCTATTATTCTATTAATTACATCGAGGATAATTTCAGCTATATGCTTGGTTTACTTGCGAAATTTGGTTTTCATTGCTAAGACTATTGGCTCGGAAATATATTATCAAATTACCTCGACCGAGAGTGAAAACCATTGTTATGACTCTTGGCTCGGAATAAGACATTATCAAATCACCTCGATCCAGCTATACAAACGAGTCGAGTATACGTTGATCCGCTCAATAAACACTCCTCGATCCAGCAATACAAACGAGTCGAGTATACATTGATCCGCTCAATAAACACTCCTCGATCCAGCTATACAAACGAGTCGAGTATACATTGATCCGCTCAATAAACACTCCTCGATTCAGCAATACAAACGAGTCGAGTATACATTGATCAGCTCAATAAAACACTCCTCGATCCAGCTATACAAACGAGTCGAGTATACATTGATCCGCTCAATAAACACTCCTCGATTCAGCAATACAAACGAGTCGAGTATACATTGATCCGCTCAATAAACACTCCTCGATTCAGCAATACAAATGAGTCGAGTATACATTGATCCGCTCAATAAACACTCCTCGATCCAGCTATACAAACGAGTCGAGTATACATTGATCCGCTCAATAAACACTCCTCGATCCAGCAATACAAACGAGTCGAGTATACATTGATCCGCTCAATAAACACTCCTCGATCCAGCTATACAAACGAGTCGAGTATACATTGATCCGCTCAATAAACACTCCTCGATTCAGCAATACAAACGAGTCGAGTATACATTGATCCGCTCAATAAACACTCCTCGATCCAGCTATACAAACGAGTCGAGTATACATTGATCCGCTCAATAAACACTCCTCGATTCAGCAATACAAACGAGTCGAGTATACATTGATCCGCTCAATAAACACTCCTCGATTCAGCAATACAAACGAGTCGAGTATACATTGATCCGCTCAATAAACGCTAATCGATTAGTTTTTAAACAACTAAAAAGACTTCTGGAATAAACCTAAGTCTAAATAAAAACGAGTCGAGTATACATTGATCCGCTCAATAAACACTCCTCGATCAAAGTTCAACAATCAAACAAACTATAGGATAAAAACCTAAGTCTAAACAAAAACGAGTCGAGTATACATTGATCCGCTCAATAAACACTCCTCGATCCAGCTATACAAACGAGTCGAGTATACATTGATCCGCTCAACAAACACTCCTCGATTCAGCAATACAAACGAGTCGAGTATACATTGATCCGCTCAATAAACACTCCTCGATTCAGCAATACAAACGAGTCGAGTATACATTGATCCGCTCAATAAACGCTAATCGATTAGTTCTTAAACAACTAAAATGACTTACTGGTTAAAACCAATAATTGGTAAACAACCTAAGTCATGATATTTGAGTAAAATCGATCCGCTCGATAAACACTCACCGATCTCCAAAAAATGACTTACTGGTTAAAACCAATAATTGGTAAACAACCTAAGTCATACAATTTGAGTAAAATCGATACGCTCGATAAACACTCAACGATCTTCAAAATTAAAGAAATTGAAGGGTAAAAACCATTAATTTAGTATGAACTCTTGATCGAGTAAAACCATTAAGTTGGTAAAAACTCTCAAATAAAAAATTAAAGAGTAAAACCACTTAAATTGGTATAAACTCCTGATCGAAAAATATTGTGTAAGATCATTAATTTGGTAAAACTTCCTCAAATACATATTGAGCATAAACCATCAATCGGTAAAAGCTCGATCTACAATCTTCGATCTTCAATCTACTACCTTCAATCTACGATCTTCGATCTTCGATCTACAATCTTCGATCTTCAATCTACAATCTTCGATCTTCAATCTACTACCTTCAATCTACGATCTTCGATCTTCGATCTACAATCTTCGATCTTCGATCTACTATCCTCAATCTACAATCTTCGGTCTTCGATCTACGATATACAATCTTCGATCTTCGATCTACAATATTCGATCTACGATCTATGATCTACAAAACCGATAATTGGTTTACCATCCAAATACAAAATTAAAGATCAGACCATGGTTTGAAAGGATCAAAAAATTACTATATGGAATTTTTAACTGCTCCGATCTCCCTGCTGATTATGGTTATGGAGAATTGCAAATTCAACCATTGAAGAAATTATACTATACTCAGAGATCGATACGACACAATACCCATGCATTGACAAACCCTAAATATCACGAAGGATATGTACTCTTTTTCCCTTGGTCGGTTTTTATCCCAATGGGTTTTTCCAAGCAAGGTTTTTAACGAGGCATGTTCGATATACATCAGGGAGCCATCCAAAGGCATAATTTTACTTCTCCGAGCTACATATATACTTCCGCTTGAGAGGCGGGTTTCGTACTGATGGCTGCTATTTCGTATTTAGCCTGGTCGTCTTCGACCTGATCATTATCGATCTGGAACATTTCAATCTCGATATGGAGCGTCTCAATCTTGACCAAACCTCATCATTATCGATTGATTCAAGCTGAAGTACACATCAACGCTTTATGTGACGCAAATGCTGATCGATAGAGCTCGATCTAAGATCCATAATCTACGATTTCTAATGGGATAAAACCCTTAAGCTGGTAAAAATTCTGATTTTATGAGCACAAACTGTCGATCAGAAAACCTTTTAACTGAATTTATTACCAAGTTGTCTCGACCAAGACTGGAAGCTGTTGCTAAGACCCTTGGCTCGGAAAAGGATTGAGAATAAAGCCATTTGAGTAAAATCTCTTTTTATAACCCTTTGCTCAGAAATGACTAAAAGCAAGAGTGAAATCCATTGATATGACTCTATGCTCGAACAAGACTTAATAGAAAATTTGAGTAAAACCATTCATTTGGTATAAACTCAATGCTCGAAAATGTATTATAGTATGGGTAATATCTGCTGATATAATTCTTTACTCGATAAAGATTTAACATAAAAGGGCATATTGGGCCCCTCAACTTTGAAGAAGTGGCTTTTCAGTTCAAAAGCATATGATTTTATTAAGCGTCTCTCATGAATATATACTCTTTTTCCCTTCCTTGGTTTTTATCCCACAGGGTTTTTCCGAGCTAGGTTTTTAATGAGGTATTTCAGACGCATCCCAATTTTGAGGACGATCAGCACCTTCGCTCGGTTTATTTCTACGAGCTTCAGCCTCACTTCTGTTCGATTTTAATGAGGTATTATCCCATCTTCGCTCGCGACTAATCATATTCTCGCCAATCATTGGAGAAGAAACGTCTCCTCAAAAGAGAAACAACATTACGGTTCGAAAACGACAAAACGACTATCTATGAAGTGTAGTACTCTTTTCCTTACTTAGGATTTTTTCCCACTGGGTTTTTTCCAAGTAAGGTTTTTAACGAGGCACATTTCATAGAAAGGACAGTCGTAAAAGACCATCTACTTCTACGAGCTTCTATTACATATACGCTCGAAGAAGTGAGGGAGTACTGATGGGGGCTATTTTACACCCCTTATAACATTCGGAACGACTAAGGCTATGCATGATCGATCCGACCAGGAAGCTGTTTTATTAACATGCTACGCGCTCCGACCAGAGGCCTCATTCCATAAGCGACCAAGGGTGAAGCCCAAATTCCAGTAGGATTATTATACCAAGTCCTATTAGGACTATGTTTCCTTGTATGGCTAGGGCTCATATCTTATAAATACCTAGATCAACATTGTACTACACACACAAGAATAGGGCTGACGCCTACATATTTTGTACAGAGCATTGTAATATCTTTACTCTAATAAAATAGCTTTTGCTCTCCATTAATTCTACGTTATTATCATCGTTCTTGTTCTACTTTTTCTTGTATTGCACCATCCTGAGTAACTTAATCTGCCCTCAAATCTAATCCTATAATATTGATTGAACCTAACGAAAAATGGTTAAATCATTAAGGATGATAAATTTTCCCTACAAATAATAATATTAATATTGCCTCAAAATGGATCGACCGAAACAAAATGGTTGATCCATTTTTTTTTTTTTGTTTTTGGTTCAAGATATTGATGTCTTACACTTGACTTAATTCTTTTTTAGACGCGTCGGATACATTAAATGAGAACATATTCAAACTTGGTTCGTTACATTATAGTAACTAGTCCTACACATTATGATCAAATAGTTCAAATTTCATTTTAAAGTTAAATATAACATGAAATATGATATTCCAAATTTGAATAATAAATTAAATTTGAGTTTATCTATTATTTACTTATTATTTTTTTACTATAAAATATATTGAAATACTTATACTTTACATTAATAAGTTTAGATTTAGAAAACAAAACAATAATGTAAACATATATCACAACCCCTTAATATTTCTAATTATTATGTAAACATCATTTCCTTCACAAAGATGAATATATTTATCATAAAATTGTATTCATGTTTAATTTAAAGGAATTATTGCATTTTTGGTGCCACAGCAAAAACTCTTTGGCGTTGCTACACCATATTTTTTCGCGTTGACACATCTGGTGCCACAACTTTAACATTGACGATAATTTTGATGTCAATTGAGGCCCAATTTGGAAATTGGCCCGAACTCCCCCACGTACGGACCAGTTTTCATGTCACGTGGCCCAAACGTGAATATTTCGGGATAATTGGGACAAAAACTTAATAGGAATATATTATTTTTTCTTGCTCTTACTAATAGCGATTGAGGGATAATTTTGTTTTTTTTTTCTTCTGTTCTTCCTAATCATGATTTTAAATTTCAAATTGATACAATATTAATAAAATTACTTCTCCTAGTGATTTTTTTTAACAAAGTTCTCCTTGTGTTATATATATTGATCATTGTGTAGGTTATACTAATTTAATTAATTCTACACTCAAATTTTTTTAAATTTTAATTTATCAGGATGGGGAAACAGAGGTGACGCTTAGCACGATTGAGTCCCATCCTCAAGCTAAATAATAAATGAATGAGCCTAGAGTTCAAACAATCCATCAAACCACAAGTTCAACATGATAGATGAAAACGATTATATTAGTGTTGAACAAGATATTATAGAATATTGATTATTATTATTATTATTATTATATCTTTCTTGATCTACATAAAATTTAATTTTAGAGAATAATCTAATCAATCTCCACGTTAAAGCAATTAAATTAAATAAATAAATAAATACAACACGTTAAACTAGTTTGATATGAATTTTTAATCAGGCTTGATATTTTTTTTTTATTGATTTGATTGTCACATAAATTTAACTCAAACGAGCTTTAATTAATTTGACATGATTTGAGTTCGTGATATTTCAAATATTTTTTCTACCTTTTAGCTTATTGAAATGAACTCGAACCAAACATCTATAAATCATTAAACAAAATATATTATTTAATCGCGTTTAATATATCTAGTCTGAGATTTTTCTGATTGTCACATAAATTGAAATCAAACGAGCTTTAATCAACTTGAACACAGTTCGAACTCGAGATACTTTCAATACTTTTTGTCACATTTTAGCTTAATGTTCAATGCTTTTTTGCTTTATGTTCAATTGGATTGTATGTTGAACATTTGTAATTGAAAATTTTAATATCCATATAATACAAATTTATAGTATATTTTTCCTCTATGTATAAAATCAAAATATAAATTTATCTTATTTAGTTATTATCATTTTATCAAAACATCGAAATGAAATATTTTAAAAAAAAAAATCTTCGCCCCATAACATAAATCGTGTAGGTCAGCCCCAGTCCATTTCTTCGTTATTTGTCCAGACGATGGGTAATAAATTATGGGGAAATTCTTACCCAGACCGGGTTTGGCCGAACCCAAACTAATTACATGGCAAGTGTAATACACTTGCTTTGGGATTTGATGTAACTTTCAGGAAAGTGACCAATCACAAAGCAAGTATAATACACTTGCTTGGTGGTTGGATGGGTTTGGCCAAGCCAGGCTTGAGCAAGAATTTTCCTAAATTATGCACCACTCATTTAGGGACAAATCTTTTTTGAATATTACACCCGAAATATTGTCAATTGATCCGTGTCATTATAAATGGAAAAGGAAGGTCAATGACATCTTAAATATAGAATCTTAAAGACAATCTATGAAATTACTAGTAAATTACTAAATAATCATATTCTACCCAACAATCTACTAAATAATCATATTCTACCAACAATCTATGAAATTACTAGTTCAACGCGAGAGATATCAGAATTGAAGATTGAGGAATTAAATTTACCTGGGAACAAACTAATTGAAGATGATGAATTGAAGATCCCAGATGCAACTTGAAGCCTTGAGCGTATTCTCCCAAATTGATTTTGCAATTAGGTTTCTGTTGAAAGAAGAAAATAACCGTTAGTAATAGTCGCACTTGATGAATGCGACTTACTTAGTTTAAATTAATATTTGATTTTTCCTTTATTTAGTCGGTTAAATATTTTGTATATATATAGGATTTACTTTGTAATTTTATTCATTCAGAATTCTTGAACAATCTTTGTAATCTTCTTCATACTGTAAAACTCTCTTTAATTTTCAATACAATTTATTTTCTTTCATCTCCATTATCATTCATGATTAATCATCTTCATGATTTAACATGGTATCAGTAAGATATTGAAATTTCTTCCCGCTGCAACATCAATTCAATCATCAACGCCTTGAGCAGAATTTCATCTTCATCAAAACATTCAAGATTCCATCACCAACAGTCCTATCTCCGGCCACTGTTTCATCAGAAACCCTTCAATATGTCTGAAAATTCTGAAATCAACACCTCTACTACCCCAACCCCTATTTCAAGAAACAGGCCACCCGTGGAAGATCCATCTAGTCCATATTACCTACACCCTGCTGACAGCACAGGCCTCAGTTTGGTTAACAAACAACTCACTGAAGATACATATGAACCATGGAGTCGAGCCATGATCAAGGCCCTTACTGTCAAGAATAAATTGGGGTTTGTAGACGGTTCTATCCCTAAGCCTACTGTTGACCCAATCTTGATGAATTATTGGGACAGAAACAACACTGTGGTGGTTTCTTGGCTACTCAATTCAGTTGCACCAGATATTGAATCTAGCATTCAATATCACACTAAAGCTATTGATCTTTGGGAGGAATTAAAGGAGAGATTCAAACAAGGCAATGGCCCTCGCCTTTACCAACTCAGGAGAGACCTACTCAGACTCACCCAAGAGAAACTCACTGTCAACACTTACTATACTAAATTCAAGAAATTCTGGGATGAGATCCAGAACTCCAGACCTGCATGTGAATGTGGTAAACTTGAAAACTACTTTCAGCAAGAATACTTATTCATATTTCTAATGGGATTGGATGAATCCCTTTCCAACACCAGAAGTCAAATCCTACTGATGGAACCTCTTCCTACAGTCAATAAAGCCCTGGCCCTCATCTGTCAAGAAGAAAAACAAAGGTCTCTGACACCCTCTTCCCATGGTCTGGACCCTCAGAATTCAATGGCCTTTGCTGTCAAACCATTCACTCCCACTACACCCATGTCCAGACCCCTTTCCCCCTATTTTTCTAGACCACCATCACCAAATAATTTCAGACCCCCTTATAACTCTTCTCCCAGACCATATAATCCTAACTACAAGGGCAAACAGAGACCATATTGCACCCATTGTAACATGCCTGGCCACACCATTGAGACTTGTTTCAAAATCCATGGGTTTCCCCCTGGATACAAACCTCCTCCCTACAGACCATCAAACAACACATCCTCTCCTACTACTCCTACACATACCAATAACAATACCCTCTCCAACTTTGTCCAGAATTTATCTCCAGACCAGTACCAACAGTTGACACAATTAATCAGTTCACAATCACCTAATCAATCACCATTACCATCTCAAGAGGATTCTACAATCAATTCTTTCAGTATACAGGCAAACACAGGTACCTGCCTTTCTGCCTCATCATCTTTTCTTACTTTTAATCCAAATCAATGGATTCTTGACTCAGGTGCTACTAATCACATTTGCACCAATATTCATTTTTTTAATTCTATAAAACATTCTTCAAACACTAAAATCACCCTTCCTAATAACACTTCCTTTCCTGTTTACTTTGTTGGTACTGTCCCATTACTAAACAGTATTACCTTACATAATGTTCTTTATGTGCCATTTTTTAATTTCAATTTATTATCTGTCAGTTCCCTTTTAGGTGACAAATCACACACTATCCAATTTATGCATGATAATTTTTACATACAGGACCTAAAAACATTGAAGAGGATTGGTCAGGGTAATCTGAAAAATGGACTCTACATCTTTGAAGCTGCTGCTCCTTCTAATTCCATCCATGCTAGTTGTAATAGGGTCATTACTATTGATACATGGCATTCTAGATTAGGACACCCATCTTATAGTAGATTACTTTCTATCAAAAATGTATTACAGTTGTCTGATCATTCTATTAATAAAAATCATAATTGTGCTATTTGTCCTATAGCCAAACAAAGGAGACTCCCTTTCCCTAATAATAATAACAGAACTACACATGCCTTTGATTTAATCCATTGTGATATTTGGGGCCCATATCACATTCAATCTCATACTGGTTTTAAGTATTTCATAACTCTTGTGGATGATTTTACAAGATTTACTTGGATTTATCTAATTCAATATAAACATGAAACTAGCATTTTCATTCCTAAATTCATTTCTATGATACAGAATCAGTTTAACACTACTATTAAAGCTTTCAGGTCTGATAATGCTAAAGAACTTCTCTTTGACAAACTTTTTTCTGCCTTGGGTATTTTGCATCAATTTTCTAATGTTCAAACTCCACAACAAAACTCTGTTGTGGAGAGAAAACATCAGCACATTTTAAATATTGCTAGGTCTTTATTATTTCAGTCTCATTTACCTATTAACATGTGGTCTGAATGTGTCCTCACTGCTGTCTATCTAATGAACAGAACACCTTCCCCCTTACTTCATCATAACAGTCCTTATTCCCTTCTCTATAACAAGCCTGTGGACTACTCTTTCCTTAGAAATTTTGGCTGCTTAGCATATGCCTCTACTTTACATGAACATAGGAGGAAATTTGAACCTAGGGCAAGAGCATGCACCTTCCTAGGATATGCACCAGGCATAAAGGGCTACAAATTACTTGATAATAACACTAAAGAAATATTTATGTCAAGAGATGTCATTTTCCATGAGGACACCTACCCTTTTCACTCTTCCTCTAATCCCTCTAATCCCACAACCATCTTACCTCCTGATCCTATTCCTGCTACTCAATTTCAGTTTGATGACTTTCACACTTTCCCTCCTGATCCTCTTACTTCCCCTACCCAGAACACCCATTCTTCTCCTCAACCCAATATTCCTCCTTCCCCACCTACTGAACCTCCTGATTCTTCACAATCCACTCCCCTACGGAGGTCAACCAGATCCAGCAAACCTCCTTCCTATCTAAAAGATTTTCACTGCAACACAATCACTCAATCTTCTTCTCTTTATCCTCTCTCCTCAGTCATGTCTCTCCACAAGCTATCATCTTCCTACAAAGCTTTTATTGCAAATATTTCCTCAATAACTGAACCTACTACATATAAACAAGCTATCAAATCACCTCACTGGATTCAGGCCATCAATGATGAACTTCATGCTATGGAATCAAATAAGACTTGGACAGTAACTACTTTACCACATAATAAACATCCCATTGGCTGTAATGGGTTTTTAAGGCAAAAAGAAAGTCTGATGGCTCTATAGATAGGTTCAAGGCTAGGTTAGTAGCCAAAGGATTCACTCAAACTGAAGGTATTGACTTTACTGACACTTTTTCACCTGTTGCTAAGCTTGTTACTGTCAGGGTTCTACTTGCAATTTCTATTGCTAAAGGTTGGATTCTCCATCAATTAGACATCAACAATGCCTTCTTGAATGGGGATCTCAATGAGGAAGTATACATGGAATTACCTCAAGGATACACACCACCTTCCTCATCTATTTCTACAGGTAAACAGGTTTGTAAACTTACAAAATCTATCTATGGCCTTAAACAGGCCAGCAGACAGTGGAACACAAAACTGACTTCAGTTCTACAATCCATTGGGTTCATACAGTCAAAATCTGACTATTCACTTTATACTAAAGGTTCTGATTTTCATTTCATTGCTGTTTTGGTTTATGTGGATGATATCATTCTTGCTTCTCCTAACATTGATCTTATTAATTCTGTTAAAAATACTTTAAGTCAGTTTTTTACTCTAAGGGATCTTGGTCTCTTAAGGTATTTTTTGGGCATTGAGCTTGCATATTCCAAAACAGGTATGGTTATTTCTCAAAGACAATATACACTTCAATTATTAGAGGACACATGTTATCTTGCTTCCAAACCTGTTCCATTACCTATGGACCCTAACATTAAACTCTTTAATGATTCTAATGATTTACTCCCTGATGCCTCTTCTTATAGAAGACTAGTTGGTCGGTTGATTTATTTAACACTTACTAGACCAGATATAAGTTTTTCTGTTCATAAGCTCAGTCAGTTTTTATCTAACCCTACTCACTCACACATGAATGCTGCTTATCACCTACTCAGATATCTAAAAGGTAATCCAGCTCAGGGCTTATTCTACAGTTCTTCCTCTAACATTTCCCTTTCTGCATTTTGTGATGCAGATTGGGGTTCATGTCCAGAAACCCGAAGGTCAACAACTGGTTTCTGTGTATTCATAGGGAGCTCTCTGATTTCATGGAAATCAAAGAGACAACCCACAGTTTCTAGATCCTCTGCAGAGGCAGAGTACAGGTCATTGGCAGCAACAACCAGTGAATTACTATGGTTAACACAACTTTTAAAGGATTTGCACATACCTCAATCCAGTCCAGCTCTATTTTGTGACAATAATTCTGCAATACACCTTGCCACCAATCCCGTCTTCCACGAACGCACCAAACACGTGGAGATTGATTGTCACTTTGATAGGGAACATGTTGCTCGCCGCCATATCCGTCTCCTACCAATCCGTTCATCCCTGCAATTGGCAGACATTTTTACCAAGGCTTTACCTAAATCATCCTTCTGTTCTATTTTATCCAAGATGGGTATAAAGAGTCTTTATACTCCATCTTGTGGGGGGCTATCAGAATTGAAGATTGAGGAATTAAATTTACCTGGGAACAAACTAATTGAAGATGATGAATTGAAGATCCCAGATGCAACTTGAAGCCTTGAGCGTATTCTCCCAAATTGATTTTGCAATTAGGTTTCTGTTGAAAGAAGAAAATAACCGTTAGTAATAGTCGCACTTGATGAATGCGACTTACTTAGTTTAAATTAATATTTGATTTTTCCTTTATTTAGTCGGTTAAATATTTTGTATATATATAGGATTTACTTTGTAATTTTATTCATTCAGAATTCTTGAACAATCTTTGTAATCTTCTTCATACTGTAAAACTCTCTTTAATTTTCAATACAATTTATTTTCTTTCATCTCCATTATCATTCATGATTAATCATCTTCATGATTTAACAAGAGATGAAAACGAGTATATTAGTGTTGAACAAGAAGTTTGATACGAATTTTTAAACAGGTTTGAAATTTTGTTTAAGATTAATTTAACTGTCACATAAATTGAACTCAAATGAGCTTTAATCGATTTGAATACGATTCGAGATTGAGATAATTTAAATTCTTTTTGTAAATAAATTTAGAAGATAATGGTTGTGATGATAACAAAAATGGAGTCATCAACTAAGTAAAGAAAAACGTAGTGAACTTTTTCTGAAGATGAATACTTACACTGAATATGATTATTGAAGATAAGAAGTATTTAAGTATTAAGGGTTCAATCATCTAATATGATTGAATTACGGCCTAGAAGACAAGTGCCAAAATCAGCTTTATGGAAATCACGGATCAGAGATTAGTCATTTTCAGCAGAGTCAAGATGATTGAGTGAAGAGTTGATTCAGCAGAATGATAATCAGAAAGTGATCTACATCGCTAAGTGAAAGTGGTCAGAAGTCATTCCAATGGTAATAAATGCATCTGAAATAATAGATATTGTTCAAGATGGGTATTAAAAGCACTGACTGAAGCAATAAATTCATATTACCTCTCATCAGTTAAATGCATTTAATGCGACTGACAAATCCGTACTCACATTTTATTTACAAAATTGAAAAATACTCCTTCAAAACCATTTTAGAAAATTAATTATCTACGTAGTATTTGCAATTAATTAAATTGATAGGGTTTTCTAAAAAAAATAAAATACCCAATTTTTTTTGGTTTTAGACTTATATATTTACAAGTATTTAATATTTTACAATCCTAAATTAATTTTTCCCTTAAATACGTTACAATTAAATAATATTTTACTATAAAAGAAGAAAATAAATACTTATTTATGTATTTACAAAATTATTTTTTACTATTAAAAGATTTATATGAAAATGATATATAACACTTCATAAAATTTGTTCTTATTTTGCATAATCGATAAACCATTTTTTTCTTTTTTGTGTATTATAAATTGGGGTGAGACTTGTTTTTTTGTTTGTTTGTTTTTTCTTTTGTACGTATAAATTGAATTTTATTAAATTTTAGAGACTAATATGCAAGATGAATTATTGTAAGGGGAGCTCGAAATAATTAAAATATAAGGACAACAGGGGTATTCAATAAAATCGTCAAACCGACCGCAATTCGTGGGTTGAACGATAAATAGGTTGGTTTTGGGCTTCGTGGAAAAAAAACCGTAAATTATGATCGGGTTTGGGTTTATATTTTAGAAAACCACATAAACCGCACCCAACCGCATGTATATAAAATAACAAATTGTGTTTTATTATTTAATATAACTTAAGCATATGCATACTTTTAATTCAACGTCTCAACCCCAAAGCATAATTTGTCCCCTAAAATTACTCGACACAATTTATTAACAATCCAAGGTAAATTCTATCGATTGACAACCACCAATATCAACTTTAATAATTAAAGTATTTTCAATTTTTGTTTATTGTGTGAAAAATTCTTGTTCGGTTTTGCATTTGAGTAACAATTATTGATCTTTATATAGCGAATATAGACTTTAAATAGGTTAACAAATTAAAACTAAAAATTATGAAAAGTAGTATTGTTCATATGATTATGAAACATTCAAGAATTTTATTCTTCTTAGATAAAAGTACAATAATGAAATAGCAAGTGATAATAAATTAGAGTAAAGTCTCCAAAAAAAAAACTTCATTAAAATAGGAAAAGTTAAGACCGCAAAAACCGCCCCAACCCGAAGGGACCGCAAAGTGCAATCTCTAGATTTATTGGGTTGGGCTTGGTCTAGAGTATTAAAAACCCGCAAATGATGGGTCGGGTTTGGGCGAGTATAAAACCGCAATAGACCCCACCGCGAACACCCCTAAAGGACAAGAGGTTAATTTCACGCATTCCGTCCACCTCCTTTTGTTCAGTTAGGATTTTGCAAATCTCAGATAAGATCTCTGTACTTATGATTATCCAAAGAAATTGGACGCGAAATATATACATCAAATCACAGAGGAGGTCCTTATAATTTGACCCTTATAAATAACCAGATATATATATGCCGTGATAACCAAGCCAGAACCATCACCTGGCCCTTTCCAACAACTCCAGGAGAAGTATAGGGCTTACATCTTCTCATCCATAGAAAAATGGATACAAAACATGATGAGTCGCCAGGGTCTGTGGTCGAAAAGTCATGGTCAATGTTTGTACTACTACATTGTTGACTAAGAACCTTTGGGTCTTGGTCCGTCACAATGTCTCTATACAGTAGTATGTGTACTACTACTACGCGTCCCTCTTACTGTGATACATGGATGCACTAGTTAGACATCAGGACACGTCGGTAGGTTTTTTATATAATATTTCGTGTCAAATTCAAATTATTAAAATTATAAAGTCTTTAGAGTTAAATATAAACGATTAGTATCACTACTCAGTCTCTTTATTAAAGTCTTTCGCCTAGGTCATAAAATTTAAAAAATGATTTTTTTTCCATTGATATATTATATTAAGAATGACCCAGGTACACTCATAACATAAGGCTTTAGGATTAAATTGGAATAAGTTTTTCAAGAAAATAAATCCGTCAAATAATAATCTTAAATAAATTCATGTTCAATATCAAAAAGCCCAAGAAAGCGCCTTCATACGGCAAGAGAGGGGCAAGGATATTTACTTATGAATTCACAAGATTATTCTTGCCAGAAATATTCACTTAACCATAATCCTAATTTCTTATATTATTCATGACCCATGTACAAAATAATACTTTGAACACATGGGGTTTCTGATACATAGCAATATATGGTTCAACACATGATTAAAGAGTATTTAGCCTATCATTAGGCTAAATATAACACATAAATATAAAAATTTAAAACAGAAAAGTAAAAGGAATACCTCAGAATAAACTTCAAACCAAGCTTTATTTAATTCTTCAATATGTTACAAGATTTTACAAACTGAAATTTAAAAACTGAAATATAAAATTTTTATTACAAGGGGAGTAGTAGTAGTAGTAGTAGTAGAGCGGTAGTAGAGCGGTAGTGGAAAGATGATTTCCTAAGCAGCTAATGTCTGCCTTTTATAGAGCCTGGCTATTCCGGACCTGAAAATTTTCTTCAATATGATTTTTTACTATTTAGAGCACTGAACCACCCGTGATTATCTTTTCCAAAAGCTATGTCTTTTTTCAAAAGCTATGTCTCCTGCTTTATTAAAAGTTACCCTATGTAGGAATCTTGAATAATCTTCAATTGTCTTCATCTGCCGACACTTACTGTTTACCCTTTTTGATATTATCAAATAATGTTTCCAGCTCATATGCTGTTGCTAATTCTTCAGCATCATAATCTTCATATGGGTCCTGGGCTTCTCCAGCTAGATCTCCAGACGTCATTGTTGTATCTGATTTTGAATCTTCTTCTTTGAATTCTTTGAAATTCTTTTGGATATCTTTTCTCATGGCTTCCATATATGCCTTAATAATTTCGGCTTTCGACAAATCTTGTTTCTTCATTTTTAACTTTCCAGATATTACTTGGAAGGGATTAGAAGTTTCTTCTGTATCTCTTGACTTATAAGTCGATATTTTAGACTGAATTAATTCTTCAGTCTCAGCTCCATATGACTTTCCCGAATTTGGGTCGGTTTTATTCATTTTTTCCCAAAATTTTGAGAATGAAATCCTGTATAAACATGGTGTGTTGTATTCTGTATAACTTACAACTGGAATCCATTTTGAAATCCAAGGTATAGAAAATTCTATAAAGAAGTGCATGGAGGCTATGAGCTCATCAACTTTCTGTATTGCTATTAGCTGAGTCAATTGGGGGGATAAATCTATCCATTCTAAATATAACTTTTTCCAAGATTCTGGAAGGATTTGATATGAAGGACCGTGATATGACCACCATTTAATAAACCAATTAGGAATAGGAGATTTATAAACTTCTCCACATATCTTGATAAACCAAGTATGTTTTTTCTTAATATTCTGGTAATATAACACTTTATCGAATGCTGAGATATAATCCCAGTAATTAAATTTAATAGAAACATTTTTTTCAGAAAAGATATAATCTTTTTCTTTGAAGGTTGATAAACCCCATTCTTGATATGACAAAATCTTTTTTATAATTATTTTGCTAAAAGTATAACTTTTCTGGTCATTAGAAGTAAAGTGAGTAATTTCACAGCTTTCTGTTGCTTTGAGCAAATTTTCATAAAAATTTCTTTGCTTGTATGACGTAGCAGTAAATTGAGTATTATCAAGATACCTGTTCATTAGGAACCATGGGTCCTCCTTCCATTTTAAATCAGAATGTTCTAAATGAAGTATAACTTCTTTCTTATTATTTTCAGCATAATTTATGTTATCGTCATATTCGTTATCCTGCAAAATATTTGCAAATGTTTGAGGATTTCCTCTTGATGAAGATGATGTGGATGATTCACCCACTCCTGAAATATTTTCTGCAACTAGTCTTTTTCCATGAATCTGGGAGATTATATTCCCCCTTCCTCCTCGACCTCTATAATTTGGAGGTCTGCCTCTGTAGTCCCGAGGTAACATTACCTGAAAAGTCATTTATAAAAATTGTTAATTCTTAATAATCTATGTTGATATTCAATAATATCATTTTTATATTTTTCTTTAGCAGCAATATGATTACCACAAAATAAATGAGGGAATTTATCAATGAAAGATATATTATCTTTACAAATATCAATTTTATTTCTAAGATAGGAAATATTCCTTTTTAATGAAATCTTTTCAGACTTACTTAAATGGGGATCATTCATTTATAAAATCCTTGAAGTTTTAGCAATTTATGCTGACAATACCATATAAGGTTTCTATAAAATAATATTAATTGGGCCTTATTTTCCTCTGAAACCCTGCTATTATTTTTAGCTTCACTAATTTCTCCCTCAAATCTTTCTATAGCATTCTTAATCTGTCTAACATTTCTTTTATTTGATATAAAATTACTCTTATTAAGAGTATTCACACAAGGATGTCCTTGACCAATCAGACCATCTCTAAGATAAACTGGTTCACTACTATCAGTAAGGCAATATTCATCTTTCAATCCATCAACAATAAGGTCCATGACCTCTTCATCTTCTGGTTCTGTCATTAATTTTCCTGTAAATATTCACGGGTCAGAAAATCAGGAAGATGATTATCTTCTCCCTTTTTATAATAAATTTCAAAATCAAAAGGGGCTAAATGAGCCTGCCACCTAGCAAACATTTGTTTGGAAACATCATGTTTAAAATCTTTATTAAACATATATTTAGCAGATTTGCAATCAGTAAAAATTTTAAACTTTTGATTATATAAATCATCTTGGAACTTTAAAACACATTTAAGAATGGCAAGAATTTCTTTAGCAATAGTAGCATAATTTTTCTGGCTATTATTCCATTTTCCAGAATGAAATCTAACTAAAAATATTTGTTTAGTAGTAGGGCATATTTGCTTTAAAACTCCTCCAAAACCTATGTCAGAAGCATCAGTTTCAATAATTTTTTCCCAAGTGGGATTTGCAAGCATTAAACAAGGAAGTGATTTCACTTTACTCTTAATTAACTTAACAGCATTAGTATGGACATCTGTCCAAGGAGTAGGGGACTTTTTAAGTCTATCATATAAAACGGCTGCATCAGTAGCTAAATCTTTGTAATGAGACGAAATATAATTTAAACTTCCTAGAAATCTTTGGAGTTGGGTTTTATCCGTAATAACATCAGGAAATTTAGAAGCAAATTCTATACTTCTATTTATAGGAATAATTTTTCCCTTTTCAATATTATGACCAAGAAATCTAATATTAGTTTGAAAAATAGACATCTTTGGTTTAGAAATAACCAAACCATGTTGAATAACAACTTTTTTAAATATATCTAAATGTTTAAAATGATTTTCAATAGTTTTTGAAAATACTAAAATATCATCAATATAAACAATTATAAAATCACTATAATGTATGAAAATATCATTCATAATTTTCTGAAATTCAGAAGGGGCATTTTTCAAACCAAATGGCATAACTTTCCATTCATAATGTCCAAAAGGAACATTAAAAGCAGTTTTATATTGGTCTTTTTCACTAATTTGAATTTGCCAATATCCTGATTTTAAATCAAATTTAGAAAATATGATAGCATCATATAGTCTATCTAAAAGATCTTTCTTATTAGGAATAGGATGTCTAATCCATTTTAAAACTTTATTCAAAGGTTTATAATTTATAACTAGCCTAGGGGCTCCTCTCTCTTGTTCACTATGTTTATTAACATAAAAGGCTGTACAAGACCAAGGTGAATTAGAAGGTTTTATTAAACCCTTTTGTAATAAGGACTCAATTTCTTTTTTACATAATTCTAAATATTCAGAATTCATTTGACACGGTCTAGCTTTAGTAGGAATTTTCCTCTCATCAAAATCCTCCTCATAAGGAAGCTCAACAATATGTCTTTTTCTTTCCCAAAAAGCATTAGGATGATCATTACAAACTTCTAAAGATAATTTATTATAAATTAATTTTATTTTTTCTTGCAAAGTATGACTTTGAAGTTTTTCTTCAATAGTAAGAATACTTACTTCTTGCTTTAAATAGTTTAAATGAGAAACTTTATGATCAAGTAAATCTTTCAATTCATGTAAAAGTTTAGGAAATGGCCTAGTAATAAATTTAAAAGTTATCTTTTTTCCTTCAAAAGTCCCTGTAATTCCTGAATTATCAACTCTAGTTAAAGGATAAATCTGATCAATAAAAGGGGTTCCAAGTATAACTTGGTTAGTAATATTTTTAACAAGCAAAAAACTTGTAGGAATACAAATCTTATCTTTGCAAATATAAGCTAAAGGAATTTTAAACTTTATATCTAATTTTTCTCCTCCAGCATGACTAAGAGAATTAGTAGTTTTATGAAAATATCTAGTAGGAATAATTCCTTCTTGTATAACATTCATATCAGCTCCACTATCAACAAGAGCTACAACTTCTTTTCTAAAATGATTATCTATAAGAAGTGTAATTTTTATAAACCATTTTTGCGACATCACCATATTAAGGTTAGACAAGAAATTATCTTGAATAATATTTTCATCAAACTCATTAGGTCCAAATTCCACATTCGAACCTATATGTTTAACCATCTCAAGACGAGTAATTCTCTCTTCTAATTTTTGGTTATTAGTTTTTAAATTTGAAATCTCTATTCTTAAATTCTTTATCTCCTTATTGAGATCATTAACAGAAGTAGGTATTTCTATGTTCTGTCTTTCTTTCAAAAGTTGATAAACTTTATTCATACTATAAGGTTCAGTAGAACTAATAGGTATAGTAGGTTGTATCCTCTCAGAATCTTTACTAGTTGAAGGAATGTCCTCTACTTGCATCTGATCTATAAGTTTTATCCTTAAGTCTGGATCTTTAATCTGCTTTAGGAATTCTAACATATTTCCTGAAGTTAAAACATTTAAATTCATATTTCTAAATTGAGACAAGACTTTATAATAGTCCTCTCTCTCTCCATGAATTTCACAAGTTCCTCCTTGTGCACAAGAATCACAACAATAACTAGAATCCTGAGAAGCTATTTCTTCTTCTTCTAACACATCAATATCTTCAGAAGAATTATTACTGGAATCATTATCACTATCCTGAGATTCTTCAGGTTCAGATTCAGAATTTATAAGTAATTTTTCTAAATTCTCTTTCATAGATTCATCAATCTTTAATTCATTTATCTTTTTCTTCATTTTACACCTATTAGCGTAATGACCTATTCTACCACATTTATAACAAACAATTTTCTTCTTATTTGAAGCTCTTTCCTCTTTTTTCTTATTCTTTTGTTCTATTTTCTTTTTAGAGAGATGTCTCCTTTTCTTATGGTGAGAAACATTATCAGCTCCTGAATTAAACTTATAGGTCTTCCCTTTTCTAGAAGTAGTAGGAATATCCATACCAAATTGATTACAAAATTGTCCTAATTGACCTTTTTCATTTAGGTTCTGTCTCTTAACCTGTTGATTTAATTTAATCTCATTACATAAAGATAATCCTTCTTGAATACAAGTACCTATTAGCTTACCATAAGTATAATCTTCATAGGGTATATTAATCCTATCTTTTCTTAGATTCTTCCTAACTCTTTCAGCAAATAGGTTAGGCAATCCATCTATAAATTTAGATTTCCAGTGAGAGTTATTACACTCAGGTAATTCCATGACTCTACTAAGGAAAGTATCCTTATACCATCTAAAATCTGTAAGAGTCTTACATCTTAGATTTTGTAACATAGTTCTTATATTTTCACTATTATCGGAAATTCTTCCAGTAAAGTGTTCTAGAATGGTCACTATAAGTGTATAAACAGCATTTTCAACATTTTGACCATTTTCCTGTTTAACAGTTCTGTAAATATCTAATTTACTAGTTTCAGATAAATAGTTATCCCACCAACCTTTAAGTTGGCCAGTAAATCCTGCAACAATCATTTTAGCAACAGTGCTATCACTATTATTATTACTTTTGCAAATAGTACTATACATAAGCATCCTATGAGCTAAAGTATAGATCTGTTTTTCAGTATAACCATCTAAATTCCATTCATAAATATTTTTCCCATTATAACTATTATTAACAGTATATTCTTGTTCTTCATGCAACGTGTCCATAGGGGAAGGTCTCCTATAGTAATATAAACGTTGAGTAGGCCTATCAGCAAATTTCTCTATTTTATTTATCTCATCATTAATTTTTTCTTTGTAGTTATCTCTACTCATTCCTTCCGTAAACTCATAATTTAAAGTATTTAATTTTAATCCCTTAAATTTTTCTTCTAGAAATTTTTCTAGTTCTTTATGCGATTTTAATTTAAAATCTGTTATTTCAGGTGGTGGTTGCAAATGAGAAGTAGAAACGATTCCATTAATGGGCTTATCATCCAAATCTATCATCGGTTTAACATTTTTTATTACCGCGAAGATCTCTTCTACTCTATTATGTAATTCCTTAATTTGATCTCCTAAGATATTCAAATAGAGATTTGTATAATTATTTTGTTGTAATATACTATTTATATTACTGGTTGTAATTTGCAAAGCATCATTTTCTAATAATTTAGAAAAAGCTGTAAAGTTTATAGTTTTGTGATCATTACCAACAGTAAAAGAACTTTGGGGAGGAAAAACACTCCTTAAAACATCTCCATTTGATAATTTATAAGTTCTTTCTAAAACTGAAATATGATTTTCAAGATATGTCATTACAAACCAAGGAACAAAATGAATAATTTTATTTTGTAAAGTAGTGAATTTATAAAATTCATTTTGAAAATAAGTTTGGTCTTCGATTGAAATATTTTTGAAAAACCATTCTCTAAATAATTTCCATTTTGGAAGATTAAATTCTTTTTTAATTAATTGTCTTGCCTGGGAACCAGGACTAAAATCTATTTTTGGTGTACTCTCCATTAAATATCATCAAAGTTGGCTTCTGAGGGAGTTACATCTGCCTCTTCTATATTTCTAACTGAAGCTGTAGAATTTTCTTCTTCAGTGTTTTTATAAATACCTTTTCCTATATTATCTTTGTTGAGAAGAATTTTTTCAACTTTATCAGAGTATTCTCTAAATTGAGATGTAGAATTTCTAGCAGGAAATTTCTCATGATCATAAGAAGTTGAGGTTCTTGTAGGTATGACTAAATCATCTAAAGGCGATATATAAGACCTAACTGAAGTGCTCCTAGAAATATTATTTCTAGTACTATTTTCTATCATTTTTATAGAAATATCTCCTGTCTGAGATTGGAATATAGTAGAAAAATCATTACTTATTTGGGGTTTCGGTTTAACCGCATTTGTAATTTTCCAAGTATCAGGAAATGGAATTTCATCCCACTTAATTGTTCTTCTAGTGGTTATATTAGATTTACCAAGATTGGTTTCAATTATGACAGTTTCATTCATATTCTTATCCATTATCCTACAATTAGGATTTAAAGTATAAAGAGGTTTAAAATAAACTCTATAACAAACACACATAACTTCTGTTCCATGTTCATAGTCATAACCATGAGTTTTAACATTTAAAGTTAAAGCATCAAGCAAATTAACATCAGTTAAAGATAATTGCAAATTAGGATAAACATTAAAATAAACTGGTCCATGTGCCAGACTAGATTGTATTATTCCCATCAAAGATCTTTTCCAATTAAGATTTCTACCATCACGTAGGGCAGCAATAAAACTTTCTGGTAATCCTACTAAAGTTAACGGTTTAAAAGCAATTTGAACTAATCCTATATGGATAAACTTATGGGTATACCTATAAGGTAGAATATCATTTTCATTCAGTAATCTTATGGTTAATTCATCATTATCAAGAGATATAGACTCTTCTGTAGTCTTAACAATTTGTTTAAGTCCAATTCTTTCAAAAGTACCCATTTTATAAATGGTTCTAGGTTCAATTCTAGGAATAGTCCACTTATTAAGTAGATCTAGGTTCTGAGGAATATCATATTCCTGATTCAAACTATTTTTAATATTTTCATTTTTACGGAAAATATTCATTTTCACACAATAAAGTTTTAATAAAGTTTTAATCATGTGTTAACCCATATAATCACTATATATCTTCTACCTCCATGGCTCTGATACCATTCTGGACCCAGGTACACTCATAACATAAGAAGGGGGAATATAATCTCCCAGATTCATGGAAAAAGACTAGTTGCAGAAAATATTTCAGGAGTGGGTGAATCATCCACATCATCTTCATCAAGAGGAAATCCTCAAACATTTGCAAATATTTTGCAGGATAACGAATATGACGATAACATAAATTATGCTGAAAATAATAAGAAAGAAGTTATACTTCATTTAGAACATTCTGATTTAAAATGGAAGGAGGACCCATGGTTCCTAATGAACAGGTATCTTGATAATACTCAATTTACTGCTACGTCATACAAGCAAAGAAATTTTTATGAAAATTTGCTCAAAGCAACAGAAAGCTGTGAAATTACTCACTTTACTTCTAATGACCAGAAAAGTTATACTTTTAGCAAAATAATTATAAAAAAGATTTTGTCATATCAAGAATGGGGTTTATCAACCTTCAAAGAAAAAGATTATATCTTTTCTGAAAAAAATGTTTCTATTAAATTTAATTACTGGGATTATATCTCAGCATTCGATAAAGTGTTATATTACCAGAATATTAAGAAAAAACATACTTGGTTTATCAAGATATGTGGAGAAGTTTATAAATCTCCTATTCCTAATTGGTTTATTAAATGGTGGTCATATCACGGTCCTTCATATCAAATCCTTCCAGAATCTTGGAAAAAGTTATATTTAGAATGGATAGATTTATCCCCCCAATTGACTCAGCTAATAGCAATACAGAAAGTTGATGAGCTCATAGCCTCCATGCACTTCTTTATAGAATTTTCTATACCTTGGATTTCAAAATGGATTCCAGTTGTAAGTTATACAGAATACAACACACCATGTTTATACAGGATTTCATTCTCAAAATTTTGGGAAAAAATGAATAAAACCGACCCAAATTCGGGAAAGTCATATGGAGCTGAGACTGAAGAATTAATTCAGTCTAAAATATCGACTTATAAGTCAAGAGATACAGAAGAAACTTCTAATCCCTTCCAAGTAATATCTGGAAAGTTAAAAATGAAGAAACAAGATTTGTCGAAAGCCGAAATTATTAAGGCATATATGGAAGCCATGAGAAAAGATATCCAAAAGAATTTCAAAGAATTCAAAGAAGAAGATTCAAAATCAGATACAACAATGACGTCTGGAGATCTAGCTGGAGAAGCCCAGGACCCATATGAAGATTATGATGCTGAAGAATTAGCAACAGCATATGAGCTGGAAACATTATTTGATAATATCAAAAAGGGTAAACAGTAAGTGTCGGCAGATGAAGACAATTGAAGATTATTCAAGATTCCTACATAGGGTAACTTTTAATAAAGCAGGAGACATAGCTTTTGAAAAAAGACATAGCTTTTGGAAAAGATAATCACGGGTGGTTCAGTGCTCTAAATAGTAAAAAATCATATTGAAGAAAATTTTCAGGTCCGGAATAGCCAGGCTCTATAAAAGGCAGACATTAGCTGCTTAGGAAATCATCTTTCCACTACCGCTCTACTACCGCTCTACTACTACTACTACTACTACTCCCCTTGTAATAAAAATTTTATATTTCAGTTTTTAAATTTCAGTTTGTAAAATCTTGTAACATATTGAAGAATTAAATAAAGCTTGGTTTGAAGTTTATTCTGAGGTATTCCTTTTACTTTTCTGTTTTAAATTTTTATATTTATGTGTTATATTTAGCCTAATGATAGGCTAAATACTCTTTAATCATGTGTTGAACCATATATTGCTATGTATCAGAAACCCCATGTGTTCAAAGTATTATTTTGTACATGGGTCATGAATAATATAAGAAATTAGGATTATGGTTAAGTGAATATTTCTGGCAAGAATAATCTTGTGAATTCATAAGTAAATATCCTTGCCCCTCTCTTGCCGTATGAAGGCGCTTTCTTGGGCTTTTTGATATTGAACATGAATTTATTTAAGATTATTATTTGACGGATTTATTTTCTTGAAAAACTTATTCCAATTTAATCCTAAAGCCTTATGTTATGAGTGTACCTGGGTCCAGAATGGTATCAGAGCCATGGAGGTAGAAGATATATAGTGATTATATGGGTTAACACATGATTAAAACTTTATTAAAACTTTATTGTGTGAAAATGAATATTTTCCGTAAAAATGAAAATATTAAAAATAGTTTGAATCAGGAATATGATATTCCTCAGAACCTAGATCTACTTAATAAGTGGACTATTCCTAGAATTGAACCTAGAACCATTTATAAAATGGGTACTTTTGAAAGAATTGGACTTAAACAAATTGTTAAGACTACAGAAGAGTCTATATCTCTTGATAATGATGAATTAACCATAAGATTACTGAATGAAAATGATATTCTACCTTATAGGTATACCCATAAGTTTATCCATATAGGATTAGTTCAAATTGCTTTTAAACCGTTAACTTTAGTAGGATTACCAGAAAGTTTTATTGCTGCCCTACGTGATGGTAGAAATCTTAATTGGAAAAGATCTTTGATGGGAATAATACAATCTAGTCTGGCACATGGACCAGTTTATTTTAATGTTTATCCTAATTTGCAATTATCTTTAACTGATGTTAATTTGCTTGATGCTTTAACTTTAAATGTTAAAACTCATGGTTATGACTATGAACATGGAACAGAAGTTATGTGTGTTTGTTATAGAGTTTATTTTAAACCTCTTTATACTTTAAATCCTAATTGTAGGATAATGGATAAGAATATGAATGAAACTGTCATAATTGAAACCAATCTTGGTAAATCTAATATAACCACTAGAAGAACAATTAAGTGGGATGAAATTCCATTTCCTGATACTTGGAAAATTACAAATGCGGTTAAACCGAAACCCCAAATAAGTAATGATTTTTCTACTATATTCCAATCTCAGACAGGAGATATTTCTATAAAAATGATAGAAAATAGTACTAGAAATAATATTTCTAGGAGCACTTCAGTTAGGTCTTATATATCGCCTTTAGATGATTTAGTCATACCTACAAGAACCTCAACTTCTTATGATCATGAGAAATTTCCTGCTAGAAATTCTACATCTCAATTTAGAGAATACTCTGATAAAGTTGAAAAAATTCTTCTCAACAAAGATAATATAGGAAAAGGTATTTATAAAAACACTGAAGAAGAAAATTCTACAGCTTCAGTTAGAAATATAGAAGAGGCAGATGTAACTCCCTCAGAAGCCAACTTTGATGATATTTAATGGAGAGTACACCAAAAATAGATTTTAGTCCTGGTTCCCAGGCAAGACAATTAATTAAAAAAGAATTTAATCTTCCAAAATGGAAATTATTTAGAGAATGGTTTTTCAAAAATATTTCAATCGAAGACCAAACTTATTTTCAAAATGAATTTTATAAATTCACTACTTTACAAAATAAAATTATTCATTTTGTTCCTTGGTTTGTAATGACATATCTTGAAAATCATATTTCAGTTTTAGAAAGAACTTATAAATTATCAAATGGAGATGTTTTAAGGAGTGTTTTTCCTCCCCAAAGTTCTTTTACTGTTGGTAATGATCACAAAACTATAAACTTTACAGCTTTTTCTAAATTATTAGAAAATGATGCTTTGCAAATTACAACCAGTAATATAAATAGTATATTACAACAAAATAATTATACAAATCTCTATTTGAATATCTTAGGAGATCAAATTAAGGAATTACATAATAGAGTAGAAGAGATCTTCGCGGTAATAAAAAATGTTAAACCGATGATAGATTTGGATGATAAGCCCATTAATGGAATCGTTTCTACTTCTCATTTGCAACCACCACCTGAAATAACAGATTTTAAATTAAAATCGCATAAAGAACTAGAAAAATTTCTAGAAGAAAAATTTAAGGGATTAAAATTAAATACTTTAAATTATGAGTTTACGGAAGGAATGAGTAGAGATAACTACAAAGAAAAAATTAATGATGAGATAAATAAAATAGAGAAATTTGCTGATAGGCCTACTCAACGTTTATATTACTATAGGAGACCTTCCCCTATGGACACGTTGCATGAAGAACAAGAATATACTGTTAATAATAGTTATAATGGGAAAAATATTTATGAATGGAATTTAGATGGTTATACTGAAAAACAGATCTATACTTTAGCTCATAGGATGCTTATGTATAGTACTATTTGCAAAAGTAATAATAATAGTGATAGCACTGTTGCTAAAATGATTGTTGCAGGATTTACTGGCCAACTTAAAGGTTGGTGGGATAACTATTTATCTGAAACTAGTAAATTAGATATTTACAGAACTGTTAAACAGGAAAATGGTCAAAATGTTGAAAATGCTGTTTATACACTTATAGTGACCATTCTAGAACACTTTACTGGAAGAATTTCCGATAATAGTGAAAATATAAGAACTATGTTACAAAATCTAAGATGTAAGACTCTTACAGATTTTAGATGGTATAAGGATACTTTCCTTAGTAGAGTCATGGAATTACCTGAGTGTAATAACTCTCACTGGAAATCTAAATTTATAGATGGATTGCCTAACCTATTTGCTGAAAGAGTTAGGAAGAATCTAAGAAAAGATAGGATTAATATACCCTATGAAGATTATACTTATGGTAAGCTAATAGGTACTTGTATTCAAGAAGGATTATCTTTATGTAATGAGATTAAATTAAATCAACAGGTTAAGAGACAGAACCTAAATGAAAAAGGTCAATTAGGACAATTTTGTAATCAATTTGGTATGGATATTCCTACTACTTCTAGAAAAGGGAAGACCTATAAGTTTAATTCAGGAGCTGATAATGTTTCTCACCATAAGAAAAGGAGACATCTCTCTAAAAAGAAAATAGAACAAAAGAATAAGAAAAAAGAGGAAAGAGCTTCAAATAAGAAGAAAATTGTTTGTTATAAATGTGGTAGAATAGGTCATTACGCTAATAGGTGTAAAATGAAGAAAAAGATAAATGAATTAAAGATTGATGAATCTATGAAAGAGAATTTAGAAAAATTACTTATAAATTCTGAATCTGAACCTGAAGAATCTCAGGATAGTGATAATGATTCCAGTAATAATTCTTCTGAAGATATTGATGTGTTAGAAGAAGAAGAAATAGCTTCTCAGGATTCTAGTTATTGTTGTGATTCTTGTGCACAAGGAGGAACTTGTGAAATTCATGGAGAGAGAGAGGACTATTATAAAGTCTTGTCTCAATTTAGAAATATGAATTTAAATGTTTTAACTTCAGGAAATATGTTAGAATTCCTAAAGCAGATTAAAGATCCAGACTTAAGGATAAAACTTATAGATCAGATGCAAGTAGAGGACATTCCTTCAACTAGTAAAGATTCTGAGAGGATACAACCTACTATACCTATTAGTTCTACTGAACCTTATAGTATGAATAAAGTTTATCAACTTTTGAAAGAAAGACAGAACATAGAAATACCTACTTCTGTTAATGATCTCAATAAGGAGATAAAGAATTTAAGAATAGAGATTTCAAATTTAAAAACTAATAACCAAAAATTAGAAGAGAGAATTACTCGTCTTGAGATGGTTAAACATATAGGTTCGAATGTGGAATTTGGACCTAATGAGTTTGATGAAAATATTATTCAAGATAATTTCTTGTCTAACCTTAATATGGTGATGTCGCAAAAATGGTTTATAAAAATTACACTTCTTATAGATAATCATTTTAGAAAAGAAGTTGTAGCTCTTGTTGATAGTGGAGCTGATATGAATGTTATACAAGAAGGAATTATTCCTACTAGATATTTTCATAAAACTACTAATTCTCTTAGTCATGCTGGAGGAGAAAAATTAGATATAAAGTTTAAAATTCCTTTAGCTTATATTTGCAAAGATAAGATTTGTATTCCTACAAGTTTTTTGCTTGTTAAAAATATTACTAACCAAGTTATACTTGGAACCCCTTTTATTGATCAGATTTATCCTTTAACTAGAGTTGATAATTCAGGAATTACAGGGACTTTTGAAGGAAAAAAGATAACTTTTAAATTTATTACTAGGCCATTTCCTAAACTTTTACATGAATTGAAAGATTTACTTGATCATAAAGTTTCTCATTTAAACTATTTAAAGCAAGAAGTAAGTATTCTTACTATTGAAGAAAAACTTCAAAGTCATACTTTGCAAGAAAAAATAAAATTAATTTATAATAAATTATCTTTAGAAGTTTGTAATGATCATCCTAATGCTTTTTGGGAAAGAAAAAGACATATTGTTGAGCTTCCTTATGAGGAGGATTTTGATGAGAGGAAAATTCCTACTAAAGCTAGACCGTGTCAAATGAATTCTGAATATTTAGAATTATGTAAAAAAGAAATTGAGTCCTTATTACAAAAGGGTTTAATAAAACCTTCTAATTCACCTTGGTCTTGTACAGCCTTTTATGTTAATAAACATAGTGAACAAGAGAGAGGAGCCCCTAGGCTAGTTATAAATTATAAACCTTTGAATAAAGTTTTAAAATGGATTAGACATCCTATTCCTAATAAGAAAGATCTTTTAGATAGACTATATGATGCTATCATATTTTCTAAATTTGATTTAAAATCAGGATATTGGCAAATTCAAATTAGTGAAAAAGACCAATATAAAACTGCTTTTAATGTTCCTTTTGGACATTATGAATGGAAAGTTATGCCATTTGGTTTGAAAAATGCCCCTTCTGAATTTCAGAAAATTATGAATGATATTTTCATACATTATAGTGATTTTATAATTGTTTATATTGATGATATTTTAGTATTTTCAAAAACTATTGAAAATCATTTTAAACATTTAGATATATTTAAAAAAGTTGTTATTCAACATGGTTTGGTTATTTCTAAACCAAAGATGTCTATTTTTCAAACTAATATTAGATTTCTTGGTCATAATATTGAAAAGGGAAAAATTATTCCTATAAATAGAAGTATAGAATTTGCTTCTAAATTTCCTGATGTTATTACGGATAAAACCCAACTCCAAAGATTTCTAGGAAGTTTAAATTATATTTCGTCTTATTACAAAGATTTAGCTACTGATGCAGCCGTTTTATATGATAGACTTAAAAAGTCCCCTACTCCTTGGACAGATGTCCATACTAATGCTGTTAAGTTAATTAAGAGTAAAGTGAAATCACTTCCTTGTTTAATGCTTGCAAATCCCACTTGGGAAAAAATTATTGAAACTGATGCTTCTGACATAGGTTTTGGAGGAGTTTTAAAGCAAATATGCCCTACTACTAAACAAATATTTTTAGTTAGATTTCATTCTGGAAAATGGAATAATAGCCAGAAAAATTATGCTACTATTGCTAAAGAAATTCTTGCCATTCTTAAATGTGTTTTAAAGTTCCAAGATGATTTATATAATCAAAAGTTTAAAATTTTTACTGATTGCAAATCTGCTAAATATATGTTTAATAAAGATTTTAAACATGATGTTTCCAAACAAATGTTTGCTAGGTGGCAGGCTCATTTAGCCCCTTTTGATTTTGAAATTTATTATAAAAAGGGAGAAGATAATCATCTTCCTGATTTTCTGACCCGTGAATATTTACAGGAAAATTAATGACAGAACCAGAAGATGAAGAGGTCATGGACCTTATTGTTGATGGATTGAAAGATGAATATTGCCTTACTGATAGTAGTGAACCAGTTTATCTTAGAGATGGTCTGATTGGTCAAGGACATCCTTGTGTGAATACTCTTAATAAGAGTAATTTTATATCAAATAAAAGAAATGTTAGACAGATTAAGAATGCTATAGAAAGATTTGAGGGAGAAATTAGTGAAGCTAAAAATAATAGCAGGGTTTCAGAGGAAAATAAGGCCCAATTAATATTATTTTATAGAAACCTTATATGGTATTGTCAGCATAAATTGCTAAAACTTCAAGGATTTTATAAATGAATGATCCCCATTTAAGTAAGTCTGAAAAGATTTCATTAAAAAGGAATATTTCCTATCTTAGAAATAAAATTGATATTTGTAAAGATAATATATCTTTCATTGATAAATTCCCTCATTTATTTTGTGGTAATCATATTGCTGCTAAAGAAAAATATAAAAATGATATTATTGAATATCAACATAGATTATTAAGAATTAACAATTTTTATAAATGACTTTTCAGGTAATGTTACCTCGGGACTACAGAGGCAGACCTCCAAATTATAGAGGTCGAGGAGGAAGGGGGAATATAATCTCTTTATATGGGTTAACACATGATTAAAACTTTATTAAAACTTTATTGTGTGAAAATGAATATTTTCCGTAAAAATGAAAATATTAAAAATAGTTTGAATCAGGAATATGATATTCCTCAGAACCTAGATCTACTTAATAAGTGGACTATTCCTAGAATTGAACCTAGAACCATTTATAAAATGGGTACTTTTGAAAGAATTGGACTTAAACAAATTGTTAAGACTACAGAAGAGTCTATATCTCTTGATAATGATGAATTAACCATAAGATTACTGAATGAAAATGATATTCTACCTTATAGGTATACCCATAAGTTTATCCATATAGGATTAGTTCAAATTGCTTTTAAACCGTTAACTTTAGTAGGATTACCAGAAAGTTTTATTGCTGCCCTACGTGATGGTAGAAATCTTAATTGGAAAAAATCTTTGATGGGAATAATACAATCTAGTCTGGCACATGGACCAGTTTATTTTAATGTTTATCCTAATTTGCAATTATCTTTAACTGATGTTAATTTGCTTGATGCTTTAACTTTAAATGTTAAAACTCATGGTTATGACTATGAACATGGAACAGAAGTTATGTGTGTTTGTTATAGAGTTTATTTTAAACCTCTTTATACTTTAAATCCTAATTGTAGGATAATGGATAAGAATATGAATGAAACTGTCATAATTGAAACCAATCTTGGTAAATCTAATATAACCACTAGAAGAACAATTAAGTGGGATGAAATTCCATTTCCTGATACTTGGAAAATTACAAATGCGGTTAAACCGAAACCCCAAATAAGTAATGATTTTTCTACTATATTCCAATCTCAGACAGGAGATATTTCTATAAAAATGATAGAAAATAGTACTAGAAATAATATTTCTAGGAGCACTTCAGTTAGGTCTTATATATCGCCTTTAGATGATTTAGTCATACCTACAAGAACCTCAACTTCTTATGATCATGAGAAATTTCCTGCTAGAAATTCTACATCTCAATTTAGAGAATACTCTGATAAAGTTGAAAAAATTCTTCTCAACAAAGATAATATAGGAAAAGGTATTTATAAAAACACTGAAGAAGAAAATTCTACAGCTTCAGTTAGAAATATAGAAGAGGCAGATGTAACTCCCTCAGAAGCCAACTTTGATGATATTTAATGGAGAGTACACCAAAAATAGATTTTAGTCCTGGTTCCCAGGCAAGACAATTAATTAAAAAAGAATTTAATCTTCCAAAATGGAAATTATTTAGAGAATGGTTTTTCAAAAATATTTCAATCGAAGACCAAACTTATTTTCAAAATGAATTTTATAAATTCACTACTTTACAAAATAAAATTATTCATTTTGTTCCTTGGTTTGTAATGACATATCTTGAAAATCATATTTCAGTTTTAGAAAGAACTTATAAATTATCAAATGGAGATGTTTTAAGGAGTGTTTTTCCTCCCCAAAGTTCTTTTACTGTTGGTAATGATCACAAAACTATAAACTTTACAGCTTTTTCTAAATTATTAGAAAATGATGCTTTGCAAATTACAACCAGTAATATAAATAGTATATTACAACAAAATAATTATACAAATCTCTATTTGAATATCTTAGGAGATCAAATTAAGGAATTACATAATAGAGTAGAAGAGATCTTCGCGGTAATAAAAAATGTTAAACCGATGATAGATTTGGATGATAAGCCCATTAATGGAATCGTTTCTACTTCTCATTTGCAACCACCACCTGAAATAACAGATTTTAAATTAAAATCGCATAAAGAACTAGAAAAATTTCTAGAAGAAAAATTTAAGGGATTAAAATTAAATACTTTAAATTATGAGTTTACGGAAGGAATGAGTAGAGATAACTACAAAGAAAAAATTAATGATGAGATAAATAAAATAGAGAAATTTGCTGATAGGCCTACTCAACGTTTATATTACTATAGGAGACCTTCCCCTATGGACACGTTGCATGAAGAACAAGAATATACTGTTAATAATAGTTATAATGGGAAAAATATTTATGAATGGAATTTAGATGGTTATACTGAAAAACAGATCTATACTTTAGCTCATAGGATGCTTATGTATAGTACTATTTGCAAAAGTAATAATAATAGTGATAGCACTGTTGCTAAAATGATTGTTGCAGGATTTACTGGCCAACTTAAAGGTTGGTGGGATAACTATTTATCTGAAACTAGTAAATTAGATATTTACAGAACTGTTAAACAGGAAAATGGTCAAAATGTTGAAAATGCTGTTTATACACTTATAGTGACCATTCTAGAACACTTTACTGGAAGAATTTCCGATAATAGTGAAAATATAAGAACTATGTTACAAAATCTAAGATGTAAGACTCTTACAGATTTTAGATGGTATAAGGATACTTTCCTTAGTAGAGTCATGGAATTACCTGAGTGTAATAACTCTCACTGGAAATCTAAATTTATAGATGGATTGCCTAACCTATTTGCTGAAAGAGTTAGGAAGAATCTAAGAAAAGATAGGATTAATATACCCTATGAAGATTATACTTATGGTAAGCTAATAGGTACTTGTATTCAAGAAGGATTATCTTTATGTAATGAGATTAAATTAAATCAACAGGTTAAGAGACAGAACCTAAATGAAAAAGGTCAATTAGGACAATTTTGTAATCAATTTGGTATGGATATTCCTACTACTTCTAGAAAAGGGAAGACCTATAAGTTTAATTCAGGAGCTGATAATGTTTCTCACCATAAGAAAAGGAGACATCTCTCTAAAAAGAAAATAGAACAAAAGAATAAGAAAAAAGAGGAAAGAGCTTCAAATAAGAAGAAAATTGTTTGTTATAAATGTGGTAGAATAGGTCATTACGCTAATAGGTGTAAAATGAAGAAAAAGATAAATGAATTAAAGATTGATGAATCTATGAAAGAGAATTTAGAAAAATTACTTATAAATTCTGAATCTGAACCTGAAGAATCTCAGGATAGTGATAATGATTCCAGTAATAATTCTTCTGAAGATATTGATGTGTTAGAAGAAGAAGAAATAGCTTCTCAGGATTCTAGTTATTGTTGTGATTCTTGTGCACAAGGAGGAACTTGTGAAATTCATGGAGAG
The DNA here is from genome assembly GCA_038501285.1 of Penstemon eatonii. Classification (NCBI taxonomy): domain Eukaryota; kingdom Viridiplantae; phylum Streptophyta; class Magnoliopsida; order Lamiales; family Plantaginaceae; genus Penstemon; species Penstemon eatonii. The sequence goes on along the minus strand of CM076708.1, from coordinate 1,975,834 downwards.
AGAGAGGACTATTATAAAGTCTTGTCTCAATTTAGAAATATGAATTTAAATGTTTTAACTTCAGGAAATATGTTAGAATTCCTAAAGCAGATTAAAGATCCAGACTTAAGGATAAAACTTATAGATCAGATGCAAGTAGAGGACATTCCTTCAACTAGTAAAGATTCTGAGAGGATACAACCTACTATACCTATTAGTTCTACTGAACCTTATAGTATGAATAAAGTTTATCAACTTTTGAAAGAAAGACAGAACATAGAAATACCTACTTCTGTTAATGATCTCAATAAGGAGATAAAGAATTTAAGAATAGAGATTTCAAATTTAAAAACTAATAACCAAAAATTAGAAGAGAGAATTACTCGTCTTGAGATGGTTAAACATATAGGTTCGAATGTGGAATTTGGACCTAATGAGTTTGATGAAAATATTATTCAAGATAATTTCTTGTCTAACCTTAATATGGTGATGTCGCAAAAATGGTTTATAAAAATTACACTTCTTATAGATAATCATTTTAGAAAAGAAGTTGTAGCTCTTGTTGATAGTGGAGCTGATATGAATGTTATACAAGAAGGAATTATTCCTACTAGATATTTTCATAAAACTACTAATTCTCTTAGTCATGCTGGAGGAGAAAAATTAGATATAAAGTTTAAAATTCCTTTAGCTTATATTTGCAAAGATAAGATTTGTATTCCTACAAGTTTTTTGCTTGTTAAAAATATTACTAACCAAGTTATACTTGGAACCCCTTTTATTGATCAGATTTATCCTTTAACTAGAGTTGATAATTCAGGAATTACAGGGACTTTTGAAGGAAAAAAGATAACTTTTAAATTTATTACTAGGCCATTTCCTAAACTTTTACATGAATTGAAAGATTTACTTGATCATAAAGTTTCTCATTTAAACTATTTAAAGCAAGAAGTAAGTATTCTTACTATTGAAGAAAAACTTCAAAGTCATACTTTGCAAGAAAAAATAAAATTAATTTATAATAAATTATCTTTAGAAGTTTGTAATGATCATCCTAATGCTTTTTGGGAAAGAAAAAGACATATTGTTGAGCTTCCTTATGAGGAGGATTTTGATGAGAGGAAAATTCCTACTAAAGCTAGACCGTGTCAAATGAATTCTGAATATTTAGAATTATGTAAAAAAGAAATTGAGTCCTTATTACAAAAGGGTTTAATAAAACCTTCTAATTCACCTTGGTCTTGTACAGCCTTTTATGTTAATAAACATAGTGAACAAGAGAGAGGAGCCCCTAGGCTAGTTATAAATTATAAACCTTTGAATAAAGTTTTAAAATGGATTAGACATCCTATTCCTAATAAGAAAGATCTTTTAGATAGACTATATGATGCTATCATATTTTCTAAATTTGATTTAAAATCAGGATATTGGCAAATTCAAATTAGTGAAAAAGACCAATATAAAACTGCTTTTAATGTTCCTTTTGGACATTATGAATGGAAAGTTATGCCATTTGGTTTGAAAAATGCCCCTTCTGAATTTCAGAAAATTATGAATGATATTTTCATACATTATAGTGATTTTATAATTGTTTATATTGATGATATTTTAGTATTTTCAAAAACTATTGAAAATCATTTTAAACATTTAGATATATTTAAAAAAGTTGTTATTCAACATGGTTTGGTTATTTCTAAACCAAAGATGTCTATTTTTCAAACTAATATTAGATTTCTTGGTCATAATATTGAAAAGGGAAAAATTATTCCTATAAATAGAAGTATAGAATTTGCTTCTAAATTTCCTGATGTTATTACGGATAAAACCCAACTCCAAAGATTTCTAGGAAGTTTAAATTATATTTCGTCTTATTACAAAGATTTAGCTACTGATGCAGCCGTTTTATATGATAGACTTAAAAAGTCCCCTACTCCTTGGACAGATGTCCATACTAATGCTGTTAAGTTAATTAAGAGTAAAGTGAAATCACTTCCTTGTTTAATGCTTGCAAATCCCACTTGGGAAAAAATTATTGAAACTGATGCTTCTGACATAGGTTTTGGAGGAGTTTTAAAGCAAATATGCCCTACTACTAAACAAATATTTTTAGTTAGATTTCATTCTGGAAAATGGAATAATAGCCAGAAAAATTATGCTACTATTGCTAAAGAAATTCTTGCCATTCTTAAATGTGTTTTAAAGTTCCAAGATGATTTATATAATCAAAAGTTTAAAATTTTTACTGATTGCAAATCTGCTAAATATATGTTTAATAAAGATTTTAAACATGATGTTTCCAAACAAATGTTTGCTAGGTGGCAGGCTCATTTAGCCCCTTTTGATTTTGAAATTTATTATAAAAAGGGAGAAGATAATCATCTTCCTGATTTTCTGACCCGTGAATATTTACAGGAAAATTAATGACAGAACCAGAAGATGAAGAGGTCATGGACCTTATTGTTGATGGATTGAAAGATGAATATTGCCTTACTGATAGTAGTGAACCAGTTTATCTTAGAGATGGTCTGATTGGTCAAGGACATCCTTGTGTGAATACTCTTAATAAGAGTAATTTTATATCAAATAAAAGAAATGTTAGACAGATTAAGAATGCTATAGAAAGATTTGAGGGAGAAATTAGTGAAGCTAAAAATAATAGCAGGGTTTCAGAGGAAAATAAGGCCCAATTAATATTATTTTATAGAAACCTTATATGGTATTGTCAGCATAAATTGCTAAAACTTCAAGGATTTTATAAATGAATGATCCCCATTTAAGTAAGTCTGAAAAGATTTCATTAAAAAGGAATATTTCCTATCTTAGAAATAAAATTGATATTTGTAAAGATAATATATCTTTCATTGATAAATTCCCTCATTTATTTTGTGGTAATCATATTGCTGCTAAAGAAAAATATAAAAATGATATTATTGAATATCAACATAGATTATTAAGAATTAACAATTTTTATAAATGACTTTTCAGGTAATGTTACCTCGGGACTACAGAGGCAGACCTCCAAATTATAGAGGTCGAGGAGGAAGGGGGAATATAATCTCCCAGATTCATGGAAAAAGACTAGTTGCAGAAAATATTTCAGGAGTGGGTGAATCATCCACATCATCTTCATCAAGAGGAAATCCTCAAACATTTGCAAATATTTTGCAGGATAACGAATATGACGATAACATAAATTATGCTGAAAATAATAAGAAAGAAGTTATACTTCATTTAGAACATTCTGATTTAAAATGGAAGGAGGACCCATGGTTCCTAATGAACAGGTATCTTGATAATACTCAATTTACTGCTACGTCATACAAGCAAAGAAATTTTTATGAAAATTTGCTCAAAGCAACAGAAAGCTGTGAAATTACTCACTTTACTTCTAATGACCAGAAAAGTTATACTTTTAGCAAAATAATTATAAAAAAGATTTTGTCATATCAAGAATGGGGTTTATCAACCTTCAAAGAAAAAGATTATATCTTTTCTGAAAAAAATGTTTCTATTAAATTTAATTACTGGGATTATATCTCAGCATTCGATAAAGTGTTATATTACCAGAATATTAAGAAAAAACATACTTGGTTTATCAAGATATGTGGAGAAGTTTATAAATCTCCTATTCCTAATTGGTTTATTAAATGGTGGTCATATCACGGTCCTTCATATCAAATCCTTCCAGAATCTTGGAAAAAGTTATATTTAGAATGGATAGATTTATCCCCCCAATTGACTCAGCTAATAGCAATACAGAAAGTTGATGAGCTCATAGCCTCCATGCACTTCTTTATAGAATTTTCTATACCTTGGATTTCAAAATGGATTCCAGTTGTAAGTTATACAGAATACAACACACCATGTTTATACAGGATTTCATTCTCAAAATTTTGGGAAAAAATGAATAAAACCGACCCAAATTCGGGAAAGTCATATGGAGCTGAGACTGAAGAATTAATTCAGTCTAAAATATCGACTTATAAGTCAAGAGATACAGAAGAAACTTCTAATCCCTTCCAAGTAATATCTGGAAAGTTAAAAATGAAGAAACAAGATTTGTCGAAAGCCGAAATTATTAAGGCATATATGGAAGCCATGAGAAAAGATATCCAAAAGAATTTCAAAGAATTCAAAGAAGAAGATTCAAAATCAGATACAACAATGACGTCTGGAGATCTAGCTGGAGAAGCCCAGGACCCATATGAAGATTATGATGCTGAAGAATTAGCAACAGCATATGAGCTGGAAACATTATTTGATAATATCAAAAAGGGTAAACAGTAAGTGTCGGCAGATGAAGACAATTGAAGATTATTCAAGATTCCTACATAGGGTAACTTTTAATAAAGCAGGAGACATAGCTTTTGGAAAAGATAATCACGGGTGGTTCAGTGCTCTAAATAGTAAAAAATCATATTGAAGAAAATTTTCAGGTCCGGAATAGCCAGGCTCTATAAAAGGCAGACATTAGCTGCTTAGGAAATCATCTTTCCACTACCGCTCTACTACCGCTCTACTACTACTACTACTACTACTCCCCTTGTAATAAAAATTTTATATTTCAGTTTTTAAATTTCAGTTTGTAAAATCTTGTAACATATTGAAGAATTAAATAAAGCTTGGTTTGAAGTTTATTCTGAGGTATTCCTTTTACTTTTCTGTTTTAAATTTTTATATTTATGTGTTATATTTAGCCTAATGATAGGCTAAATACTCTTTAATCATGTGTTGAACCATATATTGCTATGTATCAGAAACCCCATGTGTTCAAAGTATTATTTTGTACATGGGTCATGAATAATATAAGAAATTAGGATTATGGTTAAGTGAATATTTCTGGCAAGAATAATCTTGTGAATTCATAAGTAAATATCCTTGCCCCTCTCTTGCCGTATGAAGGCGCTTTCTTGGGCTTTTTGATATTGAACATGAATTTATTTAAGATTATTATTTGACGGATTTATTTTCTTGAAAAACTTATTCCAATTTAATCCTAAAGCCTTAATTTAATCCTAAAGCCTTATGTTATGAGTGTACCTGGGTCCAGAATGGTATCAGAGCCATGGAGGTAGAAGATATATAGTGATTATATGGGTTAACACATGATTAAAACCTTATTAAAACTTTATTGTGTGAAAATGAATATTTTCCGTAAAAATGAAAATATTAAAAATAGTTTGAATCAGGAATATGATATTCCTCAGAACCTAGATCTACTTAATAAGTGGACTATTCCTAGAATTGAACCTAGAACCATTTATAAAATGGGTACTTTTGAAAGAATTGGACTTAAACAAATTGTTAAGACTACAGAAGAGTCTATATCTCTTGATAATGATGAATTAACCATAAGATTACTGAATGAAAATGATATTCTACCTTATAGGTATACCCATAAGTTTATCCATATAGGATTAGTTCAAATTGCTTTTAAACCGTTAACTTTAGTAGGATTACCAGAAAGTTTTATTGCTGCCCTACGTGATGGTAGAAATCTTAATTGGAAAAGATCTTTGATGGGAATAATACAATCTAGTCTGGCACATGGACCAGTTTATTTTAATGTTTATCCTAATTTGCAATTATCTTTAACTGATGTTAATTTGCTTGATGCTTTAACTTTAAATGTTAAAACTCATGGTTATGACTATGAACATGGAACAGAAGTTATGTGTGTTTGTTATAGAGTTTATTTTAAACCTCTTTATACTTTAAATCCTAATTGTAGGATAATGGATAAGAATATGAATGAAACTGTCATAATTGAAACCAATCTTGGTAAATCTAATATAACCACTAGAAGAACAATTAAGTGGGATGAAATTCCATTTCCTGATACTTGGAAAATTACAAATGCGGTTAAACCGAAACCCCAAATAAGTAATGATTTTTCTACTATATTCCAATCTCAGACAGGAGATATTTCTATAAAAATGATAGAAAATAGTACTAGAAATAATATTTCTAGGAGCACTTCAGTTAGGTCTTATATATTGCCTTTAGATGATTTAGTCATACCTACAAGAACCTCAACTTCTTATGATCATGAGAAATTTCCTGCTAGAAATTCTACATCTCAATTTAGAGAATACTCTGATAAAGTTGAAAAAATTCTTCTCAACAAAGATAATATAGGAAAAGGTATTTATAAAAACACTGAAGAAGAAAATTCTACAGCTTCAGTTAGAAATATAGAAGAGGCAGATGTAACTCCCTCAGAAGCCAACTTTGATGATATTTAATGGATAGTACACCAAAAATAGATTTTAGTCCTGGTTCCCAGGCAAGACAATTAATTAAAAAAGAATTTAATCTTCCAAAATGGAAATTATTTAGAGAATGGTTTTTCAAAAATATTTCAATCGAAGACCAAACTTATTTTCAAAATGAATTTTATAAATTCACTACTTTACAAAATAAAATTATTCATTTTGTTCCTTGGTTTGTAATGACATATCTTGAAAATCATATTTCAGTTTTAGAAAGAACTTATAAATTATCAAATGGAGATGTTTTAAGGAGTGTTTTTCCTCCCCAAAGTTCTTTTACTGTTGGTAATGATCACAAAACTATAAACTTTACAGCTTTTTCTAAATTATTAGAAAATGATGCTTTGCAAATTACAACCAGTAATATAAATAGTATATTACAACAAAATAATTATACAAATCTCTATTTGAATATCTTAGGAGATCAAATTAAGGAATTACATAATAGAGTAGAAGAGATCTTCGCGGTAATAAAAAATGTTAAACCGATGATAGATTTGGATGATAAGCCCATTAATGGAATCGTTTCTACTTCTCATTTGCAACCACCACCTGAAATAACAGATTTTAAATTAAAATCGCATAAAGAACTAGAAAAATTTCTAGAAGAAAAATTTAAGGGATTAAAATTAAATACTTTAAATTATGAGTTTACGGAAGGAATGAGTAGAGATAACTACAAAGAAAAAATTAATGATGAGATAAATAAAATAGAGAAATTTGCTGATAGGCCTACTCAACGTTTATATTACTATAGGAGACCTTCCCCTATGGACACGTTGCATGAAGAACAAGAATATACTGTTAATAATAGTTATAATGGGAAAAATATTTATGAATGGAATTTAGATGGTTATACTGAAAAACAGATTTATACTTTAGCTCATAGGATGCTTATGTATAGTACTATTTGCAAAAGTAATAATAATAGTGATAGCACTGTTGCTAAAATGATTGTTGCAGGATTTACTGGCCAACTTAAAGGTTGGTGGGATAACTATTTATCTGAAACTAGTAAATTAGATATTTACAGAACTGTTAAACAGGAAAATGGTCAAAATGTTGAAAATGCTGTTTATACACTTATAGTGACCATTCTAGAACACTTTACTGGAAGAATTTCCGATAATAGTGAAAATATAAGAACTATGTTACAAAATCTAAGATGTAAGACTCTTACAGATTTTAGATGGTATAAGGATACTTTCCTTAGTAGAGTCATGGAATTACCTGAGTGTAATAACTCTCACTGGAAATCTAAATTTATAGATGGATTGCCTAACCTATTTGCTGAAAGAGTTAGGAAGAATCTAAGAAAAGATAGGATTAATATACCCTATGAAGATTATACTTATGGTAAGCTAATAGGTACTTGTATTCAAGAAGGATTATCTTTATGTAATGAGATTAAATTAAATCAACAGGTTAAGAGACAGAACCTAAATGAAAAAGGTCAATTAGGACAATTTTGTAATCAATTTGGTATGGATATTCCTACTACTTCTAGAAAAGGGAAGACCTATAAGTTTAATTCAGGAGCTGATAATGTTTCTCACCATAAGAAAAGGAGACATCTCTCTAAAAAGAAAATAGAACAAAAGAATAAGAAAAAAGAGGAAAGAGCTTCAAATAAGAAGAAAATTGTTTGTTATAAATGTGGTAGAATAGGTCATTACGCTAATAGGTGTAAAATGAAGAAAAAGATAAATGAATTAAAGATTGATGAATCTATGAAAGAGAATTTAGAAAAATTACTTATAAATTCTGAATCTGAACCTGAAGAATCTCAGGATAGTGATAATGATTCCAGTAATAATTCTTCTGAAGATATTGATGTGTTAGAAGAAGAAGAAATAGCTTCTCAGGATTCTAGTTATTGTTGTGATTCTTGTGCACAAGGAGGAACTTGTGAAATTCATGGAGAGAGAGAGGACTATTATAAAGTCTTGTCTCAATTTAGAAATATGAATTTAAATGTTTTAACTTCAGGAAATATGTTAGAATTCCTAAAGCAGATTAAAGATCCAGACTTAAGGATAAAACTTATAGATCAGATGCAAGTAGAGGACATTCCTTCAACTAGTAAAGATTCTGAGAGGATACAACCTACTATACCTATTAGTTCTACTGAACCTTATAGTATGAATAAAGTTTATCAACTTTTGAAAGAAAGACAGAACATAGAAATACCTACTCCTGTTAATGATCTCAATAAGGAGATAAAGAATTTAAGAATAGAGATTTCAAATTTAAAAACTAATAACCAAAAATTAGAAGAGAGAATTACTCGTCTTGAGATGGTTAAACATATAGGTTCGAATGTGGAATTTGGACCTAATGAGTTTGATGAAAATATTATTCAAGATAATTTCTTGTCTAACCTTAATATGGTGATGTCGCAAAAATGGTTTATAAAAATTACACTTCTTATAGATAATCATTTTAGAAAAGAAGTTGTAGCTCTTGTTGATAGTGGAGCTGATATGAATGTTATACAAGAAGGAATTATTCCTACTAGATATTTTCATAAAACTACTAATTCTCTTAGTCATGCTGGAGGAGAAAAATTAGATATAAAGTTTAAAATTCCTTTAGCTTATATTTGCAAAGATAAGATTTGTATTCCTACAAGTTTTTTGCTTGTTAAAAATATTACTAACCAAGTTATACTTGGAACCCCTTTTATTGATCAGATTTATCCTTTAACTAGAGTTGATAATTCAGGAATTACAGGGACTTTTGAAGGAAAAAAGATAACTTTTAAATTTATTACTAGGCCATTTCCTAAACTTTTACATGAATTGAAAGATTTACTTGATCATAAAGTTTCTCATTTAAACTATTTAAAGCAAGAAGTAAGTATTCTTACTATTGAAGAAAAACTTCAAAGTCATACTTTGCAAGAAAAAATAAAATTAATTTATAATAAATTATCTTTAGAAGTTTGTAATGATCATCCTAATGCTTTTTGGGAAAGAAAAAGACATATTGTTGAGCTTCCTTATGAGGAGGATTTTGATGAGAGGAAAATTCCTACTAAAGCTAGACCGTGTCAAATGAATTCTGAATATTTAGAATTATGTAAAAAAGAAATTGAGTCCTTATTACAAAAGGGTTTAATAAAACCTTCTAATTCACCTTGGTCTTGTACAGCCTTTTATGTTAATAAACATAGTGAACAAGAGAGAGGAGCCCCTAGGCTAGTTATAAATTATAAACCTTTGAATAAAGTTTTAAAATGGATTAGACATCCTATTCCTAATAAGAAAGATCTTTTAGATAGACTATATGATGCTATCATATTTTCTAAATTTGATTTAAAATCAGGATATTGGCAAATTCAAATTAGTGAAAAAGACCAATATAAAACTGCTTTTAATGTTCCTTTTGGACATTATGAATGGAAAGTTATGCCATTTGGTTTGAAAAATGCCCCTTCTGAATTTCAGAAAATTATGAATGATATTTTCATACATTATAGTGATTTTATAATTGTTTATATTGATGATATTTTAGTATTTTCAAAAACTATTGAAAATCATTTTAAACATTTAGATATATTTAAAAAAGTTGTTATTCAACATGGTTTGGTTATTTCTAAACCAAAGATGTCTATTTTTCAAACTAATATTAGATTTCTTGGTCATAATATTGAAAAGGGAAAAATTATTCCTATAAATAGAAGTATAGAATTTGCTTCTAAATTTCCTGATGTTATTACGGATAAAACCCAACTCCAAAGATTTCTAGGAAGTTTAAATTATATTTCGTCTTATTACAAAGATTTAGCTACTGATGCAGCCGTTTTATATGATAGACTTAAAAAGTCCCCTACTCCTTGGACAGATGTCCATACTAATGCTGTTAAGTTAATTAAGAGTAAAGTGAAATCACTTCCTTGTTTAATGCTTGCAAATCCCACTTGGGAAAAAATTATTGAAACTGATGCTTCTGACATAGGTTTTGGAGGAGTTTTAAAGCAAATATGCCCTACTACTAAACAAATATTTTTAGTTAGATTTCATTCTGGAAAATGGAATAATAGCCAGAAAAATTATGCTACTATTGCTAAAGAAATTCTTGCCATTCTTAAATGTGTTTTAAAGTTCCAAGATGATTTATATAATCAAAAGTTTAAAATTTTTACTGATTGCAAATCTGCTAAATATATGTTTAATAAAGATTTTAAACATGATGTTTCCAAACAAATGTTTGCTAGGTGGCAGGCTCATTTAGCCCCTTTTGATTTTGAAATTTATTATAAAAAGGGAGAAGATAATCATCTTCCTGATTTTCTGACCCGTGAATATTTACAGGAAAATTAATGACAGAACCAGAAGATGAAGAGGTCATGGACCTTATTGTTGATGGATTGAAAGATGAATATTGCCTTACTGATAGTAGTGAACCAGTTTATCTTAGAGATGGTCTGATTGGTCAAGGACATCCTTGTGTGAATACTCTTAATAAGAGTAATTTTATATCAAATAAAAGAAATGTTAGACAGATTAAGAATGCTATAGAAAGATTTGAGGGAGAAATTAGTGAAGCTAAAAATAATAGCAGGGTTTCAGAGGAAAATAAGGCCCAATTAATATTATTTTATAGAAACCTTATATGGTATTGTCAGCATAAATTGCTAAAACTTCAAGGATTTTATAAATGAATGATCCCCATTTAAGTAAGTCTGAAAAGATTTCATTAAAAAGGAATATTTCCTATCTTAGAAATAAAATTGATATTTGTAAAGATAATATATCTTTCATTGATAAATTCCCTCATTTATTTTGTGGTAATCATATTGCTGCTAAAGAAAAATATAAAAATGATATTATTGAATATCAACATAGATTATTAAGAATTAACAATTTTTATAAATGACTTTTCAGGTAATGTTACCTCGGGACTACAGAGGCAGACCTCCAAATTATAGAGGTCGAGGAGGAAGGGGGAATATAATCTCCCAGATTCATGGAAAAAGACTAGTTGCAGAAAATATTTCAGGAGTGGGTGAATCATCCACATCATCTTCATCAAGAGGAAATCCTCAAACATTTGCAAATATTTTGCAGGATAACGAATATGACGATAACATAAATTATGCTGAAAATAATAAGAAAGAAGTTATACTTCATTTAGAACATTCTGATTTAAAATGGAAGGAGGACCCATGGTTCCTAATGAACAGGTATCTTGATAATACTCAATTTACTGCTACGTCATACAAGCAAAGAAATTTTTATGAAAATTTGCTCAAAGCAACAGAAAGCTGTGAAATTACTCACTTTACTTCTAATGACCAGAAAAGTTATACTTTTAGCAAAATAATTATAAAAAAGATTTTGTCATATCAAGAATGGGGTTTATCAACCTTCAAAGAAAAAGATTATATCTTTTCTGAAAAAAATGTTTCTATTAAATTTAATTACTGGGATTATATCTCAGCATTCGATAAAGTGTTATATTACCAGAATATTAAGAAAAAACATACTTGGTTTATCAAGATATGTGGAGAAGTTTATAAATCTCCTATTCCTAATTGGTTTATTAAATGGTGGTCATATCACGGTCCTTCATATCAAATCCTTCCAGAATCTTGGAAAAAGTTATATTTAGAATGGATAGATTTATCCCCCCAATTGACTCAGCTAATAGCAATACAGAAAGTTGATGAGCTCATAGCCTCCATGCACTTCTTTATAGAATTTTCTATACCTTGGATTTCAAAATGGATTCCAGTTGTAAGTTATACAGAATACAACACACCATGTTTATACAGGATTTCATTCTCAAAATTTTGGGAAAAAATGAATAAAACCGACCCAAATTCGGGAAAGTCATATGGAGCTGAGACTGAAGAATTAATTCAGTCTAAAATATCGACTTATAAGTCAAGAGATACAGAAGAAACTTCTAATCCCTTCCAAGTAATATCTGGAAAGTTAAAAATGAAGAAACAAGATTTGTCGAAAGCCGAAATTATTAAGGCATATATGGAAGCCATGAGAAAAGATATCCAAAAGAATTTCAAAGAATTCAAAGAAGAAGATTCAAAATCAGATACAACAATGACGTCTGGAGATCTAGCTGGAGAAGCCCAGGACCCATATGAAGATTATGATGCTGAAGAATTAGCAACAGCATATGAGCTGGAAACATTATTTGATAATATCAAAAAGGGTAAACAGTAAGTGTCGGCAGATGAAGACAATTGAAGATTATTCAAGATTCCTACATAGGGTAACTTTTAATAAAGCAGGAGACATAGCTTTTGAAAAAAGACATAGCTTTTGGAAAAGATAATCACGGGTGGTTCAGTGCTCTAAATAGTAAAAAATCATATTGAAGAAAATTTTCAGGTCCGGAATAGCCAGGCTCTATAAAAGGCAGACATTAGCTGCTTAGGAAATCATCTTTCCACTACCGCTCTACTACCGCTCTACTACTACTACTACTACTACTCCCCTTGTAATAAAAATTTTATATTTCAGTTTTTAAATTTCAGTTTGTAAAATCTTGTAACATATTGAAGAATTAAATAAAGCTTGGTTTGAAGTTTATTCTGAGGTATTCCTTTTACTTTTCTGTTTTAAATTTTTATATTTATGTGTTATATTTAGCCTAATGATAGGCTAAATACTCTTTAATCATGTGTTGAACCATATATTGCTATGTATCAGAAACCCCATGTGTTCAAAGTATTATTTTGTACATGGGTCATGAATAATATAAGAAATTAGGATTATGGTTAAGTGAATATTTCTGGCAAGAATAATCTTGTGAATTCATAAGTAAATATCCTTGCCCCTCTCTTGCCGTATGAAGGCGCTTTCTTGGGCTTTTTGATATTGAACATGAATTTATTTAAGATTATTATTTGACGGATTTATTTTCTTGTAAAACTTATTCCAATTTAATCCTAAAGCCTTATGTTATGAGTGTACCTGGGTCCAGAATGGTATCAGAGCCATGGAGGTAGAAGATATATAGTGAAATAAGAAGAAAATTGTTTGTTATAAATGTGGTAGAATAGGTCATTACGCTAATAGGTGTAAAATGAAGAAAAAGATAAATGAATTAAAGATTGATGAATCTATGAAAGAGAATTTAGAAAAATTACTTATAAATTCTGAATCTGAACCTGAAGAATCTCAGGATAGTGATAATGATTCCAGTAATAATTCTTCTGAAGATATTGATGTGTTAGAAGAAGAAGAAATAGCTTCTCAGGATTCTAGTTATTGTTGTGATTCTTGTGCACAAGGAGGAACTTGTGAAATTCATGGAGAGAGAGAGGACTATTATAAAGTCTTGTCTCAATTTAGAAATATGAATTTAAATGTTTTAACTTCAGGAAATATGTTAGAATTCCTAAAGCAGATTAAAGATCCAGACTTAAGGATAAAACTTATAGATCAGATGCAAGTAGAGGACATTCCTTCAACTAGTAAAGATTCTGAGAGGATACAACCTACTATACCTATTAGTTCTACTGAACCTTATAGTATGAATAAAGTTTATCAACTTTTGAAAGAAAGACAGAACATAGAAATACCTACTTCTGTTAATGATCTCAATAAGGAGATAAAGAATTTAAGAATAGAGATTTCAAATTTAAAAACTAATAACCAAAAATTAGAAGAGAGAATTACTCGTCTTGAGATGGTTAAACATATAGGTTCGAATGTGGAATTTGGACCTAATGAGTTTGATGAAAATATTATTCAAGATAATTTCTTGTCTAACCTTAATATGGTGATGTCGCAAAAATGGTTTATAAAAATTACACTTCTTATAGATAATCATTTTAGAAAAGAAGTTGTAGCTCTTGTTGATAGTGGAGCTGATATGAATGTTATACAAGAAGGAATTATTCCTACTAGATATTTTCATAAAACTACTAATTCTCTTAGTCATGCTGGAGGAGAAAAATTAGATATAAAGTTTAAAATTCCTTTAGCTTATATTTGCAAAGATAAGATTTGTATTCCTACAAGTTTTTTGCTTGTTAAAAATATTACTAACCAAGTTATACTTGGAACCCCTTTTATTGATCAGATTTATCCTTTAACTAGAGTTGATAATTCAGGAATTACAGGGACTTTTGAAGGAAAAAAGATAACTTTTAAATTTATTACTAGGCCATTTCCTAAACTTTTACATGAATTGAAAGATTTACTTGATCATAAAGTTTCTCATTTAAACTATTTAAAGCAAGAAGTAAGTATTCTTACTATTGAAGAAAAACTTCAAAGTCATACTTTGCAAGAAAAAATAAAATTAATTTATAATAAATTATCTTTAGAAGTTTGTAATGATCATCCTAATGCTTTTTGGGAAAGAAAAAGACATATTGTTGAGCTTCCTTATGAGGAGGATTTTGATGAGAGGAAAATTCCTACTAAAGCTAGACCGTGTCAAATGAATTCTGAATATTTAGAATTATGTAAAAAAGAAATTGAGTCCTTATTACAAAAGGGTTTAATAAAACCTTCTAATTCACCTTGGTCTTGTACAGCCTTTTATGTTAATAAACATAGTGAACAAGAGAGAGGAGCCCCTATGCTAGTTATAAATTATAAACCTTTGAATAAAGTTTTAAAATGGATTAGACATCCTATTCCTAATAAGAAAGATCTTTTAGATAGACTATATGATGCTATCATATTTTCTAAATTTGATTTAAAATCAGGATATTGGCAAATTCAAATTAGTGAAAAAGACCAATATAAAACTGCTTTTAATGTTCCTTTTGGACATTATGAATGGAAAGTTATGCCATTTGGTTTGAAAAATGCCCCTTCTGAATTTCAGAAAATTATGAATGATATTTTCATACATTATAGTGATTTTATAATTGTTTATATTGATGATATTTTAGTATTTTCAAAAACTATTGAAAATCATTTTAAACATTTAGATATATTTAAAAAAGTTGTTATTCAACATGGTTTGGTTATTTCTAAACCAAAGATGTCTATTTTTCAAACTAATATTAGATTTCTTGGTCATAATATTGAAAAGGGAAAAATTATTCCTATAAATAGAAGTATAGAATTTGCTTCTAAATTTCCTGATGTTATTACGGATAAAACCCAACTCCAAAGATTTCTAGGAAGTTTAAATTATATTTCGTCTTATTACAAAGATTTAGCTACTGATGCAGCCGTTTTATATGATAGACTTAAAAAGTCCCCTACTCCTTGGACAGATGTCCATACTAATGCTGTTAAGTTAATTAAGAGTAAAGTGAAATCACTTCCTTGTTTAATGCTTGCAAATCCCACTTGGGAAAAAATTATTGAAACTGATGCTTCTGACATAGGTTTTGGAGGAGTTTTAAAGCAAATATGCCCTACTACTAAACAAATATTTTTAGTTAGATTTCATTCTGGAAAATGGAATAATAGCCAGAAAAATTATGCTACTATTGCTAAAGAAATTCTTGCCATTCTTAAATGTGTTTTAAAGTTCCAAGATGATTTATATAATCAAAAGTTTAAAATTTTTACTGATTGCAAATCTGCTAAATATATGTTTAATAAAGATTTTAAACATGATGTTTCCAAACAAATGTTTGCTAGGTGGCAGGCTCATTTAGCCCCTTTTGATTTTGAAATTTATTATAAAAAGGGAGAAGATAATCATCTTCCTGATTTTCTGACCCGTGAATATTTACAGGAAAATTAATGACAGAACCAGAAGATGAAGAGGTCATGGACCTTATTGTTGATGGATTGAAAGATGAATATTGCCTTACTGATAGTAGTGAACCAGTTTATCTTAGAGATGGTCTGATTGGTCAAGGACATCCTTGTGTGAATACTCTTAATAAGAGTAATTTTATATCAAATAAAAGAAATGTTAGACAGATTAAGAATGCTATAGAAAGATTTGAGGGAGAAATTAGTGAAGCTAAAAATAATAGCAGGGTTTCAGAGGAAAATAAGGCCCAATTAATATTATTTTATAGAAACCTTATATGGTATTGTCAGCATAAATTGCTAAAACTTCAAGGATTTTATAAATGAATGATCCCCATTTAAGTAAGTCTGAAAAGATTTCATTAAAAAGGAATATTTCCTATCTTAGAAATAAAATTGATATTTGTAAAGATAATATATCTTTCATTGATAAATTCCCTCATTTATTTTGTGGTAATCATATTGCTGCTAAAGAAAAATATAAAAATGATATTATTGAATATCAACATAGATTATTAAGAATTAACAATTTTTATAAATGACTTTTCAGGTAATGTTACCTCGGGACTACAGAGGCAGACCTCCAAATTATAGAGGTCGAGGAGGAAGGGGGAATATAATCTCCCAGATTCATGGAAAAAGACTAGTTGCAGAAAATATTTCAGGAGTGGGTGAATCATCCACATCATCTTCATCAAGAGGAAATCCTCAAACATTTGCAAATATTTTGCAGGATAACGAATATGACGATAACATAAATTATGCTGAAAATAATAAGAAAGAAGTTATACTTCATTTAGAACATTCTGATTTAAAATGGAAGGAGGACCCATGGTTCCTAATGAACAGGTATCTTGATAATACTCAATTTACTGCTACGTCATACAAGCAAAGAAATTTTTATGAAAATTTGCTCAAAGCAACAGAAAGCTGTGAAATTACTCACTTTACTTCTAATGACCAGAAAAGTTATACTTTTAGCAAAATAATTATAAAAAAGATTTTGTCATATCAAGAATGGGGTTTATCAACCTTCAAAGAAAAAGATTATATCTTTTCTGAAAAAAATGTTTCTATTAAATTTAATTACTGGGATTATATCTCAGCATTCGATAAAGTGTTATATTACCAGAATATTAAGAAAAAACATACTTGGTTTATCAAGATATGTGGAGAAGTTTATAAATCTCCTATTCCTAATTGGTTTATTAAATGGTGGTCATATCACGGTCCTTCATATCAAATCCTTCCAGAATCTTGGAAAAAGTTATATTTAGAATGGATAGATTTATCCCCCCAATTGACTCAGCTAATAGCAATACAGAAAGTTGATGAGCTCATAGCCTCCATGCACTTCTTTATAGAATTTTCTATACCTTGGATTTCAAAATGGATTCCAGTTGTAAGTTATACAGAATACAACACACCATGTTTATACAGGATTTCATTCTCAAAATTTTGGGAAAAAATGAATAAAACCGACCCAAATTCGGGAAAGTCATATGGAGCTGAGACTGAAGAATTAATTCAGTCTAAAATATCGACTTATAAGTCAAGAGATACAGAAGAAACTTCTAATCCCTTCCAAGTAATATCTGGAAAGTTAAAAATGAAGAAACAAGATTTGTCGAAAGCCGAAATTATTAAGGCATATATGGAAGCCATGAGAAAAGATATCCAAAAGAATTTCAAAGAATTCAAAGAAGAAGATTCAAAATCAGATACAACAATGACGTCTGGAGATCTAGCTGGAGAAGCCCAGGACCCATATGAAGATTATGATGCTGAAATTCTTCATATGGGTCCTGGGCTTCTCCAGCTAGATCTCCAGACGTCATTGTTGTATCTGATTTTGAATCTTCTTCTTTGAATTCTTTGAAATTCTTTTGGATATCTTTTCTCATGGCTTCCATATATGCCTTAATAATTTCGGCTTTCGACAAATCTTGTTTCTTCATTTTTAACTTTCCAGATATTACTTGGAAGGGATTAGAAGTTTCTTCTGTATCTCTTGACTTATAAGTCGATATTTTAGACTGAATTAATTCTTCAGTCTCAGCTCCATATGACTTTCCCGAATTTGGGTCGGTTTTATTCATTTTTTCCCAAAATTTTGAGAATGAAATCCTGTATAAACATGGTGTGTTGTATTCTGTATAACTTACAACTGGAATCCATTTTGAAATCCAAGGTATAGAAAATTCTATAAAGAAGTGCATGGAGGCTATGAGCTCATCAACTTTCTGTATTGCTATTAGCTGAGTCAATTGGGGGGATAAATCTATCCATTCTAAATATAACTTTTTCCAAGATTCTGGAAGGATTTGATATGAAGGACCGTGATATGACCACCATTTAATAAACCAATTAGGAATAGGAGATTTATAAACTTCTCCACATATCTTGATAAACCAAGTATGTTTTTTCTTAATATTCTGGTAATATAACACTTTATCGAATGCTGAGATATAATCCCAGTAATTAAATTTAATAGAAACATTTTTTTCAGAAAAGATATAATCTTTTTCTTTGAAGGTTGATAAACCCCATTCTTGATATGACAAAATCTTTTTTATAATTATTTTGCTAAAAGTATAACTTTTCTGGTCATTAGAAGTAAAGTGAGTAATTTCACAGCTTTCTGTTGCTTTGAGCAAATTTTCATAAAAATTTCTTTGCTTGTATGACGTAGCAGTAAATTGAGTATTATCAAGATACCTGTTCATTAGGAACCATGGGTCCTCCTTCCATTTTAAATCAGAATGTTCTAAATGAAGTATAACTTCTTTCTTATTATTTTCAGCATAATTTATGTTATCGTCATATTCGTTATCCTGCAAAATATTTGCAAATGTTTGAGGATTTCCTCTTGATGAAGATGATGTGGATGATTCACCCACTCCTGAAATATTTTCTGCAACTAGTCTTTTTCCATGAATCTGGGAGATTATATTCCCCCTTCCTCCTCGACCTCTATAATTTGGAGGTCTGCCTCTGTAGTCCCGAGGTAACATTACCTGAAAATTCATTTATAAAAATTGTTAATTCTTAATAATCTATGTTGATATTCAATAATATCATTTTTATATTTTTCTTTAGCAGCAATATGATTACCACAAAATAAATGAGGGAATTTATCAATGAAAGATATATTATCTTTACAAATATCAATTTTATTTCTAAGATAGGAAATATTCCTTTTTAATGAAATCTTTTCAGACTTACTTAAATGGGGATCATTCATTTATAAAATCCTTGAAGTTTTAGCAATTTATGCTGACAATACCATATAAGGTTTCTATAAAATAATATTAATTGGGCCTTATTTTCCTCTGAAACCCTGCTATTATTTTTAGCTTCACTAATTTCTCCCTCAAATCTTTCTATAGCATTCTTAATCTGTCTAACATTTCTTTTATTTGATATAAAATTACTCTTATTAAGAGTATTCACACAAGGATGTCCTTGACCAATCAGACCATCTCTAAGATAAACTGGTTCACTACTATCAGTAAGGCAATATTCATCTTTCAATCCATCAACAATAAGGTCCATGACCTCTTCATCTTCTGGTTCTGTCATTAATTTTCCTGTAAATATTCACGGGTCAGAAAAATCAGGAAGATGATTATCTTCTCCCTTTTTATAATAAATTTCAAAATCAAAAGGGGCTAAATGAGCCTGCCACCTAGCAAACATTTGTTTGGAAACATCATGTTTAAAATCTTTATTAAACATATATTTAGCAGATTTGCAATCAGTAAAAATTTTAAACTTTTGATTATATAAATCATCTTGGAACTTTAAAACACATTTAAGAATGGCAAGAATTTCTTTAGCAATAGTAGCATAATTTTTCTGGCTATTATTCCATTTTCCAGAATGAAATCTAACTAAAAATATTTGTTTAGTAGTAGGGCATATTTGCTTTAAAACTCCTCCAAAACCTATGTCAGAAGCATCAGTTTCAATAATTTTTTCCCAAGTGGGATTTGCAAGCATTAAACAAGGAAGTGATTTCACTTTACTCTTAATTAACTTAACAGCATTAGTATGGACATCTGTCCAAGGAGTAGGGGACTTTTTAAGTCTATCATATAAAACGGCTGCATCAGTAGCTAAATCTTTGTAATGAGACGAAATATAATTTAAACTTCCTAGAAATCTTTGGAGTTGGGTTTTATCCGTAATAACATCAGGAAATTTAGAAGCAAATTCTATACTTCTATTTATAGGAATAATTTTTCCCTTTTCAATATTATGACCAAGAAATCTAATATTAGTTTGAAAAATAGACATCTTTGGTTTAGAAATAACCAAACCATGTTGAATAACAACTTTTTTAAATATATCTAAATGTTTAAAATGATTTTCAATAGTTTTTGAAAATACTAAAATATCATCAATATAAACAATTATAAAATCACTATAATGTATGAAAATATCATTCATAATTTTCTGAAATTCAGAAGGGGCATTTTTCAAACCAAATGGCATAACTTTCCATTCATAATGTCCAAAAGGAACATTAAAAGCAGTTTTATATTGGTCTTTTTCACTAATTTGAATTTGCCAATATCCTGATTTTAAATCAAATTTAGAAAATATGATAGCATCATATAGTCTATCTAAAAGATCTTTCTTATTAGGAATAGGATGTCTAATCCATTTTAAAACTTTATTCAAAGGTTTATAATTTATAACTAGCCTAGGGGCTCCTCTCTCTTGTTCACTATGTTTATTAACATAAAAGGCTGTACAAGACCAAGGTGAATTAGAAGGTTTTATTAAACCCTTTTGTAATAAGGACTCAATTTCTTTCTCACATTATCTAAATATTCAGAATTCATTTGACACGGTCTAGCTTTAGTAGGAATTTTCCTCTCATCAAAATCCTCCTCATAAGGAAGCTCAACAATATGTCTTTTTCTTTCCCAAAAAGCATTAGGATGATCATTACAAACTTCTAAAGATAATTTATTATAAATTAATTTTATTTTTTCTTGCAAAGTATGACTTTGAAGTTTTTCTTCAATAGTAAGAATACTTACTTCTTGCTTTAAATAGTTTAAATGAGAAACTTTATGATCAAGTAAATCTTTCAATTCATGTAAAAGTTTAGGAAATGGCCTAGTAATAAATTTAAAAGTTATCTTTTTTCCTTCAAAAGTCCCTGTAATTCCTGAATTATCAACTCTAGTTAAAGGATAAATCTGATCAATAAAAGGGGTTCCAAGTATAACTTGGTTAGTAATATTTTTAACAAGCAAAAAACTTGTAGGAATACAAATCTTATCTTTGCAAATATAAGCTAAAGGAATTTTAAACTTTATATCTAATTTTTCTCCTCCAGCATGACTAAGAGAATTAGTAGTTTTATGAAAATATCTAGTAGGAATAATTCCTTCTTGTATAACATTCATATCAGCTCCACTATCAACAAGAGCTACAACTTCTTTTCTAAAATGATTATCTATAAGAAGTGTAATTTTTATAAACCATTTTTGCGACATCACCATATTAAGGTTAGACAAGAAATTATCTTGAATAATATTTTCATCAAACTCATTAGGTCCAAATTCCACATTCGAACCTATATGTTTAACCATCTCAAGACGAGTAATTCTCTCTTCTAATTTTTGGTTATTAGTTTTTAAATTTGAAATCTCTATTCTTAAATTCTTTATCTCCTTATTGAGATCATTAACAGAAGTAGGTATTTCTATGTTCTGTCTTTCTTTCAAAAGTTGATAAACTTTATTCATACTATAAGGTTCAGTAGAACTAATAGGTATAGTAGGTTGTATCCTCTCAGAATCTTTACTAGTTGAAGGAATGTCCTCTACTTGCATCTGATCTATAAGTTTTATCCTTAAGTCTGGATCTTTAATCTGCTTTAGGAATTCTAACATATTTCCTGAAGTTAAAACATTTAAATTCATATTTCTAAATTGAGACAAGACTTTATAATAGTCCTCTCTCTCTCCATGAATTTCACAAGTTCCTCCTTGTGCACAAGAATCACAACAATAACTAGAATCTTGAGAAGCTATTTCTTCTTCTTCTAACACATCAATATCTTCAGAAGAATTATTACTGGAATCATTATCACTATCCTGAGATTCTTCAGGTTCAGATTCAGAATTTATAAGTAATTTTTCTAAATTCTCTTTCATAGATTCATCAATCTTTAATTCATTTATCTTTTTCTTCATTTTACACCTATTAGCGTAATGACCTATTCTACCACATTTATAACAAACAATTTTCTTCTTATTTGAAGCTCTTTCCTCTTTTTTCTTATTCTTTTGTTCTATTTTCTTTTTAGAGAGATGTCTCCTTTTCTTATGGTGAGAAACATTATCAGCTCCTGAATTAAACTTATAGGTCTTCCCTTTTCTAGAAGTAGTAGGAATATCCATACCAAATTGATTACAAAATTGTCCTAATTGACCTTTTTCATTTAGGTTCTGTCTCTTAACCTGTTGATTTAATTTAATCTCATTACATAAAGATAATCCTTCTTGAATACAAGTACCTATTAGCTTACCATAAGTATAATCTTCATAGGGTATATTAATCCTATCTTTTCTTAGATTCTTCCTAACTCTTTCAGCAAATAGGTTAGGCAATCCATCTATAAATTTAGATTTCCAGTGAGAGTTATTACACTCAGGTAATTCCATGACTCTACTAAGGAAAGTATCCTTATACCATCTAAAATCTGTAAGAGTCTTACATCTTAGATTTTGTAACATAGTTCTTATATTTTCACTATTATCGGAAATTCTTCCAGTAAAGTGTTCTAGAATGGTCACTATAAGTGTATAAACAGCATTTTCAACATTTTGACCATTTTCCTGTTTAACAGTTCTGTAAATATCTAATTTACTAGTTTCAGATAAATAGTTATCCCACCAACCTTTAAGTTGGCCAGTAAATCCTGCAACAATCATTTTAGCAACAGTGCTATCACTATTATTATTACTTTTGCAAATAGTACTATACATAAGCATCCTATGAGCTAAAGTATAGATCTGTTTTTCAGTATAACCATCTAAATTCCATTCATAAATATTTTTCCCATTATAACTATTATTAACAGTATATTCTTGTTCTTCATGCAACGTGTCCATAGGGGAAGGTCTCCTATAGTAATATAAACGTTGAGTAGGCCTATCAGCAAATTTCTCTATTTTATTTATCTCATCATTAATTTTTTCTTTGTAGTTATCTCTACTCATTCCTTCCGTAAACTCATAATTTAAAGTATTTAATTTTAATCCCTTAAATTTTTCTTCTAGAAATTTTTCTAGTTCTTTATGCGATTTTAATTTAAAATCTGTTATTTCAGGTGGTGGTTGCAAATGAGAAGTAGAAACGATTCCATTAATGGGCTTATCATCCAAATCTATCATCGGTTTAACATTTTTTATTACCGCGAAGATCTCTTCTACTCTATTATGTAATTCCTTAATTTGATCTCCTAAGATATTCAAATAGAGATTTGTATAATTATTTTGTTGTAATATACTATTTATATTACTGGTTGTAATTTGCAAAGCATCATTTTCTAATAATTTAGAAAAAGCTGTAAAGTTTATAGTTTTGTGATCATTACCAACAGTAAAAGAACTTTGGGGAGGAAAAACACTCCTTAAAACATCTCCATTTGATAATTTATAAGTTCTTTCTAAAACTGAAATATGATTTTCAAGATATGTCATTACAAACCAAGGAACAAAATGAATAATTTTATTTTGTAAAGTAGTGAATTTATAAAATTCATTTTGAAAATAAGTTTGGTCTTCGATTGAAATATTTTTGAAAAACCATTCTCTAAATAATTTCCATTTTGGAAGATTAAATTCTTTTTTAATTAATTGTCTTGCCTGGGAACCAGGACTAAAATCTATTTTTGGTGTACTCTCCATTAAATATCATCAAAGTTGGCTTCTGAGGGAGTTACATCTGCCTCTTCTATATTTCTAACTGAAGCTGTAGAATTTTCTTCTTCAGTGTTTTTATAAATACCTTTTCCTATATTATCTTTGTTGAGAAGAATTTTTTCAACTTTATCAGAGTATTCTCTAAATTGAGATGTAGAATTTCTAGCAGGAAATTTCTCATGATCATAAGAAGTTGAGGTTCTTGTAGGTATGACTAAATCATCTAAAGGCGATATATAAGACCTAACTGAAGTGCTCCTAGAAATATTATTTCTAGTACTATTTTCTATCATTTTTATAGAAATATCTCCTGTCTGAGATTGGAATATAGTAGAAAAATCATTACTTATTTGGGGTTTCGGTTTAACCGCATTTGTAATTTTCCAAGTATCAGGAAATGGAATTTCATCCCACTTAATTGTTCTTCTAGTGGTTATATTAGATTTACCAAGATTGGTTTCAATTATGACAGTTTCATTCATATTCTTATCCATTATCCTACAATTAGGATTTAAAGTATAAAGAGGTTTAAAATAAACTCTATAACAAACACACATAACTTCTGTTCCATGTTCATAGTCATAACCATGAGTTTTAACATTTAAAGTTAAAGCATCAAGCAAATTAACATCAGTTAAAGATAATTGCAAATTAGGATAAACATTAAAATAAACTGGTCCATGTGCCAGACTAGATTGTATTATTCCCATCAAAGATCTTTTCCAATTAAGATTTCTACCATCACGTAGGGCAGCAATAAAACTTTCTGGTAATCCTACTAAAGTTAACGGTTTAAAAGCAATTTGAACTAATCCTATATGGATAAACTTATGGGTATACCTATAAGGTAGAATATCATTTTCATTCAGTATATGTTTGTTTTTTGAGTTATCTAAGTTTTGTTTATGTTAAAATGGATTATTTTGTTTTTAGGGCTTAAATTAAAGGATTTAATTGCTTATGCATAATTTTAAGTTATATTTTTACATCCGTATTCATGCCTAACTCCTCATACATGTAAAATGTTTAACTCAAAAATTATATTTGTGTCACAACATCGAAAAAAACATGTACTTAATATGCTAAAACTCGAAAGTTATTACGTACAATACTTTTTGTTAGAGCGAATACTAAATGATTTTCTAGGAATTTTCAAAAATGATTTTACGAAAAAAATGCATGTTATGTAGATATTTTAATATTCCACCTCCTAGTCCCACTATTCATATAGTTGTTCAAATTTAACATAAAAAGTAAAAAAGTGGGGTCAAATCAATTTGATTATAAAAAGCAATTATGATGACTCCCAAGATTTCCACAATTTAACACTTCGAAAATTCTAGGAAAGTTAAGGAAGGTAGAGGGAAAAGAGAATCAATGGTCAAACAGATATTTGAGAAAGTAGTTTCATAGAGTTATAGAGGTTTTTTAAATAATTTCGATTTGTTTAATTTTATTTATTTGAATTTTAAAATATGTGAAAACGGGTTAATATGATAAAAAAGTGTGAAATTAGTTTTTAAAAAAAGAATTTAACTGATAAAATAAGGTGAAACTGGTAGAAAAATTATTTAAAACGGAAAAAAGTACAAAATCATAAAAACTGTGAAAATAAGTTATTACTAAATGGTGTTTTCCACATTCTAAAATCTAAGGGGAACATGGGAAAATAAATAAATAAAAAGATTTATTGTATTGCTTTAGTTTTGAGAGCTCATTCCATATTAATTAATACCTAAGCATGGCAGTTTATTATATTGCCCTAGAAAGGACCAACATATTTATGTGACTCTCTGTTTACCCAATCTTATGTCATTTTGTAATTTTGATGGAGCTAACTCTGTGTGAAATGTATAATTTCAATTTACACTTTTGTAATTTGAAATAGAGTAATTTAATTCATGTGAAAATTTTGGAAGAGTAATTACTTAATTACCTTCTTAAGCTGTAAATTGTAACTCACTCATCGAATTTGAGAGGAGGCATGGAGAGTATTTTTGTAACACGAGGTAAACTATTTATCATAACACAAAGGGTAAAATGTCACATTTTATCATAACATAAGGGTAAGTGTCACATACAACAGGGGTATTTTTGACATATAGTAACTTTTTTAAGTTTTAAAATGTCAGGGAAGTGTTGTGAAACTTTTATAAGTTTATAGAGGGTAAAGTGCTATTTTTCAAAATTACAAGAAGATAAATTGAACATTATGTATACAAGGGATAAATTGCCATTAACTCATGTTTGATGTTATCGATTCCTAAAATACAAACTAAATCTGAATCTACCCTAACTAACAAGTAACAAATTTTCAAATTAAGCATAAAAATGAATTTATGCTGGTTACTTTGATATGTATTGCATATTGTTATCCCTTTTTTTTAATTGTTTATTCCTAACTATAGACATGATTATGCAATTTAATAAATATAATTTGGGTACTATACTACACTGGAGATTTTCCCTCCTCGTTTTTGGAAAGAAAGCATTAAGGATTTTCTGTCTTCGAGTATATTTTCAGTTAAATGCATTTTTTATTGATGTAGACAATTTATATATGTGTCAAGTAGAATAATAAGTTTACAATGAAACGAAGAAATTAAAATATTAATTCCCAAGTCTTTATACATGTACAATGTTTAACTCGATGATTATATTTGTGTCGCAGTATCAATGCTATAAAAATATGTACTTGAAGCATTCAGTCATTTACTATGCTAAAACTCAAAAGTTATTACCTTATCTTTAGTGCTTTACTTTTTGTAAGGGTGAATACTTAATTATTACCTAGGAATTAAAAAAAAATAGAAAAAAATGTATGTTTCGTTTTCAATTTGATTACAAAGTGATTACTGGCAAGATTTTCCAATTTAACACTTTGAAAAGGGAAAATTCTTACTTAGAGCTGGTCTAGGAGATATTTCCTAGACCTCTTGGTTGAAATTACACCACATCATTAATTGTGATGATGTGGTGCTCTCACAATGATGATGTGGTATATTTTCAACCACAAGGTCTAGAAAAATCTCCTAGACCAGGTCTAAGTAAAAATGTCCTCTTCGAAAAGTCAAGGAAAGTTAAAGAAGGAAGAACAAAAGGAGAATCAATAAATTGGAGTCCTTGGCATATTTAGACTGGAAATTCATCAATTTGATACTTTTCACCTTGAAATTATTATTTTGTCACTTTATAGTTTATACTCTCGATTAAAATAGTCTTTTTGAACATTAGTATGGTACATTTATCAAATAAATAAAAGGAAAATAACTTGTTATTTTTTTCTCGAATTTAAGGTAATTTAAAAAGAAGATGGTGTACATTATCACCTCGTGGCAGCCAGAGGGATAAAAAACCCCAGGCCAATTGGTTTGTCAAGTTTCATTGTAGTATTTCACGTATTTGTTACATGAGTGTTTTTGTTTTACATATTTAAATTGTTTAGTATCTATAAAATTTGTTCCACGTTTGTTATAAAAAAAATTAAGATAAAACTGACGCATTACATTTTGTTATACATATTTAAACTGTTTAGTTTCTATAAATTTTATTCCACGTTTGTTTTAAAAATTTTAAGATAAAACTGGTGCATTATACATTTTGTGATTTAAAAAAAAAAAAATTGTTTAAATTTCAACAAAATATAATTTTAATATCATAAATGATCAATAAATAAAATTTTAACATCATAACTAATAATTTTTTTTTTTTTACAAAAGTAAAAGATTTCCATATAAATTTTTCTATAAAATAAATCAAGTAGTAAATTTATTACTATTTGAATAAGTACACATGATTAAATAAAATATAAAAAATGATTTTTATGATTAATACAGTTTAATTCTTTTTTTCTTTTTTAAATGAAGTACCAGCCCCACCCCAATTCCCTTTTTGATAAAAGTAGAGGCAAAATTATATTGACTGGAAATCCAGAAGGTTTTTAGACTTTTCTTTGGTGCGATTAAATTTCCAAGCCAGATTATTATAGGAACTATGATGTGAAATGTTCTGGTTGATATCTACTATAAAGAGTTAACATGCACTGGGCTTTTGCACACTCACAAAAAGAAAAAACACCTTCTTCTTCTTTTAACATATTGATGAAAATGTCTTCTGCCATTCTCCTTTTCTTCATCTTGTTTTTTGCGATTTGTTGTTCTGTAAAAGCTGTTAACACGACTTTTGGTTGTATAGCAGGGGAAAGAAAGGCTCTGCTAAGGTTTAGGGAAAGCTTTTCGGACCCTTACTCCGCACTGTCATCATGGAAAGGCGAAGATTGTTGCACATGGCTAGGTATCAGGTGTGACAAATTTACGGGACATGTCATTAGTCTCGATCTTGGTAATAAAGGCTTACAAGGTAAATCGCTTGATTCTTCCCTTTTGGAGTTGAAGCATTTGAGTTACCTAGACTTAAGTTTAAGTGGTTTCGGTTTCCAGTACAATTCATTTCCTGCATTTATTGGATCAATGAAGCAATTGCAGTATCTTAATCTCTCTTCAACTCTTTTACATGGTGTTGTTCCTCATACTCTCGGCAACCTTTCAAGCTTGCGTGTGCTCGATCTCAGTAATACCTATGAACTGTTAGTTGATGATCTCATATGGATATCTCGTCTTACATCGCTCGAGCAACTTGATTTGAGCGGTGTGGACCTCAGTCCAACAAAATATTTGCTCAAGGTACTTAATTTGCTTCCTTCTATACGAAAGTTAGGCCTACATAATTGTAGACTTAATAACACAAATTTACAACATGCGTGTGTAAGTGTGAATAATACGCTTGCTAATGTCCGGTATCTGGATTTAAGCCGCAATTCATTAGATGGAGAGTTACCTTGTTTTCTCCATAACATGACTTTACTGCGAGAGCTTGATCTTTCAAGAAATAACTATAGTTCTACTGGCCATCATCTATTTAAATTGAGTAACCTTGTCCACTTGAATCTTGGTTCCAACTCTCTTCGTAATAACGGAGATTGGAACTCTGAGTTTCTATGGAATAAATGCCACTTGAAATCAGTGGCTTTGAGTTTTAATCAAATATATGGGGAGATCTCAACACCTTTTCGTAACTTATCAAGATGTTGGAATCAGAACATGGAAAAACTAGATTTAGCGGAAAATAAATTTTATGGCCATTTGCCTGAAGAGATTGGCGGACTCAAGAAATTAATGTACCTTGATCTCTCAGACAATGTCTTTATCAATGGTACTATTCCTAGTTCTCTTGGAAAATTATCAGCCTTAAGAGTATTAGGTCTTTCTTATAATGGACTAAATGAGGGAATTCCACTTTCTTTCGGACGACTATCGAATCTTGAGAGTCTTATTGTAATGTCTAGTTCAATGGACGGTAACTTTACAGTTTCTGAGGATCACTTTGCTAAGCTCTCAAAGTTAAAAGAGCTTACTTTAAGCTCGTTCAAATTCAAGGTGAAATTAGATTGGGTGCCTCCTTTTCAACTATCATTTCTCACATTGTTATCTTGTGATATTGGAGGTCAGATTCCGCAATGGGTTCAAATGCAAAAAGAACTTGAGTACCTAGGCATGGCAAATTGTAGCATTTCAGATACTTTGTCAAATTCTCTTTTTAATTACAAAAAATTGGTTATTTTGTTTCTATCCAACAACCATATCCAAGGACCAATACCAAACAACATTAGTCAAATGATACCGTCTCTACGGTATTTGCAATTAGACGAAAATAGCATCAATGGTTCCTTACCTGATTCATTATGTGAGATGACATCTTTAATATATATGGATATCTCTGGAAACTATTTATCGGGTAATCTTCCAGGATGTTTAGGGAACTTACATAAACTAAAGACCATGAAATTATCATCCAATGAGATTTCTGGAGTCTTCCCAAAATCTATGGGTGGAGCTTCTTCGTTGCAATGGCTACACTTGAATAACAACAATTTAACAGGAAAGCTTCCCTTTACCATGAAAAATTGCACCAAGTTAATAGTTGTGGATATTGGAGAAAATAAGT
Organism: Penstemon eatonii; assembly: GCA_038501285.1. Lineage (NCBI taxonomy): Eukaryota > Viridiplantae > Streptophyta > Magnoliopsida > Lamiales > Plantaginaceae > Penstemon > Penstemon eatonii. Next base: position 1,945,927 of record CM076708.1, on the reverse strand, counting down.
TTATGGGAAAATTACCCAGATGGATTGGAAATTGTCTGCTTGATTTGCAAGTGCTTATACTAAGGAATAACAATTTCTCCGGACTTATTCCTTTTGAGGTTTGTCAACTGCCCAAACTTCAAATATTGGACCTTGCCTACAACAATTTAATAGGAGGTATTCCAAATTGTTTTGGCAGTTTCTCAGGCATGGTGGTCAATTATTCAAAATTAAACAAAGATCAGTTGGGAATAGATTATGATCCTTATTGGCCTGTCGAGAGCTTTACTCAGCTACTCAAGGGACAAGAGTTAGAATACTCCAAAACATCGAGACTCGTAGTCAATATGGATGTTTCGAATAATAATCTGGTTGGAAAAATTCCTTGGGAGCTAACAAGGCTTTCCGGCTTGATTGGTCTTAACTTGTCGCATAATCATTTGGTGGGGAAAATTCCGGAAAGAATAGGAGACATGAGATCAGTGGAATCTCTTGATCTGTCGAGCAACAATTTGTCTGGAACAATTCCTTCTGGTTTGTCGGATTTGAGTTCCATAAGTCATTTGAATTTGTCGCACAACAATTTGTCAGGGCAGATCCCTATAGGACGTCAACTCCAAACTCTCGAGAATCCTTCGATTTATGAAGGCAACCCTCAACTATGTGGAGATCCGCTACCTAAGAAATGTGAAAAAGCATCGATGGTCCCAAGTATTACGAATAACCATGTAGCAGCAAATGAAGGAGACAATATTATTGATGATAAGGTATTGTTTTCTATCATTATAATATGTGGTTTTGCAACAGGATTTTGGGGAGTCATTGGATTTCTGGTCCTCAATAAGAGATGGAGACAAGCTTATTTCGAGTTTGCGGATGAGAAAATAAGCAGATTGTTTGGAGGTTGAAAGATTCTTGTGAACATGTTCAAACTATTTACCTTTTCTATTTGTGTGTGTTTCCTATATGAATGTGCAATTCAAATAAATATTGTGACTTTCAATTTTATTTGGTGTGGTCTTACATATATGTGCCTTTTTTTAAAATGGTAAATGAATATGAATTGGAGAAATATACAATCCAATCTTATGCTATTTCAATTTTCGCTTAACTGTTGTTATTATCATTATAGCAGTATACATAAATATTAAATTTGTAAAGGTAGGGAGTTTCATGTCCCATATTTGATAGTACAAAGGTTTTTATGCCATAAACATTTCAATAGAGGGTTTCGTGTCTAGTATCCTAAATTATAGAGAGATTTTATCTAATAAATATTTCATAAGTTATTTTTGTGTAAATTTTGCATATTACGGGAAATTTTTTTGCGTGTATCCTTTGTTAAGAATAATAAGAAACATAATCAAACTATATTATATTTTTGTATAAACAAAAAAGTGTTTGTTATTTTTACTTTTTGAACGAATGAATTGTTTAATATCAAATTGAATCATAGATTATTATTTTTTTAATTATGAATATGCTTCACTCGTTCAATTTGTGTTAGAAAAGTAGAGTGAGTTAATCCATACATAAATTTAAAGAATATGCTAGAAATAAATGTTAGCTAGGTAGATCTATATTGCTCGAGCTTGGGAGTACATAAATTAACTAGGGAAAATCACTTTTGATTTCAAACTTTTGTTCAGATTATATATTTGATATCATGTTTTTTTAAAAAACACATTTGGTACTAAGATATAGGTCCTCTTGACATATTTTATTTGACCGTCAAATTTCTAATAGAATTCATCACGTGCGCAATACATATCCGTTAAATGGCACGGATTTTTCAGGTGCATGAGGTAAAATTTTATTTTTGATACCAGACTTTTAGCTATTTTATACTTTTGGTACCAAACCTTCGAAAAATATACATGTAATACCAAAATTGAAGGTCGTTTGACACATTTCCTTTGACCATCAATTTTTTGGACGGGGAACGACCACGTGGCCATTAAGTTACCAAAATTGCACTTTTTTTTGCACGTGGCCGTTAAGTTACCAAAATTACCATAAGTTATTTTTGTGTAAATTTTGCATATTACGGGAAAATTTCTTGCGTGTATCCTTTGTTAAGAATAATAAGAAACATAATCAAACTATATTATATTTTTGTATAACAAAAAAGTGTTTGTTATTTTTACTTTCTGAAAAAATGAATTGTTTAATATCAAATTGAATCATAGATTTTTTTTAATTGATTATAAATATGCTTCACTCGTTCAATTTGTGGTAGAAAAGTTGAGTGAGTTAATCCAAACATAAATTTAAAAAATATGCTAAAAATAAATGTTAGCTAGGTAGATCTATATTGCTCGAGCTTGGGAGTACACAAATACTATAAATTAACTAGGGAAAATCACTTTTTATTTCAAATTTTTGTCCAGATTACATATTTGATATCAAACTTTCTTAAAAAACACATTTGATATTAAGATTTATGCTCTCTTCACATATTTCATTTGATCGTCAAATTTCTAACATAATTCATCACATATATACGTGGTACATATCCGTTAAATAGCACGGATTTTTTTTCATGTGCATGAGACAAAATTTTATTTTTGATATCAGAATCTTACCTACTTTATACTTTTGGTACCAAACCATCGAAAAATACACATTTAATACCAAAATTGAAAGTCGTTTGATACATTTGCTTTGACAATCAATTTTTTGGACGTGGAACGACCATGTGTCCGTTAAGTCACCAAAATTGCACGTTTTTTGCACATGTGCTCTCAAAGTTATCTATGCTTGGTATAAGCTTATTAAAATTCAAAGTGTAATTGGATTGGATGGCTCCTTTTCAACAACCAATTCTCATATTGAATTCTTGTGATATTATATTGGAGGTCAATTTCCATAGTGGGTTCAAGTGCAAAAAGAAACTTGGGTTACCTAGACAGGGTGTATTGTATCATTTCAAATACTCTTTCAAATTCCCTTTATAATTCCAAAAACTTGGTTTATTTGATCCTATCTGACAACCATATCCAAAGACCCTTACCGAACAACATTCGTCAAATGGTTCCATTTCTACGAGCTTAGGTTTTGGAATTTATGGTTCCATATCCAAGGACACATTGGTTCCCGCTAAAAAATAACCTTAATAGTGATTTTCCTAAAAGCCCCGTCCCTTTAGTCACGTGCAAATCACATGACGCAAGAGTCACGGTGAACCACCTGATAAGGACTACAATGAAACAAATAATTGATAGTGAGGTTAATGTTAATTTTTTTTAAGGAGGACCAAACTGTAAAAAAAATTACATAAAGAGGATAAAAATGATATTTATCCTAAATTTGAGTAAGTTTGTGATGTACATTTCCAAATTAGAGAGTTAACTTATCTGAAATACCCGAATGACTCCACTTATTCGAAGAACCATTTCTATATGTGAGAAAAAGTCACGATATTCTCTTGTGTTTTGCGAAATATGTACGGAATTTCCTTTTCATTGCATCAAACTCCCTTGTACTTTCAGAAACCCTGCATAAAACACTCAAACTGTCCCCCTCCGTTCATTTTTTATGTGAGTGTGTTTCATATGGACAGTGTGGGATTTTTGTTATTTTTGCCTAATTTTGAAGTCTAAATGACAACAATTCCCTTTATTCATTATACATCCTTGATAATAAAATTTTCAAAACCCCCTTTTACTTTTTAAACCTTGCACATAATAGTATAATATCATATAACCTTTGAAAGTTTACACAAAACTCCCTTTTACTTTTGAACGTTTGCACAAAAATGATCCCTTGAATTTTTCACTAATATATCTAGGAGTAATTTAGGTAAATCAATTAAAAATTAACTGTGCTAGTGACTAACAGAGTAAGAAAAGAGTGTACAGGATTTCTGAAAGTACAGTACAAAGAGGTTTGATGCAATAAAAATTTCACATAAATACTTCGTGTTGTATACTCATTTTTCCTTTGCAACTTGCTTGCAGACAGCTACTACCGCTGCTGAGGCAGAGTTACCTCATCCTATTCGCTTTGAACTTTTCTGTCTTCTAATATGAGATTTTTGGGAAAAAATGTATGTTTCGTTTTCAGTTGATTATTATTTGATGACTATTTATTAAGATTTCCACAGTTTGGAAATTGAAGGAGGGTAGAACCAAAATAGAATCAAGAAATTGAGATAGATAATATCTATTAGAACATATTGAACGGTTAGTAGCCACAAGGTATTATACTATACTTAGGGGTGTTCATAAACCCGTCCCACCGGCTCCAACTCGTCCGCAACCCATCGGTTTTATTTTTAAAATAATCAAGTACGGGTTGGTAATTTGTAAACCCGCACGTTATGGGTAGTGTGACGGGTTTGATGGTTAGAAAATCGATCCACCAGCAACTCGCACTTAATCATCATTAATGTACTTTTTATTCATTGTTTAATAAAAGTGTGAAATAAATTACATTCATCTCCAACAGCACTCTTAAATTTCAGCCTCTTATCTTAAAATATAACTAATGAACAATGTTATACACTTCTATTTTTTACTCTGCATTCCAACAGCTAGTTTATATTTTAAGAGACTACTTTTTAACAACTATACAATTTCCCTCCAACAGCTAGTTTATATTTTAACAAATAACTTTATTTATTTTATATAAATAATAATGATATATTTATAATATTAATTGATTTTATTTCATACTAAAAAAAATAGTCTTTTTAAAAAAATATTAATTTTTATTATTAACATTTAGCGATGCCCCAAAAATGATAATCAAAATGTTATCACTAAATCATTGTGACAACATTAATTATCGAAACAAGAAAACAGTAAGGCCGTGTTTGGCTTCTTTTTTTGAATTGACCTGAAAATTAGATTTCATGTTAATGCAGAAAAATTGCCGCCCAAACGAGACCTTAGGTAAAAAAATCTAAGGGTCCAGTTACAAATCATGCAAATTGCTTGTAGATTTTTGCCTTGGCATAATATATTGGGAATTGAGAATGCTCAATCAAGGGTTGGACTGCCTGGGATTCGACTTCACGGTCTTGTGATCTTGCTGCTAGTCCAGCTTCACGGATCCTACTCTTCAGGTGGATTAGAGACAAATTGTAGAATGAGAAGATTGATATTTCAACCAACTTGATGGCAAACATCACCAAAAAAAAAAAAAATGTCAAATAAGATAAAATATGAAAGTTCATACAATTGTTGAACATGTGGAGTGATAATTCATATCACCCCATATTCTGGCCATGTTTTAAAAAAATAGGATTTTAAAAAATTGTGTTAACATTGCCAGAACATGAGTGATATGAATTATTACTCCATATGTCCCAAGTGTATTGATGGGTTGCACCACGTATACTTGATGACGTGGTGCAGTGGTTACATTAAATAATTTCTCCTAGGTGAAGAGAGATCACCAAAGAGAGTTAGAAATGCATCCATAATATATGCGTAATAGAATAACAAATCTTTTATCTTCAAAATAATAATAGTAACCAATAACCACCATAATAATAATTAGTAAAATGTTCTCTAGAGTACAAGATAGCTTTTATGATTCTAGTTCTAAACAGAAAATCAGAAAAAAGAATAAAACTGGGCATTTAGAATTTGCATTGAACCTCCGTAAATTACAAACCTGGGCCCAGAGAGAGATGGTGGAGGCGCAATGGGGGTAGGTGATGCGGCGGCGCAGTGGGATTTAGAATTGAAGAAGAAGAAGATTTGGGTTTTGCTCCAGGGCAGTCCGTAGAAAGAAGTGTGAAAGTGAAGTGAAGCTTGGATAATGGATTGGAAATCTGGAACGCTATCTTTACCTTTTAAGAATTGGGATTAAAAAAGAATTGGGATTAAAAAAGAAAGAGGATTCTAAAATGTCGTTACGGTAGGTGTCGAATGAGTATAATTTATATCATAGAATGTGACATATATTGTGTGATAATACCACCTAATTTGGAATAAATACTATATGATGTGGGGGACATACCAAATATATGTGTTAATATTTATACCATAGAATGTGACACACATTGCGTGGTAATACCACCTAATTTGGAATAAATACTATATGATGTGGGAGGCATACTAAATATATGGGTTAATACTATGTAATGTAATTATATATCATACAATGTGATACACATTGTGTGGTAATACCATCTAATGTGGTATTAGCGGCACCTAACGCAACGACACCCTAGAATTTTCCTAAGAAAGAAGGTATCCCGATTTGGTTGGGATTAAAAATAGGAAATTTGCAACCACATAAAAAGTTTCAATTTAAAAAAAATACTACATGGTTTTCTCCACATTCTAAAATCTAAGGGAACATGGGAAAATAAATAAATAAAAAGATTTATTATATTGCTTTAGTTTTGAGAGCTTAATAGTTAATACCAATTCTACTTGCTCATTCCATATAAATTAATACCTAAGTATGGAAGTTTATTATATTGCCCTAGAAAGGACCAACATATTTATGTGACTCTCTGTTTACCCAATTTATGTCATTTTGTAATTTTGATGGAGCTAACTCTGTGTGAAATGTATAATTTCAATTTACACTTTTGTAATTTGAAAGAGAGTACTTAAATCCATGTGAAAATTAAGAAAGAGTAATTACCTAATTACCTCCTTAAACTGTAAATTGTAACTCTCTAATCGAATTTGAGAGGAGGCATGGAGAGTATTTTTGTAACACGAGGTAAATTGTCATGTTTATCATAACACAAAGGGTAAAGTGTCACATTTATCATAACATAAGGGGTAAGTGTCACATACAATAGGGGTAAAATGCTATTTTTCAAAATTTCAAGAAGATAAATTGAACATTATGTATATAAGGGATAATTTGCCATTAACTCATGTTTGATGTTATCAATTCCTAAAATACAAACTAAATCTGAATCTACCCTAACTAACATTTAACAAATTTTCAAATTAAGCATAAAATATATGCTGGTTACTTTGATATGTATTGCATATTGTTATCTCTATTTTTTTAATTGTTTATTCCTAACTATAGGCATGATTATGCAATTTAATAAATATAATTTGGGTACTATAGTACACTGGAGATTTTCCCTCCTCGTTTTTGGAAAGATTTTCTGTCTTCGGGTATATTTTCAGTTAAATACATTTTTTTATTGTTGTAGACAATTTATAGATGTGTCAAGTAGAATAATAAGTTTACAATGAAACGAAGAAATTCAAATATTAATTCCTAAGTCTTTATACATGTAAAATGTTTAACTCGAAGATTTTATTTGTGTCACAGCATCAATGCGATAAAAATATGTACTTGAAGCATTCAGCTATCTACTATGCTAAAACTCAAAAGTTATTACCTAATCTTTAGTGCAGTACATTTTGCAAGGGTGAATACTTAATTATTCTCTAGGAATTTTTTTAAAAAATTTAGAAAAAAATGTATGTACATGTTTCGTTCTCAATTTGATTCCAAAGTGATTACTGGCAAGATTTTCACAATTTAACACTTTGAAAAGTCAAGGAAAGTTATAGAAGGGGAAAATTCCAGTATTTCACAATTTAACACTTTGAAAAGTCAAGGAAAGTTATAGAAGGGGAAAATTGTTTTTTGGTATAATAGGATAGACTTGCTTACAACTTTGGAACCATTCATGAATAAAAAAGCGCAAATTTGATACCATAGGATATGTTTTCATTGTAATTTTGGTACCAAATCTAATTTTTTTCCAAATTTAATGGTAAATTACCCCCTATGAAATGCATAATGTTTAATTTATCCCTCTATAATTTGAAACGAAAATCAATTTACCCCCTGTAAAAAATTTAATGAAGCAATTTATCCCTACAATTGAAGAGTGTAACTCGCTTGCCGAAATTGAGAGTAGGCATGGAAACTATTTTATAACATAGGGGGATAAATTGCCACATTTATCATAACACATGGGGTAAAATGTCACATTATCATAATAAAAGTAGATAAATTGCCGCCTATAAAAATATCAAGGAGGCGATGTGAAACTTTTACAAAATTATAAGAGGTAAAACACTCTTTTTTAAATCACAATGGGGTAATTAAATATTATGCATTTCATGGGGGTAATTTGCCATTAACTTTGGAGAAAAATTGGATTTGGTACCAAAGTTGCAATGAAAATCTATTATATGATACCAAATTTGCATTTTCGTATCCAGTGGTGCTAAAATTATAAGTAGGTATATCCGATGGTACAAAAAAAACAATTTTTCTTTGTAGTATTTTTAACATTACAATAGTCATTTTGTACAATAGCATGGTATATTTTTCAAAGAATATGCAATTTTTCAAAGAAATAAAAGGAAAATAACTTGTCACTTTTTTTTTCTCAAATTTAAGGTAATTTGACAAGGTGATATGGTAAATTATCACCACGTGACACCTAGATGGATGAAAAAAACCCTTGCCAATTGGTTTCCCAAGGGTTCATTGTAGTATTCCACGTTTTCCTTATTACATATTTAAACTGTTTAGTATCTATAAATTTTATTCCATGCCACTTTTGTCTTAAAAATTTGAGATAAAACCGATGCATTACATGCTGTGATTTAGAAAAAAAATTCTTGTTTAAATGCGTATATCATTAAAAATTTCAACAACATGGATCAATTATTATTTTTAAATAAATGGAAAACACGCACATAAACTTTTCAACAAAATATAATTTTAATAACATAAATCAATAAATAAAATTTGAACATCATAACTAATATATATATATTTTTCTTTTTACAAAAGTAAAAGATTTCCGTATAAATTTTTCCATAAAATAAATTTAAGTAGTAAATTTATTACTATTTGAATAAGTATACATAAATAAATAAAATATACAATATTATTTTTATGATTAATACAGTTTAATTCTTTTTTTACTTTTTTAAATGAAATACCAGCCCTGCCCCAACCTCCTTTCCGATCCCCGTTCAAAGTAGAGGCACAATTATGTTGTCTGGAAATCCAGAAGGTTTTAAGTCTTTTTCTATTATTTTAGACTTTTCTATGGTGGGATTAAATTTCCAAGTCAATTCCAGATTATTAAAGGAACTCTGATGTGAAATGTTTTAGTTGATATCTACTATAAAGAGATAACATGTAGACTCACAAAAAAAAAAAAAAACCTTCTTCTTCTTTTAACATATTGATGAAAATGTCTTCTGCCATTCTACATTTCTTCATCTTGTTTATTGAGATTTTCGCGATTTTTTGTTCTGTAAAAGCCGCTAACACGACTTTTGATTGTATAGCAGGGGAAAGAAAGGCTCTGCTAAGGTTCATGGAAAGCTTTTCGGACCCTTACTCTGCACTGTCATCATGGAAAGGCGAAAATTGTTGCACATGGTCAGGTATCAGGTGTGACAAATTTACGGGACATGTTATTAGTCTCGATCTTGGTTATAAAAGCTTACGAGGTAAAACGCTTGATTCTTCCCTTTTGGAATTGAAGCATTTGAGTTATCTAGACTTAAGTGGTTTCGATTTCCAGTACAATTCATTTCCTGCATTTATTGGATCAATGAAGCAACTGCAGTATCTTAATCTCTCTTCAAATTTTTTATATGGTGTTGTTCCTCATACTCTTGGCAACCTTTCAAGCTTGCGTGTGCTCGATCTCAGTCGTACAGGTCTTGTAGTTGATGATCTCACATGGATATCTCATATTTCATCGCTGGAGCATCTTGATTTGACCGGTGTGGACCTCAGTCCAACAAAAGATTTGCTCAAGGTACTTAACATGATTCCTTCTATACGAAAGTTAGGCCTATCTTATTGTAGACTTAATAACACAAACTTACAACATGCGTGTGTAAGTGTGAATTATACGCTTAATAATGTTCGGTATCTGCATTTAAGTCTCAATTCATTTGATGGAGAGTTACCTTGTTTTCTCCATAACATGACTTTACTTCGAGAGCTTGATCTTTCAATGAATAACTATAATTCTACTGGCCATCATCTATTTGAATTGAGTAACCTTGTTAGGTTGAATCTTGGTTCCCTTTTATTTTTCTTTTAGCTTTTCCAAAAGGCAACTCTCTTGGTAATAACGTAGATTGGATCTCTGAATTTCTATGGAATAACTGTCACTTGAAATCAGTGGATTTGAGTTATAATCAAATTTATGGGGAGATCTCAACACCTTTTCGTAACTTATCTAGATGTTGGAATCAGAACATGGAAATACTAGATTTAGCAGGAAATAAATTTTATGGCCATTTGCCTGAAGAGATTGGTGGACTCAAGAAATTAATGTACCTTGATCTCTCATACAATGTCTTTATCAATGGTACTATTCCTAGTTCTCTTGGAAAATTATCAGCCTTAAGAGTATTAGATCTTTCTTATAATGGACTAAATGGGGGAATTCCACTTTCTTTCGGACGACTATCGAATCTTAAGAGGCTTATTGTAAGGTCTAGTTTAATGGACGGTAACTTTACAGTTTCTGAGGATCACTTTACTAAGCTCTCAAAGTTAAAAGAGCTTTTTTTAAGCTCGTTCAAATTCAAGGTGAAATTAGATTGGGTGCCTCCTTTTCAACTACGACATCTCACATTGTTATCTTGTGATATTGGAGGTCAGATTCCACCATGGGTTCAAATGCAAAAAGAACTTAAGTACCTAGGCATGGAAAATTGTAACATTTCAGATACTTTGTCAAATTCTCTTTCTAATTACAAAAACTTGGTTATGGTGCATCTATCCAACAACCATATCCAAGGACCATTACCTAAAAACATTAGTCAAATGTTACCCTTCCTAGAAACTTTTAATTTGGGCCAAAATCGTATCAATGAGTCCTTACCTGATTCTTTATGTGAGATGAAATCTTTGGAATTTATGGATTTTTCTAGAAACCATTTATCGGGTAATCTTCCAGGATGTTTGGGGAACTTACATAACCTGATATCTATGAGATTATCATTCAATGAGATTTCTGGCGACGTCCCAAACTCTATCGGTGGAGCTTCTTCGTTGCACTGGCTACACTTGAATAACAACAATTTAACAGGAAAGCTTCCCTTTACTATGAAAAATTGCACCAAGTTAAAAGTTGTTGATATTGGAGAAAATAAGTTTATGGGAAAATTACCCAGATGGATTGGAAAATGTCTGCTTGTTTTGCAAGTGCTTATACTAAGGAATAACAATTTCTCCGGACTTATTCCTTCTGAGGTTTGTCAACTGCCCAAACTTCAAATATTGGACCTTGCCTACAACAATTTGACAGGAGGTATTCCAAATTGTTTTGGCGGTTTCTCAGGCATGGTGGTCAATTATTCAAAATTAAACAAATATCAGTTGGGAATAGATTATGATTATTATTGGCCTGACGAGAGCTTTACTCAGCTACTCAAGGGACAAGAGTTAGAATACTCCAAAACATCAAGACTCGTAGTCAATTTGGATGTTTCGAACAATAATTTGGTTGGAGAAATTCCTTGGGAGCTGACAAGGCTTTCCGGCTTGATTGGCCTCAATTTGTCGCATAATCATTTGGTGGGGAAAATTCCAGAAACAATAGGAGACATGAAATCAATGGAATCTCTTGATCTTTCAAACAACAATTTGTCTGGAATAATTCCTTCTAGTTTGTCGGATTTGAGTTCCATAAGTCATTTGAATTTGTCATACAACAATTTGTCAGGGCAGATCCCTACCGGGCGTCAACTCCAAACAGTACTCAATGATTATCCTTCGATTTATGAAGGCAACCCCCAACTATGTGGAGCTCCGCTACCTAAGAAATGTGAAGAAGCATCGATGGTCCCAAGTATTACGAATAACCATGTAGCAGCAAATGAAGGAGACAATATTATTGATGATAAGGTATTGTTTTCTATAGTTATAATATGTGGTTTTGCAACAGGATTTTGGGGAGTCATTGGATTTCTGGTCCTCAATAAGAGATGGAGACAAGCTTATTTCGAGTTTGTGGAAGAGAGAATAATTAGAAGATTGTTTGGAGGTTAAAAGATTCTTGTGGACATGTTCAAACTATTTACCTTTTCTATTTGTGTGTGTTTTCTATATGAATTTGCAATTCAAATAAATATTGTGACTTTCAATTTTATTTGGTGTGGTCTTACATATATGTGCCTTTTTTTAAAATGGTAAATGAATATGAATTGGAGAAATATACAATCCAATCTTATGCTATTTCAATTTTCGCTTAACTGTTGTTATTATCATTATAGCAGCATACATAAATATTAAATTTGTAAAATGGTAGGGAGTTTCATGTCCCATATTTGATAGTACAAAGGTTTCTATGCCATAAACATTTCAATAGAGGGTGTCGTGTCTAATATCCTAAATTATAGAGAGATTTTATCTAATAAATATTTCATAAATTATTTTTGTGTAAATTTTGCATATTACGGGAAAATTTCTTGCGTGTATCCTTTGTTAAGAATAATAAGAAACATAATCAAACTATATTATATTTTTGTATAAACAAAAAAGTGTTTGTTATTTTTACTTTCTGAATTAATGCCCTGAAGAGGTTTGAAGATACGGCCTGAATCATCGACAAGGGGTCCGAGTTTTCCATCAAGGGCTTGTGTGTACTGTTTTCCTTTTGCAACTTGCTTGCAGACAGTTAAAGGGTAACAATACCATAAGATTAAAAAATCTGGAAGTAAAATAAATTATTCATAAGCCACAAAATAATAGCACCAAAGGCGAGTTTCCATTAAAGTACTGGAGATGCATTACAATTTGCAACCAGTGAATCATTTGATCCAACCAAACCACTTTTGGACTACTTTGGTTCAGTAATACAGTCCTCAGAAAGGATCTCAGAGACGAACTTTATCAAAGAGCAAAGCCCACCCAAGAAGTTATGATCAATAACACCTTTGCCTTCAAAAACGTGGGCAAAGTCAACAAGCTTGATGTCAGCTCTCGGATTCTTTCCATTCAAAGCAAGCTCCTTCTCACACGTCATAAGAATCGAGCAAGCATAGAAATGATAAGTAGTTTGCTCCTCAAACCATGCTTTTAACACCAGCAACTGTGACAATATACCACCGGAGCCACCATAAACAATAGAAGCAAAAGCACAGTCTGGCAACGAACCCAACACCCCAGATAAACAATAGAAGCAAAAGTACATTTTGTGATTTACAAAATAATTTCTTCGTTAAAATATTTCGATTAACTTCGATTAAACTCTGATGTGAAATGTTTTGGTTGATATCAACTATAAAGAGATAACATGCACTGGGCTTTTTGTAGACTCACGGAAAAAAAAACATTCTTGTTCTTTAACATATTGATGAAAATGTCTTCTGCCATTCTCCTTTTCTTCATCTTGTTTATCGAGCTTTTTGCGGTTTGCTGTTCTGTAAAAGCCGTTAATACGACTTTTGGTTGTATAGCAGGGGAAAGAAAGGCTCTGCTAAGGTTCAGGGAAAGCTTTTCGGAGCCTTACTCTGCACTGTCATCATGGAAAGGCGAAGATTGTTGCACATGGTCAGGTATCACGTGTGACAAATTTACGGGACATGTTATTAGTCTTGATCTTGGTAATAAAGGCTTACAAGGTAAATCGCTTGATTCTTCCCTTTTGGAATTGAAGCATTTGAGTTACCTAGACTTAAGTGGTTTCGATTTCCAGTACAATTCATTTCCAACATTTATTGGATCAATGAAGCAACTGCAGTATCTTAATCTCTCTTCATATTTTTTAACTGGTGTTGTTCCTCATACTCTTGGCAACCTTTCAAGCTTGCGTGTGCTCGATCTCAGTAATACCAATGAACTGTCAGTTGATGATCTCACATGGATATCTCAAACAGGGCCGGCTTGACATATTACGGGGCCCTAGGCGATATTTAATATTAGGACCCTCTTTTACAAATTAGCCGATACTTTTTAGATTCAATCGTAATATATTTTTATGACATTTCATTCTTAAACTTTCTCTTAACAAAAGCAATATATATATATATATATATATATATATATATATATATATATATATATATATATATATATATATATATATATATATATATATATATATATATATATATATATATATATATATTGAAAATTCAAGTATCGTGAATTTAGTTATATGACAAATGCACACATATAAATTGTTATGTATTATATGAATTAATGCAGCATAAGAAAATTCAACCAATTACGTTAAACTCCATAGACATCTTATATTATATACACAACACAAGCTTTTTTTTTCTTTTTCTCTAGGTCTGAATCCGTACACTTGAAAATTTCTTGGCTGAGCTTGCAAATTCATTCATCATTGAATAGTTTTCTTTAGTTCAAATCCAAGCATTCTTAACAACTTAAGTTTATCAATACGCTTATTTTTAAATAAATGACTACAATATATAGAACATGGTTAAGAAGTTAGTATTCGGTAAGATTAAAGAAAGATAACATTTATTGAATTCAAATACTTTCAACTTTTTTTTCTTTTTGGTAAATAGATTGAATATGAAAATATAATATTTCTGCTCACACTACTATCTTAGGTAGGGCTGTGCAAATGGTAGAACCGAACCATACCAAATTTCGTTATACCAGTTGGTTCGGTATTTTGAAATCTCGTACCGTTTGTCAGTTCGGTTTGGTTCAGTAAATTACCGATTCGGTTCGGTTCAATTTGATTCGGTGCAAAGTAACCGAATAAAAAATAATTTGTCTTGAATACATATGTAAATAATAATATGCTTCCTACCACTCCAACCACTAACCATCCAATGAAGTTTAAGCCTCAGTCCCCTCTCCAAAAATTACTTTAGCATCATTCAAGTTTTGGGTTTTAAATGCAATTAGAACCCAATCTATTAAGATAAAATCAGAAAAAGAATAAAACTGGGCATTTATAATTTGCACTGAACCTCTGTAAATTACAGACCTGGGCCCAGAGAGAGATGGTGGAGGCGCGATGGGGGTAGGTGATGCGGCGGCGCGGTGGGATTTAGAATTGAAGAAGAAGATTTGGGTTTTGCTCTTGGGCAGTCCGTAGAAGAAGTGCGAAAGTGAAGTGAAGCTTGGATAATGGATTGGAAATCTGGAACGCTATCTTTACCTTTTAAGAATTGGGATTAAAAAAGAAGGTATCCCGCTTTGGTTGGGATTAAAAATAGGAAATTTGCAACCACATAAAAAGTTCCAATTAAAAAAAATACTACATGGTTTTTTCCACATTCTAAAATCTAAGGGAACATGGGAAAATAAATAAATAAAAAGATTTATTGCTTTAGTTTTGAGAGCTTAATAGTTTATACCAATTCTACTTGCTCATTCCATATAAATTAATACCTAAGCATGGCAGTTTATTATATTGCCCTAGAAAGGACCAACATATTTATGTGACTCTCTGTTTACCCAATTTATGTCATTTTGTAATTTTGATGGAGCTAACTCTGTGTGAGATGTATAATTGTCATGTTTATCATAACACAAAGGGTAAAGTGTCACATTTATCATAACATAAGGGGTAAGTGTCACATACAATAGGGGTAAAGTGCTATTTTTTAAAATTTCAAGAAGATAAATTGAACATTATGTATATAAAGGATAATTTGCCATTAACTCATGTTTGATGTTATCAATTCCTAAAATACAAACTAAATCTGAATCTACCCTAACTAACATTTAACAAATTTTCAAATTAAGCATAAAAATGAATTTATGCTGGTTACTTTGATATGTATTGCATATTGTTATCTCTATTTTTTTAATTGTTTATTCCTAACTATAGGCATGATTATGCAATTTAATAAATATAATTTGGGTACTATAGTACACTGGAGATTTTCCCTCCTCGTTTTTGGAAAGATTTTCTGTCTTCGGGTATATTTTCAGTTAAATACATTTTTTTATTGCTGTAGACAATTTATAGATGTGTCAAGTAGAATAATAAGTTTACAATGAAACGAAGAAATTCAAATATTAATTCCTAAGTCTTTTTACATGTAAAATGTTTAACTCGAAGATTATATCTGTGTCACAGCATTATCAGACAAGCTAAAATTGGAAGAAGAGATTGAAGAAGAAATTAAGGAAAAGAAATGAAGAATGAGTTCTACGGGGTGTTTTTCTAATTAGGGCTTGATTTAGGGATAATTTGTAATTTAGTTTATGTTTTGTAAATTTGGTTTAATTTAATCACCGCCTTAAGTTAGTTAAAGACTGTTTAGTGCGGTTTTACTTTTTTGCCCTTCTTGTTTCTTATTTAAACAGAAGGAAGATTCTGTATGTTGTACAATTCATTTTTCCAGATTAATAGAAACAAGTTTATTTACATTCTCTCAATATTCAGTTACATAATCAAGATTACATACGGTTTATATGGTATCAGTAGTTTAATATCCATATTAAACTTCCGCTGCAAAATCTCTCTTCCTGTTCTTCATTACTTTCATCATCTCTTTCATCTATCTTCTGTCCAAAACCATTCTTCACGTTCCAATTCATCCACCTATCTTTGATCATTGCACCAAGATTTCACATATCCGAAGGAATCTGCATATATCAGCTTCAGAATTCAGGATCAATCTTCATCAGATCATAAAAAATCATCATTCAGCATAAAGAAATTAATTCTGCATCAGATCATCAATTCACACGGTCATTCAAGAATTCACAGCATCAGAAATTCAATTTTTCACCAGTTCACCACATCAAATTCATCAAGCATTCATCAACATTCGAAATTCTTCATCTACACATCAGGTACTACATCATCACATCAAGAAATTCACAAATTCAAGAAGTCCTATCAAGAAATTCATAACCCTACTCTCCTTTCAAGTTTTTTCACTCTCTGATTTCATCCAGTATTTCCTCTCTTTCTTTTTCTATAATTCTTCCTCTTTATATATACAAATCTACACACACACTATGTCCTCATCTCCTCCCACAGATTCTACTATTTCTTCTTCCTCAACTTCAAGAACTAGACCTGAAATTGAGGATCCATCAAGTCCTTATTACCTACATCCAGCAGATGGCCCTGGTTCTATTCTTGTCCCAGAAAAACTCACTCCTACAAACTACCAAACTTGGTCTAAAGCTATGACCCGTTCCCTCAAAGTCAAGAATAAATTGGGTTTTATAGATGGCTCCATTCCTCAACCCTTTGACAACCCCATTCTCTCCAACTATTGGGACAGGAACAACACTATTGTTGTTGCCTGGATCCTAAATTCACTCAATCCTATCATAAATCACACTGTACAGTACCACACAGTTGCTACTGTCCTATGGGCAGAATTACAAACTAGATTTCAACAGGCAAATGGCCCCAGATTATTCTCTTTACATCATGACCTGTTTAATCTTCATCAAAAGTCTTTAAGTGTCAATGATTACTATTCAAACCTAAAGATACTTTGGGATGAAATATGCAATTTCAGGCCCAAATGTACATGTGGTAAACTAGACAAATTTTTTGAAGATCAATACTAAATGATATTTTTAATGGGACTTCAAGAATCCCTATCCCATACTAGGAGCCAGTTACTATTAATGGACCCTCTACCTGAGGTCTCCAAAGCATATGCCCTTGTTTCTCAGGAAGAAACTCAAAGGTCTGTCCACTCTCAATCCTCTACAAATGACAACATTAATACTATGGCTTTTGCCACCCCAAAAACATTTTCCACAACCCCCAGAAACCCATCTCCTAATTACTCCCCACAACCTAGTCAGTCCACTTACAGAAACTCATCTCCCTCACCATTCAGACCTCCCTACAGACCACCTTTCAATCCAACCTCACAAAGGCCTCCTAGACCCTATTGCACACATTGTCAAATGCCTGGTCATACTATCATCACCTGTTTCAAACTCCATGGTTACCCTCCAGGTTATAGACCCCCTACCCCAAGATACACCACTCCACAAGCACCCCAAATCAATCATCTTAAAACAGAATTTGCACCTTCAGATACCTCATCCTCATTTCAGAATTTTATCCATAAACTATCCCCTGATCAATTCATTGAACTTTCCAAGTTGTTCACTGCTCAACTGACTACTACTTCTCAAGTTCCAGAAGATACAGAACCCACTGCCTCCACTAACACTTGCACAATAAACACTCCCACAGGTAAGTGCTTTTCAACTATTAATCCTAATTTTTCTTCTAAAAATTCTTGGATCATTGACTCAGGTGCCTCTAATCATATTTGTAATAATATTGATTTTTTCACTGAACTTTTACCTGCTTCTAATACCACAATCACACTACCTAACAACTTCATTGTTCCAGTTTTTTTTAAAGGATCAGTTCTCTTAAACCATCATCTAATTTTACATGAAGTTTTATATGTTCCTCACTTTCACTTCAATTTACTTTCTGTCAGTGCTTTACTAGCCTCTACAAATCTTAGTATTCACTTTGAACCTAGTCATTTTATTATTCAGGACAGGATATCTTTGAGGAAGATTGGCAAGGGTGAACTACACAATGGACTATACATCTTACAGAACTTACCTCCTCCTAAGCAATTTAGTTGTAATAAAGTTTCAGTTGAAACTTGGCATAGTAGGTTAGGTCACCCTGCCATGGATAGGTTACATATGTTACAATATGTTTTAGATTTACCTTCTCTTAATGTTTTGCACAAACATATTTGTGAAATTTGTCCATTAGCTAAACAAAAGTCTTTACCTTTTCCTACTAGTTCTACTGTTTCTTCTAATCCTTTTGATATTATACATTGTGACACTTGGGGCCCTTTTAAAGTTCAATCTCATAATGGATATAGATACTTTCTTACTTTAGTAGATGATTTTTCAAGATTTACTTGGGTTTTTCTAATGCAATTTAAATCTGATGTTCACTTTCTTATTCCTAAATTCATCAAAATGATATCTAATCAATTTAATTCAACTATTAAAATCTTTAGGAGTGATAATGCCAAAGAATTAGTCTTTTCAAAATTATTTTTAGAACTTGGTATCCTACATCAATTCTCTTGTGTTGAGACTCCTCAACAAAATGCTAGGGTAGAAAGAATGCATCAACAAATCCTAAATATTGCTAGGGCTCTAATGTTTCAATCAAGTTTGCCTATTAAGTACTGGACTGAAAGTATACTTACATCTGTTTATTTGATGAACAGAACACCTACACCACTTTTACATAATGTTAGTCCTTATTCCAAACTTTACAATAATTCTTATGATTATTCATTTTTAAAAGTATTTGGATGCCTTGCATTTGCTTCCACATTAAAAGAACATAGAAACAAGTTTGATCCAAGAGCTGTTAAAAGTGTTTTCCTAGGGTATACTCCTGGTATCAAGGGTTATAAACTTTTAAATCTTCTTACTCAATCTGTTTTTCACTCAAGGAATGTAGTGTTTCATGAAAATACCTTTCCTTTTAAAGATCCTGATTTATATTCTCTCTTTTCTGATACAAGTTCTCACTCACCTATTCATAATCAGAACTTTTACACCCTTGATCCTTTACCCTCTCCTCACCAAATACCTCCTACTCCATCTACTACACCATTACCTACTGACAACATTCTTCCCACAGAAGTCAGGAGGTCCTCAAGAACCACTAAACCTCCTACCTATTTAGAAGACTATCAATGTAATCTTACAAAAACCAATCCCCCCAAATACCCTTTATCCTCTGTTTTGGATTATTCTACTATTTCTCCTACTCATCAAGCATTTATTGCTAATATTTCCACAATCACAGAACCTCATACATATAAACAAGCCATTATGTTGGATGAAGATGAAGATGAAGTGCAAAAAAGATAAGTATTGAAGGGAAGGTTTTGATGATTTCCAAAACATCATAATCAGCTAAGTATGGAAAGCTTAGTTCCCTTAGAAGAATTTTGAACAAGTAAAAGAAGACATCAGAAGAGTTCAAAGTTCAAAGCCCAGAAGACTAGTGATCTCATGCTGAAACAGCGAACAGAAGGGTAGGTCATCAGCTGACTTAAATCAGATTAGTTCAGTATTTGATCAGCAGAGTATCTATCAGCAGAGTTGCTTTGATCAGCAGAGTAGAAGAGATCATGAGAGAAGTCCAACGGTAATAAATGCACCGGGTGTAATAAATGCTGGAAGAGAAGGGTAGTAATGGCAAATGATTGGAATTTACTCTCGGATCAGCAGAGTGCATTTAATGCTGCTACAGGAAAGTACAGCAGAAAAAGGACTGTAGCAGGTAGCCGTTCTGAAATTGGGCTAAGGCTATGGATTTGAGATTTGATTTCCTTCAACGGTCATATTTTCAAATCCAAGTATAAATAGAGCTGATTTCGAAGTGAGAGAATAACATAACAACATCTGAGATTTCGCATTCGAAGCAGAAATTTTTCTAAGCCTCAAGAAGCTCGAACAGCTCACTCGTCTGGTGGAAGTCATCTGTTGACAGAAACCCAGTTGAAGAAAACAGAAAAACATAATCTGAGTGATTTTGTATTAGCTGAGTGTTGTGCGAAGTTAGAATCCATCTTTGTGAGTGATTCTACTTTAGAGGATAGGTTTTCTGAGTGAATTCCTATTGTGAGCTTATAGCCTTTTCATTTGTTGTTTAGGTATAAGTGGAGAAATATTGTAATCTTTGTGATTATAGTATAACCCAGAATCTAAGTGATCTGGAAGAGTGGACTAAAGGATTTTTATCCATATAACCACTATAAAAATTCTTTGTGTTATCTTGCATTTAAGTTTTCTTGCATATTTTGAACTTTGCATATTTCAACACTTTGAATTATCAAAAGATTTTATAAGGAGTTTTAAAACTGGGGTTAAAATCTTTTTAAGGACTTTGTCTACTTGTGAAAAACACTTTCAAACATCCGCTGCAAGTATACTCTTGATAAAACTGATTTTCACTGAAATCAGCTAAGTAAACTGTAAGAAGAGTGGTCACTCTGCTGTTCAAGATTTGTTCACGATCGGCATAGTCATCTTACTGTTCTTCATCAGCTTAGTCTGCTGACAGAAGAGTAAAAAGTTTTTAAGTCTAAAATTTTTAGAGGTCTATTCACCCCCCCCTCTAGACCTCATCTGACCACTTGGGACCAACAAGTGGTATCAGAGCAGGTGGTTCATTAGAATCAGCTGCCTGATCAACGAGCTTGATCCAAGTGTTTTTCAAAGGTTTTTCAAAACTTTTCAAAAGAGCATCTTTTTGAAAATTTAAAACTTTTTGAAAAATGGACTGTATCAACCATGTTCCCCACATTGCTGGTATGTCGTTTGAAGATTGGAAGATTAGAATGGAAATCTTTCTAGCTGCTTACAATGACAATATGTATACGTGTATCATTAAAGGTCCATTCAGATTCACAAAGACCATAAAAATAAATGAAGTTGATACGGTTGTGGAAAAAGACCTTCATGAGATGACTCCAGAGGAAATCAAGCTATTTAATCTGGATAAAGTCGGAAGATTTATCATGACTAAAGCCCTGGACAATGATCGGTTTGACAAAGTCAAACATAGCAAGACTGCAAAGGAGATGTGGGATAAAGTCAGAGATATGAGCGAAGGCAATGATGCAATAAAAGAGCATCAGCTCACTGTTGCTTTGGAGAAACTGGATAACTTCAAGATGAAGTCTGGAGAGACCATTGATCAGATGGATACCAGGTTCACCAGAACACTCAATGAAGTTCTAAAGCTGGGAAAGACCTTCACTGACAAAGAGATCACCGTTAGAGTACTAAAGGTCTTACCCCCAAAGTTCAACATGAAAGTAACAGCAATGGAAGAATCAAGAGATCTGGGAAAGATTTCTCTCACAGAGCTGTTCTCCGTACTCAAGGCATTCGAGTATAAACTGCCTAGAATGGGAATTGAAGAAACCTCAACTTCAGGACCCACAGCTGCACTGGTTGCTGCTGAAAACACTAGAAGACCAGCACAGAAAAGCAAAGAAGTGGACTCATATGATGAAGCCACCCTACTCAACAAGAAGGAGTACACTGCTGGAGATGTAGCATTGCTGATGAACAATTTCAAGAAGTTCTACAAGAGAAAAATGAAGAACAAATACAACAATGCTTCTACTTCTAAACCTAACTTTTCTTCTCAAGATAAAGAGGATTATAAAGCCAAACTAATGTGTTATAACTGAAGGAAATTGGGACACTTCATCAAAGACTGCCTCTATCCAAAAGCAGAGAAATACACTGAGGAAGAGAAGAAAATCAGAAAAGAAAGAAAGCATCAGAGAGGCAAGGCAATGATGGTTGAAGCAGAAAAGCTGGCCGCTGTCTACTCATCTGATTCAGATTCAGACACGTCTGATGAAGAATCATCTGATGAAGAAAAACCTGCTCTCCTCTGCCTGATGGCAAAGGAATCTGATGATTCTGAGGAAGAGGTAACTCCTCTTGACAATGAATTATTCAATTCATTTGAACAAATGATGCTTAACAATACTACTATTGCTGAAGCATATAAAAAGCTTAAGGAAGAGATGATATTGCTAAAAGAGCAAAATAATTCACTGAAACTCACAGCTGAAAAGCCAAGAGAATCAGTTGAATATAAACAGCTTGAGCAAGAGCATGAATCTCTGAAAGCTGAATGTGAAGTTTATAAAGGAAAAATCATGGAACTTGAAAAAGTTATTGAGTCTCATGAAAAATCATCTGTTGCATCCACTCATATGTCTAGTAAACAGAAGATACCTTTAGAACAGGATAAGCACGAATTGAATCATACTGAGAAATTTATATCTGCTGACAATAGTAAGGTCATTCTGTATGTTCAAACTGCTAGACCTGCTTCACCTGAGAAAGTGGTAAAGGAGAAGAAAACTCCTAAGGCTAAAAAGAGCAAAGAGCCTAGTTTAGGTAAACAGACTAGTAAAACCAAACAGCAGAGTCCTAAGAAGTCTGCTGATAAAGCTAAAGTCAATCAGACTAGTGGTAAAACTAAGTCGTCTGTTAATGAGCAAGCTACTAGTAAGCCAAAGAAGCATAAGAATAAGAAAAATCAAAATGCTTGGTATGGAAATGAGTCATATTATGTGCAACCTGCTGCATATCCTCCTATGTATCATGCACCTCAATTTCCTAGTTACTATGCACCTTACCCTGCTCATCCAATGCATGCATACCCTGCTTATCATGCACCTTACCCTGCTTATGAACATTATTCTTATCATACTGATCATCAACATGACTTATCTGCTAATTATGATGAAAATGAAACTGTTCATGCTCCTGTCAAAACTCAGAAGCCTAAGAAGCCTAAGACATCAACATCTTGGGTTGTCAAATGTGAAACTAATCCTTCAGGACCCTCTCAATAGGGGTACCTAAAACAATTTTATTTTTGTTTTGTAGGTTAGGATTAGGAGTAGGAGTAAAGTAGAGAAGATCTGGTACTTGGACAGTGGCTGTTCAAGACACATGTGTGGAAACATACATGAGCTGACTGATGCAGTTGCTGTGGATGGTCCAAAAGTTACTTTTGGGGACAACAAAGAAGGCAAGATTAAAGCTAAAGGAAGACTGATCAGAGGAAACATAGAGATATCTGACGTCTCATATGTTAAAGGCCTCAAATATAATCTGCTAAGCATAAGTCAATTTTGTGACAAAGGATATTCAGTCATCTTCTCAACAGAAAAGTGCTACGTTGAACAGATTGGTACAAAGAAAGTAATTTTATCTGGAAGAAGACAAGGGAATGTCTACATAGTCGACTGGAATTCTGCTGACAAGAATTCAAACGTTTGTTTGGTGGCATCAACACCAAGTGAAGTTAGCTGGCTATGGCACAAAAGGATGAATCATTTAAACTTCAAGACCATAAACAGACTGATAAAGAATGATTTGGTAGAAGGGATTCCAAAAACAGTCATGAGCAAAGACAAGCTCTGTGACGCCTGTCAGAAGGGTAAACAAATCAAGTCATCTTTCAAAAGCAAGAAGCACCAATCTTCTGAAAGAATCTTGGAGCTGCTACATATGGACTTATTTGGACCAATTGATCCAGTTAGCAATGGTGGAAAGAAATACTGCCCAGCTGTTGTGGATGATTATTCAAGATATACTTGGGTGATATTCATGAAAAAGAAAAGTGAAACCAAGGAACATCTTACTAATCTGATGAACTGATCCAGAATGAGAAGAGTACAAAAATATTGAAGATCAGATCAGATAGAGGGACAGAGTTCACAAACTCTACTGTTGAAGAGTATTGTAACATCAAAGGAATTCATCATGAGTATTCAGCTGCTAGAACCCCTCAACAGAATGGTGTTGCTGAAAGGAGAAACAGAACACTGAAAGAAGCTGTCAGGACTATGATAGCTGAAGCTAAGCTGCCACAAAGATTTTGGGCAGAAGCAACAAATACAGCCTGCTTTACCCAGAACAGATGCATGATCAACAAAAATCAGAACAAGACTCCATATGAAGTTTGGAACAACAGAAAGCCAAACATTCATTACTTCAAAAATTTTGGTTGTAAATGCTTTGTATTAAATAATGGGAAAAATCACCTTACTGCATTTGCAGAAAAGGCTGATGAAGCTTTTTTTGTAGGATACTCTACTGTTAGTAAAACTTATAGAGTTTTTAACAAAAGAACATTACTAATAGAAGAATCTATCCATGTAGTATTTGATGAGCCAAGTCAATCTTCTGAAAAGAATCAAAATACTAATCAAGATCTGTCTACTGATTTACAGAGGTTGGATATTGGAAAGAATGAAGAATATGTTCCCATCATACTACCTAATTTAAATTCAGCTGCTAGCTCAAGTGCTGTTCAAAATCACAGTGCTGATTGTCTAACAGACGAGTTACAAACAGGTGACAGACCAGAGAATGTTCAACAGACTACAACTGTTCAATAGACTACTATTGGAACTCCAACAGTAGTGTTGCAAGATCAAAACAGAGGACAACATCCAGACCTGCAACCTGATCTTAGATGGCTCAGAAATCACCCGCCAGAGTTAGTGATTGGTGATCCATTAGATAGAGTGAAAACAAGAAGAGCTGCTGCACAAGATGCTATGTTTGCTAGTTTTCTATCTCAAATAGAGCCTAAACAAATTGAAGAAGCTCTCAGTGATTCCTTCTGGATTGAAGCTATGCAAGAAGAGTTGAATCAGTTTGAAATGAATGAAGTCTGGTACTTAGTTCCTAGACCAAGTCATCAAAGAGTAATTGGCACTAAATGGGTTTTCAGAAATAAGATGAATGAAGATGGTATTGTTACCAGAAACAAAGCAAGATTAGTGGCCAAGGATTATTGTCAAGAAGAAGGAATAGACTTTGATGAAACATTTGCACCAGTAGCAAGACTTGAAGCAATCAGACTGTTTCTAGCTTATGCTGCTTACAAGAACTTCACTGTTTATCAGATGGATGTGAAGTCTGCATTTCTCAATGGAGAACTGCAAAAAGAAGTATATGTTGAACAACCACCTGGATTTGAAGTTTATCAACAAGAAGACAAGGTGTATCGTCTAAAGAAAGCTCTCTATGGACTGAAACAGGCTCCAAGAGCATGGTATGATACTTTATCTGATTTTCTTTTAATTAAAGAATTTCGTAAAGGTAAAGTTCACAAAACCTTGTTTACAATTGAATGGGAGAATCATATATTAATTGTACAAATATATGTGGACGATATTATTTTTGGTTCAACTAACCAACAGATGTGTGACAAGTTCTCCAAGCTCATGCAGAATAAGTTTGAAATGAGCATGATGGGTGAACTCAATTATTTTCTTGGATTGCAAGTTAGACAGTTGCCTGATGGTATATTCATCAACCAAGCAAAATACACAAGAGATCTGTTCAAGAAATTTGGTATGGAAACTAGCTCTACTGCTACAATTCCTATGTCTACTAGTCTTCGTTTGGATAAAGATGAAGATGGCAAATCAGTAGACATAACCAAATACAGAGGCATTATTGGGTCACTGTTATATCTAACAGCAAGCAGACCTGATATCATGTACTCAGTTGGGGTTTGTGCAAGATTTCAATCAAATCCCAAAGAATCTCGTCTCTTAGCTGCCAAGAGAATACTGAAGTATATTAAGGGCACTCAAGAATTGAGATTGTGGTATCATAGAGGATCTGGATTTGAGCTTATTGGTTATTCAGATTCAGACCTTGCTGGCTGCAAGATTGATAGAAAAAGCACAACAGGTGTCTGTCAGTTCTTAGGTAGTCGTCTGATCTCATGGATGAGTAAGAAACAGACTTCAGTTTCTATATCTACTGCTGAAGCTGAGTATATAGCTGCTGGGGCTTGCTGTGCACAGATACTTTGGTTGAAGCATCAACTAGAAGACTACAATATCAAGATCAGTGGAATACCAATCTACTGTGACAACACAAGTGCAATCTCACTTACTCAGAACACTACAAGTCACTCAAGGACTAAACATATTGAGATCAAGCATCACTTCATTAGAGATCATGTGGAAAAAGGGAATGTTATGATTGAGTATGTTCATACTGACAATCAGATTGCTGATATTTTCACTAAACCTTTAAGTGAAGTAAGGTTTTCAACTCTAAGAGCTGAGCTAGGACTACTTAATTTGGATGCATAAGCTGAGGGGGAACTCATCAGAAGACTGAAGTTCAACAGCTTAGTTATCCGTTATTCTATTCAAGGATTAACTTTCAACAGACTAGTTAACTTATGAATTCCTAAAGACAGGGGGAACGTGTAAGACTAGCAGTACTTCTGTTCTAAAGATGAAATTGGTTAATGACAGTTAGTTGAAGTTATGTTATCAGAAGATGTGTTCTTAATTCTTGAAGACTGAAGATTATTTTATCTTGCTGGATTGACAAACAGCAGAGGAAGATTACTAGCTATTGGCTTTCTCTAGTAATATCAGATAACAGATCACTCGTCTGTCAGATAAGTTAAACTCTACTCATCTGATATCTTATATAAGCATGGTTATAAAATCGCATTTCCAGAAACACGCTTTTATAAGTAACAGATAGGTAACGATTGAGTTTCCCGCCTGTCTGACATTAAAATAATAAAATTGAAATCCGCAGCTCCCACCCAAACGATTGATAACCTGTCAGATTAATCCAACGTCTCAGATTAATCACGATAACCTAAACAGAGGGAAACATATAAAATCCGATCTGAACAGTACAGTAGTCTTACGCACACATAAACTCTCAAACTCTCAAATTCTCTAACTCTCAAACTCTCCTGCTTTCGAAAGTTTACTGCTTTTACAGATTTCTACTCAGTAATCCCAGAAATGGAGAAGATTATTGATGGAAGGTACTTGAACTACAGCAAATTCCATTTCTCTGGTACTGATCTGATGCGCTCAATCATGGAGAAAATCAAAGAGGCATCCTTAGTTCCAGTTCTGGAAACCCACGGAGATAGGGTTTACCTAGAAGACGTCGAGCACTTCTACAAAACCAGGGAATTCACCAATGATGACACTGTTATGTCGGCTGTCATTGGGGGAAAGAAAATCGCTGTATCTGCTGCTGTTTTGAGTGAGATTTACAAACTGAAAAATGAGGGAGGAAAAGTAACAGACCTAGGGTCTGAAAAAGAGGAAGAATTTTGGGTAATTTGTGCTAAGAAGGGAGAAGAGATGACTGGGACTCTGATGAAGACTCAGTTAAAAGATGAGTATCAGAGTGTTGGTCCCAAGTGGTCAGAAGAGGTTTAGAGGGGGGGGTGAATAAACCTCTTTAAAATTTTCTTTCAATTTTAACTTTAAAACTTTATTTTAATTGAACAGACTAAGCTGATCAGATTAGTAAGTTACAGTTCTGTTCGCGAACAAATCTTTGAACAGGCTTGTTGACCACTCGTCTGATAGTCACTTAGCTGATTTTGTTAAAATTAGTTTTAATACTTAGAGTACTTGCAGCGGATTTTCAAAGTGTTTTTCACAAGTAAACTTAGTAGTCTGAAAAGTAATTCCCCAGTTTTATAAACTCCTTTTAACTTCTTTTCAAACAGTTAACTTAATGTGTTTTTATGCAATCAGAAAATATGCAAGTTTAAAAGCAATGTAAAAACACAATCAATTTTTATAGTGGTTATATGGATTTGAATATCCTTTAGTCCACTCTTCCAAGTCACACAGATCTTGGGTTATACTATAATCACAAAGTTTACAGTATACTCTGCTTGCGTCGAACAACAAATGAAACGACGACAAGTTCGCAATAGGAAATCACACAGAAAACCTATTCTCTGAAGTTTGATCACTCACAAAGATGGATCACAACTCCGCACAACACTCTTGTTTACAAAATCACTCAGAAGATGTATTTTTCTTGATTCTTCAACTCTGCTTTCGTCAACAAATGACTCAGCTGATGAGTGAGCTGTTCTTGAGACTTAAAGAACTTTGCTTCGAAAATTTCTCTCAGAAAGTGTGTTGCTTGTTTCTTCTTCGTCTCTTTCAGCTATTTATACTTGAGGATTGAAAAGTGTCCGTTGAAGAGAGACAGGATTCAAATTCCTCGAGTACTGGTCCTTAAAATCCGCGAACGGCTCTTTTGCAGTCTGTCCGTACTGTAAACAGTACTATTCTGCAGACAGCATTAAATGCAGCATTAAATGCACTCGGCTGATGCGAAGCTTTTCTTCAATCATTTGTCTTAAATATCCTCGTACTTCAGCATTTATTACACCAAGGGGCATTTATTACCGTTGGGAACACTTCATGATCTTCTTCACTTGGCTGACGAAAGTATAAGTCTGATGGTGAACTCGGCTGATCTCAAACTTGAACAAATCTGATTTGAGTCGGCTGATCTTCACTAGTCTGATATCTTTACTTCAGCAGATCAGAAGTCTTGGACCTTGAAACTTTGACTCTTCTGATGTCTTCATTACTTAGTCAAAATTCCTTGATAAGTTTATCAGCTAAGTTACTCCACACTTAGCCAAATTTGAAGTTTTGGAATGCATCAAAACCTCCCTTATCAAACTTTCTTTAGTGCCTTCATCTTCATCCTTATCCAACACAGAGGTTCGCAGACATCATTGCGAAGGTATTGGATTGCTGCACGAGCTCTTTAGATGGGTTACCAAGAAAGAGGTACTACACCATGATTTGCATCTATTATGGACTGAAGGTGAACTGGGCAACTCATGTCTATGATCTGCTGAGTGACAAGAGGACTTCGCATGCCATCTTGCTTAGTCATATGTTCATGTCACTAAACTGTCCTATGGCTGGTGGAAAGGTTACCCACGGTAGCAAAGAGTTTAAGTTGTATGAACCAGTGAGGAAAGTAGTGGCTGCTCCTAAAAGAAAGGCTACTGCAAAGTCTAACAAGACCCCTTCTAAGAAGAGCAAGAAGGAGGGTCAGACAAGCCAATCTGCTGATCAAACAGCAAGCCCTGCTGTTGAAGCTGGATCAGCACAGCCTGAGGTTGTAATCCCTGAAAAGGTGATTGATGATTTCACCAAGGAGATTGAACAAATGGAGACAGGTTCCTCTCCTGAAAGAACTGAATCAGAAGAAGAAGTTCCTCTTCAAAGACTGAAGAGAATGAAAACAAAAAGAGAAGCAAGGGGACCTCCCCAAGCTAAGTCTCAACCTGAAGCTTCAAAGAGAATTCCTAAGTCTAAAGTGAAAAGGAAAGTGACATTCTCTGAAGAATCAACAGAAACAGTAAGGGAAACAACAACATCAGCTGAAAGGCCTATAACTGTTAAAGAGCCTGCTGTCAAGCCTGCTGAAGTTGCTGCTGCTGAAACTGGAGTTTCTGCTACAGACTCATCTGTTGTAGTGTCTGCTGAAGTTAGAGAAGAACAACAGACTGGCACAACAAGTGAAGGAGAAACTCTCCTTCTGCATCCTACACCTGTTGCTGCCACTCCACTTTAAGTAGTTGAAAGTCCTGAATCAAAGAGGAAAAGGACTGGTAAGATTGCAACTTATGTGACTGCTGCTGAAAAGAAGAAACAAGAAGAAGCAGAAAGGAAAAAGAAAGCTGCAGAAAAGGCTGAGGAGGATCGTTTGAAGAACCTTGAGTTAAAAAGACTGGAAGAAGAAGCCAGCAAGATGACTCAAGAACAAAGGGATGCTATAGAAGCAGCTGAGTTAGCTGCTGCTATTGAGGCAAGTGCTAAGGACTCTCATGTTCCTAAGCAGACTGGTGGTATTGTCATTGGTGAACAAAGAGATCCCACCAAGCCCAAACCAGCTATGCCAACACCAGCAATACAACCTAAGAGATGAGAATAGGTCAAATTGGCTTTGGCGATTGTCAGGGATGACCCTGATGCCTTTGAAGAATTCATCAAAAGGTTGGATGCTGCTGAGAATGAGAAGATTACTCGTCTGACGATGTTCAACAGAGAAAAGATCAGATACAATAGGTGGAGAGACTATCGTCTGACAAAGAGTAAAGACCAGATTGCAAGCTGGAAGATCTTTGCTGATGAAGAAGCCTGGGTGATGAAGTGGCTTGAGACAGGTTCACTTACTCAAGCACTAGACTCAGAGTTCTTCCTGGACAAATTGAGACTGAGGATCAGTCAAGTTGTAAGAACAGAAGCAAAGAAGATACATGAATCTGTTCCTGAGGAGTATGCTGATGATGAAGACCTCAAGGAAAGATCCATCAAGTTGGCTGTTTCCCAGACAATGGAAACTTGGGCCAAGAAGACTAGGAAGATGGGAGGACAACCAAGCTCTATGATTCCACTTCCAAGTCTGAAACAGATTATCTATGGTCCTAACATTAGGCCATATGAAGAATTACCTGAGAATCCAACCTCACCGTTCATACCTCTGGATAATTTTACTTGGATTTCTCACAGGTCTACTGTGGACAATGCAGGTTTGATGAAAACAGTTGAAACTGTTAAGAAAATTGAGCCACCTGCTGATAAAGAAAAAGAAGGGTCGTCTGATGTTGCTGATCAACACAAAGAAAAGGAGGGTACATCTGACCCCACTGATCAGAACAAAGAAAAAGATGACAAGTCTGAACCAGCTGATGAGTCAAAGGGAGAAGAAACCACTCCAGCTGATCAGATTATGGAAAAGGAGGCTGCTGCTGAGCAAGATGATCAGACCAAGGAGAAGGAAAGCACTCCTGGTCAAGCTGATGAAACCAAAGAAGAAGAGATTGCTTCTGGTTCAGCAGATCAGACTGCAAAAGAGCCAACTCAAGCAGCAGATCAGACTACTGAAGAGGCAACTCTTGCCTTACCTCAAATTCCATCTGCAATTGACTCTACTTCTCAAAGCTTATAGCAAACATCTTTGTTGGATTCTATTCAGCAAATGATCTCAAATTCTATGAAGGAAATGCAAGAGAAGTTAACTGCAGATGTGTTGGCTGCTGTAAGTCAACCAACTCAAAAAGTTGCTGCTGTTCCAACTCATCTGATAGAAGATACTGCTCAGAATGTCCAATCTATCTGTCAAGATTTGGATATACTTAGAAGACGGACTCAAAGCACAGCTGATGGTTGGAGAGACATTACAGAAACAGTTGAAGTGACTATCCAAGCTAAGGATGAAACCTTGGATAATATGATGAGAGACTTCAAGGCATCTGCTGATTTGCTGCTGGCAACTCAAATCCAGCTAGGTGACCAAGGTGAAGATGTTCTCAAAAGAATGGATAAATTTGAAGCCAATCAACTGAGACAACAAGCTCAACTGGATGCTTTAGAAGAAAACATCAAGCTTCTATGTGATTCACTTCAGATCACCCCAGTCTTGCCAAATTATCCAATCAACCCTGCTGATGATGACAAAAAGGGGGAAGATAGGGTACTAAGGGAAGAAATGGAAGATAAGGTACCTTCTGATGAAGAAGAAAATGCTAACAGAGAGGTAACTGAAGTGTTAGAAGAATCTGCTGATAATGAAAAGAATGATGAAGAAAATGAAGTCACAAGCAGATCAACAGATGAGAAAATCACAGAAGAAGAAGGTGAAGCTGAAGAAACTGAAGCTGAAGCAAAGGCTAAGTCTGACAAAGAGATAGCTGCTGCTAAGGATTCAGCTGAAGAACAGCTTGACCCTGATGTCAAAAAGAAGAAGTTAGAGCTGTTAAAGCAGAAGTTCTCTGAGGAGTTGGAAGCTGAGACTTCCAAGCCTGCTGAAGAAGAAGAAAAGAACAAGGAAACTGAAGAAGACAAGAAAGAAGAAGACAAGCTAGAAGACTAGTCTTGTTTAAATTACTTATGTATTTCCTTGTAATGTTTTTTTTTGCACAACTATCTGAACAGACTTGTAATATGTAACACTTCTCAATATCTATAAAATTGCAAGTTTGAAATCCAACAGACTATTTCTATCTCAGAAATTTTTGAGGATCAAAACTTTAGTTTAGGTACAGGTACTTAGCTGAAGTTTTGTCATCATCAAAAAGGGGGAAATTGTTGGATGGAGATGAAGATGAAGTGCAAAGAAGATAAGTATTGAAGGGAAGGTTTTGATGATTTCCAAAACATCATAATCAGCTAAGTATGGAAAGCTTAGTTCCCTTAGAAGAATTTTGAACAAGTAAAAGAAGACATCAGAAGAGTTCAAAGTTCAAAGCCCAGAAGACTAGTGATCTCATGCTGAAATAGCGAACAGAAGGGTAGGTCATAAGCTGACTCAAATCAGATTAGTTCAGTATTTGATCAGCAGAGTTGCTTTGATCAGCAGAGTAGAAGAGACCATGAGAGAAGTCCAACGGTAATAAATGCACCGCGTGTAATAAATGCTGGAAGAGAAGGGTAGTAATGGCAAATGATTGGAATTTACTCTCGGATCAGCAGAGTGCATTTAATGCTGCTACAGGAAAGTACAGCAGAAAAAGGACTGTAGCAGGTAGCCGTTCTGAAATTGGGCTAAGACTATGGATTTGAGATTTGATTTCCTTCAACGGTCATATTTTCAAATCCAAGTATAAATAGAGCTGATTTCGAAGTGAGAGAATAACACAACAACATCTGAGATTTCGCATTCGAAGCAAAATTTTTTCTAAGTCTCAAGAAGCTCGAACAGCTCACTCGTCTGGTGGAAGTCATCTGTTGACAGAAACCCAGTTGAAGAAAATAGAAAAACATAATCTGAGTGATTTTGTATTAGCTGAGTGTTGTGCGAAGTTAGAATCCATCTTTGTGAGTGATTCTACTTTAGAGGATAGGTTTTCTGAGTGAATTCCTATTGTGAGTTTATAGCCTTTTCATTTGTTGTTTAGGTATAAGTGGAGAAATATTGTAATCTTTGTGATTATAGTATAACCCAGAATCTAAGTGATCTGGAAGAGTGGACTAAAGGATTTTTATCCATATAACCACTATAAAAATTCTTTGTGTTATCTTGCATTTAAGTTTTCTTGCATATTTTGAACTTTGCATATTTCAACACTTTGAATTATCAAAAGATTTTATAAGGAGTTTTAAAACTGGGGATAAAATCTTTTTAAGGACTTAGTCTACTTGTGAAAAACACTTTCAAACATCCGCTGCAAGTATACTCTTGATAAAACTGATTTTCACTGAAATCAGCTAAGTAAACTGTAAGAAGAGTGGTCACTCTGATGTTCAAGATTTGTTCACGATCAGCATAGTCATCTTACTGTTCTTCATCAGCTTAGTCTGCTGACAGAAGAGTAAAAAGTTTTTAAGTCTAAAATTTTTAGAGGTCTATTTACCCCCCCTCTAGACCTCATCTGACCACTTGGGACCAACACATTAAAAATCCATCTTGGGTTCAGGCAATATCAGAAGAATTAAAAGCAATGGAAACAAAATAAAACTTGGATTGTTCAACCACTACCACCTAACAAATTGCCTATTGGTTGTAAATGGATCTTTAAGATTAAAAGAAATGCAGATGGCTCTATAGAAAGGTTCAAAGCAAGATTGGTAGCTCAGGGCTTTACCCAACAAGAGGGTATAGATTACACATCAACTTTTTCTCCTGTTGCAAAGTTGGTTTCTGTAAGAGTTCTCCTAGCTTTAGCAATGGCTAAAATTGGGACTTGAATCAGTTAGACATAACCAATGCCTTCCTCAATGGTGATCTTGAGGAGGAAGTTTACATGACTTTACCAAAGGGCTATAGTCCTACAACAACTACTCATCCAGGTACATCTACTCCTTTAGTTTGTAAGTTGCAGAAATCAATATATGGCCTTAAACAGGCTAGTAGACAATGGAACTACAAACTAACAGAAGTTTTACAAGCTTTAAATTTCAAGCAATCCAGATCAGATTATTCTTTGTTTACTTATGGTGAAAATTTTAATTTTTTAGCTATTTTGGTATATGTGGATGATATACTTATTACTGGTCCTAATCCTCAACTTATTTCTAATATTAAAGTCAAATTAGCTTCTGTTTTTAAGTTGAGAGATTTAGGTAGACTAAAGTATTTTTTGGGTATTGAACTTGCTTATTCTTCTACTGGTCTTACCCTATCACAAAGACAATATACCCTTCAAATTTTGGAAGACACTGGATATCTTGCCAGCAAACCTAACCTTATTCCTATGAACCCCAAGAATAACCTAAAATCTAATGTTGAGGATCTGCTACCTGATCCTTCTCCTTACAGAAGGTTAATAGGTAGATTAATTTATCTAACTATTACCAGACCTGACATCTCATACACAGTTCATAAGTTGAGTCAGTTTCTAGCTAAACTGTTACGCTCCAAATACGAGTACGTAAACGCGCAAGTATACGGTCGTTACAAGTAATAAAGTGATAAGGAGTGTCGAACCCACGAGGAATTGTTCAATTAATTACCAACTAACGTCTTGTTACTTCGACTTAGATTTGTAAGTTGAGTATGGTGAAGTGGTGGCGGTTTTGATATTACTAATAAATTAAGGCGACTAAGGAAACTAGCACTTGACTTAACAATATGTAAAGGCTTCTATGATTTTACGTCACCTAGTTCGATTCAAGATAAACAACTCAACAATTGACAACCACACTTATGTTTGTTGTTCAAGATTTCATAATTTATTCATACGTATCTTTCGATATCGTACGAACCTACCAAAGTAAACTAATCCAATTTATGTCTAAAAGGATTAAGCTTAAATTATGCTTTAGTTTTCAAACCTTAATAGAACATGAAATGACCTAGGTATATTTCTATCCTAAAATCAAAGCACAACCTAGTTTTATAATCTAATCTTTAATCAACTATATCTAGCCATTAAAGATCAATCCATTTCATCCTATGGTTGGCCTAACCACAAGTTGACAAAGGCTCAAACTAGATTAACAAACACTTGTAAGCATAGCAACAATCATAAACTCATCATTCAATCAAGAATCAAGAACCAAACATAGGATCAATAAAAACATAGAATAAATGAGATTAGCCACTCATAACAATAATATATCATTCATTACATTAAAAGACATCAATATAAATGAACAAAGTAAAAGAGTTTAGAGAGTGAAGAGGTCTTCAACAACTTCTCCCTCAAGCCTTTTTATCTTCAATAGGGAGTCCAAGTGAGAGTTCTTCTTTCCAAAGTGCAAACTCTTCTCTTTTCTTCAAAGAAGGCAAGATGTAAAGTTGGAGTATGAAGTTGTGGAATGATTCCACCTTTAACTCCTAACCTAGCAAAACTACAAACTTCCCATGCCTAAGTTACCCTCAAATTCAAGGCAACTAAGGCCAAAAAGCCCCCCATGATGCCTAAAAATACAAGTGGGATCAAAGGGGGAAAATACAAGAAAACCCCTGCCTTTCCCGCAGCAAAAAGGTGCTGGCAGCAGGGACCTCGCTGCGGCGAGGTCCAACCTCGCCGCGGCGAGGTTTAGGCCGTAGGTTCCTGCAAATTTTCTGTTCTGCCGCACTTTCTTCCGAGCAGCATATCTTTTGATTCCGAACTCCGAATCCAGATCCGTAAAGTCCGTAGCGTAGCTAACTCACTCATCTATAACATATCCAAAATTCAGCTCATTTGGATCATCCATGAAATATTTAAGCATGTTCTAGTGAGCAGCTATCTACATTCTTGTACAATTCGCTCCGGGTTCTAATTCATTTGAAGCTCAAGCTTGACTCGCGGGGTGGGTAGAGCAACTCGCATCATTGATACACAACTCCGAATCTCTCTAAGATGTCAATACCTACAAACCACGGAGAAAACGATCAAAACACGAACAAAAAGACAAAAATCGAACAAAGGCCGAGCAAAGGGCCAAAAGCACAAAAGACAAGAAAACACGCAAAGACACACAGAAACTCGAATCAAAACAAGATATTTTGGGCTTAAAGAGATAGGTAATAACGACGTTTTAATGGCGTTATCATAAACCAACCCATGAACACCTAGCAGCAACTCATTACCTATTAAGATATCTTAAAAATACTCCTGGACAGGGCCTATTTTATCCCAAATCATCTAACTTACTCTTATCTGGATTATGTGACTCAGATTGGGGGTCATGCAAGGATTCCAGAAAATCTACAACAGGCTACTGTACATTTTAGGAAATGCATTAATTTCTTGGAGAGCAAAGAGGCAAAACACAGTGGCAAAATCAAGTGCAGAAGCAGAATATAGGGCTATGGCATCCATTACTAGTGAAATTCTATGGTTATCTCAACTACTGCAGGAATTAAAAATTCAATTAAAATTACCTCCTGTAGTCTTCTGTGATAACACTTCCGCCATACATCTTGCCCACAATCCAATCTATCATGACAGAACTAAGCATATTGAGATTGACATTCATTTTGTAAGGGAGCACATATTCAGAAAACATTTGAAAATCTTACCAATTTCATCTTCAGCCCAGGTAGCGGATGTATTTACCAAACCTCTCCATCGTCCTCAACTGGAATTAATTTTGTCTAAGATGGGCGTAATCAACATCTACGCTCCATCTTATGGGGGGGTATCAGACAAGCTAAAATTGGAAGAAGAGATTGAAGAAGAAATTAAGGAAAAGAAATGAAGAATGAGTTCTACGGGGTGTTTTTCTAATTAGGGCTTGATTTAGGGATAATTTGTAATTTAGTTTATGTTTTGTAAATTTGGTTTAATTTAATCACCGCCTTAAGTTATTTAAAGACTGTTTAGTGCGGTTTTACCTTTTTGCCCTTCTTGTTTCTTATTTATACAGAAGGAAGATTCTGTATGTTGTACAATTCATTTTTCCAGATTAATAGAAACAAGTTTATTTACATTGTCTCAATATTCAGTTACATAATCAAGATTACATACGGTTTATAAGCATCAATGCGATAAAAATATGTACTTGAAGCATTCAGCTATCTACTATGCTAAAACTCAAAAGTTATTACCTAATCTTTAGTGCAGTACTTTTTGCAAGGGTGAATAGTTAATTATTACCTAGGAATTTAAAAAAAAAGTTAGGAAAAAATGACGTTTTCAATTTGATTACAAAGTGATTACTAGCAAGATATCCCCAATTTAAGACTTTGAAAAGTCAAGGAAATTTAAGGGAGTGGAAAATTGCTTTTTTGGTATCATAGGAAAGATTTACAATTTTGGTATCTAAATCCAATTTTTCTCCAAAGTTTATGGCAAATTATCCTCTATGAAATGCTAATGTTTAAAATATCCCTCTATAATTTGAAACAAAGTTAATTTAACCCTGTAAAAAATTTAATGAAGCAATTTACCCTTACAATCGAAGAGTGTAACTCACTTGTCGAAATTGAGAGTAGGCATGTAAACTATTTTATAACATAGGGGGATAAATTGCCACATTTATCATAACACATGGGGTAAAATGCCACATTATCATAATAAAAGCAGATAAATTGCCGCCTATAAAAATATCAAGGAGGCGATATGAAACTTTTACAAAATTACAGGAGGTAAAAAATTCTTTTTTAAATCACAAGGGGGCAATTAAATATTATGCATTTCATAGGGGGGTAAATTGCTATTAACTTTGGAGAAAATTTGAGTTTGGTACCAAAGTTGCAATTGAAATCTATCATATGGTACCAAATTTGCATTTTCGTATCCAATGATACTAAAATTACAAGTAGATATCCGATGGTACCAAAAAATCAAATTTTCATTGTAGTATTTTTAAAATTACAATAGTCATTTTGTACAATAGTTTGGTATATTTTTCAAAGAATATGCAATTTTTCAAAGAAATAAAAGGAAAATAACTTGTTACCTTTTTCTCAAATTTAAGGTAACTTGACAAGGTGGTATGGTAGATTACCACCACGTGACAGCTAGATGGATAATGAAAACCCTGGCCAATTGGTTTCCCAATGGTTCATTGTAGTATTCCACGTTTTTCTTATACATATTTAAACTGTTTAGTATCTATAAATTTTATTCCACTTTTGTTTTAAAAAATTTAAGATAAAACTGACGCATTACATGTTGTGATTTAGAAAAAAAATTCTTGTTTAAATGCGTATATCATTTTAAAATTTCAACAACATGGATCAATTTATTTTTACATAAATGGAAAACACACACATAAACTTTTCAAACAAAGTATAATTTTAATAACATAAATCAATAAATAAAATTTGAACATCATAACTAATATTTTTCTTTTTACAAAAGTAAAAGATTTCCGTATAAATTTTTCCATAAAATAAATTAAGTAGTAAATTTATTACTATTTGAATAAGTATACATAAATAAATAAAATATACAATATTATTTTTATGATTAATACAGTTTAATTCTTTTTTTACTTTTTTAAATGAAATACCAGCCCTGCCCCAACCTCCTTTCCGATCCCCGTTCAAAGTAGAGGCGCAATTATGTTGTCTGGAAATCCAGAAGGTTTTTAGTCTTTTTCTATTATTTTAGACTTTTCTATGGTGGGATTAAATTTCCAAGTCAATTCCAGATTATTAAAGGAACTCTGATGTGAAATGTTTTAGTTGATATCTACTATAAAGAGATAACATGTAGACTCACAAAAAAAAAATAACCTTCTTCTTCTTTTAACATATTGATGAAAATGTCTTCTGCCATTCTACTTTTCTTCATCTTGTTTATTGAGATTTTCGCGATTTTTTGTTCTGTAAAAGCCGCTAACACGACTTTTGATTGTATAGCAGGGGAAAGAAAGGCTCTGCTAAGGTTCATGGAAAGTTTCTCGGACCCTTACTCTGCACTGTCATCATGGAAAGGCGAAGATTGTTGCACATGGTTAGGTATCAGGTGTGACAAATTTACGGGACATGTTATTAGTCTCGATATTGGTAATAAAGGCTTACAAGGTAAAACGCTTGATTCTTCTCTTTTGGAATTGAAGCATTTGAGTTACCTAGACTTAAGTAGTTTCGATTTCCAGTACAATTCATTTCCTGCATTTATTGGATCAATGAAGCAATTGCAGTATCTTAATCTCTCTTCAACTCTTTTACATGGTGTTGTTCCTCATACTCTTGGCAACCTTTCAAGCTTGCGTGTGCTCGATCTCAGTAAAACCTATGAACTGTTAGTTGATGATCTCACATGGATATCTCATATTTCATCGCTCGAGCATCTTGATTTGGGCTCTGTGGACCTCAGTCCAACAAAAGACTTGCTCAAGGTAATTAACTTGCTTCCTAATATACGAAAGTTAGGCCTACACAATAGTAGACTTAATAACACTTATTTACAACATGCGTGCGTACATGTGAATTATACGCTTGCTAATGTCCGGTATCTGGATTTAAGCCGCAATTCATTAGATGGAGAGTTACCTTGCTTTCTCCATAACATGACTTTACTGCGAGAGCTTGATCTTTCAATGAATAACTATAGTTCTACTGGCCATCATCTATTTAAATTGGGTAACCTTGTCCACTTGAATCTTGGTTCCAACTCTCTTCGTACTAACGGAGATTGGAACTCTGAGTTTCTATGGAATAAATGTCACTTGAAATCAGTGGATTTGAGATCTAATCAAATTTATGGGGAGATCTCAACACCTTTTCGTAACTTATCTAGATGTTGGAATCATAATTTGGAAAAACTAGATTTAGCGGAAAATAAATTTTATGGCCATTTGCCTGAAGAGATTGGTGGACTCAAGAAATTAATGTACCTTGATCTCTCATACAATGTCTTTATCAATGGTACTATTCCTAGTTCTCTTGGAAAATTATCAGCCTTAAGAGTATTAGGTCTTTCTTATATTGGACTAAATGGGGGAATTCCACTTTCTTTTGGACAACTATCGAATCTTGAGAGTCTTATTGTAGAACCTAGTTCAATGGACGGTAACTTTACAGTTTCTGAGGATCACTTTGCTAAGCTCTCAAAGTTAAAAGCGCTTACTTTAAGCTCGTTCAAATTCAAAGTGAAATTAGATTGGGTGCCTCCTTTTCAACTATCATCTCTCATATTGGAATCTTGTGATATTGGAGGCCAGATTCCACAATGGGTTCAAATGCAAAAAGAACTTAAGTCTCTACACATGCATAATTGTAGCATTTCAGGTACTCTGTCAAATTCCCTTAACAATTTCAGAAACTTGAGTGTTTTAGATCTATCCAACAACCATATCCAAGGACCAATACCAAACAACATTAGTCAAATGGTACCGTCTCTAGAAGATTTGCGTTTGGACCAAAATCGCATCAATGAGTCCTTACCTGATTCTTTATGTGAGATGAAATCTTTGGAATTTATGGATCTTTCAAGAAACCATTTATCGGGTAATCTTCCAGGATGTTTGGGGAACTTACATAACCTGATATCTATGAAATTATCATCTAATGAGATTTCTGGCGTCATCCCATATTCTATCGGTGGGGCTTCTTCGTTGCAAGGGCTACAGTTGAATAACAACAGTTTAACAGGAAAGCTTCCCTTTACTATGAAAAATTGCACCAAGTTAATAGTTTTGGATATTGGTGACAATATGATTTCAGGAGATTTACCCAAATGGATTGGAAATTTTATGCTTGATCTGCGAGTGCTTATACTAATGAATAACAATTTCTCCGGTCTTATTCCTTTTGAGGTTTGCCAATTGCTCAAACTTCAACTATTTGACATTGCAAACAACAATTTGATGGGAGGCATTCCAAATTGTCTTGGTAGTTTCTTCGAAGCAAAATCTTATGATCGCACTTATACATTTACTATAGTTTATAAGGGAAGAGAGATCTCCGCAATGCCGTTCATCGTGGTTTTGGATTTTTCGAATAATAATTTGGTTGGAAAAATTCCTTGGGAGCTAACAATGCTTTTCGGCTTGATTGGTCTCAACTTGTCGCATAATCATTTGGTAGGGAATATTCCAGAAAGAATAGGAGACCTCAAATTATTGGAATCTCTTGATCTTTCGGACAACAATTTGTCTGGAACAATTCCTTCTAGTTTGTCAGAATTGGACTACCTAGGTGTCTTGAATTTGTCGCACAACAATCTGTCTGGGAAGATCCCTACAGTGCGTCAACTCGAAACTTTCGATCCTTGGAGTTATGAAGGCAACCCTCGACTCTGTGGAGCTCCGCTACCTAAAAAATGTGAAGAAGCATCGATGGTAGCAGCAAATGAAGGTGACAATATTACTGATGATAAGGTATTGTTTTCTTTAGTTATAATATGTGGTTTTGCAACAGGATTTTGTGGAGTCATTGGAGTTCTTGTCTTCGGTAAGAGATGGAGACAAGCTTATTTCGAGTTTGCAGAAAAGAGAATAAGCAGATTGTTTGGAGGTTAATAGGTTCTTGTGAACATGTTAAAACTATTTCCTTCTAGTATTTTTGTGTGTGTGCGCTTGTGTTTGTATGAATGTGCTTCAACCCCAATTCTAATAAATTAATATTGTGACTTTTAATGGTGTGTTCTTATAATATGAACCATTCTTTTTAAGATTATTGAATTTGAATTGGAGAAATATACAACCCGACTTTGTGCTATTTCAGTCTTACCTCATTATTGTTGTTGTTATCATTAGAATTATCTAAATTTTGAAAATAATGAAATCCTAAATTGAAACATAGTAGATTTAGTGATTCTGTTAACACAATCTTCTTCAACAGTGTCTTTCTTACAAACTATGAATGAAATTATCTTTGATTACTCAAGCAATTGATTTTGCGCGATTTTGCAGAGTCAATCCTTTACCACACAAATTATCAATTGAAAAAAAAAACTTTACCACACTTAAAGGTATAATTCAATTGTTTTTTCGGAACTATATGTGTTCCATTTTCATTTTTCTACATGATTTAAAGGATTAAAACTGATTTTTTACCTTGTTTTATGAAAGAGAGGTTTCACTTCTCTCTCGAACAAGTATGTGTACGGTTTGAGAAACTAGTGTGCTTTTAATTTCTCGCAATTTTGGAAGTCTTGATCTTAATGAAACATCTTATTTCACTCTAATTTAGAATAAAAGTGATGAATCTTTTCAGTTGAGGGTAAATATTATTTTTGGTACTTCTTATATTTTTTTTACAGTTTGATTCTTTTAAATTTTTCTTAACATTAGAGTATTCACTATCAATTATTTATTGTAATCCTTCTCAGAGGTTACACGATGGCTCCGAGGTCACGTGATTTGCACGTGACTTTGGGAGGGACCAAAGTGATATAAAGAGTTTTATGGGGGACCAAAGTGATAAAAACAGTTTTTATGGGGGACCAAAGTGACACATTGGTTCCCGCTAAAAAATAATCTTAACAGTGATTTCACGAAAATATCCCTCCCTTTAGTCACGTGCAAATCACATGACGCAAGAGCCACCATGGAACCACCAGAAAAGAACTATAATGAAACAAATAATTGCTAGTGAGGACTCTAATGTTAAGAAAAATTTAAGGAGGACCAAACTGTAAAATAAATTACATAAAGAGGATAAAAATGATATTTATCATAAATTTGAATAAGTTTGTGATGTACATATCCAAATTAAAAAGTTAATTTATCAGAAGTACGTACCCGAATGTCTCCACTTATTCTAAGAATCATTTCTATATGTGAGGAAGAGTCACGGTATTCTCTTGTGTTTTACGAATTATGTACGGAATATCCTATTCATTGCACCAAATCCCCTTGTACTTTCAAAAATTCTACATGAAACACTCAAATTATCTCTCTCCGTCCATTTTTAATATGCTTGTGTTTCATATGGACAATGTGCGATGCTTATTATTTTTTCCTAATTTTTTAAGTCTAAATGATAACAATTCCCTTTATTCAATACACACACTTAATAATAATATTTTTCAAAACCCTTACATTTTAGACCTTTGCAAATAATAGATAAAACCAATATAAACTTTGAAAGTTCACACAAAATCCCTTTTTACTTTTGAATGTTTGCACAAGACTCTCTTGATTTTTTACTAATATATCTAGGAGTAATTTAGGTAAATCAATTAAAAATTAACAGTGCTAGTAACTAACAGAGTAAGGGAAGATTGAACACGATTTCTGAAAGTACAAGGAGATTTGATACAA
This sequence comes from Penstemon eatonii, assembly GCA_038501285.1. Classification (NCBI taxonomy): domain Eukaryota; kingdom Viridiplantae; phylum Streptophyta; class Magnoliopsida; order Lamiales; family Plantaginaceae; genus Penstemon; species Penstemon eatonii. Next base: position 1,902,572 of record CM076708.1, on the reverse strand, counting down.
TAAAAATTTCACAGAAAAATTTCGTATTGTTTCGCATAATACAGAGAAGTATCGTACATTTCCCCTATATATTTTTGAATTTGTCGCACAACAATTTGTCTGGGCAAATCCCTATAGGGCGTCAACTCCAAACTCTCGAGAATCCTTCGATTTATGAAGGCAACCCTCAACTATGTGGAGATCCGCTTCCTAAGAAATGTGAAGAAGCATCGATGGTCCCAAGTATTACGAATAACCATGTAGCAGCAAATGAAGGAGACAATATTATTGATGATAAGGTATTGCTTTCAATAGTTATAATATCTGGTTTTGCAACAGGATTTTGGGGAGTCATTGGATTTCTGGTCTTCAATAAGAGATGGAGACAAGCTTATTTCGAGTTTGCGGATGAGAAAATAAGCAGATTGTTTGGAGGTTGAAAGGTTCTTGTGAACATGTTAAAACTATTTTCCTTTTCTCTGTGTGTGTGTTTCTATATGAATTAGCAATTTCAGCCCGTAGTTTCATCAATTCAAATAAATTTTGTGACTTTCAATTTTATTTAGTGTGGTCTTATATTTTCCATTTTTTAAATGATTAATGGTGTGGTCTTATATTTTCCATTTTGTGTAGGGTATATCTATCTATATCTATATACATATAAAAGTACGAGTTGGCCTAAGTTTCTTTCCTTTTTTGTGAAGACTAATATACCCCTATTTAAATTATATTATGATATTTAAATTTATGGCAAAAATGTAAAATAGAAGAATCCTAAAAGAAAAGAATTACATAAGTATAATTAGACAAGAAGTCTCCTATATAACAAACTTATAATTATCTTTTAAAGTTTTGCAATTTATTAAAATATTAATGGTTAAAAAAAACTATAACTCTATATTTCTTCAAATAAAAGTACGAGTTGGCCTAAGGGAATTTCTTCCATTTTTTGTGAAGACTAATATACCCCTATTTAAATTATATTATGATATTTAAATTTATGGCAAAAATGTAAAATAGAAGAATCCTAAAAGAAAAGAATTACATAAGTATAATTAGACAAGAAGTCTCCTATATAACAAACTTATAATTATCTTTTAAAGTTTTGCAATTTATTAAAATATTAATGGTTAAAAAAAAACTATAACTCTATATTTCTTCAAAAAAAAATTGAAGAACTTAAGAAGTTATCACTTATTTGAAGAACCTAAAAAAACATTAAGGAACCTCTATGTCAAATTCGTTCTATGTGATTAAAAAATATACTATTTAGTTAACTAAAAAATGTATAATTGGCTTAAGCAAAAAAAACTTCAAAACATATTAATTATTAAAACCGGCAAAATATGTAAAATTTTGATTAGTAATATATGATAAAATTGGTAAAATTAATTAGAAAATTGGTTAGATAGAAAGAAAAGCGGGTTAAAAAAAAATTTGTGTCATTGATAAAACAACAAGATTAACAAGCAAAAAAATAGGTAAAATTAGTAAAAATAAATAAATAAAATCGGCTAAACATGGAATAACAAAATCAGATCAAATCGATAAAAGAACAAGAACAAATAAATGGGTTAATTGGAAGAAAAAAAAAAGTGAATATGTGAGAAAATAAGCTAAATAAGCAAAATAATAAGTAAAATCAGACTAAATTGGGTTCAACCAGAGAAAATTAGTGAATTGATTAACTAATATAAAAATCGACTGAAATTGGTTTACACTAAAGAGAACGAAAAATGTATAATTGGCTTAGCAAAAAAACTTCAAAACATAGAAATTGTTAAAACAGGCAAATATGCAAAATTTTGATTAGTAATATATGATAAAAATGGTAAAATCAATGAGAAAATTCGTTAGATAGAATGGAAAACGGGTTAAAACAAAAATAAAATCGTGCCATTGATAAATCAACAAGGTTAACAAGCAAAAAAATAAGTAAAATCAGTTTAAAAAAAAAAAGAATGAAATCGGCTAAACACGAGATAAAAAAAAATGAGATCAAATCGATAAAAGAACAAGAACAAGTAAAAGAGTTAATTGGCAAAAAAAAAAAAAAAAGTGAAATATGTGAGAAAATAAGCAAAATAATAAGTAAAATCAAACTAAATTAGGTTCAACCGGAGAAAATTAGTGAATTGATTAACAAATGTGAAAATCGACTGAAATTGGGTTACATTAAAGAGAATTAAAGAAATTGGGTTACAATAGAGCTAACTAAAAATGTATAATTGGCTTAAGCAAAAAAATTTCAAAACATTGAAATTGTTAAAATAGGCAAAAAATGTAAATTTTGATTAATAATATATGATAAAAATGGTAAAATCAATGAGAAAATTGGTTAGATAGAAAGAAAAGCGAGTAAAAAAAAAAATCGTGCTATTGATAAAACCAACAAGGTTAACAAGCAAAAAATAGGTAAAATCAGTAAAAAAAATGAGTTAAATCTGCTAAACACGGGATAACAAAAAATCAGATCAAATCGATAAAAGAACAAAAACAAATATATGAGTTAATTGGCAAAAAAAAAAGTTAAAATATGTGAGAAAATAGGTTAAATAAGCGAAATAACATGTAAAATCAGACTAAATTCGGTTCAAGTGGAGAAATTTAGTGAATTCATTAACAAATGTGAAAATCGACTGAAACTGGTTACACTTGAGATAATTATGGATTGATTAAGAAATGAAATAAACCACAAAAAAGAAATATATGAAATCGGTGTAAGAACGGGTTAAAATAATAAAAAAGAAATGATAAACTCAGTGTAAAATAGATACACGCGATATATCTTTAAAAAATTCTTAAGAATTCATCACTTACTAAAGAATCTAAAAACAAAAGGTCACGTTCAGGCTATATGAATAAAAAAAAAGTACTATTTAGTTAACTGAAAAACTTAAAATTGGCTTAAACCAAAATAAGTCAAAACATAGAATAGTTAAAATTGGTAAAAAAAAAACGGATAAGATTCTACTAAAAATATATATGATAAAAAAATTGATAAATTAGAGAAAAAAATGGGCTAGATAGAAGACAAACAACTTAAATATAAAAAATGGTGCCATTGATAAAACAACGTGGTAAGGATGATAGGTAAAATCGACTAAACTTGGGTCAAACCGAAAATAATGAGTGAATTGATTAACAAATTTGATAAAACACAAAAATGTGTGGAATCGGTCGAAGAACGGGTTGAAATAACAAAAAAGAAAATGATAAACTCAGTGTAAATACAGGCGCAATCGATGTTTCTTTGGACAATTCTTAAGAAATGATCAATTATTATAAAACCTAAAAAGAATTCACATTTCTTCAATACGAATAAACTAAAACAATCATATTTAGTTAACTGAAAAACTTATAATTGGCTTAGGCTAAAAAAGAGTTAAAACTGGTGATAACGACAATACAATGGAAAAATGGGTTAGATCGAATAAAAATGAGTTAAAGCAACAAAAAATGGTACGACCGATAAAATAATGAGGTAAATTAACAAAACACGGGCAAACTGGTAAAAAATGGGTCAAATCGATAAAGAACAACAAGAAAGAGTTAAATTGAAAAAAAAATCTGAAATAGTCGAGAAAATAGTGTACATCAGCAAAAAAATAGGTAAATGGGTTAAAGCGGATAGAATGAATGAGTGAAAAGAATGGGGTAAAGCACAAAAAATGGTGAAATCAATGAAATAACGGATTAAAATAACACAAAAATAAATGGTAAACTCAAGTATAACTGGAGGAAATCGATGAAAGAACATGTTAAAATAACAGAAAATAGGGTAAACTTAGTGTAAAAGGAGGCTTACACTACAAAATCGGGGAGAGTTGGTAAAAATGGGTTAGGTTCGTTAAAACTTGATTAGACATGTAATTGAAAATGAATGAATTTAGTAAAAGATATGTATAATATACAAAACTGATTAAATCAATAAAAAAAATGGGTTAAACCTGTGAAAAATGGTTTAGATGGAAATATCAAGGTAAAGGAAGAAAATAATAGATGTTATTCATTCGTTCAAATGGTTGTTTTAGAATAATAGTTCTGTAGACATGTAGTTTCAGATTAAAAATACTTAATAGTTATAGTTCATTTTTTATTTTCAAGTTTTGATTATAAGTATTTATGATAATTTTTGATAACAACATAGTAATAATTAAAGTGAATTAGTCAAAAAAATTATATGATACGCCATTAAGATAGTATATTGAAAAATGATTGTATGATTCAACTAACATAGAAAATTAGTTAATCACGTGCAACGCACGTACACTTTCCTAGTTAGCTAAAAAGTGTATTATTGTAAATATGATAGAAGTTCAATGTATTTACTGCACAGGGCTCATAAGCCCTTTATAAATACATTTTATAATTATGAATTGTTTAATTTATGTGTTTTGATTATGTAAACAATATATATATTTTTATTTGGGGGAAATAAGAAAAAATAAAAAAGTTTTTTTTTAAAAAAATTTCCCATTTACGACAGATAAAATCCGTCTGAAAAAGTAAAACAAAATGAAATTTCCGACAAATTAGTTTTCCGTCGGAAATATTCATTTTTCCTTTTCCGAAGGATTTGGCCTTCGGAAAGTCTGGCGGAAATTTTCCCACGCCACTTTTTCCGACAGATTTTACGACTGCCGAAATCCGTCGAAAAATCCTGTTTGTTTTGTTGTGAAAATTTATGAACACTGGTGAAGTAGGTGAAAAAATGGGTGAAATCGATAATAAATAGTGCCGGTAAAATCGATAAATACATGTGAAATAGATGGAAATTTAGATGACATTTGTTAAAACATGGGAAACAAATTGGTGAAATCAGTAAAAAAGCACGTGGAATGTATGAAGTCATAGAAAAAAAAAAGGTTAAAGTCTGTGAAATAAATGAAAATTAAAGTGAAATTTATTAAAAAAATATGTGAAATAGGTGAAATATAAGTTAAACTGATAAATTAATATAAGTAAAATCTGAAAAAGAAAAAGTTTAACTAGCAAAAACAGTGTGAACTAAACCAGTAGAATAAAATTATTATTATTATTTTTTGTTTGAATATGAGAAAACAAAAGAAATCGATGAAAAATAGGAAAAACAAGGAACAATAGGTTATAATTGATCAAGAACGAGTAAATCAGCAAAAAAATATAAAATAAGTAAAAATCAATGAAAATTGAATCAAAATAATTAAAATAATAAGTGAAATGGCTTAGACGGTAAATAAATATCATTCAAATGATAAGGTAAGTTGGATAATTTGAACTATAATTAAAAGTAATTGAAGATGTATAATGAATAATTATTTGAGTTGAAATTTCGGTAAATACATGTGAAATCGATGAAAATTCAAGTGAAATTCGCGAAAAAAATGGATGACATAGGTGAAACGATGAAATTACATAAAAAATGATGAAACATGTGAAAAACGCGTAAAATCAGTGAAAAATGCTAATGTCGGAGAAAACGTGTGAAAATTGATTAAAGTGATAAAAATGAGTGAAATCAATAAAATAAAAAAAGTTCAAACAACAAAAACAAAGTCAAACCATTAGACAAATGATATAAAACAAAAAAACTAAATAAATCGATGAAAATACCCATGACGAAATTAATAAATTGAATAGCAGTCATTAATATGTGTTGTTTTATGACATAAATAGGTTAATTTTACTCTGATTTACAATAAAATACCACTGAAATTAAATAGACACGTACAACGTATGTGCACTTTAAAATCGGTGATTAAAAATGCATGTGAAATCGTAAATACATTTAAAATCGATAAAAAAACCGGACAAAAATTGTGAAAAATAGATGAAAAAATGTAAAATCGGTTAAAATAAAGGTAAAGTTGGTGAAAATATGTGAAATCGATGAAAATTAATTCGAACGGAATTTCTACGAAAAACGATGAAATCAATGAAATCCAGTAAAATTGGGTAAAGCCGGTGGAATAAGGGAAAATCGATCAAAAAAGTATAGTTGGTAAGAACATATTTAATAAATGAAAAATTCAGGTGTATAACATGTAAAATTAGGGAAAACATGAAAAATAGTTTAAAAAAAAAAAGGGTTAAAATTGTTAAAGGGAGTTTAAAAAAGAGTTTAATGGTGAAATCAGTAGAAAAATGATTTAAACTGAAGAAAAAAAATTGACCAAAAATGAGAAAGGCAATGAAAAATATTATAACCGACTAAAAAAATGGATAAATCACTAAAAAAAAAAACAGGTAAAAAAATTTGAACAGTGAGAATATATAAATCGATGAAAGTTTTGGTGAAATTTGTAAAGAAATGAATAAAATTAGTCAAAAAAGTTTGAAGTAGGTGAAAACATGTTTAGTCAACGCAAATTTTAGGTGAATAACATGTGAAATTAGTGAAATAGGTGAGAACAAGTTAAAATTTGACTGAAAAAAAAAAAAAAAAAAAAGATGAAATCGGAAGAAAGTGGTTTAAATTGGAAAAAAGATCGACGAAGAACTGGAAAACAATGAAAAATGTATAATAGATAAAAAAGCGAAAAAAAAGGATAAAAAAATTAAACGGTGAAAACATATGAATCGATGAAACTTCAGGCGAAATTTGTAAACACTGGTGAAATTGGTGAAAAAACTGGTGAAACTAGCAAGAGAAAATGCTCGTGAAACTGATGAAAGTTCGGGTGAAATTTATGAAGAAACGGATGAAACATGTGTCATATGTGAATAAGAAATAAACTTGACATGGAAACTACTATGATGAAATGAACTAAATAATATGTTCTTATGATCTTATTTTAGAACCAATTTTATAAGATGTAATGATTAAATTAGTCATCATTTTATTATCTATTACAACTATTCAAAGTCATCATTCTTTTTATAAACCAATAATAATTAATAAAAATAAATTTCATAAAAAAAACTAAACACGTACAACATACATACGTGTGCACTTTTCTAGTTTTATTATAAAGAGCAATTAAGATGACCAACAAGATTTCCATAATTGAACACTTTGAAAATTAGGCGAGTTAAGGAAGGTAGCTAGAACGAAAAGAGAATCAAGAAATTGGAGTCATTGGCATTTTTGTACTTCAGAAATACAGCAATTTTGTACTTTTCACCTTGAAATTATGCTTTTGACATTTTACACCCTTAAATTGCATGTTCCTAGAACCCCTTATTAGGATGTATTTTTCAAAGAATATGCATTTCCAGGATGTCACATGGGAAAATTTTTATTTCAAAGCAGAAAGTGCCAAATTAGCTACACCCCATTGACACGGCGTTTAAATGGATCAATCTATTAGTCAAGCTACACATTGTGTGTTGCAAATTGTAAGACCAATCAACATCAAGTAAATTTCTTCCACAAGTTGGACAAGTAGTATACAATAAGTTAATAACTCTATTCAAAATTACTCAAAAAATGGGAAAACAAGCTGCTGCCAGTATTTTTCTTTTTTTAAGCTTCTACTCATTGGCAATCTTTATAGCTGCTGCTGCAATATCCCCTCTCAATAGCTCAACTGATGAGCATTCACTTCTAGCCATCAAATCCCACATAATTACTTCCGACCCCGACAACATTTTGGCATCCAACTGGTCAGTAGGAACGAATTTTTGTACCTGGATTGGCATCACGTGCCGCCAAAAGCACCACAGAGTCACCGAGTTGTTTCTTTACAACATGGACTTACAAGGAACCATTGCAAAAGAAATTGGAAATCTCTTGTTCCTTAAAATGTTAGTTCTTGCTAATAATAAATTATTTGGTTCCATCCCATCGTCCCTTGGAAACTTGAGAGCATTGAAACTATTGGATCTTTCTTATAATACTTTAACCGGCTCCATCCCATCGTCCCTTGGAGACTTGAGAGCATTGACAAGACTTGATCTTTCTTATAATCGACTAAGTGGTGGAATTCCACTTTCTTTAGGACAATTATCAAATCTTGAAGATTTAAGTTTTAGTTCCTTGGATGGTATAGTGTTTGAGGATCACTTTGCTAAGCTCTCAAAGTTATCAATGCTTGAGGTAAGCTCGTTAAAATTCAAAGTGAAATTGGATTGGGTGCCTCCTTTTCAACTACAAGTGCTCGTATTGGACTCTTGCGATATTGGAGGTCACTCTCCACAATGGGTTCAAATGCAAAAAAAACTGAAGTACCTAATCATGAAGAATTGCAGCATTTCAGATACTCTGTCAAATTCCCTTAACAATTTCAAAAACATGACTACTTTACAACTATCCAACAACCATATCCAAGGACCAATACCAAAAAACATTGGTCAAATGTTACCATTTCTATATGTTTTGTATTTGGACGAAAATCGCATCAATGGTTCATTATCTGATTCATTATGTGAGATGAAATCTTTGGTACATGTGGATCTCTCTAGAAACCATTTATCGGGTAATCTTCCAGGATGTTTGGGGAACTTACATAGGCTAATGTCTATGAGATTATCATCCAATGAGATTTCTGGCGTCATCCCAAATTCTATCGGTGGAGCTTCTTCGTTGCGATGGCTACACTTGAATAACAACAATTTAACAGGAAAGATTCCCAAATGGATTGGAAATTATTTTGATCTGCAAGTGCTTATACTAAGGAATAATAAGCTCCATGGACATATTCCTTTGGAGGTTTGTGAACTGCTCAAACTTCAAATATTCGACCTTGCAAACAACAATTTGACAGGAGGCATTCCAAATTGTTTCGGCAATTTCTCAGGCATGGTCATCAATTCGGCGATAGAAGATTATGATCCTAACTGGAATGAAGAGAGCTTCACTCAGGTGCTCAAAGGACTAGAGCTGGAGTACTCAAAAACATCAAGATTATTAGTCAATTTGGATGTTTCCAATAATAATCTGATTGGAAAAATTCCTTGGGAGATAACAAGGCTTTCCGGCTTGATTGGTCTCAACTTGTCGCATAATCATTTCGTGGGGAAAATTCCGGAAAGAATAGGAGACATGAAATCAATGGAATCTCTTGATCTGTCGAGCAACAATTTGTCTGGAACAATTCCTACTAATTTGTCGGATTTGAGTTCCATAAGTCGTTTGAATTTGTCATACAACAATTTGTCAGGGCAGATCCCTACGGGGCGTCAACTCCAAACTCTCGAGAATCCTTCGATTTATGAAGGCAACCCTCAACTATGTGGAGCTCCGCTACCTAAGAAATGTGAAGAAGCATCGATGGTCCCAAGTATTACGAATAACCATGTAGCAGCAAATGAAGGAGACAATATTGTTGATGATAAGGTATTGTTTTCTGGAGTTATAATATCTGGTTTTGCAACAGGATTTTGGTGGGTAATTGGAGTTCTTGTCTTCAATAAGATATGGAGACAAGCTTATTTCGAGTTTGCGGATGAGAAAATAAGCAGATTGTTTGGAGAATTGGAGGTTGAAAGGTTCTTGTGAACATGTTAAAACTATTTTCCTTTTCTGTGTGTGTGTGTTTTCTATATGAATTTGCAATCTTCAACCCGTAGTTTCATCAATTCAAATAAATATTATGACTTCCAATTTTATTTGATGTGGTCTTAAATTTGTCATTTTTTCTAAATGATATATGAATATGAACTGGAAAAATATACAACACAACCTTGTGCTATTTCAATCTTTGCTTAATTTTTGTACTATCAGTTGTCGAAATTTTGTGAAGGTAGGGAGTTCATGTAAAATATTTGATAGTACAGAGGTTTCTATTCCATAAACATTTCAATAGAGGGGTTCGCGTCTAATATTCTAAGTTATAGATTAATTTTATTCAATAAATATTTCATAAGTTATTTTTTGTAGATTTCGTATACCACGAAAAAGGAGTGAATAGTAGATTATCTCCCTGTGTTATTCAAAATAGGTAATTTAACTCCCCGTAATAAATAAAGGGCAAAATACCTCCCTGTGATATTCTAAATAGGCAATTTAACTTCATGTGTTAAAAAAAATGGCAAAATAACTCATTGTGTTTTTATATAAGAAGCACATTGCCTCCCTCTAAATGGCTTATTAATTCATATCACAGGGAGTTAAATTGCTCATTATTTCATTTCACAAGGAGGTATATTGCCTATTTTTATATCACGAGGAGGTAAATTGCTCATTATTTCATTTCACGGGGAGTTAAATTACCTATTTTTATTTCACATGGAGGTAAATTGTCCATTAGACATATCACATGAAGTTAACTTGCAAAAAACCCCACGAAAAGTTCCTTGTGTGTATCACTTGTTAAGAAAAATAAACTGAAACCTAATCCAACTAAAATTATTATATTTTTGTATAATAAATAAAAAGATGTTAGTTATTTAGTTACAATATTACAATCAAAGACTTCTAAACCAACACGTCTTCAACATTCAACAATATTACAATCAAACTTCAAGCATCAAAATATTACAATCAAATTAAAAGTTACTATAGACATAAATATAATAAATTGGGCCATTTTTCTTAATTCAATTCCCGAACGGTTCCCGAAATAATATAATACCCGAAACTCTACCCGAAAGAAAATATATTTCGGGTTCGAGTACCCGGACCCGAAATGTCAAAAAACTCATTTTTGAGTCCCAAACGAAAAATACCCAATCGGGTCGGGACAGACCCGACCCAAACACTCACTCCTATAATAGAAGGATAAGTGTTACATATATACTTTAGGGGATAATTTGTGTCAACCCATAATTTAAGGGGATAAACTGTCTTTTACCCAAATCTAATCATTCAAGTCTTTTGAGTGAATCCAAAAATAAAAATAGAGATGATAAAGAAGATCCACCTAATAATTAAGCATCCATAATTCAGATATTTTAAGGCTGACGTGTTCAACATTATTCCAAAATGATTCAAAAAAATCCCCAATATTGAATTGAAACTTTTGCAAGTTCAATTAATAACATGTCCCAAACCAAATAGTAGTAATTTGTTTGTTCTTTTGATAGAATTTGAATGACGACATGAAATGAATGCAAGTGTATGACTATGACTCGTTGGGCCCTCACCGTTCATAATTAAATATCTTCATACGATCCAAAAATATTATGACTAGAAGGCAACGACCAAATAATTGTTATATTGACCCTTTTCAAGTCCATAGCAATATTTTAAATTTGATATAAATAATTATTGAGAACAATTTGCCCCTCAAAAACTTACAATTTCCACCCAAGAAGTATAATTTATACTAAATCCCCTAAAATTTAATTAGCAGTTACATTTTGGCTTAGGTTAACATTAAAGTAGATTGTGAAGAACATATATGTCATTTCCTGAAAAGGAAAAATCGAAAAAACATGTCATTTTAGGACCATAGTGCATGTTAAATTTTTTATTTTATATTTTTGCTACTATTAATTTCATTCCAATTTGATTTAAGAAGTTGGTTTGAGAACTCTTAAAATTCGATTTGAAAGTATTTTTAATGGTATATTCAGATGAAAAAGTACATATAAAATATTAGTTTGTGGAATTTGAGATATGATGTGAATGTAGTTATGGATATTGGGGTAATAAAGGGAAAAGTAATTAGTAACTGTCAAATTGAAAGAATTTTACATTTTTATCTATTAAATCATGTATTTACAGTTCGGTCCAAAGAGCTTGTTGTGTATAGGTCCTCCCCAGTGTGGTATATATGTAGAATAATATTCGAATTTAAATTTCGCCTCCGAAAATCGCAAGCCACTACCACTTTACCCAACAAAAACCACATTTGTTTGAATTTGTAAAATGATATCAAAGTATGATTTTGAAAATAATTAAATTATTTAAATATTTAAATATACTGAGACATGTTGTTTAGCAAAACTATGCTCAAAACCCATGATATGAGGCCATCTCATATGTATCCCTCAGCTCAAGTCCAGCTTCCCCTCACTCAGTTCAGCTTCCCCTCAGAATCCAAGTCCAGCTTCCCCTTTCATTTTCATAAGTCATCTAAAATGTATCAATCTATCAATCCCATTTAATTAAAATTCTCAATTTCCCCACTCTCACTTAATAATAATAATAGAAATAATAATAATAATAAGAATTAAACAATAATAAATAAATAAATAATAAATAACAATAAGATATAATTGTTAGGGTTATATTTTTTTTAATTTAACGAATCATATGCAAGGTTCATTAAGTTCTTTTAAGGTTTATTATAAAAATAAAAGCTCTTTTAAGGTTTCATTTTTATTAATTAAATTAAATTTGAGTTTCTAATAATTAACTTTTAAAGGAATTTTAAAATTGGTGCACAATAATACAATAATTAAATACTTGATTGACATGATTTGGAAATAATAAAAATAATTTAATATTGACATTAAATTTTTCAAAACATAATAGTTACATTAAATTTGATTTTATTAAATAAAAGTTACATTTTATACTAAAATTAGCTTTTTAAAAGTAGTACACAAATTAAATAAGAGTTACATTTTATTAAATAAGGTATTTTAATTTTTTTTTAAATTAAAAGGATTTTTTATTAAATAAAATAAATAAAAACAAAAAAACAAAAAAAAAATTAAAAGAGAGTGAACATGTCGGCCACCTGCTGGCTGGGAGTAACATATCGAGAGGGGTGAGGCAAGCTACCACCAGCTTGCCTCACCCCTTTTAATTGATTTTGGTGGATTGAAGGGGTAATTGCCTTTTTTTCCCCTTTCTATATTTTAGTTTATATTTTCATCCCGTAAATTCAAATTCAGCCACACCTTTATATATAGGAGATGCCCTGAGGTTTTGTCAGTCAATGCTCAATGGGCCAAAATTTCCTAAACTTCTAGGGTGTAATGCACAAGATTAATTGACCAGTATAAATTTACGATTTTCAGTGTTATTTCATATATTACGGGTGTTTGAATATTATTTGTTTAATATGTTCATTTTCATATTTATAATAATTATGTTTTACGTTTTGCCTCTTAGGCCCAAAAATTGTTTAGTGATGGCAAGTGCAACTACTAATTAAATTTGAGGGGTTGAGGGGTTAAATACGAAACTTGAAAACTTTTGGGGGGCAAACTGAAACTGTCCAATTATTAACATTCTTGTCCATTTGCTTTGCACAAGAAGGCAAATGCAATCTTCTAAAACAAATTGGTTTACTTCTCTCTCTTTTTCAAGTTCTTTTCTGTGCTGCTTTACAGCAGTCATCAATAAATACAGCATCATCATTTTTGTGATATATGCTCAACAAGAAAGCTAAACAAGTTTCAAGATTCCTCTTCATTTTCCTGAGAAAAGGTAAAATCTTTTCTAAATTTTTTATTTGGCGGATTGTTTTCTGTTCTGAAACCAGAATTCTGTAAATTACTATTTGGAATTAATTTCTGGGCTTTATTTTTTTGAAATATTTTTGATGACTGATTTTGTTTGGTATATGTTTTCAGTAATTTCAATCTAGTGTCTTCTTGGACTAGAGATATAGATGCTGAATTTATATAATAATAATGATATGTTTTCCTTTAAAATTGAGTTTAAGCTTGACTTTTGAGCAGAAGAATTATAGATATTATTAGAGTTAGAGGTATAAATGAGCTAAGTTGAGTGGAACAACCAAATGTTTGCTTTTCTTATCAAGCTTGATCATATTTGAATATTATTTGGCTTTTAAATCAAACATGGCTCGAACTACGAAAAATCGTGTTCAATTCGCATTTGGATTTACATGGAAAAGTGCGTACACTTGTTTCGAAATTGGATAACACTGCAAGAAAAGTAATAAATTATATTACAAGTACAATACACTTGCTTTGTGTTTCATCTTTAACTCGACGATCATAATTAAAATGGAATATAATTTTTCTTATAACCAATTCCCAATAAGTGTTGTTTCAGTTTGATCAAGCATATGATAAAATCATATCTTAAGTGCATAAATGTATCCATGTATAGATTTTTTATATGGTTATTGCAGTGTTGTGTATAAAATAATTTAAATGACTAATATGAAAGTTTGCCAGAGATTTTAGGAGACTAAGAATTGGATGCTGCTGAAGAATTTAAATGGAGGACAAAACATTGAATTTCAATCAACCATTTTTATCGGTGAGAAGACGTTCACCAATAGTTACCTCAACAAAAAAAGATGACAAAAACAAGACTCAGAACTTGTTTCCTGTTATAACTCAGCCTCCTCATTACAGATCAGAACTGAAATCGGGTCCCGTAAGTCATCCCGGGACTGTGCCGTTTCGATGGGAACACACCCCCGGAATATCAAAGGAAGAAACTAAACCAACAAATCGAAACCTTAATAGACCTCCAATGGCCCCCGGGCTCCCTCCTGGCCGACAACCAAAGGGCAGTATCTTAAATTTACCCCACGAAGCCAGTTCATCAGAGACATCTGAGTCGGGGGATGGTGATGAAGCATATGTAGATGCACTCGATACACTGTCAAGAACCGAATCATATTTCTTGAATTGTAGTATGAGTGGTCTAAGTGGAATGGATACGGAACCTTCTAGAAGCTTTTCGAATGATCCAAAAACTCGGGAGTTTATGATGGATAGGTTTTTACCTGCAGCAAAGGCAATGGTTTTGGGTACAACTCAATATGCACCCAAAAAGCAACAAACACAAGAAGTGAAGAAAATAGTACTACATATAGATAATAAGCCTTCTCTACGATATGGACCAAGTTTTACAGAGAGGTATTCCCATTTCCAAGAAGTAGAAAAAGAAGAAGAAGAAGAAGAAAGTGATGAAGAATACGATCAACATGGAAATATGCCTTCGGTTTGTGGTTTATTACCCCGTTTTTGTTTTTTGAACCCTGTTCCTGCAATGAGCGTGAGGACACGAGTACGGATGTCTTCTGTTAATAAAATACAACCAAGATCTTCATCATCTGGTTCTTACACTGAGAATGAGGTAACTACCGCTCATACGACATTCTACGCGCCAAAAATTTGTTACTAATTAATTGCCGCAAATTTCATTCATAGTCCTAAATGACTGAAACCTCTGTACTTTTGATCTCGCACATTACAAAAATGCACCGTTGGTTCCAGGATGAATGGAAAGGAATCGATAGGACCAAAATGCAAGACCTTTTAAAATTGGGACCAAAAGTGCAATTCTGTAAAATGTGGGAACAAAAGTGTTGAAGTTCCAGTCCGAACTAAAAATACATTTATACCTTAATTCATCCCTTTTTTTCGCTTTTTTTAGCAGTGGAAGTCCGATATAACCGATATACAATCAGTCGACAAAATCCCAGAAGCTGAACTCATAGAGAATAAGACCAATATGAGAAATGAGAGCAGTCAAATAGAAAGCCATAACACATCAACACATTGTGGCTTTGGATCAAATGAGAAGGACCTCAAATCCTTTAAAGAATTATTGACTGATCAAGAAAGTCAAAATGAGATCGATTCGAGAAGTTGTGTAGTCGAAAAAATTCTCTACATTGACACCGTACATGATTCAAGAGAAGAAGGTAATGAGATTATGATTAAGAGGATGAATCAAGTGCAAGCAATAGATTCAGCTTCTGAAGATTTCAAGAAGTTTGTATCTGTAGATGAAGAAGCTAAAATGCTGTGTAATTCTCATGGCTTCAGAATTGTGTCTTCTATTGATAATTCAAATGAAAAACAAGGACTCGAGACACGAAGAGAAAATCGAGATCATTTTGACTTGGATTCGACTACTACAGAAAAATCCCACCAGAAATACACTCTTCAGTTTCTGGTTCCTCCTCCTTTACCTAAATCTCCATCAGATTCTTGGCTTTGGCGTACTTTGCCGAAGAATGTAGCCGTACGTTCATATCTTGGTTCATCAACAAATCCTAAAAATTAATTTCCAAAGGCTTCTACTGTACTTTGAATGCCTATTTCTTAAAGTGTATGAAATTAGATTCTCAATAAATGTTGCCCGCATGGGCAGCTCAATTGGTCTCAGAGGTGGAATTTGGAATAAGATTCTCAATAAATGTAACTCTTGTACAGGATTGATTGTTCAATCTAGAAAATTTGTAAATTTATACTGTCATCATATCTGTAATTTGTATGTTATCAAAAAAAAAAAAAAAAAATATCTGTAATTTGTAAAGTGTAATATGAAACCAGATGCAATATACGGATGGTTAAGTCATTTATGCTCTATAGACTATATAGTCTTTTTTTTACTGCACTTTTGCTCAAGTGATAATTGTTGAAAATATCACTTTCCAATAAAAAATTGCGATTTTTTTTTTTTTTGTGATATGATGTGACAACGAGATATTAAAAAACAAATTTAAGAAAATATTATCTCGCAATGATTTTTTAGATTTTAGCTTCTAGAGTGTTGACAAAATGGACACTGATTTTTCATAACATTTTTTAACAATTTGATCATTTCTTACTTCTAGGTTTACATAATAAGGTGAAATGCACAAATATCAATGACATTAATTAACATAGTTATTAAAGGGGGTGATTTTGATATTATTCTTAAAAAGAAACTAATTATTGAGTTTCTTAATTTGTGTGGAGTATTTTTTATATTTTATCTCAAAAAAGCAACTACTTATTGAGTTTTTCAATCTATGTGAAAATATCGAATATGCCAATAAATTTAAAATGGTTGGAGTAATTACTATACTTAAAACCACATCTCCGTCCCAACCAAAATCCAACTCAAATTTGCCTTCTTAAAGCAAAAATTAAATCAATTAAATGCTTTAAATCCAGCAAAAAAGACACTTCATTGAAAAGAAAGAAAGAAAAATAATTATTTGGGGCTTTGGGCAATACATGAATGTCCAATATTTAGGTTAAGGTGAGCAAAATAATGGAGTATATAACACCTCAATTATGTACAACTCAAAGTCTAACACTGGAAATTATTCTCATCATATCAATTGGGACATATATTAAATCTTGAAGTAAATAACTTCCAATGAAGTCTTCTTCAATGCATATAAAATTTATCAAAAGTTCACCGCGCGACATTGCTAACCCATTGAGGAAAATTCTTTCTAAAGTTTAAGAACGCGGCCCTTGTACTGTCCTTTCTTTATAGTGAAATCTTCCGGATGCTGAAACTCTTCTAACCAAGTAATTTCAGATATTGTTACTCCATCCACCTCAATAGTACCTAAGTTAAGGACAAAGATAAGTAAATGAAATATTTTTTTTAATATTAGAAAAACGAAAACATTATTGATTGCAACGGGTGTTTTTACCAGGTAAATCTTCAGCTGGGGACCTTCTAAAATAGGTGCAATGCCGTCCATCCTCAGAAGAGTAAGGTGGAGAAAGGATGTCAAATATAGCACAAGGAGTTATAGCCTCGAAACAATGGATGTTACCTCCACTGGTCGGATAAAGAATCGTTGTACCACATGGAGCCACCATTTCACAATCTCTTACAACCTTTGCAGGCCTTGCTCCTGAAAGTAATAAAGGAGAAAAAGAACATACAAAATGTAAAGAGAAACAATAATAAGGAGAATAAAACCAGACAAATAAACCAAAATATGGTCAACCTTGTGATGAATCGGAAGGCCCAGGTATGTCGATCCAATCGTAGGATTTTACATGTAACGACCCATACAGAAGCTTACTCAACACTGTCATCCCTGGATGATTATGAAGAGGAATGATAGAAGAAGGTGGCATGCAAAATATTCCCATCTGCCACAATGAAAGATGGAGGGTGTTATTTGGACCAAGATATGAATGAATATTGGGCCCCTAGAATAATTACCCGCTTCAGTCCATTTTTCTGTTTTATCGGCCCATTGTTGAGTAACCAACAAAAACTATAAAATTGGATGGGCCTAACGGTACAATTCAAAACGGCTCACTGGTGTTCCATGCCAGAAGTAAGCATATCAGAAACAAAAAAAAATCGAAATTACATCTTGTAGAGTCCACAGGATTGGACACTAGGCAATTTTAACCAAAATTACACTTTTTGTCCCAATTTTTAACATTTTTTAGTACTTTTTGTCCTATCCAATCATTTTCCATTTAATTTATTATGAACATTTGGTCCCAGAATAGCATAGAATAGACTCTGTTACACAATTTTGTTCATAGAAGACTGTTGCGGTATTGAACTTTAGGTCCCAAATTGGATGGAAAGGAGGCAAGAGGAGTGCAAAATATCTAAATTAATTGGAACCAAGAGTACAAATTTCAAGGCGCGAACCAATAATGAAGATGATTCAGTCATACAGAATTAAAAATGCATTTTTATGTTTCACATATGTGCAGAGAACCAACAATGAGATAAATGTAAGCATAAAGCTTAATTGGGAATATAAAAGAACAAAAAGCTGAATAACTTACAGTGAATCCATCACATTCATGAACATGAAGGTATTTAATTTTTGGAGGTGGTCGAGAACCCGCATTGCGTTCACTGAAAGAACCTTTCCAACTCCGTACAATTTGTGCTTCTTGCTCAAGACCAACATCAGAAGGCTTGATTTTCTCTGATACCAAAGGAAGCAAAGTGTTTGATTAGGAATCGGTATTAATAGTCCAAGGGTACAACTCATGTTACAACTCGCCTTATGTCATAGAGTTTATATTAAACAATTTCACATGTATATAGACGTCCAAAAGAGACAATAAAAACAAGATGCATAAAATCAGGGACCTGTTAGGTAATTTATTGGCAAATAAAAAATCTTTAGTTTACGCAACTTTTTTTTTTTACCAACTTTTTCTTTTCTTTTTGAGAATGCACAAGTAATTGGTGCCTCTTTTTCTTTCGAGAAAGAATTTCCAAACACTTGAAAAACAGAAATAAGGAAGATTATAACATATTCGAGATTAAATTCGAAAACAATGGCACGACAAGCTTCTATGGTTCTATGAACAAAACATGACTAGAACTAGGTCGAAACACGGCAGGTAAATATAAAAGCTGTTGTGGGGAACTAAATGAAATGTTCTGTAACTGATTTCATGATGCACAAATCTGTGGGTTGGTAATAAGATGTAGAGTAATCAAGAAAAGAATAAAGCTTCCTATGATTCTATAACATGTGTAAGTAGAAGGACAGGACTTCTGGCAGGTTGAAAGTCCAAGTTTCAGCATTAACTCTGACTGAATACAGTAACATCCCAACTGAGATGCCAAATAAACACACTTAAGATATTCTTGGCACAGCTGTGGCCCAGTCTCCTCAATTATATATTACTAAAATGTACATACTTAAAGGCTTGGCAAACTACTAACTAAACCTGAAAGCTGACCATGAAATTAAATCAAGTATTCCCCGAGCAGGACACTTCCCTTTGGACCAAAAACTTGCCATAATTATAACTATTAAGACTCCTCGTTGTTTTTCGGAAGCCATGTAGAGCCTATTGCATCACTTGCATTGATGTAAATAATAAGTCCTAAAATATAAAAATCAACATTTCAACTTCAGAGTTCCTAGAGATACTTGTTGTCTAAACTGAATTTTGAAAACTTTTTCCCATGAGTGACTCTACTAACAGGTTCCTCGACCACACCTTAATTTCAGCCAAAAATACAATTTCTGCAAATCAATACTAGTCAATCAATAACGTTAGATAGGTTTGTGCTGAAAATACAAGGAACTTATATTCAAGTTTTCTGCTTACTACTGCTTGCCATCCACATAAAATGCTCATATTCAAATATGTATCACACCAGAGACAGGGACTTATACCCAATTTTTTAAGAGAACAAAGTAATAGTAACTGATTATACTCAAAATCACCACTAAATGCAAAACAAATTATGATTTTCAAGAAGCACGGTTGACAAGAATGATTTTTCTGTTCTTACCTAACAGATTGCGAACTTTTTCTAGAGCTTCTTCTGACACGGGTCCATTAGGCATGAGTGATGCTTTACACGCATTATAAAGCTTCTGCACTGCTGGCATTGTATGGATAACTCAACCGATTTAGAAATTCACAACACCTGCAATTCCAAACTGAATCAAGGGTCCTCTATCTATGGGAGACCCTTTTTATCTTAATTGCGTCAAACGTGATGCAAATTTCAATAATCACACGGGCAGTTTATATCATTCGGTTTCCCATCGCCAACAACACCTATTAACAGTCCAAAAAGATAACATTTTAATCCGAATTCAACTTTAAATTGAACTCTAATCAACTCCACTCCACAAATGAAAAGAAGATGACTTTCCAAAGAAAATTAATTGAAAAAAAAAAAACTATAGATTTCTCCAATGTAACTTCACGTAATTCAGTGTCACCAAAAAGAAGGAGCTGGCTCGGCCCTTAAAAGAATTGATTAATCACTATAGCTCATGAAAAATAGGTCATTTGAACAAAAAAATCTCATAAATAACGAAAAATTCGAAAAATTAAATTGATAAAACAATAAATAAAACCTAAAACAATTAAGAGAAACGAACCAAAAAAAAAAACATATAAACAAGTGTATATGTAAGTAGAGACTGTTTTACCGTTGAAGACGTTAATAACGTCGGCAATTGAGAAACGAAGGGAGATCGAATAGAGTTGTATGTATACGTACACGTATATGTATACGTCGGTCCTGTTTAGGGGAGGGAAGGGGAATTAGGGAAGAGTTTTGGGGCTCCGGCGAAGGTCCGAAGCTGAATTCGATTCTGTTTCCACTTCCCGTTATTGCCCTTACTGCCCCTCGCAAAACTGCCACTCTTTATATTGGGAGAATTTACTCAAATTACTTTTTACGATGTCTAGTGTAATTTCACTAATCACTTTTAAATGTTAGAAATATTACATAATTAATTACTTCGATTACGTTAATATTTTGTTTTTATTGAATTCATTACTTCTTTTTTTTACGATAATATTTTTTGACAGTATGTCAATGTAAATAAAAATTATGTGGCAAAAAATTATGTGAATTAATTGAAAAAAATGATGAAATCAGATTTAAAATAGGAGAAAAACTAATAAAATCAATTAAAATTGAGTGCAATCAATAAAAAAAGAAAAATAACACAATTCTATATTTTTTAGTAGATAATAATAAATATTGAGTAAATATTACATCTCAAATAAAAATATATTAGTCCACACGAAAAATCAAGAACTTTTTTATAATTCATAATTTTATATGTGTAATGATATATATAAAATAGAAAAGTTCTGAACATATTTTCAAATTTCATATAACATTGACAAAATTTTAAATCAAATACACTGTAATTTATGTATAATCATGGGGACATGAAGAACATAAATATTTTGCATAATTGAGTAAATGAATTCATTCAAAATTTATACTTAAATACAATTAACTTTTGTAGTAAATTACAATAATTGACCCCGATTTTTCGATTATGCATTTAAAGCATAAATTATAATCATCTTCTGCGCTTTGAAATGATTTTTGTGATTAACAATAATATTGTATTTCGTACCAAAAATTATAATAATTTTTTACACTTCTATGTGCTTTTTTTTTTTTATTAATCATATATACAAAAAAAACATGTAAATTGACTCTTCTAGTAATTAATTTTTTACAAGAAATACACATTTTATTTTTGTTTAAATATTACTTTTTTATTAGCAAAATTGATTATATACTTAATACTTAATGTTTTAATTTTAGATGTAACATACCAGTATAGCATAGAACATTAGAGAAGCTCTTGTGAAATCATCTGATTTGATTTTTTTTTCCAAAACGAAAAAGTGAAATCCAAACACTAAACGCTACTGCTCGAACACAAATTTCAGATATCTTTTAAGCAAGGTAACTTTGTTCTTTACAAAACCCTAATTTTATGCATTTCAATTTGATTCTATTAGTTTTTTCTTCAAATTATTATTTGCCGATGCTAATAGTTCAACTTGTCAATTCCTTTCATTCCCGTTGAATTTAAGTGGGGAAAAAATAGCATGGCCACGGTTGATGTGATCAAATGTTGCCTCGATTCCATCAGACAAGTAAGATCCCCTTTTTCTTACCCGAAAAACAGTATGAGTAATTTAATGGGGATTTTGTGGTTTTCAGATATCTGATGACATTAAAGATGCAATTGTATATTTAGATGCTGGAAGTACCGAGAGCTTTCAGTTTCTTGGGGCATTCCCTTTGTTTCTGGAGCTTGGCGCATTGTCTGTTTGCAGCTTGGAGAATATGTCTTCACTTGATAAGGTGGGGCGAATATATATGTTTGTTTTACTGTATCCTATTGAATAGTTTGTTCTCAAGGACTTGCTTTAAAGGAAGGGATATATGCTTAATATTCTAGTTCTGATTAGACATTGCAAGAAAATAGGGGTTTAAGTGAGACTAAACTCCATGAAAACAAGTATATCTTATAGTTTGAATAAGCTAATTAAAATCGGTAAAACCACACTAAAGCTCAGCTGGAAATATTAGAGAAGGTGGTGCTTGCATTCGGTATACTTGTGGAATTAATGATGTTCTCTGACTGATCTGTATAATGTAGTGCACAACTACTGGTTAATCTCTCATAATCGTTTTTTAAATTATCTAATAGTAACCCATGTTGCATAGGTTGTTCACTGCAATACCAATTCTAATCTTGCCATGAAGATTGTGGTGATCACGTCGCGCCTTCTCAGTGATGCACATCGATATATTTTACGTACCCTGACCACTCTTCAAAGTGTTCATCATTGTGCTATATATACGGCCATCTCTGAGGTGCTTATTTCGATTCTTTCTTGAAGCTTTACATGTTTATTTTTTTTAAATCTCTCTCGTTCAGTGTTATTATGAATCCCCCAGGCCTCTTCGCCTCCACACACAGGATGTTGTATGTGTTAATGATGCTTATCCTGATTAAGATAGTCATTTATTGGTGAATATGAGTGTGTTCCCTGTTTATCTCTTTAAGCATGCATATGATACCGATCGTAAAACAGTAACTTCTCCGTCGTGTTTACATGGTTTGTTCCTCTGTGCTCGGACACTTCCCAGTGAGGGCTGAGCATAGGAATATATGTAAATGAACTAAATAACAGTTACCAAAATTTGATCGGAGAACATTTGAACCAAAAGAAGACCCAAGGATTAGTTAATACTTTCAATGAGCTTTTAGAGAGCCCAAAGGACCATGACCATTCAAATCAAACATTTGAATGAGTCTACTAGATCTTGTAATATTTTACCTTGTTTCCTGTCTCCTCCTCTTTCGTAACGCGGCCATGCATGTATTTTCAGCAGGAAACCCTTAAATTCCTTTATTTTTCGGTTAGCTCAATTGAGAGTCCAACCAGTTTCTATGATATAATTGAAGTAGAGATCTATTTTAACCAAGGATGAATTACATAGATTGAAAAGATATTATAAACTTGTAGTATAATAATTGAAATGGTTCTTCTATGGGTCCTTTAATATTTTTAGTTGTAGCATCATGCATTGGCATCTTCCTGGATAAGTACTTATTCAGTTCCGCATGTGCATAGCGAATTACTTGTTTCTTTATAATCTGGCGCCCCGGCCCTGTTTGCTGTGGTTAAAGATTATTACATTACAATTATTGAATAGCCTACGAAAAGATGATTGGTAAATTAGTTGGAATTGTGTGGCTCAGCTGTTAGAATCATATTTTCTGAATCTAATAATGTGTACAACCATGTGAGTGATTTGAATAATCAATAGTGATTATTGCCTCAATACTTGATTAATTTATCTAAAATCAGTAGCAAGGCCAGAATAAGCTGTGACATACATCATATCGTCCACCCTATTTCATATCCTTATGCCTACTATAGCTGAGATGTAAATATAATGTCAATATTGCAAATTGTGTACTTTATATTATACTTCTATGTGATTCCTATGAGTCGTCAACCTGTACCTCTTTATTCATACATATTCAACCTAATATAGGTGGCTCACTCAGCATATCCTGATTCTCCTCTGGGCCCAGACGCTTTTTACGAATACGGCTCTTTGCTCACCCAAGATTATGAGGAGCTTGTTAAGAAAAATGAGACAGATCCCCATTTGTCCGTAATCAGTGAACTCAAGGAAAGTACTGTATCTGAAGAAGAAGGATGGTCTGAACTTACTTCCATTGAAGACGATGTCTCTGGATTTGATAGCATCTCAACTGCAAAAGCTCTGCAGAAAGATGACTTCATTGGAGGCTCTAGAGACGTAGGACAGAAGTTAATGGTATCTGTGCATCACTTCCCTCTGATTATGTGTACTCTTTCACCGAGAGTCTTTGTCTTACCTTCGGAAGGATCTGTTGCTGAAGCTTACTTATCTTCCGAACATGAGAATTCTTTAAGCTCTGGGTTGCCTCCATTAAGTACTGGAAATCTAGCTTATGCTGAGGATGTCGGTCCAGGAGCTGCTCTTACAGCTCAATTTCTTTATCATTTGGCCTTAAAGGTGAAAAAACTTCTCTTTCTGTGAAATTATCTTGTGTGAAACCAAATCCTTTAAAAAAATTGGCTTCGAGATTTGGTCAGCTGTACTAAATTACTTTTGGATAATCTTTTGAATTTTGGGGAGTATGCATCACAACTCTACTTCTGTGAAAAAGAACACTCTTATTGTTAACATGAGTTATATATTTTAAGATATCCTAGTAATGTAAACAATAGTAGTCAAAGGGGAAACCTTTGATCTCTGAGCACGTCACTCTAGAATCCTGCAGGTACAGCTTATACAGATTTTTAGACTCCCATTTGTTCATCGTTAACTTTGAAAAGCCTAAAGAATTGGAAGCACTCTACCATTGAAATTTCCAATTCCTGGGCATGATGTAGTTCTCTCTAAAATATATAACCATACTCACAACCTTATTTTTCATTATGCCAAAGTCCTAACCTTTTCTAAACTTTATTTCACTGAAATGTCAGAATTTATTGCTTTCATGATGCTATGTTTTTTTATTTAAAACATGCAGATGGATCTGAAACTTGAAATATTTTCTCTGGGTGATTTGTCGAAAAATGTAGGAAAGCTTTTGACAGACATGTCTAGTCTTTATGATGTTGGTCGGCGTAAAAGATCAGCAGGGCTACTGCTTATTGACCGAACACTTGATCTTCTTACCCCATGCTGTCATGGAGACTCACTTGTAGATCGAATTTTTTCGTCTCTGCCTCGTAGACAGCGCACAACATCCTTAAATCAGATGAGAAGCTCTCAAAGCCAACTGAAAACCGGCCCTGTTAAACTAGAACGTCCTCCTCTTGATGTAGAGATCCCACTTGGAAAGATTATTAGGGATGAAAATTCAACTTCTCGACTTTTGGAAAGTGTGGAAGCATTTATGCATGGGTGGACTACTAGTGACTCAGATACTCAAATTGTTGACTTGATAAAATTCAGTAAAAAAGTGAACGCTGAGGATGAGCTTCTGCATGGATCATTAATTTCTACCGACAATTTTCGTGGAGCACCTTACCTTGAAGCAATGCTTGACCGAAGGACAAAAGATGGGGCCATGTTAATAAAAAAATGGCTTCAAGAAAGTTTGCGTCGGGAAAATATATCCTTGGACGTAAAAATCCGTCCTGGTTTTGCATCGAAGTCAGAGTTACAGTCTTTGGTTAAAGCACTAGCCAAAAGGCAATCCACTTTAGTTAAAAACAAAGGCATCATTCAGTTAGCTGCGGCCACACTACACGCTTTAGATGAATTACATTCTGCTAGTTGGGATGCATTTAATAGTGCTGAGAAGATACTACACGTAAATGCTGGAGACACGAGCCAAAGCCTTGCTGCTCAAATTAGTGACCTCATTAATAAGAGTGCTATAGTGGGTTCTCAAATGCACTATAAAAAGGAGAAATCACAGGGGCTATTTACTCTTCAGGATGCTCTGCTTCTAACAATTGTTGGGTATATATTGGCTGGTGAGAATTTCCCAACCTCGGGTTCTGAAGGTCCATTTTCATGGCAAGAGGAGCATTTCATGAAAGAAGCGATTGTGGATGCAATTCTTGAGAATCCAACCATCTGCAAACTAAAGTTTCTCCAGGGTTTATCTGAAGAGCTAGAGGCCAACTTAAATAAAACGAGATTATCTGAGGAGAAAAAGGAAGATCATCCTCAGTTGGATACCGTTGATTTTGATGATGATCAATGGGGTAACTGGGGAGATGATGAGGATGAGAAGGATCCCAGCAAAGATCAAGTATACAACAACATGCAGCTAAAGCTAGAGCTACGTGATAGGGTGGATAATCTTTTCAAATTCCTTCATAAATTATCCAGGATGAAGAGAATTACCTCATTATTGGAAAGTAAACACAATGATGACCTCTATTCAAGTAAAGGGTTGCTTTATAAACTTCTAATGAGTGTATTAGACAAGCGCGACATACCTGGGTTAGAATACCATTCCTCTACTGTTGGGCGAATTTTCAAAAGTGGATTTGGAAGGTTTGGCCTTGGACAGGTATCTTTTTGCTTGTCAAAGTTCAATATTTGGATAGTTCTCTTAATGATTTTTTAGAGCATTAAATTTCTCTTTCACATTCCGCAGGCTAAACCAAGTCTTGTTGAGCAGAATGTTATTCTGGTTTTTGTAGTCGGGGGCATTAATGGAGTCGAGGTTTGCTTTCTTTAAGCTCATTCTAGTTTTGGAAAGTATTCTGTTTTACTAATCTTTTCAGTATAGTTAGTCCTCTTAACTTCTGGTTTGCAACACTTTTATCTTTTGGGCTCGATACATTTGGTTCTATTATTTCAAATCGTTAATGCACATTGCATCAATCTCTTTCGCATGATTGTTGACACTTTTTTGTTGTTGCATTGCAAGGTGCGGGAAGTGCAGGAGGCTTTAAATGAGAGCAGTAGGCCTGATATTGAACTAATACTTGGTGGTACAACTTTTCTTACTCCAGATGATATGTGCGAATTGCTTTTGGGTGACTATAGTTGTACTTAAACGAATCAATCTCTATTTTATACATCAAATTAACTTGGAGAAAGTTGAAAGTGACGAAAGGATATCTGGAAATTGTAACCTTTCTTTCCCATTTAGTGTAATAGAATCCATCAATTTTTGTTCAACCTTAGTATTTGTAAGGTTACTGTCTGTATCTGGGCAAATTTTCCAAATATAGTTGATTACCTCTTTCACAACATGAGGCTTAATGGTGTATACCAGTTATTATTTACACAAACTATCTACGACATATGGTCGATTGACATTGAGATTTTTTCATGTTTAAGAAATTACACAAACTATTGTCGAGTTATTTGACTCACTACGTTTACAAATAAACAAATTTTATGATGTAAGTTTTCTCGTGCAATGATGTTTTAACGAGTCATTTGTAGTTGGAATGGTGTCAAAGGTTACATTTCATACCATCTCCTTTTCAATATTCTTGGCAATTCTTGCTCCTTTCATAGTCTCACTATTGACACATAATTTTAATTGAGACAGAGGAAGTAGAAGGTATTGAGTGACACTTCAATCTCTACGAATGAGTCGATGTCTTGTTCCTAACACGACTAACATAAGACATAAAGATAAAAATTCAATAAATTAAAGTTTAAAACTAAAAGAGAATCGTAATTTCAGTATTTTATTTTTATCTGCATTTGAGAAAACTGATTTTTTTAAAGTTTAAAGGAGTGTTCTATAATTTTACAAGTTAAAAAAGGTTTATGAAAGTAGAATAAGAGTAGATTAAATTGAAAATATCACATAGGAACCTCCCATTTTAATTTCGCCTAAGACCCCCAAAACTCTAGGACCGGCTCTAAAACCTAGCTTGACTAAGTTCATTCTAGCACAATTTCACTAGTTATGTCTTGATGCATAATTGCATTTGAAAATCAAGAATTTAGGGAGTGTAAATAAATGAATGAAAAGTTCAACCAATTTGATATAAATAACAGCCAAAAATGGAACTTGGCTAAATAATGTTATTTTTGTTGGTATATGATGTGCATTCTACATCAAAGACACCTGATTTCATCAAGGCAAATTTCTGTCTAAAACAGAGTGCTCGATTTGAATGGATAAAATTTATTGCAGTTGACAAGAAGAAAACAACCGAATCAGAATAAAATATTATTCATTAAATTTCCTTTTAACTATATTTGGGTCACATAATACAAATTGAATCAAAGAATGAAATAATAAAGAATTGTAATCTAAAATAAAATCCCGTAATCAAAATCTGGACCGCTTGCATTCCTCTGAGAATCCTTGGGGGAACCTGGGCCTATCATTGCAGTAATTGTAGACCATATGTTTTTGTTGAACCCATCTCAACCTGTTTCTTGCATTTGCATCGAGTCCTTGAGTTTGCCATGCTTGTGTATTGAAAGAATCCGTCGATTGAGACCCGCAAGTTGACCCGGATACACATCCATTGATGTTGAAATTCCTGTACGAGGCGACAAATGGAGCTTTGGTCCAATCGGTCTTGACCCGCCCGCCTTGTGTTGCCCAATCATCCGCATTCCAAAGACTGCAGTACACTCTCATTGGTTGGTTCTTAGGGAACGGAATCCCAATTGATTCGTGATTGTTGAATACTCTGATTGGAATGTTATCCACCGTGAATCTGAAACAATTCCGAATTTTGAAATTTATTTAGTACTTTCTCGTTTAAAATTTTGAAATCTTATCTAAAATTTCATTCCATAATAAATTAAAACAGGAAAAAGGACAGAGGGAGTATATATCTATATATTAATTACATGATTCGTTGTTGATTCCAGACAATTGAGTACGTGTGGAATGTTGCAGTTGGATCGAACCAAAGTTGAAACTGTTGTTCTTTGTTTCCTTTTCCTTGGGCATAAACATTGGTGTGGACCGTGTACGGCTCACCAGTCGCATTCCCAAGAAATTCAAAATCGATCTCATCGTGTCCAGCTCCTTGAGACGATAACTATTTTTTTTTGTTACACATATAAATCGTTCAATTTCAAAAAAGATGAATTGAGTGCTAGTTAACTAAGTGACAAAACTAAAAGTCTAGACTTACGAAGAATGTGGTTACGGTTCCAGCTGAATTTCCAGGGACAAGCTTGAGTTGCATATCGAATCTTCCGAATAAATATTCGTTCTTTGATTGAAATCCAGAACCCGAATATTGGTCAAGCGATAAGGTCAGGGCCCGACCTCCTTCGATTATCTTGCCACGACCATCGCCCCAGTTAATCTCGGCATCTCTGTAGAAATCAGCAGATGTTGTAGCCAAAGAAGCCACCATAATGGAAAGTAGAAGCATAGATAAATTCAACAGAGTCCTTAAATCAGAAAATGTAGCCATTTTTTGTTTGTTTCTTGAAAGCTATTTATAACAGAGCTAATGTGAGAAGAAAAAGATTGTTTAATTTGCTGATGAATGAAAATGAATTAAGCCATCTATATATACATGTTTTAAGGTTTGGGGGTGGGGGAGGGGGGATCTAAGGAGCCAGCTGTAGTTAAGCTTACTTTTTTTAATAAGTATTATTAATTATTATGGTTGTAGTTGTGCTTGCTGAAAAGGAAAGAAGGGTGAAGAATCCATGTGAGGATTTGAGAGGAATTAATTACATGTGAGCTGGATTTAATGGTTTAGTCGATGGCAAAAGGCTGGTTTTAGATATTGGAGTTAGTGGCTTTACGCGTTGGTTGAACATATATTATTATTATAATTATTATATGATATGGAATG
This sequence comes from Penstemon eatonii, assembly GCA_038501285.1. Taxonomy (NCBI): domain Eukaryota; kingdom Viridiplantae; phylum Streptophyta; class Magnoliopsida; order Lamiales; family Plantaginaceae; genus Penstemon; species Penstemon eatonii. The sequence continues at coordinate 1,873,010 of CM076708.1, read as the reverse complement.
GGTGTAAGTTCCACTACCCTCGTGCAATGAAGCTTCTTGATTCTGCTAAACGATGTGTGGGGGTGGTTAGACTAGAATGTACATATATCTAATCTAATTGAATTAACAACACGCATTTACATAACATTTAAGGGTTTTTGGCAAGTTAACTCACTGTAATATGTCTAATAGATAATTTATACTGTGAAATGAAATAATGGGCAATTTACCTTTTTAGTGATATAAAATAATGAGCAATTTAAATCTTTGTTAACGGAGATGTTGCACACAAATTCTATAATACGACTGAGACTTCATTTTTATTTAAAATATGACTAATTTAAAAAAATTGACCAAAATTGTGAGCTTACCTCTTAAAGGAAATCAATTTTTTCACGGTCTCAAAATATCAGAAAACCGACTTATAAGCTTCGAAAAACATTTCCCAGAGCTTTGTACATGCCACTTTGAATATTTTTTTTTATTTGAACTAATATTTAGTATTTGGAGAAATTATTAATTTTCCACTGGCTTAAAATAATACAAACCTGACTTGAATCACACAAAAAACTGTGGAGGGTTTTGTACTTACCCCTATGAATTTTTTTTTATAAGATATTAAATATCCGTAAAAAATTGGCCAAAACTGTGAGCTTATCCCTTCTAGGAATTCAATTTTTTCGGGGACTCAAAATATTAGAAAGCTGACTTATAAAATATGAAAAACATTGCCCATGGTTGTGTCCGTACCACAAGGAATATATTTTTCTATTTAAACTGATTTCTAGTATTTGGAAAAAAAATTATTTTTCCACTGACTCAAAATATAACAAAATTGACTTGAATCATACAAACAATTTTTTAATGTCCCATATGAACAATTTTACTTTTTATTTTAATAAGATTAATTTTAAGTATATATGAAAAAATTGGCCAAAACAGTGAACTAACTCCATCGAGAAATTCAATTTTTCTAGGGACTCAGAATTTCAGAAAACTGACTCATAACATAAGAAAAACATTACACAAGATTATGCTCATACCACTTTGAATATATTTTTGTATTTGAACTAGTTTTTGGATCAAAATATTACAAATTGATTTGAATCATATAAAAAATTGTAGAGTTTTTGTATTTACACCTATGAACAATTTTATTTTTATTTTTATAAGATTTTAAGTATACATAAAAAAATTGGTCAAAACTGTGAGAATGTCAATTTTTCCACGGGCTCAAAAAAATATGAAAACCGACTTATAACATAAGCAAAACATTGCCCATGGATGTGTACGTATCACTTTGAATATATTTTTGTATATAAATTGATTTTTAGTATCTACAACAAATTGATTAATATGAACTTACCCATTATAGAAAATTTTAATTTTTTCAATGTCCCAAAAAATTACAGAAGTGATTTAAATCATACGAAAAATTGTGGAGGATTTTGTACTTACCCATATGAACATTTTTTTGTTTTTATAAGATTTTAAGTATCCGTATATAATTGGTCAAAACTGTGAGTCTACCCCTTCGAGAAATTCAATTTTTCTACGAGCTCAAAGTATCAGAAAATCGATTTATAACATAAGGAAAATATTGCCGATGGTTGTGTACTGATAACTCTGTGAAAAAGTGTTATCAAGTCTATTTCATTTACTCATTCGATTAGTTTTATTAAAGCTTTGGTAGAATCTTAGACAATTTTAATTAGTCTTGGTTTATTTATTTTTTGCATTAATTGTGGTATTTTCTTATATATTGTATTCATATTTTAGTCCTAAGCTAATGTGGACTAAGGACATGACTGGAAGTGAAGAACAAGGAACTAAAGATCAAATGAAGTCAAGTAGTGTAACAAACGAAGAAAGAAAAAGTTGTCATCAATGTTGTTATCCACTCCGAGGACCATAACTCTTCCAAGGAAGCTCCAATGATTTTGAATTTCGACTATGATGTAGAGGAATGGGTTATCTACACAACAAAATTTACGGATCTTGATTTGGAGTTCGGAGCTGAAAGTTATGACACTTGCAAAACTGTTGCGCAAAGCTGACGCGATTTTCAACGGGATTTAAAGTGAAAACTTGGGCCCAAATCCTCATACTAGGACTCAACTTGGTAGATCTATTTAAGGACTTCTAGCTCACGAAATTATACATCTTTGATCAGCTTTCAACATACTTTTCTCATAGAATACACCTAGAATATCAAAGATCTACTTGGAGAAAGATTGAAAAAGAAAAGTTAAAAGTCATGAAGATCACCGAAGCAAGAAGAACACAATATTGAAGATCTTTATCTCGGATTCATCGTTTTATCTATAAAACCACATGAACTCAAATTTGTTTTTCTTTATTATTTTTCTTCATATATTTATCATGAACTAATTCTTTAGGATTTAGGATTTTTATGAAACTAGCTATGTTACTTTGATATTTTTTATTGGATTATTCGCAGTTAGGGACAATTCTTGTGTTTGATTTAATTTCGTTCTATGCTTGCAACTAGATTCGCCACCTAATTATGATTTAATATTCTTTTTGAACTTGGAAAAGGGAGATTAGGATTATATATAAATTGAATAGTAAACGACCCTTATGATAGGAATATACTAACGGCGTTTATATCCGTTACATGAGGTTTGTGTTTAATGATTTGTTTTATTTACGAATCACCTAGGAATAGAGTCGGTTTGGATAATACATTAGTTCTTACGTAATTCGGAAGATACGTAGGAAAATACTTGAATACTCGGATAGCACTCTTGTCAGTTGTCACCACAATAACTACAAAAAATCTCAATTGAGCAATCGATAGATAACATAGTGGATTATAACCCTAGGTGCTCTTCTCATTATTCAAACTCGATCCAAGTACTTACCTAAATTAATTTAGTTAATCTAGTTAATTTCAACTCAAAAATAGATTTGAATTTGGAGCCATATTAAAAGTAAATTAGGAATTGAAATTTGGTAGATATTTAGTAAAGTTTCTGTGGAGACGATACTCTTATACTTACTCTTTTTTATTTGTTCGATACGTGCACTTGCGTTTATTTGCGTGTGTAAAATCCGCAACATATACGTACCGCTTTAAATATATTTTTCTATTTAAAGTGATTTTTAGTATTTGGAGAAAATTTTAATTTTTCAATTGGCTCAAAATATTACAAAACTGCCTAAAATTATACAAAGAATGATCGAGTGTTTTTTAATTACCCCATGAACAATTTCTTTGTTTTTATAAGATTTTGAGTATCTTTAAAAAATTGGTCAAAAGTGTGAGCTTACTCCTTCGGGGAATTCAATTTTTCCACGGGCTCAAAATATCAGAAAATTGACTTATAACATAAGAAAAACATTGCATAGGGTTGTGTACGTACCACTTTAAATATATTTTTAGTATCCAAAAACAATTATTTAAAACTGTGAATTTACCCCTTGAAGAAAATATCAAATTTTCCACTAACTCAAAATATTACAAACCTGACTTGAATCATACGAAAAATTGTGGAGGTTTTTATAATTTTAAGTATCCATAAAAAATTGGCCAAGACTGTGAGCTTACCGTTCGAGGAATTCAATTTTTCCACCGGCTCAAAATATCATAAAACCGAGTTATAATATAAGAAAAACATTGCACAGGGCTATTTACGTACCACTTTGGATATATTTTTGTTTTTAAACTGATTTTTAGTATTCACAAAAGTGGTTAAAATTGTGAACTTACCCTTGTAGAAAATTTTAATTTTTACACTGGCTCAGAATATTACAAATTAACTTGACTTATACGAAAAAAGTAGAGGTTTTGTACTTATCACTATGAAAAAAAAAATTATATGTGTTTAAGTATCCTTTAAAAATTGGACAAAACAATGAGCTTACCCCTTCGAGGAAATCAATTTTTCCACGGTCTCAAAATATCAGAAAATCGACTTATAAATTACGAAAAACATTTTCCAGAGCTTTGTACGTACCACTTTGAATATATTTTTTTATTTGAACTGATTTTTAGTATTTGGAGAAATTATTAATTTATTCATTGGCTCAAAAGATTACAAACTTGACTTGAATCACATGAAAACTGTGGAGAGTTTTGTACTTAACCTATGAACAAATTTTTTTTTTTATAATATTTTAAGTATCTGTAAAAAATTCATCGAAACTGAGCTTACTCCTGCGAGGAATTCAATTTTTTCACGGACTTAAAATATCATAAAACTGACTTATAACATATGAAAACATTGTCCAGGGCTGTGTACGTACCACTTTGAATATATTTTTCTATTTGAAGGGATTTTTAGTATTTTGAGAAATTTTTTATTTTTCCACCGACTCAAAATATAATAAAACTGACTAGAATCATACAACCAATTTTCGAGTGTTTTGTATTTACCCATATGAACAATTTAGTTTTTATTTTTATAAGATTTTAAGTATACATGAAAAAATTGGCCAAAACAGTGAACTGCCCCCATCGAGAAATTCAATTTTTTCATGGACTCAGAATTTTAAAAAACTGAGTTATAACATAAGAAAAACATTGCACAAGGTTGTGCACATACGACTTTGAATATATTTTGTAATTTGCTAAATTATGATACTAAATGTGTTGATGTATTTTTTCTTGGTACCAAGTGAGAATTGATATATAGTTTGGTACCAAAAATGTAATTCTCTCAATTTTTTGTAAGTTGCTAATCAAATTACTTATATCATTGTTCTCACAATGAACACAATGGCGTATATGAACTGAACGCCAACGAGGAGCTTTAAATCGAACTGGACAACACATTGTTTTGGATTATTCTGTTGAGTTTGAAGCTTTGGTTTGAATTTTGTTTAAATTTAAATAAACTGAATTCGAACGAACTTTAATCGAGTCAAATATATTAGCATGCAAGTTTTTGGCTTCCACGTCTTGTGGTCATGGGTAGATACTATTGGTGGAGCACCTTACTCCTTCAAATGATAGCTATTGAATTGATTTCTTTATCCATGTGTCCCTACCCAAAACGACAAATAATATGAAACAGAGGCGATAGGGAGTAGAAGGTCTTGAATCTCTAGAAATAAATGTACATTACCAAAATTTAAATTATAATAAAACCTTTCACGCACACGCATAAAATCAAAATTAGTCTTAAATATCATTATAATAATAATACAAACTTTCACACATAAAATCCAAATAAGTCTTAAAATTCATGTTTTACCTATTCGTACCAATATTTAGAGAATCTTCAAAACTCTCAATCAAAACTAAAATAAAATGAAAATCCTAAAAAAAATCATCATAATGTCTTCGTTTTTTGTTAAAACAATTTCTGAGAAAGCTCATGGTTCTGTAATGATTCATATCATAGAGAGAGATCTCAATTGTGCATATGAACAACCAGGAAATTGAGGATGTTATTGAGTGACACTTCAATCTCTACGATTTAGAGTAGATGTCTTCGTCCTAGCACGACAAACACAATAAACAAAGATAAAATTTCAATAAATTGAAGTTTGAAACTAAAAAAGAATTGTATTTCTATATGTTATTTTTATCTACATTTGAGAAAACTGACTTTTGAAATTTTAAGGAGTTTTCTATTAATGGTATAACCAAATAGACTATTGATTAAAGTCAAAAAAGAAAAAACTAACAAGGTTAACCTTTTTCCTTATTACATTCTTGAATTATTTATATCGAGAAAACAAAAATAAAAATTAACCTTATTGTTTGATTAAACAATTTTATAAATATATAAATTTAATATTATTATTTATATACAAATTAAAATAATATAATTTGTTATTGTAAATCAAAGTAATACTATTAAATAAGTTTATAAAAAAGTTAGAACTACCAAAATAAATATTTCTAAGGAAAATACGTGTTTATAATTTATATTTATGTCTATGATGTAACAGAATATCATTAAAACTACATTTAAAGGTAGACTTTTTTGGAATAATACAATGTAATAATTAACTAAAATATGATAGTTAATTACTGATAGCTAAAATTGAATACCGTACCCAAATGTGACTTTGGCTATGAACTTAACATTGCTTTTAAAATTTGAGGTAATTGTAGTTTACCATGTGATATTTATAATGTTCAATTTACCACTTTGGGATTTAAAAAAAAAACACTTTACCCCCTGTAATTTCCATATAAATTTCGTATTGTCTCCCTGAAATTTTTATAAGTGGCACTTTACCTCCATGTGTTATGATAATGTGACAGTTTACTCCCCTTTGTCATGATAAATGTGGTAATTTACCTCCTATGTTATGATAAATGTGGCAATTTATCTTCTTATGTTACAAAATATTTTTCATGCTAATTCTCAATTTCGATAAGTGGGTTACATTCTCCGACTCAATGGGGTAAATGACTTCTTTAAAATTTTTACAAGGGGTAAATTGCTCTTTTTTAAATCACAGGGGATAAACTGAACGTTATGAATATCACGGGAGGATAAATTTTCATTAACCCTTTAAAATGTATTCTTAGTAATTATCTTACATATTAAAAGTAGAATAAGAGTAGATTAAAGTTAAATTCGTACCCGCGATTATTGACCTTCAAATTATCTCTTGCATCCAAGTTCAGTTGTTCATTATCCCAGTCTAGCCAAACTTCAACTTGAATTCCATCATTACCTTGAATTTCTTGCTCATCTAATATGTCCACTGTTGAACTCACAATCGAATTGCTGCAATATTCTATTACAATAGATCGAAGAGTTGCGATTTCTCCTATACCCAATGGGATCTTCTCCAAACTTGTCATGTTATTTAGCAAAAGTTGCTCAAGGTTTGGGAAATGGATGCTATCTGCATCCCAAAACTTTAGCCTATTGCAAGAATAAAGTTCCAAGTATTTCAAAGAAATGAATTGTCCCTCAAATAGGTTCCACTCTTGTCCTATAAAGGCAATTAAGTATAATCTTAGTACTTCAAGATTGGGCAAACAACCTATTATCGTCATATGTTCCCAAGATATGTGGCTTCCATCTAAACTCAACTTCTTGAGTGACTGCGGAAAAATTACATTTTCCAGCAATGGACACTCCACTCGAAGACTTATAATAAGTGATTCGAGTTTATGTAAATGTTGAAGATTAACGAGACAATAGTCTTTCCTTCCATCCAAAGCCTCAAAAATATCAATATAATAAATATTTAATCTCTTAATATTGGGGATTCTCTTGACGACCCCCTCGCTACAGGTTAGGTTACTTATTCCTTTCAGAGTCTGTAGGTGTCTCATATTGGGGTCTTCTTGCCCATCTATCGAGGCAATTGGAGGAGGTTCAGGCATATTAACTATATACATGTAGAGATGTCTAAGTTGTTTCATCTCCCAAATTTCATATGGTGCAGTAATTCCACTAGCTCCTCGAATCTTTAAGGTCTGTAGGTTCCATAGATTTATTGTAGATGGATACCAGAAAAAACCTTCCAGACTACTAACATAAAGGTACCTTAAGTTGACTAGATTAAAAGCGATTTCGAACATATCATGTTGAACACCATTCAATACCCTTGTTAATCTACAACCAAGCAAGGATGAATCTAATGTAGTACTAAATGTGATTGAGCGTGGGAGAGACACATAAATTGCGCCATGGTTATGGAAACTGGCGGAATCCTTTTGCTCTTTTTTGCTTTTGTCGATAACAATGCGACGTTGATTGTGTAAGGCTTGTGAACTATCAAAATCTCGTTCCCCTATGACACAAAGAAACTTTTCGTTTTGAGCTTCCCTTAAACACAAGTCTCTCAAAAGATCATGAATTTTGCAGTATTTCATTTTCCCTCTAGACCCTCGCTCGTGGACCATAATGAGATTTCTATCAATAAGCTCAATCAAGTAATCCTCTGCAACTTCTTCAAGGCTTTTGGCTTTGTTTGGTTTTAGAAATCCCTCAGCAACCCATAGTTTGATAAGTTGGGATACACGGATCTGGCGGTCTTTTGAAAAAACTCCCATGTAGAGGAAACATGGTTTTAGATGAATAGGCAAGTTTTTATAACTCAGTGATAATATTTTCGAGCATTGTCCATCATCCGCTAGACTGACAATAGAGTTTACTTCTTTTGCGACATGATCCCAATATTCTCGTGTCATGTTGGACTTTGCAAGGAGTCCCGCGATCACCCCTATCGATAGAGGGAGTCCTTTACAATTTTTCGCAATCTTTTTTCCAATTTCCTCGAGTTGAAGAGAACATTCTTGTTGGCCAAACACCTTTTGGCGAAGTAGATTCCAACTTTGGTCTTCGTCTAGAAAATTCATCTCAAGACCAAGAGATCCCAAATGACTAGCCATGTTTGATAGTCTAGTTGTTATCAATGTCCCACTTCCGTTTCCGTTGTCCGGAAAGAAAAATCTTAACTTGTCCCAGACGTCGATACTCCACATATCATCCATTACAATCAAATACTTCCTTCCAAATAAATGTTTATGTAATTTTTCTCCTAATTGGCTCTCATTCATTTCTTGTGCTCTTACTTCACCTAGAACTCCAAATTCACATAAAAGATTTGAAAGAATTTCTTTTGTTTCATATTCTTGGGATATTGTAACCCAAGCACGCATATCAAAATGTTGCACAATATAAGGATTTTCGTAAACATTTCTAGTAAGTGTGGTCTTACCAGATCCTCCCATTCCGTAAATTGGGATGACGAGGCGGTTGGATTGTTGTCCGGTGAGTCTATCCATGATCTGAATCAAGACATCATCAAATCCAACCATTATGTCTTTGCCAGCAGGTAAAGAGATAGAAGAACGAGAACGGATTTGATCTCCAGGTAGATGAACTTTAACCTCCCCTTTCTCTTCAATCTTCATTGCCTTTATTTTCATAAAATCCATAAATTCTATCACATCTTGCAGTTCTTGACAAAAGGGATTGGACTTCGTTTCGTCATAAATTGTGGATTGATTTTCATGAATATAATCCACAACTTTGGATTCTATTAGATCTTCTGCTGCATGAGATGCATCTGCGATTTGACTCTCCAAACCTTTAGCTTCTTTGTTGTCTCCATGGGAATAGCCTTCTAGAAAATCCACTAGAAATGCGGCCCTTTCTTGAAGAGATTGAATTTGTTCTTGGTTAAGTGAAAATGAATTACGATCATGATCCATGATCTGATCAATTATGTGCATCAAAGAAACAAGAGATGCATATGCAGCTGCCATTTGGGATACCAAAATTTAGAAAAAGAAATGGTAGTGGTGTTGAGTTTGAAAGTAAATGAGACTTGCAGGTAGGCAAATGAAATATGGAAGAGGAAAAAAAAGTTCAGAAATTTTTTGATTGATTTCCAATGAGAATTGGGTAGACCGTACCAATGAGATTGCACCAGTTTTTGTCTGTATGATGTATCAGAGGGGACACCTGGTTGTTTGACTGTATATTAGTATTAGATATTCGTGTTAAAGAATGACAACATAAGACCACAAGTCAAAATATCGATACACATATCTCTATCTATCTATTTATAATAATGCATGAATATTTTTTAACTTTTTTGTACGAACTAAAATATCCTCATTTAAATTGTAAAATAATATTTAATTTAATAATAAATATATAAAAGTAATTGAAGAGGTAGAATTAAACATAAAATCTTATTATATTTATCTCCTACAAAAACTCCTAAAATTTATAAATTCTCTCTTATATCATTTTTGTAATTTTAATCTTCTTACTAAAGTATCTCATTTAAATTATAAAGTGATATTTAATTCAATGATAAATATATAAAGTAACTGAACAGGTATAATTAAACATGAATTCTTATTATATTTATCTCTTACATAAACTCGTAAAATTTATAAATTCTCTCTTACATCAATTTTTGTAATTTTAATCTTCTTCTCTTATAATAGATAAACAAACACTATTATTTTAAATAGCCCTAAAATATATATAAAAATATATTTTAACATCAATATTTATTTAATTAGTAATTTAGTACAACATAAGTTATAAACACTATAAATATAAAAAGTTAAAATGAAATTCTCTTTAATATCATTCTGTTACAAAAAAAAAATTAAATTGAATTGCATCTTACTATGAAAGAATTAAAAATATGTATGACTTAGCTAATTACATAATTTTACTTTGACTAAAATGGAAAAATATGAAGAATATTCAATAATATCAAGCATGAATAACCTCGAATTTTCATGAAATTATTTTCATGGAAAACGGGTGAAATTGGTGGAAAATGGTGAAATCGATAAAAAAAAATTATGAAATAATTGAAAACATGTCAAATCAATGAAAATTCGGGTGAAATTGGTGAGCTCTGGCTAAGTTGGTGAAAATTTGGGTGAAACCGGTAAAAAGGAGTTCCTGAAATCGATAAATACATGTGAAAATGATGAAAATTTGGGTAAAATTTGTGAAAAAAGGATGAAATCGAGTGAAAAGCAAGTGAAATCGGTGGAAAAAAATGAATAAATTAAAGTCGGCGAAAACGTGTAGTATCTTAATATTCAAGTGAAATTGGTGAAAATAAAACGCGAAATCAGTGAAAAATAACAAAAATGTGTGAAATCAATAAAAAAAAAAGAGTTTAACCAATAAAATAAAGTGAAACCAGTAAAAATTGGTTTAAAACGGGATAAAATGACAAAATCGTAAAAATAGTTAAAATAAGTTATAACTGATAAAAAAAAAGGGTAAAACGGTAATGAAAAATGAATTAAATTGGCTAAGAAACAGGTCAAACCCATGAAAAATTAATTAAACCAATGAATTAAATAGGTTAAAAAAGGGCCGGGGTTAATTTGCTTTATTTTGTAATATCATAAAATTAATTTTATTTTCATTTATAAAAAAATACCCATGAAATCAACTAGACACGTATAACATACATACACTTTACTAGTGTATTTAAAAGTATGGCCGTCAATGGACGGATTTTTATTCGAATTCGATCCGATTCATTAGTATTTTAATTCGATGAGCTAGAGACTCAATGGATTTGATCCGATTATAAAGATTCGAAATTCAAAATATGTGGAAGCGAATATGAAGTTAGGTCGATCCGATTTGTTAGAGATCCGTATCCGACAATAAATAAAATAATATATATATATATATATATATATATATAATATTTTATTAAAATAAGTAACATTAATAATATTTTATCGTTAGGTTGAGATGATAATAGCTAATACTTCATTCATAATTTCATAATTACATTTTTATGCATACATTTTTCATCCAAAAATATGAATAATAATTAACAAAGTTTGAACATGTGAGTTAAATTATAAAAAAAAAATCGTAAAGTTATCAAACTTATTTAGATAAAAGTACTGGTATAAATTTCGGAAATGTAGATTTTATTAAATTCCAAAAAGATCTGATATCTGACAAAAATTCGATGGACTTGAGAAATATTTTAGGTCTGAGTGAGATTTGAATCCGATACAAATGGATCCAAATCCGGGTTGAGATAAATCCAATCCGAAACCGTATTTATAAGGAACCAAAACCTATCATTTACTTTTTTTCATGCTCAAAATGTTACAGAAATTTTGCTTCTGTTCATGTGCCCTCTTAGAAAATTTTGGTAAAAACTAATTAAAACTTGGAAAAAAAAAAGCACCAACATGCAATTAAAATATATTCAATATCACAGTTATTTACCCCACAACTACAAATTCCAAGCTATTTTATATAATGTCATCTATCCAATTGTGAAAATTAATCTCACTTGTGGCCATGTACGTACGCGATAATTTAGACATCATACCAAATAATAATAACAAACAATAATGGATATAAATTTCAAATATATATAGCTAAAAATTGAAATAAGGAAATATTATTCAAATTTATAATCAAATAACAAGTAATCAAATTGATTTTCCAAACAAAATTTCATGAAGGGCCATCCTTAATTATCATTTTGATCGGGCCGTTGATCTCGCATGCGATATTTTTTTAGAAAAAGATCAAGAGGTTCCTTATAGTCGTCGAACCCCAATGCTTCCATTGCCGATATAACATCCTCTGCTGTAATGGTTCTCCGGTAATCACGGTCACATATCTGAGTGGCTTCACTTGTAATAAAGGAGATAAACTCGGTGGCACAATGTTGTACGGCTTCTTTTGCTTCATTGGAAATCCTGGCATTTCGTGGGAGGGCATGACGCATAATTCTTGTCAAACTATCAATGGATATTTTATTGCTCGAAATTTGCTGCTGAATTGCATTGGTTATGTCATCGCCAACAGCTTCTTAACCAATCATTTGAAAAGAAAATTATTTAATTGATGATGAATTGAGATTAAAAGCCATAAGATTACAAATTATACAACATATATGTGATCAGTGATTTATAGATCAAAGTAAGAAACAATTAATTGAATTGATAATTAAAATTAGAAATAGAAAAGAGCACAAATATTGATGTTACTTTTCTTTATTAATTGATAATGGTGCATGGGTCTTTGAATCAATTATGTATATTTAAGTAATTAATAATTCAAGCAACTACAAAATATATATGGCGACTTAAAAGTTTCATAATTGATTTATAGAAAACAACTTAAAATCATAAAGATGAATGTGCTCAAGAAATGAAGAAATATCATCCATGCATGTAAGATCTACCAAATCATCTACAATTTATTTATTTATATATATTAAAAATAAATAAAGTATTTATTTAATTAAAGTGATCGATGTTTGGTTAATTACCCGCATTTGGTCTTCGTGGGTTCGAGCTCCCGCCTTCATTTTCCATTTTCAATTGAAGTATTAATCCTCTCCTTTTAACAAATTTAGGGTACTCTTTACTTAGATAATTTGTTGGCTTTAAATTGGTGAAGTTTCAATGGAGTTGATGTTGTATTTATAGGGATATATTTGAAAAAAGCTTCATTTGAAATGAATGTAAAATGGTCAAATTAAGTAACTTGTTACTGGTTGGTACCTATATTTCGACAAGTGTAATTATATTGTGAAAATGAAAAAATCTTCAAATAATAGAATTAAGAAATAAATGATAACATAAAGTTATAGAAAATTATTTGGATGCATTAGATTATTTAGATTATAGTTATCTAATTTATTAAAGAACGTAAGTGTAAGGTAAGTATGTATTATAACCTTTTTTTTCTTTTAGATATATAGTAAGTATTATAACTTGAAAATAAAAAATTATGTAAAGATTTTTTTTTTTTGTGTGTGTGTATAATTTTCAAACCATTTGTCTGTTTTGAACACTACAAGAATTACTAGTATGGATTAAAAAAGTGCAAGTATGTTATACGTTTCTAAATAATTTATGAGTAAATTTCATAATTTAGTGAAAAATTAATTTTATTATGTCATAAAATAGTGCAAATTAATTACTGATTTTAATTTTTTTTTTTATGAAAATATTATTATTCAAATTATTGTTTTATGGAAAAAATGATGGTTTTGAATTGTTGTAAAAAAATATAAACTTATGATTGATTTAGCCTTGTATAATTTATTATAAAATAAAAACATTATTTAGTTAATTTCATAATAGTAGTTTTCATGTTAAGATTACCCGTTTTCACTTACAACATCGATTTCATCCGGTTTTTTTACAAATTTTCATCAATTTCACGACCATTTTTTTTCTTACTGGTTTCACCCATTTTTTCATCAACTTCACAATTGTTCACCAAATTCATCCGGATTTTTCATCAATTCATACATTCTCATTGTTTAATATTTTTTTACCGGTTAATATTTTTTTTAGCTATTTACTTTTCATAATTGCCTCCGTTTTCGTCAATTCTTTTGTTTTTTCTGGCTTAAACTATTTATCTATTGATTTCACCTTGTTTTTGTCAGTTAAACTCTTTTTTTAACTGATAATACTTGTTTTTATCAATTTAATCCATTTTCATGTATTTCATTGATTTCACATATTATTCATTAAAAAAAAAATTTATTAAACATGTTTACACTGACTTTACGTTTTTTTATCGATTTTACCCGTCTTTCACTAGATTTCACCGATTTCATATTTTTTTTGTTTTCAAATTTAACTCAAATTTTCATCAATTTCACATGTCTTCACTAACTTTACCTTTCTTTCACCAATTTTACCCATATTTTATCAATGTCACCCCTTTTTTCATTGACTTAATCATTTTCATCAAATTTTCACAAATTTCACCCATTTTTTGTTATCGATTTCAAAGTATTTATTTCTTTCACATGCATTTTTCTTACCGATTTCACCTGATTTTTCACCAATTCACCGAATTTTCATTAATTTCATAGATTTTTTTATATTCACTATATTTTGCTTCTCTAACCAACAAATAAATTACATATTTAGCTAAGTCATACTTCAATTTGAAAATATATGAATGCAATTTGAGATTAATATTTACACATTAATAAAATAATTAAAAGTTCTAAGTTTTAACCGATATTTATAACATGTACACCGAAAATAAATCATATCATTACATTGAAATCCTTCTCATGCAACAAACATAATAAGGGTATAATTGTCCACGAAAGGTAAAATGAGATTTTCAATAAAATTTGGATGATGATGTAATTAAAAACTAACGATAGACCGATTAATATTCGGTTTTGCAAACATCAGGGCAAATTCTATAATTATGATTATTCGAAAAAATTGGACCCAAAATACACAAAACCACGAAGAAGTTACCTAAAATTAAGCCTTTCTATAATTAATGGAAAAGAAAAATAGAAATTAGAGACAGGAGTAAAAGAGAGAAAAACCCTTTTACTTCTCATAAACCCAACTAAACACCTCTCTCAGCTCCACACTATTATTTTAAATAGCTACCTAAAATTAAGCCTTTCTATTATTTTACTTCTCTTACATCAATTTTTGTAATTTTAATCTTCTTCTCTTATAATAGATAAACAAACACTATTATTTTAAATAGCCCTAAAATATATATAAAAATATATTTTAACATCAATATTTATTTAAGTAAGAAAATGTTAATTTACTAATTTAGTACAACATAAGTTATAAACACTATAAATATAACAAGTTAAAATGAATTCTCTTTAATATCATTCTGTTACCAAAAAAAAAAATTAAATTGAATCGCATCTTACTATGAAAGAATTAAAAATACGTATGACTTAGCTAATTACATAATTTTACTTTGACTAAAATTGAAAAATATGAAGAATATTCAATAATATCAAGACATGAATAACCTCGAATTTTCATGAAATTATTTTCATGGAAAACGGGTGAAATTGGTGGAAAATAGTGAAATCGATAAAAAAATTATGAAATAATTGAAAACATGTCAAATCAAAGAAAATTCGGGTGAAATTGGTGAGCTCTGGCTAAATTGGTGAAAATTTGGGTGAAATCGGTTAAAAAAGTGTTCCTGAAATCGATAAATACATGTGAAATTGATGAAAATTTGTGAAAAAATGATGAAATCGGGTGAAACAATATTAGTGAAAAGCAAGTGAAATCGGTGGAAAAAAATGAATAATTTAAAGTCGGCGAAAGCGTGTAGCATCTGAAAATTCAAGTGAAATTGGTGAAAATGCGAAATCAGTGAAAAATAACAAAAATGTGTGAAATCAATAAAAAAAAAAGTTTAACCAATAAAATAAAGTGAAACTAGTAAAAAATGGTTTAAAACGGGATAAAATGACAAAATCGTAAAAATAGTTAAAATAAGTTATAACTGATAAAAAAAGGGGTAAAACTGTAATGAAAAATAAAATGATAAAAATGAAGTAAATTGGCTAAAAAACAGGTCAAACCCATGAAAAATGAATTAAACCAATGAATTAAATAGGTTAAAAAAGGGGTTAATTTGCTTTATATTGTATATCATAAAATTAATTTTACTTTCATTTACAAAAAAATACCCATGAAATCAATTAGACACGTACAACATACGTACATGCACTTTCCTAGTGTATTTAAAAGTATGGCCGTCAATGGACGGATTTTTATTTGAATTCGATCCGATTCATTAGGATTTTATTTCGATGAGCTAGAGACTCAATGGATTTAATCCGATTATAAAGATTCAAAATCCGAAATATGTGGAGCGAATATGAAGTTAGGTCGATCCGATTTGTTAGAGATCCGTATCCGACAATAAATAAAAGTTTTATTAAAATAAGTAACATTAATAATATTTTATAGTTAGGTTGAGATGATAATAGTTAATACTTCATTCATAATTTCATAATTATATTTTTATGCATACATTTTTCATCCAAAAAAATGAATAATAATTAACAAAGTTTGAACATGTGAGTTAAATTATAAAAAAAAATTACAAGTTATCAAACTTGTTTAGAAAAAAGTACTGGTATAAATTTCGAAAATGAAGATTTTATTAAATCCCAAAAAGATCCGGATCAAATCTGACAAAGATTCGATGGACTTGAGAAATATTTTAGGTCTGAGTGAGATTCGAATCCGATTCAAATGGATCCAAATTCGGGTTGAGATAAATCCAATCCGAATCCGACCCATTGACAACCGTATTTATAAGGAACCAAAACCTATCATTTACTTTTTTTCATGCTCAAAATGTTGAGAAATTTTGCTTCTGTTCATGTGCCCTCTTAGAAAATTTTGGTAAAAACTAATTAAAACTTGGAAAAAAAAAAAGAAAGCACCAACATGCAATTAAAATATTTTCAATATCACAGTTATTTACCCCACAACTAAAAATTCCAAGCAATTTTATATAATGTCATCTATCCAATTGTGAAAATCAATCTCACTTTTGGGCTTGTGGCCATGTACGTATGCGATAATTTAGACATCATACCAAATAATAATAACAAACAATAATGGATATAAAATTCAAATATATATAGCTAAAAATTGAAATAAGGAAATATTATTCAAATTTATAATCAAATAACAAGTAATCAAATTGATTTTCCAAACAAAATCTCATGAAGGGCCATCCTTAATTATCATGTTGATCGGGCTGCTGATCTCGCATGCGATATTTTCTTAGAAAAAGATCAAGAGGTTCTTTATAGTCGTGGAACCCCAATGCTTCCATTGCCGATATCACATCCTCTGCTTTTATGATTTTCCGGTATTCGCGGTCACATTTCTGAGTGGCTTCACTTGTAATAAAAGAGATAAACTCGGTGACACAATGTTGTACGGCTTCTTTTGCATCAATGGAAATCTTGGCATTTGGTGGGAGGGCACGACGCATTATTCTTGTCAACTTAGCAATGGTTATGTTATTGCTCGAAATTTGCTGCTGAATTGCATTGGTTATGTCGTCGCCAACAGCTTCTTGACCAATCATTATTGAAAAGAAAATTATTTAAATGATGAATTGAGATTAAAAGCCATAAGATTACAAATTATAGACACTAATCTGTTGTTAAATTTCTAGAAACTATTTTTAAGAGTAAGGGATTGAAATCATGATTTTAAATATATTTTTTTAGAAAAGCGTTGTATCAAATATATCAAATAGATACAAATTTGATATGGAAAATGCAATTTGTAAAAGCTAATTTGATGAAAAACAAGAAAAAAAGAAAATGGTCAATTTGACTGCCCCGTTTACTCTTCATCATCATACGCATAAAGCCAAGCATATATATATGTGTGGTAGTCTGAGGCTCCATAACCAGGAGGTCATGAGTTCAACTCCCACGAATGTGGGTATTTTCTCTAGTTTCATACTAGTCTTTCTCGATCTAGTTTAATACTAGTAATTAGTTCACTTTGTTATCATTGGAATAGTTTCGATTCGATATAGTGTTTGATGTAACAATGTATTCACCATCTCAAAAATATAGGGTTTTTTGCAAGTTAACTCCCTGTGATATGTCTAATGGGCAATTTACCTCCCTGTGAAATAAAAATAGGCAGTTTAACTCCCCGTGAAATGAAATAATGAGCAATTTACCTCCTCTTGATATCAAAATAGGCAATATATCTCCCTGTGAATGAAATAATGAGCAATATAACTCCCTGTGATATAAATTAATAAGCAATTTAGAGGGAGGCGATGTGCTTCTTTTATAAAAACACAAGGAGTTATTTTGCCATTTTTCTTAACACAGGGAGTTAAATTGTTTATTTAAAATATCACGGGGAGGTATTTTGCCCTTTTATTTATCATAGGGAGTTAAATTGTCCATTTAAAATAACACAGAGAGTTAATTTGTTATTCACTCCAAAATATATATATATATATATATATATATATATATATATATATATATATATATATATATATATGTGTGTGTGTGTGTGTGTGTGTGTGTGTGGTAGTCGTTAGCTTTTTTTTTTTTTTTTTTTTGTCATATAGTAAGTAGCAAAATAAATAAATGAGAAAGATGACAAATTAAAATTATTAATTATCATTCAAAAAGGAAAATCCAAGACCAATTACTCTTTTATCTATTTGCAAATCTAGGCTCTTGGAGGATCGGATGAGATAAGTTTTCAATATTCTTCTCCGGGAATTCAATTTCATCACCATTGGAAATTTATGAAATAAAGGAACTTTTATTAGGGATAACTTCGGATAAGGATTAATATATGTATATAAAATATGAAATTAAATAGTAATCTGCAAACAATTTGTTTTTCATTTTAGATTACAAATTTACTAATGGTCAAATTATACAACATACTATATGTGATCAGTGATTTATAGATCAAAGTAAGAAACAATTATTGAATTGATAATTAAAATTAGAAATTGAAAAGAGCACATATATTTACATAAGGCAAAACATAGATTGTGTCGAGAAAATTGAAAAGAAAACGATCCGAAGCAATGTTACTTTTCTTTATTAATTGATAATGGTGGGTCTTTGAATCAATTATGTATATTTAAGTAGTTAATAATTCAAGCAACTACAGAAATACAAAATATATATGGCAACTTAAAAGTTTCATTTTATTGAAAACAACTTAAAATCATAAAGATGAATGTGCTCAAGAAATGAAGAAATATCGTCCATGCATGTAAGTTCTACCAAATCATATACATATTTATTTATTTATATATATTAAAAATAAATAAAGTATTTATTTATTTATATATAATAAAAATAAATAAAGTATTTATTTAATTAAAGTGATCGATGTTTGGTTAATTACCCGCATTTGCTCTTCGTGGGCTCGAGCTCCCGCCTTCATTTTCCATTTTCAATTGAATTTAGGGTACTCTTTACTTAGATAATTTGTTGGCTTTAAATTGGTGATGTTTAAGTGAAGTTGATGTTGTATTTATAGGGATAGATTTGAAAAAAGCTTCATTTGAAATGAATGTAAAATGGTCAAATTAAGTAACTTGTTACTGGTTGGTACCTATATTTCGACAAGTGTAATTATATTGTGAAAATGAAAAAATCTTCAAATAATAGAATTAAGAAATAAATGATAACATAAAGTTATAGAAAATTATTTGGATGCATTAGATTATTTAGATTATAGTTATCTAATTTATTAAAGAACGTAAGTGTAAGGTAAGTATGTATTATAACCTTTTTTTTCTTTTAGATATATAGTAAGTATTATAACTACAAAATAAAAAATGTAAAGATTTTTTTTTTTTTTTTTTTTTGTGTGTGTGTGTAGAATTTTCAAACCATTTGTCTGTTTTGAACACTACAAGAATTGCTAGTATGGATTAAAAAAGTGCAGGTATGTTATACGTTTCTAAATAATTTATGAGTAAATTTTATAATTTAGTGAAAAATTAATTTTATTATGTCATAAAATAGTGCAAATTAACTACTGATTTTAATTTATTTTTTATGAAAATATTATTATTCAAATTATTGTTTGATGGAAAAAATGATGGTTTTGAATTGTTGTAAAAAAATATATTCAAATTACCCGTTTTCACTTACAACATCGATTTCATCCCCTTTTTTTACAAATTTTCATCAATTTCACGACCAATTTTTTTTTACTGGTTTCACCCATTTTTTCACCAACTTCATTATTGTTCACCAAATTCATCCGGATTTTTCATCAATTCATATATTTTCATTGTTTAATATTTTTTTACCGGTTAATATATTTTTTTAGCTATTTACTTTTCATAATTGTCTCCGTTTTCGTCAATTTCTTTTATTTTTTCTGGTTTAAACTATTTTTTTATTGATTTCACCTTGTTTTTGTCAGTTAAACTCTTTTTTTAACTGATAATACTTGTTTTTATCAATTTAACCAATTTTCATGTATTTCACATATTTTTTCATTGATTTCACATGTTATTCATCAAAAAAAAAATTTATTAAACATGTTTTCACTGACTTTACGTTTTTTTTATCGATTTTACCCGTCTTTCACTAGATTTCACAGATTTCATATTTTTTTTTCAAATTTAACTCGAATTTTCATCAATTTCACATGTCTCCACTAACTTTACCTTTCTTTCACCAATTTTACCCATATTTTATAAATGTCACCCCTTTTTCATTGATTTAGTCATTTTCACCCAATTTTCACAAATTTCACCCATTTTTTGCTATCGATTTCAAAAAAATTATTGCTTTCACATGCATTTTTCTTACCGATTTCACCTGATTTTTCACCAATTCACCGAATTTTCATTAATTTCCTAGATTTTTTATATTCACTATATTTTGCTTCTCTAACCAACAAATAAATTACATATTTAGCTAAGTATACTTCAATTTGAAAATATATGAATAAAAGTTGAGATTAATATTTACACATTAATAAAATAATTAAAAGTTCTAAGTTTTAACCGATATTTATAACATGTACACCGAATATAAATCATATCATTGCATTGAAATTCTTCTCAAGCAACAAACATAATAAGTGTATAATTGTCCATGAAAGGTAAAATGAGATTTTTAATAAAATTTGGGTGATGATTTAACTAAAAACTAATGATAGACCGATGAATATATGGCTTTGCAAACATCAAGGCAAATTCTATAATTATGATTATCCGAAGAAATTGAAAGCAAAATACACAAAACCACGAAGAAGTTACCTAAAATTAAGCCTTTCTATAAGTAATGGAAAAAAAAATAACAAATTAGAGACAGGAGTAAAAGAGAGAAAAACCCTTTTACTTCTCATAAACCCAACTAAACACCTCTCTCAGCTCCACACTGAGAAGTGAGAAACCGCAGCCTACAACAATGGCAGCTTTCAAACACTTGCTCTCTCAAACACGACGCCGTTTCTTCTCCGATCCGCCTCCACCCTCCTATCTCTTCCGCCGCGCCTTCTCCTCCGAACCCGACCCAAACTCCCGAAACCCCCTCCCTATCCAGCCCGTTTCCTATCCAACAAAACCTAAACCCGACCTGAGCCACGAAACCCTATCCGAATCCACATCCGAACAACAAACCTCACCACTCGATGAAACACGGTCGTGGACTCGAGACGAAATGCGTTATATGAAGGATTCATCCGAGGCGATTGCCCCTGTTTCCTACCCCAATCGGGTTGCCCCGCTGCCCGAGGACAGAACAGGAGTGCAAGAGGAGATGAATGAGGAGTTAGAGAGGGAGAGGAGGAGGATTGATGAAGATAAGTGGAGAGGGATAAGGGAGAGAGGGGTTTTGAGGTACGGGAAAGAGAAGGAGGAGGCAAATTTGCCGTTCCCGCAGATGATTAAGGTGGAGAATAATGACCAGAATAGTAAGAAGAAGAAAACTAAGGTGGTTTATGATCTTAAGGAGGCTATTCGTCTTGTCAAGGTCGGTTCTATCCACTTTTAAGTCCTTTTGATTTTGTTTGATGGAATTGTTAATTCATATTCGATTTTTTTTTTTTTTTTTTTTTGGGATTGTGTAGATTTAATTAATTTTGTCAGGTTAATCAAAGATTGTATGTGTTCTCTGATTTTGAGCATATAGATTGTAGGGTATGTGCTTGATGAAGTTTGATAAGTGTATAAATCAATTGGGTGCTGATGAAGCTTCATAAGTTTCGGCTTCATGATTGAATATAGTATAGACTGTTCCAGGTTTGCTAATAAAAATATTGCCCTGCAGATTGATTAGAAAATTATTGAGTATAAACTTGTGCATGGTTCTACCTTAATCTTAGCAAGCCACAACCTCATATTCGCTGTTATTTTAAAAATAGAGATATGAAGTTACAAAAAATAATAAGAAATAGTATATATGAAGTACGTAAATTAGTTAAGCAATTCCAGTTATTAAATGACTCGGACATCAGCTTGAAAGAATATGCATTGAAACACTTGAGGTTATGTACTCAAATGCCTTGTATATTCATGATTAGGATTATTGCTGTATAATTACGAATAGTAGATTAAGGCTCAATAGATGTCAACTTCCAGATGAACACAGTGCTAATCTGTTGGATTTTCTATAACATGTTTGAATCTCAGAATCTTCAGATCTGGAATCAGTTTTGCTGTTTGTTGAAGTTCGTAACCTGCACAAACCAGAAGTTGTAAAATTTCATTGTTATTGATTTATTTTGCAAGTTTAGAAATTTGATATTCGAAATTCGAAATGACCAATCTTCTCAGTTCTTCAAATAGGATAACTTGGTCCTTAGAGATTCACATGCACCTGTGCTGCCCCATTGCGTAGATTCATAGCAATTTTAAGCTGTGGTATAACCCATGATGATCTGGTAAAGTTCAATTGAATGTGTAATTGAGTTAAAAAAATGTATATACAAGCTAGATGGCCTCGCTAATACCAAATATATCCACATAAAGATAAAAATCCATGGGTATTTTGGTTAGGGGATTTTCTGTGGAGTCAAATGTTTTTATGCATGTGCATGAACCTGTAACATCTGAAGGGTCCTTGATATTATGTCCTCCCAAATTCAATAACATTCATGACAAATTTTATTTTCATTTTTTATATATGATGCTTAAATGTTTTTGACCAATAACTTTTATCTAACTTGTCCAAAATAGTAACTGCTCCATTGCTATCGTGTTAGTAACCGTACAGGCTAGTACGAAGGTTACTTTCGATGAAACTTTAGAAGCACATGTGAAAATGACTCCTGACTTGAAGCGCACTGACCTGGTACGTGCTTTGTTCCTTTGTTGTTTCTTTGTATAAAGGATAATTCCCATCTGCCATAAGGGTACATAAATTGTTTTGCCAGAATAAGGGGGCTCCTGACGTTCTATCGAATACTGTTTGAAAAGTTTGGAATGTGCTGTAGTAAGCACTGAGCACCTTATTTTCGTATTCACAAGTTATTTTGGAAGTAAATTGAACTACCTCCTAAGAAATATAAGACAAAAGATTTGTTGTAATGTAGAATTGTCTGAGGAAGATTATTGATCCCCCTCCCCCCTTTCCAACCATAGAAATATGTTAGTAAAGTGCTGCCTTAAAGACGTATACACTATATAATTTATTATCCTCAAAAGGTTGTGGTTGTGAATTCACTTTTCACATACATTGTTGTCTTGGTTGATATTTATTATGGGATTAAGTGAAGGGTGGGAAAATACTAATAGAGTTGGAATTGGGGATGAGTAAACTGATTCTCTCACTACATGGCTTTGGAGAGGGGGGGGGGGGAGTTTATGGCTTTTCATTGTCTTATACTCCATCTCGGTTGGTGCTCTGGCATTATATATTAAGGGATCAGCATTTATGTTCTACATGTTACAACTAGTTCCAGGTGCTTGACTTCTACCTATATATGTTGAGATTTGATGGTAATCTTACTGATTCGTGGTTGAGGATAGAGCATTGTTGGCATTCTAAATTGAATTCAAGTGTAATTTGCCATAGTAATAATGATTAACATATAGGACTTAGTTGACCTAATTTCAGGGTCTTAAGGTTTTGTCTGTCAAGTGCGCACATAAACTGCCCCTAAACACCCCTTTTAGGGGCTATAGCCAAGCCTGACTGAGATAAGCAGTTGAGCTTTCTAATTTTAATTGAAAGTGATATGTTTGAATAACTACTCATTATCTTATAAGCAGAAAGTATTGGTTGGCCAAGATCTTAGTCCATCAATATGTGGACAACTGGACATTGTGGAAGAGATTCCTGGTTATTTTTGCTAATTTGTATTTCTTATCCAATTTTTTCAAACTTATATCTTATGTGCTAAGAAAGTAACAAGTAGATTTATATTGCTTTGGAATGTACGAGACATGTTTTATCCAACTCCCCACCCACCCACTACCCAAAAAACAAAGAACTTGTCATGTAACACCGATTAGTTTATACTTCCTCCGTCCCATGAATCTTTTCCTACAGTTGACCAGTCAAACATAAATAAAATTTCCAACAATTATTATAAATAATATAGTTAATTTATTTCAATAATAGTTTATTAATGTTAAATGAGACTATAAGTATTAAGACTTCAAATTTTCAAAACATTATAGTATATGTAAAAATCCAACATAATTAAAAATTGAAAAAGTTTGAGACCGCACTGTATCAAATGGAGTGAAAACTTTGGGACAAAGGGAGTATTATCTATTGCCACCTTAGACTCTGATGATAATCTTTTGGTGATGTGTATATATATATATATATATATATATATAGCATATTGCACATTCACTTAGTTTTTTTTGCTCTTGTTGAAATGCAGAAGTTGAATGGTTTTGTGCGCTTCCCACATGGTTTTGGTAAGGTATAATATGGTTTGATCAAATTACAAGATCAAAATTCATTTTCTCGTTGATTTATTATTTTTCCTGATAATGAATTCTTGTCAGACATACCGGGTGGCTGTATTTGCGGAAGGAGCTGCTGCAGATGAGGCCCGAGATGCCGGAGCAGATGTTGTTGGTGGCCCAGAACTAGTGGAGGATATCCTGACTGGTGATGAATTATTTTATTTGTTACTCTGAATTGACAATTGACAAATAGCCTATCATTGTATATATGTGTGGTTAGTCCCTTCTAGGTTTTAGAAATTCCCCCCCCCCCCCTCCCCCGAATTCCTTGAAGATAACAAAACATAGGTATAAAAATAATAAAAATCCGTCAAATTATGTACGTACGATAGTCCAATAATCTATCTGTAACCATTAAATACATTATCAAGCAACTGAACATGCCGGTGCTTTGTCTGTTCAACATTTTTTATGGAAAAATGGGTGATAGCCCTTGCATGTCATACTCAAAAGTTAAAGGCAAATCAAGAAGCCCTTTAATATATTTAATTTATTTATAGGTATTCCTTTTGTTGTTTAATTTGTTGATATGAAGTGTAAAACTGAAAATGATATAGTTTTTTTGCCGGCTAAACTTTAAAGGAATTGCTTCAAGTGAATTCACATATTATTTGTCTCTATGCAACAATTGAGTTAGCTCAACAGATTAATTTTTTGATTTAATGCAGGACAACTCAAGGTTGATTTTGACAAATGTATTGCTACTCCGTCTATGATGGCACATGTGAAAAAGGTTTCGTATATGCTGAATTTCCCAGTCTTTTTAATGTTTTCTTTATCCTACATTTTACCTTATACTTGTTTCTTATGCAGTTGTCGAAAATTTTGAAGCAATTAATGCCAGATCCAAAGGTAGGGTATAGTCAACACCTTATCTTTCTATAATACCAAAGATGATGTATGTCTTATAACCATCTTAAAATGCAGAAAAAAACAGTGACCAATGATATGTCTCCAACTGTCAAAGAAGCGAAGCAGCAAGGTGTTCTTTTCAAGAAAGATAAAACTGCAATTGTACATGTAGGAGTGGGAAAGGTATAGTTACTTATAGTCATGCTGCTGCTGTTGCTAGTTCTGGTCGAACTCACTTTTGTTAATTACTGCATTTTTATAGGTGAGTTTTACAGAGGATGCTTTAAGGGAAAATCTTGGCGCTTTTGTAAATGCTCTTTTGCTTGCAAAACCTGCCGGTTTAAAAAAGAGTAAGTCAAAATCGTTACGGCTATGTTTGGTTTTGGATTTTCGTGAGTAAGAAAATATTTTACTTGCATCAAATGACAGAATATTGGGCTTTTTTTCTTCTCGTTTTCCTCATCATCATTTTACTAAGTAAATCCAAGGACCAACCATACCTATGACATTAGACATTTTCTTTAGATAGGAAGAGGTTGCAAGGAGTTATAATTTTTTTCTTATTACTTAAACTGACTTTTCTGTTGTCTTAATTGCAGGTTCCAAGTATGCTGGGTATGTAGACTCCTTCCACATTTGCAGCACGGTAAGCTTATACATTCTACTCGTTCTTTTTTTTTTTTTTTGCTATGAACGACTGGTCTTAGCAGAGCCGTTGGATTTTACGGAATCAATGATAAATGGATACTGATAGAACAAGAGGGGGGGGGGGTTAGGTTTGTCTTGCAATGCCATGATGTGGATGAAGTTTGTTCCGCAAAATTGTAGTTTTAGTCCCTTAGGATGGACCTCCATCAAAAATTTTGGTCTTGTAAACAAAATTTCACTTTTAGTTCCAGTCTTCTAAAATATTCTGCACTTCTTGCCCCTTGCATGACAAGATTGCACTAAATATTTTGTAGTTTTGATTTTTAGTAGTCTATGTTTGACATTTTTACTGTTTCATTTTTGTGCTTTTATTCACGAATTGGATGAAAATAAAACGATAGGAGACAAAGTGCAAAACATTTAAAAATTTGGGACAAAGTACAAGTTTGTGAAGCGCGGAACCAAAAGTGACGAGGGTCTAGTACTAAAACTGCATATTTTCCATTTTGTTTTCTTTAGACGTGCACTTCCTATCGCGTTCTTTTGTTGACACTTGGCTCAAATGCAGCATGTTTTGCGACTAATTGAGTTCTTAAATTGTGCAGATGGGTCAATCCTTCCCTATTACAATACAATCTTTGTCTATGGCTGCAGACCGTTACAGCAGATTACAACAACTGAGGGCTTAATTGGAATCAACATTAGATCCAATTTAAATTTAAACTTTTGTTGTAGTACATACCTAAATGTTGTTTCCTTTATTCTCTTGTTTTGATCCTGCAGGGCAAAAAATCGATGGCCATGCTTTTTTGTGTTCTGTTTTCTTTGATGTAGTAGTTTTGACAGTGTTATTTAATCATTTTTTCAACTTATAAATTATCTATATATATACAATTTTGTTTCTACTTTCAGTTTCACAGGTCGCTATTTGTTTTCTCAATATGTTAAGCTTGGAAATATAATGTAGAACTGAGTCTCTAATAGTCTAATGTGTGCCAATATATATATAGATTAAGTTCATAACAACAATTAGGGCTGAGCCCGGTTCGGTTATTCGATCGAACCGGACCGGACCGACTGAATTGGTCCGGACCGATTACCGAACCGGAAAAACGGTTCGGTAGTCGGTATCAGCCCCAGGACCGACCCCTATAAGGGGTCGGTTTTCTGTAAAATCGGTCGATTAGGGGTCGGTTTTTTGTAAAATCGGTCGATTCCTCGAACTGAACCGGTTGAACCGAAAAGTCCCAAACCTAATTACGATTTCATTTCATCTCCCAACTCCAACTCTAATTTTTGGACCCTTCCTCTTCTTCTCCTAACTCCAGCCGCCGCCCAAGCCCTCACACCAAAACAACCCTCAGCCCCTGAGCCAGTGGGCTTTTTTTCTCCACTAATAAATCCTTCCTATATAGGAGAAAACGTGAGAGAGAGAGAGAGAGAGAGAGAGAGAGAGAGAGAGAGAGAAAAGAAGAGGAGATAGGCGGTTTGAGAGGTGTGGTAGAGGAGGAGGGAGACATAGGGGCGCGGCGGAAAACGGCGGTTGTGGTTCCGGAGAAGTTTGTGGTTGTGGAGAGGAAAGAGGTGAAGATGGAGTAGCCACGTGCACGTGCACGGAGGACGTCAGCGGCGAGTTCGGCGGAGGAGGGTGGTCGAAGGAAGGTGGTAGTGGGGGTGGTGGAGACGGCTGCGCAACTGCAAGAGGCGAGGAGGAAGAAGAAGGGAAGAGAGAAGGTTTTTATTTCTTGTTTATTAATGGGTGTTTCTTGGAGTGTATACTGGTCGGAAACTGAATTTGGACCTTGTATTTCGGTACACATGGATCGAACCGAACCGAATCGGACTGGTCGATTTTTGTACCGAATCGGACCGACTATTTCGGTCCGGTAAATGGTCCGTCTTTTTTCAGGACCGAATCGGGACAGAACCGAAATTCGGTTCGGTTCGGATCGAATGCTCAGCCCTAACAACAATTCAAACATGAGATATAATATTATTAATATTCGTCTATTGGCTTCTTTGTATATTGGAATGTTCAATTGGTCAAATATATAACAAGGAAAAAAAACTAATTTCACAATCAATATTAGTGTTACATATATGTGATTTTTCGTATAGATTAGAATCATTTTCAAGTCATAGTATTAAAAATGTTCCTAACAGAAGGAAAATGAGAGGGAACAAATCAATAATAGTCTTAATAGCCCTTTAACTTTGGCTGAATTGAGGAAATGAGACACTTCTAGTTCTGGCGAATAATTTACATCATTGAAGTTTTAAGTTGTTGCAATTTTAATTCTTTTATCCGTAATTTTAGTCCTAAATTTGTGGAATTAAAATTAGTGTCCATAAATTTACATAGAAGCAAACAAATTGAGCAGTATTACATCTTTGACCTAATAATTAGTAGGTAGATAATGTGAAGGAAGAAAAATAAGGTGTTAATTATTCTCCAATTTAAGCTAATTTGCCAAGGTAACGTGGTGGATTACCACCAAATTCACCGCGTGGCAGCCAGAGGGACAAAAACCCCAATTTATTTGTTTGCGTAACAATTTGAGGACACTAATTTAAATTTCGATGAATTTAAGATTAAAATTGCGAATAAGAGAAATATATAGAATGTAAATTGGTTGCACGAGTTCCATTTTGACATCTCTACAAAAGTTAAAGGACTAAAATTACTTTTTCTCCAAAAAGTAGAAGGTGGAGAAAAAGAAAAGTCTTTATTTACATATATGTTTGACTGTGATAGAAAATATAGTATCATCTATTACATGTTTGGTTAAGAGAAATACTATTTTTTTGAATTGGTTGTGAAGAAATTAAGGAAAACTACGGGCAAGTTTGAGTTTTTGGGTGGGAAAAATATTTTTTTGGTATCACTCAATTTTGGCAATTTTTTACTCATCCTCAATTTCGACAAGTGAGTTACACTCTATGACTGAAAAGGATAAATTGCTTCTTTAAATTTTTCACTAGGAAAATTTGCTATTTTTCAACTCATATGGAGGTAAATTAAATATTATGTATTTCATAGAGGATAAATTGCAATAACTCCAGAGAAAAATTGAATTTGGTATGAAAGTCGCAACAAATTAATATGTTCGAATTCCTGTTGGACTTGGGAGGAATTTCCACTTAATATGTTTGACGCGTCTCGAAAGAGATTAAATCCTTGAGAAACTAAAAAAATATTTAATTTTCATGTCCAATGATATCAAATTTGCAAAGTATTTGGTATCAAAATATCAAATTTCCTCTTTTTTAGCCAATGCTAGATGTTGATGTTTAACTATTTTAGTTTATTTGGGTGTTTGAAAAATCTTCTTGATATTTGTCGATAACATTTGAAACAATATATGAAATATATACATTGGACTGTGATTTTTAATTTGAAATAAAATGCTGAAAAGAATAGTAAGTGGGTTTGAAGACGTGAATGATTAGATGTCAAATCACGATTTTTAGGGGAATAAACTAATTTCTCTCAATTCATAATTGTGTCGTCTAGTACTACTTCGGCAGTAGCAAATATTGGACTTGATTCTTGACTCAAACATTTGCATAGTATCAGCCAAAACGTCGAATAAAAATCATACATTTCTACATGTTAGGTTACTTATATAAATTGAAATTTCTTTATTTTTTGTAGAAAATATAAAAAAAAATTATATGTTTTTAAATCAATCAAAACGAAATATGATGTATTTATGTAAAATATATTTATCTTGAAATTTTTCTTTTTATTAATTAAATAATTTTTTCTAACTTTTTCAAAAATCTGTCGAAAAAAATTTCCTCAAATTGGAATGACCAAATAAACTTTAATCCATGGTTACTTTAAGTTCTAAAAACTTATGAATCCAAAATCATCATAAGAAATAGGTTTTGAATAATCATAATTGTCATAAGGGAAATTCTTACCCAGACCGGGTTTGGTCGAACTCAAACTAATTATATGGCAAATGTAATACGTTTGCTTTGAGATTGGATGTAACTTTCAGGAATGTGGTCAATCACAAAGCAAGGGCAATACACTTGCTTGATGGTTGAATGTGTTTGGCAAAGTCAGGCTTGAGCAAGAATTTTTCGAGTGAGAAGATATGCACCTGCGAAATGAGGCAGAGATTATCTTATGACTTGTGCATAATTAATTCTACAAGAAAGTTTTACATTAATTTAGGGAAAATGAAAAGCAAAAAATATTCCCAACTTCCTCACACTTTGAACAATAAATCAATCTAATATTATTATAAACTAGAAGTCAACCGTATTGTGCTAGAGAACATTCAAATAAACTATTTTGTTTATATAATTCAGTTCAAAGAGATTTGACGGTGGTGATCCCCATCTTCCCTATTTTGGACTTCTTTTCTATATGCATCCAAAATATATAATTCCTTAGCAGCCTTGAGTTGGGGGAAAATGCTCCTCTTATGTCTTGCGAAAAACTTGCACAAAACTCTCCTATAAATTGTATATAATTTTGTAGTACTTTTAGATCCATGTGCATTTTCTTCATATTTCATTAGTTGTCCAACACCGTTAAATTTTATTTGTATACTTAGATTATATATCCATAAATATAAGGAGATTACGTGTTAAGTTTAAAAAGTATAAGGATATTATGTATTAAATTTAAGCAATACATGGAGATTCTATGTTAGGGTTTGAAAATTAAAAGGGGATTCCATGCTAATTATTAAGTTTAAAAAGTACAAGAGGATTCTCATATTAAGTTTAAAAAATACAAGGGAATTTCATGCAGTGAAATTAATAAGGATGGATAATGAATAAGATAATTATTATCATGTAGGCTAAATAAATTAGATAAAATATAAGAAAAATGACATGAAAATAGCGTGAAACACAAAGCTTGTCAAAAGAATAGGCGGGTGGGGGACTCTATATGCATAGAATTTGAATATACTCAGGGATTAGATACAACAAAATATTCACGGAGGAATTTTCTGCAGATTTTACATAACACGATGGTGTATAGTAGTTGAAAAATTGGGTTGAGACCAATGTTATTAAAACCGGACCGGACGGTCCGACTAGTTCGACCGCGAACCGGAGGTTGGTCCGGTCCGGTTTACCCCCTGAAACCACTTACTCCAAGTTTCTATAATTTTTAAATTTTTTTAATGTTAAAAATAAACTCAAAATTCTTGTAAAAGCTGGGATTTGAACACATAACCTTTAGAGC
The DNA here is from genome assembly GCA_038501285.1 of Penstemon eatonii. Lineage (NCBI taxonomy): Eukaryota > Viridiplantae > Streptophyta > Magnoliopsida > Lamiales > Plantaginaceae > Penstemon > Penstemon eatonii. The sequence continues at coordinate 1,841,627 of CM076708.1, read as the reverse complement.
GAAACATGACTTCTTTACCATTCGAGCTACAACACTTTTGTTGAACTGTTAGTACAAATAAAAATTTATAAATTATAGAAACTTGTAGCCAAATTTATTTATAAATTAGATAATTAACTCAAATAAATATTTTGCACATTATGAATGAAAATTAATACTCAAATAATAAATTTTAATTGAAATTTGTTCTATAAAATTTTTCTTTTCAATATTATTTTTAGGATAAAGAGTCAAATCGATATAATATGCAAGTTTGACTTTGAATATTAGACTTTTATACATAACCATATTTTAAAATTTATGAATTTCTTAGTTTGTTGTATTTTTAACTTACACTTTTAAATTTTTATAAAGAAATATAGTCATTTATATGAGCATACAAATTAGTACCATATTACCGTTATGATATAAGTTAGATAAATATTATATGATTTAAAAATCTTATATTTTTAATCAATTGTAGGATAATGTTTAAATTTTATGCACATTACATATAATTTAAAATTAAATATATTTATTATATTATTATGACGTCATCCGGTTCGACTAGTGGTCCGACTGGTTCGACCAGTAAAACCAGTAACCAGTCGGCTCACCGGTTCACAGTCCGGTCCGGTTCTGAAAACATTGATTGAGACTCCTACACACCAATTTAGTTAGGTTTAAAATTATGTTTGAATTGGTCAATATGAATCAAATAATTAAAGTACTAATAAGGGAAGGTAGCTCAACACAATTGAATTGAACTATAACATGATTCGTCCCTTTCTCGACCTAAATTAATTAAACAATAATTTTTCTCCGAGTTTATGTAAATTCTAATTTCATTTTAGTTAGATTTGTTATAGTTCTACATCTTATTAAAAGTGTAGAGACCTTTTTTAAGGGCTCGCGTACAACATACAAGTAGTTCTTTAAACATATATGAATGGATTTTGAATACGTACCATTCTCTATGATTTATTATGATCTTAATATTTGATTAATTCATTCGCGCGCCGCAGACATTAATTAAAAAGTTGAAAGCTATTGACAATCCTAACCCAATTCTTGTTTCTCAAAATTTTCCGGTCCAACTTGTTATAAACTCGGATAAAACTAAGATCCAACTTATTTTAATTCGACTCAGAATTTAATTAACATGTACAGTTGTCATTTGTCACCCTTAACTAAGAATAAATAAAGTTTTATACACTATGATTGCCTAGATCTCTCGGTTTTCCCTATATATTATGAGGGTTAATTGTAATTTATCTCCCTGTAATATTCTTAATTATATTCAATTTATTCCCCATAATTTGAAAAAGAGCAATTTACCCGGCCTCTTGAGCTTGAGAGTATAACTCATTTATCGAAATTGAGATTGGGCATGCAAAGTGTTTTGTAATTAATATAGGCCAGGGCTAAATTGCCACATTTATGATATACAGAGGGGTAAATTACCACATTTATCATAATACATGAAGGTTAAGTGCCACATATAAAAATATTAGGAAGCTAGAGTCTAGACAATGTGAAACTTTTATAAAATTACAAAAGTTAAAGTGCTCTTTTTTAAATTACAGAAAAATAAATTATATATTATTAATATCACATAGATAAATTGCCATTAACCCTATAGTATGATGTCTGTGGGCGATTTTATTTAATTAATAATTGCTTGCACTTTTGAACGTGATTTTGTCAAACTTATAATTAGGTAATGATATCATTCTAAAAAAAAAAGGAGTGTTTTGAGGAATAACTAGATCATGGATCCACTAATTAATTTTGGTTTGAAATATGAAGCCAAAGCCCTATTCTTTATTTAATTTCGTTTGTTTGTTTGCATGCATGCATGCCTGGATTCATGATTTAAATGTGAAGTCAACGTATTCTCTCATTTCGTGGGTCCTTTTAATTTTTTTTTCTACCTTCTTTTTTATCCTCTTATGATCATCTTCTCTCTCGCAATCTGTAGTGATCCTTTCAACGCGTTTTAGTGCCGCAGCAAACTTTGAAAATCTACCCAAGCGTGAAATTGCATTTTTAGTTCTATAAGATTGGATTCTCAATATATTTGGTCTCACAATTTACAAATTTTCACTCCAACCCCAAATGTTAAGAATATTTTGCATCTTCGATCATCCTATGCGAACGAAAAGTGCAAAACTAAAATAATATTTTGGGACCATAAATGTTAACTATCCTATGGAACTAAAAAGTGCAAATTAATTTAAGTAATTGATGCAAGTATGTTCAAATTTTGGGACCAAATTATGATCAATACGAAACCAAAAACACTAAGGAGCCAATCTCGTGAGATTAAAATGCAATGCTGAGACAATCCTATGAAGTACAATTTTATAAAATGAGACCAAAAGTAGTACATAGTTGAATATATGTTAAAAAAAAATAGGACAAAAAATGCAATGTTGTAAAGCACGATATATAAAGTGCAGGACCAAAAGTACAAAATATGTTAAACTTAGGACCAAACGTACAATTTATAAAAAAAAGAAACCAAAAATGTGGAGGAACCAATCTCGTGGGACTAAAAGTGCAAAGTTTCCCTTTACTTATTTTTTTGTTTTGGCCTATAAATAGGGGACCCGAATGCATGAAAAAAATCATCACCCTTGAGTTATTTAGCTTAAAGCTTTTGCAGATCGAAGCTAATTTGTTAAAGTTTGCATGGCTTCCTTTAAAAATCATTTCCTTTTTCTAAGTATTGTGATACTTGTTGTTGGATGTGCTAATGCACAGCTTTCGCCCAACTTCTATGCAACCACATGCCCAACTCTTGGAGTTATTGTTCGAAACACAATGAGAGAAGCTATTAATCGAGAACTTCGAATTGGTGCATCAATTCTTCGTCTGTTTTTCCATGATTGCTTTGTTAATGTAAGACTTCATCATTTACATATATATTCAAATCAAGTGTATTTTACTTGTAACGTTAATACTTTGAGTTGGGGAATTACCCGGCCTATATGTATTATATATGTTTGATCATCATGTTTCGATTGTGCTTGCATACCATTTTATATTAAGAAATTTTAAAATTATTGATTTGTACGAAAACCTAGCTAAATTTGATTGATTGATAATCCTCATTGTTCTAAAAAAAAATTTTGATTTTCCTCATTTATTTTATAGGGTTGTGATGGATCAATACTGTTGGATGATACGGCGACGTTCACGGGTGAAAAGAATGCATTTCCTAATCGAAATTCAGTAAGAGGTTTTGAAGTGATAGACACTATAAAAACTCGAGTGGAAGCTTTTTGCAATGCCACAGTTTCTTGTGCAGATATATTGGCACTGGCTGCACGAGACGGAACCAACTTGGTTAGTTAATTAATCTACAATTTTTATCTAAATAATAAAATAAAAGACAAATCTAAATTTCAGAAATAACGAACAATACAATGTTCAAGTTTGTTTTAAAACTTTTTATCGAGTTTAAAAGTTTTGTTTAAGTTTTTTCAATTTCCTAATAAACGAGCTTAAATAAACTTTAATTGAATCAAACATTGAGTACTTCCATCTTTTTGCATAAATTTTACTTTTTCATTTATGAATCAAGTCCAATATATGTTTAAAATGATATTCGCACAGATATTAAAGAAGCTTATAATTATTCTAAATTTTACGAAAAGTTAGAGTCATACCTAAAATACCCTCTTATTTCCAAACTCTTATCTTTTCTCTTTCAATAAATGATTTCTTATTCTATCTCCTTCAATTGGTTAAAGTAGAAAAGATAGAGCCAGAGATTAATAAGGAATAAATAAGGGTAAAATTGAAAGTTATGTAATTAATGTTATATTAAAATCCTAACAATTAATTTGAAACATGAAAAAATCTTTAAAACGACAATTAAAATGGAATGAATGGAGAATGTTATAATTAAACAAACTCGAACGAGCGTAGATCCAATATCGAAAAATTTAATTAAATTTCAACCCCATTTTTTTTAATTTATAGCTTGGAGGCCCAACATGGCAAGTTCCACTAGGCAGAAGAGACGCGACAACAGCAAGCCAAAGCGCCGCCAACGCCAACCTCCCCGCCCCGACCTCCAGCCTCGCCGCCCTAATCTCCTCCTTCTCCGCCCAAGGCCTCTCCGCCCGTGACATGGTAGCACTTTCCGGCAGCCACTCCATCGGATTCGCCCAGTGCTCCAGTTTCCGTACCCGCCTCTACAACGAAACCAACATCAACCCTACCTTCGCCGCCAACCGCCGCGGCGTATGTCCCGCCACCGGCGGCGACACCAATTTGGCTTCTCTCGATGCACAGACTCCGAATCGATTCGACAATAATTATTATACTAATTTGATTACTCAGCGTGGGCTTTTGCATTCGGATCAGGAGCTTTTCAATAACGGGTCACAGGATTCGTTGGTTAGGTTTTATAGTGTAAATATTGCTGCTTTTAGGAATGATTTTGCTGCTGCTATGGTCAGAATGGGGAATATAAGTCCACTTACTGGGACTAATGGAGAAATTAGGAGGAATTGTAGGGCTATTAATTAATTAAGAAATATATTTATATTTACTTAAATATAATTATGCAGCTGTAACTTTATAAAAGAAAAATGTATTTACGCGGTACTGCAGTACTTGTAATTTTATTTTATACCTTTTTCTTTTTTCTAAATATAATACCACCCAATTGTAATATTTTAGTGTGTTATTGAACTAATCAAAGAAGTTCAAAAATCAAAATTAATATATAAGTTGGGTTGAATTTGAGCTCTTTCATATGAGCAGACGAATTATGAGGGCCGAGGTTGGGTTTTGTGAGATCCGTACAATTCGTTAATATAATCAAGGGTGATTTACATTCAGATTTCCTGAGGTTTAGTCATATTACAAGGAACTCCGTGTAGTTTAGAAAACTACAAGGACATCCCTTGTGATTTAACAAGTCTTACCACAAGGGATGTCCTTTGTAATTTTTAAAACTATATGGGTTTCTTGTAATATGACTAAATTTCACGGGTCTGAATGTAAATTACCTAAAAATAAGTTCATGTGTTGTATAAAATGAATGTGAATTTGAAGCTTGTTGAGGTGGAGGAATACATTTACTATTTTATACATGTAAAAGATACATATTTTGAATGTTGACTTTGCTTTTAAAATTTTCTTATATTAAATATTAAATTCTATAAAATAAAAAATGGCTTACTAAGGATATTCAGATCTAAGACTTGACTTAATCTCTTTTGAGACGCATTGAGAATATTACATGAGAATCTCTCTCAGTGGGGATTCGAGCCAAATTTCGACACTTCGTGGAGGCTTGCCTCTTTCATTAAACTAATCATATGTTGGTTGTATTAGATTTATATATACTTATTCATTTCGTAACAAGAAAGTTCCTTCTATGTACGACAATTTAAGGTAAGTTAGGCTAACATAAGCTCGAAATGTGAAATATAATAGTAATATATGAATTGAGTTTGAGCCGATCATAGCAAAAAAATGTATAATCCAAGTGTATACCTCTGGTCCTAAATTCCGACAACATTTGAGCTTAAAATGCTTCAAAGTCGGCTCATAAAATACATTTGACACTGCTAATAATTGTTTTTACTAGACCGTTGATGTAATTTGTAAATATTCGGATATTTAATTTATCTATTAGTTTGTTCGAATCCCTGTTGGAAGAGGTTCCCACTTTATGTGTCCGATGCGCCTCAAAAGGAATTAAACCCTTGGAAAACCAAAAAAAAAAATTATCTATTAATTTAGACAATAGATAAGTCTTCATTATAAAATTAACCAACAAGTGCAAGGAAACTAAAATATAAATGTTTAGTAGGGAGATAAATGTTTTTCATTCGTATACATGTTGTTGTTACATACACTTCAAAGTACATCAATTTATAGCCTAAGAATTCAATCAAAGATCAAAATATTCAAGACCCACAATAATGGACTCCAATATTGTCTTTATACATGAGTTACAAGTCCTTAGCTCCATCAAAGTGTAAAAAAAGACCCTTCAATATGGACATCTACTACATGATATTGTTTATAATAGTATAATAATTATATTGATTAAATGCATATTAGTATAGTGAATGAAGTATTATTATGACATGAACTTGTCACGGCGAAATTCCTTCCAAATTCATATTGAATAAGTACAATGTAAAGATTATTGAATTAATTCAAATACAATTTGAATAATATTAAGTTAGGCTATGCATATATCCATTTTTAATTTGATTTAATTAAAATTACGTAGAATTAATCATAAGTAGAATTGGTGATAAATCGGCAAAACATAATGGAATTATTAATCGAACATATTTTATAAAACTAATTCAATTTTCAATACATTGATCCAGGTGAAATTTAGAGTATTTAGGATATTACCGCAGTTCGTGAGTCATGATACTTTAAAAATGTGTGCAATGTAAATCTAGTTTTCTTTGGATTTGTTGCTTTGTGAGAAATGAGGAAAGGTACGTTTATAATTTTATTCGAGCAACGTTTCATAAATAAAATGATTACATTATTGGATGTAGTGGATTCCGGTCGGATCATGCTCGTCCAGATCCGGCTCCATTTATATCGGATCGAATCCTGTTGGATTCGGATTTTGCTTGGATTGTGCTCGGATCTAGATTTTTTGAATCCAACGGATTTTGGTCGGATTCGGCCGGATATCGGATATTTTTGGATCCAATAAATTTATATTTAAAAAGTTAAATTAATATTTTTTTTCTAAAACAAGTTTATTATCTTTTCCATTTTATTTAAGCTCATATTTTCAAAGTTTCTTTATTATATTCATATTTGTAGAATGAATATAAAATTATAAACGAATTATAAATTACTATCTTCTTAAATTGACGTCGAAATATTATTAATGATACATATTTTTATAAATTATTTTGTATATATATATTTCTTTTTATTTGTTGTCAGATACGGATCTTTAACGGATCGGATCGATCTAAATGCATATTCGCTCCATGAGTTTAGGATTTCGGATCTTTATAATCGGATCAGATCCATCGAATCTCTAATCGGACAATAATTCTAATAAATCGGACTGAATTCGGACGAATCCGCCCCATTGACAGCCCTAATTGGATGTATCATGAATATGAGTTTCGTCTAATTTTTTTATTAATGTGTATTTACTGTTCTTTAGAAGATTTGGCCCACACATTCTTAGGAAATGGTGTGTGAGGTATACAAACTTGGCCCATAATAGAGTATATGATTGTTTATAAGATTGGCCCATAATAGAAAGAATACTATTTCAATTGATCAAATCGGATTTCTTTGATTGTTGACTTTCTGCTATTTCACCAATTTTATTAACTGAATTTCAGGGCTGGCCTCAATAGAACAAAAGTTTCAAAAATAATACACCCCTATTCTATTTGTCCTATTTTGGAAGAGTAGTGAAGTTTTAAGAAATAATCTCAATTTTTTTAGAGATTATGGAAAGAAGATAAATAGTGAAATAAATATATTTATATATTTCTTATTTTATGTTATATTATGTATGTTATGTAAGAAAATTTATTACTTTATATCAGATCAAATCAAATTAGAGTTTGCATACAACTAGTGGTTGTTTGGCTTTTGGATATATAGTTTAGAAATATTGAGAGAAGATAAATTTATCATTGAAACCATTTATATTATTTGTTTGACTTTGGAGAGAGCACCAAACTACTCTTCAAAAAAGCTAGACAAACAAGACCTAAGATACTCAATCGATTTGATCAAATTTCGAAAGGTCTTTTCTCCAAGTAAAACATAGGTTTTTGATCAAAATCTTTCCCCATTTGAGCTCTAGTTCAAATTGACTCATTTTTATGTCCTAAGTATGTTTCTTAAGAAACCATACATACAATAATTAAGAACCGAATTCATTGATCGTTATATTCTTTCCGTATAATGGAAGATCAAATGCGTTATTAACTTTAAGGACTAGTTCAAAAGAGACATACTTCAACTTTTTATCTTTAATCAATGATGGTCTGACAATCACCTTCGAGGATGATCTTGCTTCAAAAATGAGATTTGAAAATTTTCATTAGCTTCTTTGCCGTTATGGCTTTTGTTGTAACCGAATGAAGAAGTTATTTAAGACGAATTGTTTTGCATCCCATATCAATCAACATTGGGCATCAAAATTCACTTTACTTATAGATCATCTGTTGTAACCCATCTCGATCGTTGTCTCCTAAATAGAATTTGATGTGCTAATATTCAACACTAGTAATATATATAATATGTCACACAAAATATATTTAAATAAAAAAAATAAGAAATCAATGCTTACATTATTTGCGACATCTAAATTAGTTATCCTTCGATTTTTTCTAAACATGATTCATCTTCTTTAAGTTGTAATCAAGAGAAATAAAACAAAGAAACTACGTGCAGTATCATACTTCTAACAAAATTGCTCAATATCAAAAAGCTTAAAATACTTTGCCATCTCCAAATTACATCATTCTCTTTTGTTATGCAATGATTAAAATAAAATTTAATTATAAGTGAATATAAACTTTAGGGTACATTATTGGAAGGGAATTTCATTTAATTTTGTAGCAGCCACATCCAAATTGTTGGCCATGTGTTTGTGCCCAAAAAAATAATAATAAGCCAAAAAATCTTTTGATCCAAAATAAGTAAAGTCCCACAAGGAGTCACATGGAATGGAGCGTGGTCTTACCTCCACCTTAGTCGCGCGTGGGCCGTCTGTGTTCCAGTCCCCACCCTTTGTCTTCATATCACCATTCTAATTTCTATTTTTTGTATTTTATTATACATTTTCTCGTACGTTACAAGTACATTAGTCGTATTATTGAAAAGACTACCAATTTTTCCTTTTTGTTTAAATGTTAAGAAATAGAAAAGTGTATAAATTGGGATTATTTGTTGTTAGGGGTAAGACCACTCTAACTAATTTCGATTTCGATATATGTTTCATGGAGGACACGTGTTAGTTCTTGAATTAGAAGACGAGATCACTATCAAACAAATCATATAAACTGAGTGTGATATATTAAAATTAGTAATTTTGTTAAGTTACTATTAGTAGTCCTTCTCAATTTATTTTCCATAACAATCATTAATGTCAATAGCTTCTAAAATTATTTTGAATTCATAATAAGTTAATAGTATTTGAGTATATAACATTATATATAATTATGCTTGTTTAGATGTATTCCTTTTTTTTTTTTTTTTTTGATAATTTAGATGTATGTATTTGTGTTTAGGTATGTGAATGAAATGAACTAATAATAAATAATTGAATGAAACCAAGGAACTTCATTCAAGCATATTAATTTAAAATCAAATAAATTTCAAACATAGAAAATGTTCAATTTTAGATTCAGCATTCGTCTAATAAGTAATAATTGATCGTATTTACTTGAGTTTCAGGAAGAATTTTCACATATCTTAAAAATTACTAACAAACACTTTTTTTCTTGAGAATTGTGTCTTTTTGAAATTCGTATAAAAAATTAAACAATTAGTTCCAAATTAAAAAAATTCGGATATTAGATTTTTTTGGGATAAAAAAAGGAATTTTTTTTAGAATTTTTAAAAAATATTATTAAAAAAAAGTAGAGAGAGAGAGAGGGGGGGGAAATCACATGGCTTCGTTGCCACTGGGACCTCAGCAGCATCACCATAACCCACTCCCAGACCATCATCATCATCATAATAATAATAATGCTTTTGACCAAACTCCACCTCCTCCCGCCGCCATGAACCTCTCTTCCGCCGCCGCAGCCACCCACACTATGGACACCGACAAGGTAATAACTACACTTCCCTTCTTTTTCTCTCATTTCAATTTAATTAATTCATTTCTGCCTGCATTGAAACCCTACCTGCGGTTCTCTTACCTTTTTTTACCTCGATCTAGCTTAGAATCTTCACTTCTCTGTCGATCTTTGCTTCTTAGAAGCACAGGTGGAAGTATATCTGGCAAATATTCCTACTATGACTTTATTCCGTTTAATTGGAGGAATTCCTCAAAAAATGTAAAGTTTGAGTTCAAGTATCTCTGTGAGGTTCTGTGTTCTGAATGAGATGTGTTTACACGCAATGTATATGCAAAATGATTTATATCTATGTGAATTTTGGTTATGTGATGTTGTCTTTACTCTTACTTTTAAGGTTAGCATCATCTTTTAAAATTGTTAATTTTTTTACTTATGGAAGCTTATTACTTTCTTCAGTTAAACTTTTAGCTGCCTTTCTTTCCCTTTAAGGTGAATTGTGCCTCAATCTGTTGAATAGAGGTTTGCTTCTTGTAGCTGCTGACAGTTTATTCTCCTTATAATTAAACTACTCCGCTTGTTTCCTTCTCAAGTTTGCTGGCATGTGATGCTTTCTTCAAAGAAAAAATTCAGTCCTAAGCATATCATATCTCTTAAAATACTTGTCTTTTTTTACTTCCTTGGTGCGTATTTGTTTTGGCATTTTATGACTCTTCTATCAATATTTTGCTGATCTATTTGGTAATAGTTGTGTCGATGCTGCTAGTTTGGTAGTTTGTGTGGGATTCATTTATTTCAAGTATTGATTCTCCAGCTTGGTTTGAACTTTAAATTGCAGGAGATGTCAGCTTCTGTGGTTGACGGGAATCACCCAGTCACCGGTCACATCATTTCAACAACTATTGGAGGAAAAAATGGCGAGCCAAAGAGGGTAGGTGTCAAGCTTTATTTAACAGTTTCATTGACTCTGAGTTTGTATGCCGATGAAGTTGGGAAATTCAGTAAAAGATTATGGTCACAGATTAGGGAGCTCATGTTTCCTTTTTTAATCCTATAAATCAGTCACTTGCTGTTTATGAATAATTATTAGATCTCTAGATCATCTTCTTATTCGGAGCTAAGAGCCTGCTTGTGGTGTTTTTCTGCAGACAATTAGTTATATGGCAGAGCGTGTCGTGGGTACAGGATCATTTGGAGTAGTTTTTCAGGTGTGTTTTTCGTGATGTAATTATCATGTTTAAGTTTTATTATGGTTGTTAGAGCTAATGACTTGGAGCCCTTCTTTAGGCAAAATGCTTGGAAACCGGAGAAACAGTTGCCATAAAGAAAGTTTTGCAGGATAGGCGTTATAAAAATCGTGAGCTGCAGTTAATGCGGTTGATGGATCACGCAAATGTGATTTCTCTAAAGCATTGTTTCTTTTCTACAACGACCAGAGATGAACTTTTCCTTAATTTGGTCATGGATTATGTTCCTGAGACTATGTACAAGGTCTTAAAGCATTACAGCGATTCCAATCAAAGGATGCCACTCATCTATGTCAAACTCTACACCTATCAGGTTTTGATTCATCTCACAGGTTTTCATGGGGTACTCCTTTGCCTCAAACATCGCTAATGTAAATATGTTTACCATTTGTTTCAGTTATTTAGGGGGCTTGCTTATATGCACACTGTTGCTGGGGTATGCCATAGAGATATAAAACCACAAAATATATTAGTAAGTGTTGCCAAAGTCTCCTCACCTTTAAGGCTTTTCTCTGCTGGAACAGTTGGAATTTTTAGTAGGATTGAAGTGATACTATGTGTTGTCTGCAGGTTGATCCTCTTACCCACCAGGTCAAAATTTGTGACTTTGGAAGTGCTAAAGCTCTTGTAAGTTCATTGACTTGTCAGCTAAGCCTTCCTTTTGTTATTTTATATCAAAAGCTTCCTAAGTTTCTATGAGCCAAGTCGGACTTCTTATTAAGACTGTATGCTTGTGTCTACTTTTTTATTTTTGCACATCGTTACTCATTAATGCTCATGAAAAATCAGTTGGATTTGAAAAACTTATAAGAAAATGAATCTAAGAAATACTGCTGTAGATGGCTATGGGAGTCAAGTATCTTTTCAGATTTCTAAGGATGGTGTGGAAAAGATGTCCTGGAAAGGTTATGAGTTGTCACACATAGATATAGATGAAGAACATAGAGAAGAAAGGATTACTTGGAAAATTTAGTTGTTTCAGAAAGTATGCTTCTGCTTGTTTATTTCGCTTCAAGAACTTGCCTTATGCTGCATCCTTCCTTCACTAGAGAAGTACCGCGTTGTTTCCTAGAGAAGGAGGTCATTAATGGTTGCTCCCATTATTGCGTTCAATTCGAATTTCTGGGGAATAACCAGTCTGCCTTTGCAACCAAAGATGAGAGATGAAATGAATATTTTGCATTTCTTTTCCATTTGATTCTCCTTGGGATGATGATGACTTAACTCAGTGGTTACATTATTGCTTTCATTTGGAGGGAGTCATTTATTTAATTTCTTTATCCTTGCCAATTTAATGTCATGATTAGTTATTAGTTATTACTATCATTAATGCCCTTGATTTTCTACTCGAGGCTTTGCAGATTTTGAATCTTTTTTGCATGTTAATTAAAATCTTCTTATTTTTACTCTGAACTATTCGTTGAGTTTATCCATTTTTTATGTTCCTTACCATGTAAAAATTCGTAATTATCAGGTGAAGGGTGAAGCCAATATATCCTACATTTGTTCTCGTTATTATCGAGCTCCAGAATTGATATTCGGTGCTACAGAATACACAACGTCAATTGATATTTGGTCTGCTGGTTGTGTCCTTGCCGAGCTACTTTTAGGCCAGGTTTGTCTCATTACTGATGTACCTTGAGTGTCAATAAAAATACTTATCTTAATTTCTCTTTCTGCGCAAATTTTACTTGAATTACAGCCTCTTTTCCCGGGAGAAAATGCAGTTGATCAACTTGTAGAGATTATCAAGGTGTGCCTTCAATGTGTTTATTACCTTTTTATGGATCAGAAATAAGATTAATTGATTAAGTACTATAATAGCCTTTATGAATCATAAGACTTCCTCAATTAGGTTCTTGGTACTCCTACTCGAGAAGAAATTCGATGTATGAACCCAAATTACACTGATTTCAGGTTTCCCCAGATTAAAGCACATCCATGGCACAAGGTATGATTGCGTGCCATATATTTTTTACCCATGGTTTTTACTGAAAAATTCAGTTCCTAGGTGGATGACAAAGTTTTTGTTTCAGGTTTTCCAAAAGCGGATGCCTCCTGAGGCCATTGATCTTGCTTCACGGCTTCTTCAGTACTCACCAAGTCTTCGCTGCACAGCAGTACGTGTTATTTGTATTTCTCTTGTGGGATTCCATTATCATATATGTACTCCTATGATACTTGACTTCGCTGGAAAACTAGTGAAGCACTACATTGAAACACTGAAGCTCTGAAACGGCAGAAAATTTTTGTTTTAGATTTTGATACATATTTTATATTCTCATTAATGGTATTAAATATTTATTTCTCTGCAGCTAGAAGCATGTGTCCATCCTTTCTTTGATGAGCTTCGGGATCCCAATGCTCGCCTCCCAAATGGTCGCCCACTCCCCCCTCTTTTCAACTTTAAGCAGGAAGTATGTTTCTGGCTTCTCTCTCTGTTTCATGTTTATTTGTCATACTCTTAAGGGGCCTACTTTTGTAGTTCATTTGTTTTCTCATGGCCTACTATTAAAGGGTTCTGAAGGAGATCATGAGTGGATTATTCCACAGTTCGTGAACTTAGCATGCGACAAATACATTACGGGAAATTATGTGAATTTCAATGTTTGATTGCCACCATCATATGATCATATCAACTAAAGAAATGTGCTACTTAACATTCTGATAGCGAACAAGAAGCATATGATTTTAAAACAGAATCCAGTTCGTAAAAGCCATATTCACGTGCTTCCCTAGTTAAATAAAAAAAAGTACAAAATGTCTGTTAATTTGCATCTTTAGTGCCAGGGAACTGGGTCATCAGTAATTTTTTGTCTTTTGGCCCCAATTTTTAAAAGTATCATAGAATAGTCTTATGTCTGACATTTTTGGTCTTATAGAAAAGTCTCAATTTTGCATTCTTGTTACCAAATTGGGATGAGGCTATAGGATGAAAAGTGCAAACTTTTTTATAAAATTTGGAACAAAAGTTCATGTAAAATGCTGGATCAAAAGGCCCCTCTACTCACGTGAAGCTGAAAATGCAATTTTCTTGTACTTAATTTTAAAAAAATGATACTTGCAACTGAACTTAGTATGCTGTCATTGTTTATTTAACATATAATCCTCCAAATCGCAGTTAGCCGGAGCATCACCTGAGTTGATCAACAAGTTGATACCAGAGCACATTAAGCGGCAAATGGGCCTGAATTTTCCTTTTCCTCATCCTACTGGGACATGAAGATTTGAACCAAATTTGACAACCCTGTTCAGTTGTTAATGGATAATTAGCAAACGAAGAGGCTATCAGTTTATTATTATCTGGCGTTTAAAAATAAGTATATGGTTTTTTACGCCTATTGTAATATATGCATATAGTGGCTATTCGGGTTAACAGTGTAGTTTGCGAGTTATGGCTAGTATGTTGTCTAGTAGCTAAACAGTTTGATGGCTTCTGTATATTTGTTTTGGTCGACTCAAAAGATTCAAAATGTAGGAGCAAATATGATTGTGGTTTTCGAGTAAACTATGCAATGTGAAGATTTTAATGTATTCCCCGTTCTTGTCTTACTTCTTTGTGTTTGTTTGTTTGTTTCTTTATTTCTTTTACTGTGTATAAGTCTGTCACATGCTAAAAGTCTTGTTACAAGTTTATATGTTCCTACTATATGATTTCCTTTTAAGTTCTTCAGCAACATGTGCTGTTTCAATTGCTAATCTTGAATTGAAGGTGTCAAAATGGGTCATGGTCCATGGCCAGATTGGAATAGTCTTCATCAAACCTTATATCTTTGATTTTCTTATTAATTGAGCGTTAGAAAAGTTTTATTTGTTCAACTTTTGGGAATCACTCGATCTCTTGGATGGGAAGAGGCGGTCCTTAAACCCTGACCTGAGAGGTGTCATAATTGACATCTTTCGTCATGAGATGAAGCCCCGGGAATTAATCTGACCTCCCGATGTTAAGGACTTTATCTAGTGATCGACTCTCCGAGCTTTGGGTAAGGCAGTGGTTTCAGTACCGATTATGTTTGGCATCTAAATATAAACTTGACCTTACTTTTCTTGATTGGGTCTAGCTTCAACCCTTTCAATCTACAGTAGACTCTCTCAATTGTTCAACATATTGCCGTTTCACGTTTGTATTCTAAGCCTTAATGTACTCTCATGTTGTCGAAATTGTGAAGCATTATTAATTATTTCATGAAAATACAGTTTTTAGGTTCGTCAAAATGCGTGAGTTTGAATAATGTAATAACCAAATAAACTTTTTGAAACTATTAATTATCTAGTGTCGAAATTAAATTCCTCTACAATTGAAGGAAGAAGCACCATTTGCACTTTACCTACCATTACCATTTAGAAGAAATTAGAATTTCGATTGGAAGAGATACTCATTTAATGCCCCATTATATTCTGAAAAGGAATTAGCGGGTGGATGCCCATTGGAAACTGATGAGGGATGAATTGTGTGATAGTACTTAATAACATTGAAATATCATGAGTTGATGAATTGACATAAAATCGGATATTATCATTCCGAAATGGCCTTTTTTTTTTGGGCATTTTCACTCTTTTGGGGTAACTTTGGCTACGGTTATCACAATCCTGATTAAGACCTCAATCCGGAAAGTTCTCGACTTCAACTTCAAATTCCTTCATTTTTCCTTTTAATTTTGCGTTTGTAGTAATTTTTTTGCCATTTTTTGTAACATGTCATTGGTTGCCTCTATTAGGGCATAATTTTGGCGGTGTAACTTATTTTATTTAGTACTATAGAATGGTTTAGTTTTTGAATTTTTTCATTTCTAGCATATTTCACTGTTTTGTCCTTTTTTACTACAGCACGTGATTAACTAATTTCTTATGTTAGTTGAATCATATAATCATTTTCATCGTACTATGGTCTTAATGACATACTACGTAATCATTTCTTACACGGATCTTTCCTAAAATCCTTGTCCTTTTTTCCCAATATTCTTGCAATCTCATTCAAAGCTCTAACTGGCATTTCAAAAAAGAATTAAAAAAATTAAAAAATCAAAACCCAACCTATATCCTATTTGGGATTCCACAATAATTCAAGAATTTAAACTAAAATCAAGAGTTTGCCTTCACCTGCGAAATAATTGAAGCTAACTGAAGACATGAAACACAGAAAGATGAACATTTTCATCACCCTAATCGAGTAAAAATAATTCAAAATAGAGAGACAAGGAAAAATTCGAGTGATAGAACAACTTGAACGAAGAAGATGAACTACAATAAACAGAAAATAGAACACTTGTATTCAAATGTAAAACTGGAAAGTTAATTAATTGTGTTTACAAGGGGTGTGAATACGCTTAATTCTGAAAAGAGGATGTGAATATGCGGGTAACAACGACTTAACAAACTAGAGAAAACCTATACGTTTTTTTTTTTTTTTTTTTTTACAGGAAAAGTGCACGTGACTAAATAATTTCGTAAGTTAGTTAAATCATATCATAATTTTTCATCATACTATGTTCTTAATGATACACTGCTTATTTATTTTATTTTTTTATCAAGAGTTGTTATCAAGAATTTAGCATAATAGCAGAATCATAATGATCGACGAAATTTTAATATATATTTTTCATTGATTTTATCATATATATTTTTAATAAATTTTATCCATTTTCACCAACTTTAATCATTCTATATTTTGACTTATTGTAAGCCAATTATAAGTTGTTCGGTAAACTAATTTTTTTTATTCATAAAGCCCGAATGTGGCAATAAATTTTTAGGTTATTTAATAAGTGATAATTTGTTAAGAACTTTTGAAAGAATTATATATTTTACCTGCTTTACATTGAGTTTATCATTTCTTTTTTGCTATTTTAATACGTACTTTCACCAATTTTACCCTTTTTTTTTTGTGATTTGTCCCATTTGTTAATCTATCCATCCATTCTCTTTTGTTTAACCCAATTTTGATCGGTTTTCACAGTTGTTGATCAATTCACCCATTCTCTCCGGTCTAACCTAATTTTAGTCCGAGTTTATCTGTTTAACCTATTTTCTCACATAATTCATATCTTTTTTGCCAATTAACTCATTTTTTTTTGTTCTTGTTCTTTCATCAATTTGATCCCCCCCCCCCCTTTTTTTTATCCCATGTTTAGTCAATGTCATTCATTTTTTTAACCATTAATATTTTAATTAGTTATAAAATTTAAAAATATAATTATAAGATTAATGTAGGAGAGATTTTTTGTCTAATTATATTTCCATGATTCTTTTCTTTTACCTTTTTGCCATAGAATTAAATATCACAATATAAGCTAAATATGGGTATACTAGTCTTCACAAAAAAGGGAAAAAATTTCCTTAATAAACTCGTACTTTTATATGTAATAAAATAAAAATAATAAATAATAATAAAATAATAATAATAAAATAAATAATAATAAAAATAAAAATAAATAATAATAATAAAAAAATATATAGTTGATTATTTTGAGATATTAAAATTTGAGGGTTTATTTCTTCTAGGTTTTGTTTCTTGCTTCATTTTCTATTAATTTTGTGAATCAATTTAGCGGACAGATTTATTTTTAATATGTTCAGGCTTAAAAAGCATAAAGAAATAATAAAAATACTGAAAAATCGCTAGATAACTTCTAATTTCAGAACGAATCTAGTCTACAAGTTCCATCAAGTCACAAATTAATAATACGGCATGAAATATTTATCAATTGTTTCAAAATGGGATTAAATAAACATTTGAAAAGTTGGGATTTTGATTAGTTTAGTAACATTTATTACTTTCTAAATAGTAATTTGAACTACTGTGATTCTGCATTTGAACTACTGTGATTTTTTTTTCTAATCTAAAGCTAGTATTTGATAGTTGATTTTCTTCGTAAATTTAATTTTAATCAAATAATTTTCTAATTTAGTGATACTAATATCGCGATACAATTAAACTTTCACTAAAAAATATTAATTTCCCAATCAAGGCAAAGATAAACAAAGACAACGAGAAAAACTTGTCTCAAAATTCACATAATCTAAATTTGTGACGAAGATTATGACAGAAATATCAATTGAACTTTTGCCCACGATGAAGTTATACAATATCACCAGAATTCGAACCATCTGCTTCTAACTACCAAATTAAAGTGCAGAAGGCAGACTGAAATTTGTTAACAAATCAAGAGAAATATATTATCTTTTTATTTATGCTCATCTTATTCAAGGTCTGGATTTTTTTTATGGGATAGAATTATCACGTCTCAAAACATCCCAATTTATTTAAAGGGTGTCGAAAAATCAGGTAAATCTCTACGACTCTATGTAAATGTGATGTTACACCTGGAGGTCGAACTCTGTGGCCTCCCTAAGCTGTTTTTGTGACCTCGTGTATAGCGTTCGCCAAGTAACCAACGTTGCCCGTAGTGACTCCAGCCATACTGCATTGTCATGAACATTTTTAATAAAATAGCAGATTCATCGAGGAAATTATTAAAAAAAAAAAAAAAAAAAAACAGTTACAGAGAATTGTAGCATGTAATTGTGTATAGCAGTACAAAAAGAATATGTTACCTAATACGACCATTGCGAGTAAGGTATATGTGGAATTCGTTAGTCAAACGATCTACTTGTTCAGGTGTCATTCCACTGTAGCAAAACATGCCAATCTGCTTGCAAAATCCATAATTTTTGTTACCTATTATTAATTATATTTAGGAAATTAAACAGCAAAAGGGAGATTGCAATACCTGTTTAGTTATGTGCTCCCATGAAAGAGGAGAGCCCAAGTTTTCAAGATTTTCTCGAAGAGAAGTTCTCATTCCTATGATTCGATCAGCCATTCCCTACAGAGGAAACGAAAATTAGAGTGATTGCTGAGTATTACAGGTTATGAACTATTTTAAGGGGGGAAGAGTTTTAATAAGCTTCACAAGCAAATGAACCGGCATTCTTGTTTTGAAGATTAAATAAGGTTATATAAAAAGATTATGAAGTTGAGCGACGTTACTTTTACTTCCTTCAGCCATAACTTTTTCAAGTCTGGATCAGTAAGGATGATAGAAACGACGAGGGCGCCGTGAATAGGTGGATTACTGTACATTGGTCTTGCAATCTGCTGCAACTGACTTTTCACTGCCACAGCTTGTTTCTCATCCTCACAAACCATACTGCAGTTCATACATAAATCACTTAAATTTTGGTGTTTGAAATACAGTTTAAACAAAAGAGATGCAATCAAAGTTAAGTTTTTAACAAAGTAGTTATATAATTACCTCAGGCAACCAACTCTTTGGCCATAAAGTCCCATATTCTTTGCATATGATTGGGCACATCCAATCAGATGGCCATCCTCGAGAAAAATTCGAATTGACTTGGCATCTCTTTCAGGATCACCACTTGCAAAACCTTGATATGCCATGTCGAATAAGGCATAATGTCCTTTAACCTGAAGATAATACAAATTACTCATTTAACTAAAATAATGCGCACTTCCATGTATTATAATGTGATACGTGAGATATAAGTAACAGGCACCACAGTTAGAAACAACATTAGAAAATGCTACCTTGAATTGGTATGAGATTTCTTTCCACTGTTCTTCTGTAGGATCTACTCCAGTTGGGTTATGAGCACAGGCATGAAGCAGAAAAAATGACCCGTTTGGTGCATTCTGTGCAAAAAAATATACTAAGAGTCTCCACATAAAATGAATGACACAAACAAACTTTGAAATTGATTTGTATACCTTTACGTCATCCATAAGTGAAGCGAAATCCAAACCCTTCGATTCAGGATGATAATAATGGAATGTTCTCTGAGGGACGTTAGCATCTCTCCAGATGTTGTGATGACTGCAAAATTTCACAATAAATCAAGAAGAGATCACAAATAGAGAAGAGAGACGCAACTGAAGAATCATGACTCCAAGGTAACAAAGCATTTTGAAGGCACTATTTAAAGTTTATAAACTACATGAATAATAATGAAGTACACGAAAACAATCTTATTGGACAGAGATACTAACTTTGACCAGGTGGGAACCGGAATGTAGATTTGCGAATCAGGGGAAAAGCGCTTTTGGAAGTCCGCAAAGAGCCTGCATGCACCAGTCCCGGAAAGAGCTTGTACAGCTGCAATTCTCTTATCTTTAATCAAGTCAGAATTCTCTCCATATGCCAGCTTCAAAGTTTCCTCCACCATTTTTACACTTCCTCCCATGGGAAGGTATTCCCTGAATCAAGAATTGTTGATTCAAACTTCTTATATTTCAGTGAACTCGGAATGGAGTTGTTTAATTTTATTTACATAAATATGGGTGCCAATTAGGTGCCTCATGGACAAACTTATCTGATTCACCTTATTTACAAATTAATAGACAAAGATGTAGACGGGAGGGCATATTGAAGCATAGTTTGAGAAACCTCTATCATGATTTAACAAATCCTGAAAAAGAAGTCAATGGCCTGAAGAGTTCTTTCAAATTTCTTTAGCCGATTCAAAATCAATGCTCAGTTTAGCTTTATAACTATTCATCTGACTTGTAATATATGACCACCCGATTCACCTCTCACCAAACATAAGCCATTTTCCCATTGAAATTGCAAAGGTTAACTAATCTACTATTGAAATACACAGACATTACAAATGAATCCTCTGTTAATACCAGCAAAAAGAATATCAAACATCCAAAGTCAAGCTCATTGAATATCATTAGAACAAAATAATTGTTTTGAATTATTTAATTCACTGTCAGACAAATTTATCCACAAGTTCATTTTATTTTCCCCGATTGTGCAGCTTTGACGATGAATTACACAAATTTGTTCCTACTGTTAAAGTCACATCCAGGAATCCATATCCACTGGCAGCTCAAAAAGTGGAATAAATAATGAAATTGTAGAAGGACCACAACATGGCTACAACTTAAAAAAATTCATTGAAAATTCCACTATCAGACAACCACCTCTCTTAAATATATACAGTGAACGTTGACAGACGCATTTACTAGAATAAAGAAAATGATTCTTTTCACTTTTTTCAAAACTAACTAAAACTTACAGAATACTTTTTTAGGGAAAAAAACATTAATAAAAGATACTAACATGTTCAAATTGCCGGCGATTCTCCGCTCCGCTTCTCTGACGCACCCCAACACCACCGGTTTTCCGTTATCATCACGATAAGCACCCTAATTCCCACCAAAAAATCAATTAATAAAAAAATTCAATTAAGTAATGAAGTACAAAACAATTCCTTGCTCCTCAAATCAAATTTATTTGCTGAAATTTCTTTGCGAGAATTGAAACGGTAAATACTCACTACTCCAACATTGACTTTGTTTGGACTAGGATCCGCGAGGAAAGCTTCGGTAACTCCGAGAATCGGATCCTTCGCAGCTGGCTCCACGTGGCTCCACCACGCCGTGGACATGGATCGCGCTGCTCCGAAGACGCCGGATTTTGTAACCCGACCCGAAAAACCGCTCCGAATCAGCTGTGCCATTTGTATATGTATATATCAGGTAGAGAGAGAGGGTTTTAGCCGAAATCAGAGCCGAGGTGTGTGCAGTGTGTGTAAACTTTTTTTCTTTTATAAATAGAAGAAAAGAAAATGAGAGCACTTTCTTTATTTTTATTTTGCCTTGAAAAGCGGAATCGCTGATGTTTTCTGATGAATTTACGTACTTGACCTGGACTATTTGGCCTTTTGCTGTTTACTTCGTTCGGGGTGGAGGGTATAAAGGGTAATTGAATTTATTGTACTTGTAATTTGCGGCGACTGTAAATGTGATTAGGACAATGGTTGCGTTTTTTAGGGAAATGAAATTTACGATGTCATATTTTGCGGAGGCCCCTATAGATTTGTACTATATCGGATTTGATAAGATTTGAGCAAAATCGGTCCTCGATAGATTTTGTTCAATAACATTTTAATAAACTAGAAAATAACATAATATTTATAGATATATCAGATTATTTAATTTTCACCAAATCATTTATTTTTTAGAGCGGAGTCCATTTTGTTTTGTTTTTTGCTGGATTAATTTTCGGTTGATACATATTACTATTTTCTTTTTTATTTTGATAAATCATATTCCTGTAATATAGGCAGTTTTATTTGAATGAAAATCTACTTTGATGTTAAAGAAAGCTATAATTATTTCCTAAAGGTTGGGTTATAAACTTTATAATACTATAGATTTTTATATTAATATTTAAGATAATACTATGACCATGGATCAAAATTTCGTTTCGAATGTATGTTTCGGTCAATCAAATATTGAAAACTTTTTGAAACTATTCGGAAAGGTTTTGGAAACACTAAGGAAAAATTTTAAAAAAAGTTACTAAATTTAGGAAAATAACAGAGTTTAAGGCAAATAAATAATTTCGAAATTACATCTTGTTTTCGTTTCGCCTGATTCAAAATGGAAACTTTTCGATGTTTTCGATGGAAAAGATGAAAATTTTGATCCATGACTATGACAAATTTTAAAGGTGTAAAAATTTTAAGGTGCACGCGATTCCACTTTCAACACTAGGTGGTGCTAATATAACCGTACCTTTATTAAACTTCAATGTATTTTTTTTTATATATATATCTTTGGGTTTTTTGCACTTTGCACCCCCAAAACATGGAAAATAGGCACTTTACACCCCCGAAACTTAGATTTAGTACTTTGCACCCTCGAAATATGAAAAATGTAGCACTTTGCACCCTCGTTTATTTTCAAGCAAAAATTCAAGTGCAAAATAGGTAATTCAATAGTATTGGCACTTTGCACCCTCAAAACTTGAGAATTTCGCACTTTGTACCCCCAAAATAGAATTAACACTTAACACACTCTAATTAAGAACAAATAAGCAACTTCCACCCCCGAAACATAATAAATGGGCAATTTGCGCCCCAAAATACAAAATTAACACTTAACACCCTCAAATTAAAAAAAAACTCAAATCCCTCATTTTTTCGGTCAAAATTGACTATTAGGGTGAAAAAAATCTAAGGCAAAATAGGTAATTCATTTTTTTTTCCTTAAATATTGCAAAATACAATTATAAATGCTCGAATACTCATTTCTCTTTCCATCTTTCTTTTCAACAATATAATCATAAATAACTAAATAAAGTACAAGTAAACTTCTCGAAGATTCTCGAAGACTCATTGTCTACTTCAAAATGTCAAAGACCCATAAATTATTACCTATTTTGCCTTAAATATTTTTCACCTTAATGGTCATCTTTGCCGGAAAAACGAGGGGTTTGAGTTGTTCTTTTCTTTTTTTTTTAAGTTGAGGGTGTTAAGTGTTAATTTTGTGTTTTGGGGTGCAAAGTGTTCATTTATTGTGTTTCGGGGGTGCAAGTTGTTGATTTGTTCTTAATTAGGGATTGTTAAGTGCTAATTTTATTTTGGGGGTGCAAAGTGCCAAAGATTTACAATAGAATTACCTATTTTGCCCTTGAGTTTTTGCTTGAAAATAAAAAAGGGTGCAAAGTGCTGCATTTTTCATATTTCGAGGGTGCAAAGTGCTAAATCTAAGTTTCAGGGGTGCAAAGTGCCTATTTCCCATGTTTCGAGGGTGCAAAGTGCAAAAAACCCTATATCTTTTCGATAATTTAAAATTCAATGTTATTGTTGTAAATTAATGAAAATTTGAAAACAAATTTCAACTTCATCAATTTCGGTAGTGGATATATATATTGGGCCTGGGATTTGAGCGGATTTGGTTTAATGGTTAATAGATGGGCTAGAGCCCATTAGAAGTTAGCGACTTTGTAAATAATAATCACAATTAATGGGCTTACGGACCATCACAAGTTAATTATAAATTTATAATTGCTCTTTTGAAGTTTTAGAAATTAATGCTTAATTACAATTGTATTTCCACTGCTATTATTTACATTTTAGGGTGCAAAATGCTAAGAGGTTAGTTTTGCAGGTAGATTTCCATAAAAGCTTAAGAATTGTGTCAACCTGAAATTGCTCCAGCTAAAAGTAAGGTTCAATTCTGCGATTATATTCCCAAATCAAGTTAGATTCTACACCTTAAATAATTACCAATACAAACAGGTGAATTTTTGTGTAATCTGAATATTTCCATAAAGTCAAATATACGATTCTATTATCAAATCAATTAGAAGGATATTATTAAATATTTTGCACGTGATTTAATTGTTGCTGAAAAGGAATATGGCAATTATTACTTAATGTATTACTATTTTTTTCTTTTATTACATACTGTATATATATATATTCAGTTAAAGCGTGAAATCATCCATCCTCTTTGTTAATTAATTTCTTCTCCATAGGTATAAAATCCATTATTCAATTCAACCGCCGGTAAGCATCATATTCAAACAAAATTCCTCTATTATATTTTCTCTTTTTACTTTTTTCTTGTGGGTGATTAAAACTGAAAGGTTTTGTAGGTTATATATATTATGAGCTTTTTATCATGTTAATTGTAAGCATGTTTATCACGTTTTATTTGTTTACTAATCTATCAATTTCTAAACTAATTTTCTTGCGTGGATGATCTGCAAATACTAATCTTATCCGAAAAAACTTTTTACCATGTTTATCACTTTTTATTAAGCAGGATACTACAAGAAAATGTATTGTATCCGTATCCGAATTATTTTTTATTTAATTTAATTAGGATACTCCAGATGACATACTGTACGCGTATCCCACATGTATCGAACGCGTATTCGTATCCTCGAAGTACTCGATACTGCACGGGACCATTTTTCGAAGTATCCGTGCATCCTAGCTTTTTGTCATGCGGTTGAGCAGCATAAGACCCCTTTTGGGCTCTCGACATGAAATCCTAATCGTTTCGCCGCAAAATTTAGCGGTAGCTTTAAATTTAATGATTGAGAAATTGAATATCAGGTTGCTTTTGTTATTACATCTTCTTTTTCTTTTTCGGAAGTCTTTTATTCTTTTACAATATCTATAAAATTCAATTAATAACCCAAAGTGTATTTACATTATATTTGTAGTCATTCTCGTGCATCTGCTCCTGCAAAAACAATTTATCCTAACAATCAGATTACTTTATTTACTAGTTTTATTTATCTATATTTTTGTGTTATGTCGATGAAATAAATTATTATTATTATTTAATTAATAATTTTTACTATGTTTGCAATCGCTAGGTCAAACTCATCCTTAATAAGAATTTTAGAGATCTGAAAAGTAAATTATGAAATATTTCTTGTTTAATATCATGAACTTCTTTGAGTTTGAATGTCAATTATTTGTACACAAATACTTTAAAACTCATCTCTCCAACTTTTAATCTATCTCTCTCACTTGATAGGTATGGCCGATTGGGCTAATCTCCCAATAGATATTCTTGCTCTTATCATTCGACGCTTGGATTTCCTGGATGAATTTATTTACTTCTGTGTAGTTTACAAATCATGGCGATCTGTAACATCGGTATTGGGGAAAAGTCGAACTTTACCTTTGCCTCCACGATTTCCTTGGGTAATGCTAACAGATATAGCAGAAAAAAACTATCCCAAAGTTACTAGGGACATAAATATTAACAAAATGTTGGCTAAGAAAGCAGAAAGAAATGAATACATCGAAGGGATGTACAAACGTCGTTTTTTCAGCTTTTCAACATCAAGAACTCATGAAATTGAGTTGCCAGAAGCCACTCGTAGAAAATGCATTGGAGTCCGTTATGGATGGTTACTAACCCTTGGATATGACTTACAAATCAACCTTCTGCACCCTTTCACTAGACAACAAATTGGCATGCCTCCTTTGTTGTCTTTCAAAACTGATATCGAATATCATGAGGACTACAAGCCGGAAGATGTTATGAGCTTTTTTCTGTGGAAGGCAGTGACGTCTACGAATCCTCATAATAGTAGTATTCAAGATTGCATTATATTGGTCATCTACGGAGGACGTAGAGAACTAGCATTTGCAAGACCTGGAGATGATGTTTGGACCAACGTTTCTATACCGTTACCTCGTGTGGCTTACATGGATGTTCTCTACTACAAAGGAAAATTTTATGCAGTTAATGGTAATGGAACTATATTTGCTTGTGACATTGATGATGAAAATGGCCCGAAAGCAACAGCCATAGCTTCGATTACAAGAGGACTCGATGACTTGGATCAAAAGTATTTGGTTGAATCATCAGGATCTCTTTTGCTAGTTAGACGTCACCGTAGGGGAATATACTTCGAAAATGAAGAAGATGTTGATCGAGATAAACCCACTAATTACTATACATCCGACTTCTCTGTTTTCAGATTGGAAGAATGCCTTGATGATGGGGGCCTTCCTAATTATCCTTACAGATTGACAAAACTAGATAGTTTGGGAGTGTTTGTACCCAAAAAATCACCCTCGATTTATCGAGGAACGACGGCTCGATGACAAGCCAAAAATGGCAATAGGGCCGAGCCAAGTCACTCCAAAACGGGTCAGACCGGATCGGACCCAATTTGACCCGGAAGTGGATCCAATCGAGACAATAAACTGGCCACGAGCCCACTTTGAAACTCGACCCAACTTTTATAATTAATTAACGTTTGGGCTAAATATAAATTAATTAATTGATAAGTTAATTAATTTATGGGCCAAAGTTAATTAATTAAGCCAGGATATGGTTAAACATGAACGGGCCCAGCCAACCCAATGGCTAATTTCGATGATTAAAGGCTAAATTAATTAATTAAGTTGATTAATTAGCTGGGCCAAGTCTAATTAATAGGCCCAAATGATAAATAAGGCCATTAAGTAATTAATTGGTTAATTAATTACAATTAACATACAAAATCGACATGGCCCAATCAATTTAACCACTCGACCCAAGGCCACCCATGGCCCGATCAGCTCCAGCCGACCACGGCCCAATAAAAATCGGCCAACATTTATTTTGGCCCAATGTGTGTTTAATTAATATTAGAGATAATTAATTAAAGAGATAAGGAAAAAGCCAAGTAGTTGGCTTAAATAACAAACTCCCCAAATATCTCTTAGTTAGTTATCATAAATTGAATTTCAAATTAAACACACGTTTTCTTCTCCTGCAACTTCCATAAGCATGAATTTTCAGCAACACAAAGGAGAAAACTACCACCAAAGTAGTGGAGGTAGTGGAGAATTTCAAGATAATGGAGAAAGTGGGAAAGTGGCTGTCAAGGCATCAGTTTCTGGCCATCAGCCCCTCAATTTTCGGCCATCAGGAGATCAGTTGACAGCCATCAGCTTATTTTCCAGCAGCAGCTATAAATACAGCAGCAGGCTGCTACACGCGACACACACACAATCAATCTACAAAATCTCAGTCTAACACTGAACGGCTCAACGCCTCTCCGGAAGTCCAGCGCTCTGCTGCTTCTTTTTCAGCAAACACCTGTAGAACCCCTGATTATCAACCGTCCCTCCTCAGCCACCAGCCACCCTCGACAGCCTGAAGTTAAGCCGCCGCCGCCGCCCAAAATCCTCCGCCGCCGCCCAAGGTCCGCCGCCGCCGCCGCTAAACATAAGCCGCCGCCGCCGCCGACATTAAGCCGCCGCCGTCGATACTAAGCCGCCGCCGCCGCTGCTTCCGCTGTCCAGACGCTGTCTCGAGCGAAACCCCTTGATAGCAGGCAGTTGACAAGCTGTTTTCTGTCAAGTTATCAGTCTGTCAACTCGTTGATAACAGTCTGTCCCTCCTCAGCCACCAGTGATCCCTGACAGCCTGAAGTCTTGCCGCCGCCGCCGCTCACAGTAAGCCGCCGCCGCCGCTCTCTTCCGCCGTCAGCTGACACTGACTCGAGCGAAACCACTCGTATCAACCAAGTAGCACGCTGGTAACTGTCATGTAAGTGCCCACGTATTTATGTGACAAACTCATCGAGTAGCCATCTGCTTGATGAGCTCGTCGTCAAGTAGCCATCTGCTTGACGGCTATCGGCTAAGTAGCCATCTGCTTCGTCGATGCCTTGGTCAGTGGCCACCCGCTGATCAGGAGCCCGATTGGTGGTTACCCATCAAGGTTGGGCGAATCATTGACGGTGGTTCTCCGTCGTCAATGTTACTTTCTGTCAATACAATGCACTGTCCTGTTTCATCAGTTCATCGGTGGGTTCCCTGCCGATAAAGGAGTCATTTTTCAGAACTTAGTAAACTTATCAACTCGTTTGGCAGACCCTGCCAAGAAAGGAGAACTTTGTCGTTTTTGCATATTTTTGTAATGTCTGTACATCGGGAAACGAATTAATTTTCTGTTATCATTAATGGAAGTGATTTGGTTCGTATATTTTGTTCCATTTACTTAAATATGCTTTACGTCGATTAAATTCCATTTGATATGCTGTTTCTGTCAAGCCTTTGTTTCCTGTCAAGGTGTATGCTTAAACTGATTGATCGTCAAGGCATTAGATCCACTGATATGATAAACAGGCCATCGATTGGCTATAAAAATATGGCATTCAAGAGAGATTTTCATAAATTGTTTAAGTCCTGCGGCCAGGCAGGCATAGAAAAGAACTAGGGGTAGTGTTTGCCTACTCTGTCACAATCGTTTAGGAGTCAGCCTTATCAGGACGACGTATCTCGATATCAATATGTCCCTGTCAGGACACCTATATTATCAATGTATCGATATCAATATGTCTATTTTCGAATCGTTATGTTTGCACGCACAAGCATTGGCACGCCCGCATTTTTTACACATCATATCGAGGCATTCCTCGTCGAGGTATTGGCCCGTCGAGGGATTCACTGACAGGATTACAATGAACAATATTTTGGCACACCTTGATGCCAATAGTACCTTGATTTCAATCCCTCGACGCCAAACACCCCTTGACGTCAGTTTCACAGCAAACAATATTTCAACACCCTCAATGCCGATGATCACTCGATGTTATCGAGGTATTTCTCGATATGAAATTTCTACGCAAGCAATCCCTCGACATCAGGGTATAATCGGGCCAAATTTATATGCAAACAGGGAGACAACGCATTGTTCATAGGTTTTAATGCATCGGTTTCACTTCCTTCCTCAAAATGCATTAAAGCCAATTGCATTTATTTTTCAGATGATACTGTAGAGTATTCTGCGGCAGAACCGTACGGAGCAGGCCATGACATTGGCATTTTTGACTTGGAAAGTAGAACTATTACATCGCATTATGCTGCAGAGTTCTTTTCTCGTCTTACTCCGCCGATCTGGTTTATCTAGAATTAAAGTTAATAATATTTTCTACGGAAATTTCTAAAATAGGTGTAATATTTATACATTATGATATATTGATATTAATGTTTTTCTTTATTATGTTTGCTTGAGGAGACCAACATCCATTTGTGTTTCCTTGAAGAGTGAATAGCATTATATATATTATATAAAGCAGGCCTTGCAAAACACGAATTCTTTTTCTTCTTTATTCCGAGAAAAAAAAAATGGGCATGTATAAATATTAAGATGATGTCACTATTTAGAAATAAATATTAAACTCACCAATTTGGGTAGTGGATATATATTGGGCCTGGGATTTGAGCGGGATTTGGTTGAATGATGAATAGGTGGGCTAGAGCCCAATAGAAGTTAGTGACTTTGGAAGTAATAATCACAGTTAATGGGCTTACTAACCATCACAAGTCACAACTCATAGAGTCATAGTTGAGATTTTCATTGAAATAAAAGTTGAACTATAACCTATTGAATCAAAACCTAAATAATACTTTCATATTACAAAAATAAAGTCTCAGAGATAATCATTGAATTAAAATTTGAACTTTATATATTATTAAAATTTATAATCTATTTAATCGATATCACCTACGTTCATACCGCTCCTCATGGAGTAGATCCCGCATCCAACCAAGTCTTTGACCAGGGAACGGGAGAATTTCCACTACCGCTGGCAGGCCAGCCGGGCCATGAGCGCGCCTTGGTGCTAGCTTCTTTAACTCGGAATGATAACACGAGCCCTGGAACAGAACACTTAAAATAATACTACTAATATTACGAAAAGAATATCTCAAAATCTATAGTTGAGATAATTATTGTATGACCTTTATATATTATTAGAATATATAACCCAACACCTAAAATTATTATATTACTAAAATAAAATTTCAAATTAAAAAAAAATTAATATTTCACCCAAAATCGACTAATATTCGCCAAATTAGTGTACAAATTAGAAGAAAAGAAAAACGTGATTTTGTGTCAAAACATTTGCCAGATGGACCCATTAATGTAAGTTAAATTACGAAATAGCCCCCCACACCTCCACATAATATTTAGTTAGGGTTTCTTCAACCTCTCATTTTCTTCTTTCCCAAAGCCCTCACCTCAGCAGCCGCAGCCGCCGCGGACTCATCTACAACCACCTCTCAACCACCATGGTATACTACCGCCACCACCGCTTCCATCCTGCAACTTCAATTATGTAATAAGGTTTATATGTTAACTTTTATTAATTCATGTTTTTTGGGGTGGAAATGCAGGCCTCAGAGAAGAAATTGGCTAACCCAATGAGAGAGATAAAAGTTCAGAAGCTCGTCCTCAACATCTCCGTCGGAGAGAGCGGAGATCGTCTCACTAGAGCTGCAAAGGTACAACTTTCATTTATTAATGTCTAGCTTGTTTGTTTATTCATGTAATTCTGTAATTAATTTGCGTTTTTTTTTTTAAATTATTAGGTCCTGGAACAGCTCAGCGGCCAAGCCCCTGTTTTCTCCAAGGGTAATGTTTAATACTACAAGCAATGCAGATTTATGTGTGATAAATTGACAATTGGTTTCTTTTGTGGAAGTGGTACAATAATGTGTGCATATTGTAATGATTAATTTGAGAGACATACTAAGAATCCAGTCAAGTGAAAATTGTGTAGGAAACTTTAGGTTAGTTTAGTTTTTATATGGAAAAACAGGAGACTTTCTGTTCACAAGGGTGCTGGTTTTGCTTTTGTGGCTCTTTCTTGTCATGTGGTTATCTAGTTCAAACTGATTGATGAGAAAGTACATATATTGTTTATGCTCACTGGAAATAAATTGTATCTTTGTACTTCTATGAATCGACAATATATTTGTGGTGTTCTGATGGTGCAGATGAAGAGGATTGTTTTTCAATTATGTTTGTAAATTTTTATTTCAATATATTGTAGGAATAAGATATGATTATATACTGAATATGACTTGTATGATGATGCTGAACTTTAGATAAAGTACTTGTTTTTAAATTTTTATGTCATTACCTGATCCAATAATATGATAAAGTTGATGGATAGAGGAAACTGAAGCTTGTTAGGTAGACTTCATTCATTATTTTTCTTCTTGTTGGGAAATTTACCCTCCCTGTTTAGGTTTTGTGTTTTTCAATTCTCAGAGTTGATGAACATGTAATTTTGATGTGGTTTGCTTTTTAGTATGATGATAAGTATAATGTATCATATTCTAGGTATAGATCAATGTTTGTCAGATATGACTGTTATGATTCAGAATAATCCCTAGTTTATCTTTTCTTTTCAAACTTGTCAACTGATATGGTTCCCCCTTTTTTCTGTTGGCAGCTAGATACACTGTTCGTTCGTTTGGGATCAGGCGTAACGAAAAGATTGCATGCTATGTCACAGTCAGGGGTGATAAAGCAATGCAGCTTCTTGAGAGTGGGTTGAAGGTCAAGGAATACGAATTGTTGAGAAGGAACTTTAGTGACACTGGTTGTTTTGGCTTTGGTATTCAGGAGCACATCGATCTTGGAATTAAGTAAGAATATATATTTTGTGTTCTCTTTTTACTTATTTTTTGATGCTATGTAATGTTAAATTGCTGCCGACAAAGAGAAAATCCTAGTAATAATGAATTTAGATGGGATCTTTTATATCACACTAATAATTGCAATTTCATTTGAGAGGTTCAATAATTCATGCTTGATTATTTGCTTCATGTTAATGGTAAATAATACAAAAGAAGATTTCACACTTACAGAAATATAAAATTTAATCTTGTTTTCTTATCACCCAGATATGACCCTTCTACTGGTATTTACGGTATGGATTTCTACGTCGTTTTGGAGCGCCCTGGTTACAGAGTGGGCCGTCGCCGTAGGTGCAAGTCTCGTGTTGGAATCCAACACAGAGTGACGAAGGATGATGCAATGAAGTGGTTCCAAGTGAAGTATGAAGGTGTGATCCTCAACAAGTCCAACAACATTGCTTAGTTATAGATTATTAGTTGAATCTCCCTGCCAAATTATATTATAAGCAACTTTTTTCAGCCAGGATTTACTACTTTTTGACCTCAAAGATATCTATTTTCTGAAAAAGTTTCTTATATAACATCTGTACTCTTTTTATGAGATCGATTTGGTTGCAGTATTATTTCATGACATTTGTGTTATATGCTCTTTCACCATAGCATTTGATTATCGGTTAAATTTGAATTAATAGTTTCTATCACAGAATATGTCTAGAGTTGCAAAATTCTTGTCTTTGAAGTGTTCTTTTCTTCTGCATATTTGTTGCAAGATCCCAGCTGTTTATATGATTTTTAAAAGATAGGGTCGCATTATGATTTTTAAATGTGTACATCTGTACATTTGAGAGGAGTAAGGGCGTTTTTTTTTCTGCTTTGCATTTCAATGCTCTCTAAAAATCTAAAAACAAATTTTTTATTCCAGAGAATTAATTATCTTTAAGTTTATTTGAATTTTCAAATAATTTCATCCAAAAAAAAATTTCTAATATAATGTATCTTATTTTTTACACTATTTTTCTCATATTCGAACAAATTTGATTAGAAATAAAGCAATCTATATCTTACCCTAATTTATCTTCTCTTAATGATTTTGAAGAAAATTATAACTTTCTAAGAAATAGTCCCATCATTCCTTTTAGCTATAAAATTCCCAACAAACAACATTGTCCAAATACACAAAAACTGATCCTTCAAAAATTTGAAAGTATTTTATTGAGAAAATGAAACAAACTAAAGTTCGGTGAAATTTTGGGATGAAATGTAGGAAGATTAGGTGTCACATTATGCTTTTAAAAAGTTGGTAACAACTACGACGTGTATGATTGAGATAAATGAAATAACAAGATTTAGGTTTTGCCAGTGCTCGAGCCGCTAGCAAGACACGAACCTAATAATTTCATTGGACAAAAATAGAAATGATGGGAAATTTTCGATGTGCCAAAATTGTTCCAATTTCCAAACTAGACTTGGAGTTTTGATTTCTCTTGGTACATTCATGGTTCAAAATTCTGTTAGCATAGCAATCATCTTAAGGCAACGGAGACAGACAAACGACCTATTTCATCACCTTTTCATACTTGAAGGTCCCAAGACCATCATTTCATACATTGTACAACACATAAATGTAAGAAAATTTATACCCTACCAGATACACTTCCACACAAATCTCAATTCTTCTAGTTCTACATGGTCATCAAATAGTTTAAGAAGAAGAAGAAACCTCGACACATACTAAAACAGGATTGATTTCACCATCGTGAAGGAGTAGGACTTTATCAAGGAATGACGAGTTTTTTCCCGACATAGATGGTGTCTCCTGTGAGCCCATTTGCCTCCTTAATTGCCTCAATTGATACCTTAAAACCATTTCAGATATAAACAAGTTCACATAAAAATGAATGATTAACTCCCACAAATTCAAGTAATAACCAGCAAAATGCAAGTAAATGGAGACAAGAAAAATTATATTTATTACCCCATATTCTCTAGATAAGCCCCAAAGAGTATCTCCCTTCACGATCTCGACAGTTTTTGCCGAAGATTCCAACACATTTTGTTCCACAGACGTAGAGATAGAATTCTACATACAGAGTCAAACAAATCAAGTCCAATACAAGCTTTTCCCAAAAGAAAACACACATGGAAACACATTATCTTGCAAGTAAATGTATGTCATACTCTTTACATTACATGTTGCAAGTTGCAACTTCAACCATAAAAGCATCAATAAATTTAGCAGGAGATACCAGTAGGTAGTAAAGATTTTTTACCACAAATGTGCACACACAAATGCTAAACATAACATTAGAGAAGTAAACGAGTGAAGTAGTATCGAACAACACAATATTCTAGCTTGGTTTGATATTTTTATCGAGCTTGAATTGTTTCACAAAACGAGCTCAATCGAGCCAAACAAGAGTCAAGCTCGAATAGCTTAATAACATATTGCCATTTTTTTAGCTTATGAAATCGCTCAAAACCGAGTTTCAAAAGTCATCAAATGAAAACTTTTTCTAAGTTTATTTGAAATTTATAGCAAACCGAGCTCAAACAAGTTTCAAACGAATGAAAACAAGTTGAATATCTGAGTAGCCCTACCGCTACGAAACATACACAAAATCTTCAATGGAAGATGTGATATAGGCTTCTTTTAACTTCTAAGCATTGAATTAACCAAAGCCCTAAAAGTGAAACTGTAAAAGAAAAAATAACAAAATAAAAAACGCATATGATTATCATATTTAATTAATACCTGAAAAATGGGTTCTTGAAGGGGTGGCTTCTGACTAGACTGACAGCACGGCGGCGTAGATAGACTCTGAATCGGAGTATTATCAACTGAATTTGACTCATTTATGGACTCCATTTTGAAATTGGGGCTATTCTCATTTCTGTTAAAAGGGTTTAGGGCTTTGAGAATGCTCATTGCGATACCAGAAAAGACTACAAGGCCGGCGGTTTTGGCAACCGTCTTATCCCTTTCATTGTTATTGTTGTTGTCTTTCTCGTCTCCGCCGCGGTTTTCGGCGGCGCGTGGGGGATTCGACATCAGGGATTTTTGCTGTTTGAAAATGGGACTGTGAAGTCAAATGGGACGCGCACAAGTTTGTCCAGTTTCAAGCATTCAACTAGAGTCGCGTTTGTTTGACATGAAAACATTATTATTTAATGGTAAATTGCATTTACCTCTATTGTAATTTTTCTCATTTGGCAATTAAACACCACAGGTTTGTGTTTTTGACAGCCACACCCCTTTCATTTTATTTTCCCTTTCTCACTATGTAACTTTCCTTTTGATCTTGTCCTCTTCAAATAGCCTTGTTGAATCGACGCAAGAAATCATATCGATTATGCCGTATAATAGCGACTAGAATTCTTCTACCAACTCAACTTCGATGATAGTAATTATTAGATTTACATGAATTGAGATATGTCCACTTAAAACAATTTATATATGTTAAAGTCTAATTCACGTCAAAAGCTAGCTCAAGAGGTAAGAGTTGTTCAAATTCTTATAAGGTGAAATTAGTTTTGATTTCTAATTCATGTTGAACATTTAGGGTTGTGGTTTATATGTATTTATAGTGAAGAAATATGGAGATTATTGGGCGGCGGGAGTTGGGAATGAACGATCAATAGCGTTCATTGTAGCGGCGAAATAAATACTATATATTTATTTACAGTTAACATAAAAATATTTAGATTCATCGAAGACCAAATAAAGATGATTGATTTAAATTGAATAAAAAAGCAGGTCTTTTTAGACTCTAAATTCAAAAATATCTAAGTCTTGTTAGAAATAGAACTAGGAGAGGTGGGTGTCCAAAAATTAATCTTTGAAATCTAATTTCGAGACGATGAAAGTAAATAGGAGAGGAATGCAAATTTTCTCATAATTAGGGCATCTCCAATCAAATTTGACAAATACGCATTTGAGGACTTTTATTTTTTAATAAATATGCATTTCTATAAGATATACTCAATTTATCAAAAAAAGAAAAAGATATACTCCATTTGCAATCGATTTACAAAATAATTTTAGACTTTTTTTAAGAATACAAAACAATTTTGGACCTCTTCATAAACACAAAAGTTAAACCAACCAGCATGAAGCGTGAAGCAAAACCATAAAAGCGTGCACGACAGAGGTACCGACGTAAAAGACACGTGCCTTCAGCTCACATTTTGTCAAGATTCATATTCAGTCCACCTCCCTCTAGATTCTTGAAAAAACAAATGGTTTTCCTCTTGCCATCTCAGCATTTTCTCATTTTTAACTCTTTAAATTATTTCCCTCCTCATAAATTATTCTTCTTTCATTAAATTAAATGGCAATAATATATAACCCTCCTTTTCTTGGTTTTTTTTTTCATATTACACCGTTTCTTGAAAAAGCCTAGATTTTTAATGGCAATGGCTCAATTACTGTCACCAGTATGCACAGATACACTCAAATTCCAAAACCCAGTACAGATTTTCTGTTCTAGAAACAAATTTCCATTATTGGGTAGGAGTAATTTGAATTGGAGAAGTAGAAGAAAAAGTGTTGGAAGAATTAGGGTAGCTTCTCAGGACTCTGCATCATATGAAGATATTGCAGATGATTATTATGCTGTACTTGGGCTGGTAATATGAACAATCATAATTGATTTAAATTCTACTTACTTTTCTCTTTTGATCCATTACTTTATTTAGCCATCATGAGAACACAAAGTTGTGTAAATTTTGAAGCTTTTGTATTTCTCTCGAATTGAAATTCATGTTGTGTGTATCTGCAATCTAGTGTGCACTAGTGATGATGGAGTGGATATAAGTTATTGGTTTGAGAATAACATTGAATTTGAGTAGAAAGGGAAGAAAATAGTGGCTACATTTTATATTTATTTGAGATAAATAAGGAGCTTTGAAACTATGTTTTGTAATTTTTTCACAGGAATTGATCAAGTTACGTGTTTTCTTTATGCAAAGTTGCATTTTTTACACAGGGACCGTATCCTCATCGCTTTCGATCCAGCATCTTATAAAATTACAGCTCTTGTCACAATTTTTTGAAATATTTTTGCACTTTTGGTCCTATCGCCCCCTTCCACGTAAATTTTTAACTATATTTTGCACTTTTGGTCCGTAAAACTATCCTGTTTATATACATATGGTCCAGATTGGGTGGACAGGGGCCGATAGGCACAAAGTTAAAACATCCGAAAGGATTGGGTGATTTTTTACGGGACCAAAAATGTCTAGTAGGGACTAAAATTGCTATAGTTGAGTTGGACGTGGGTATATTTGGGTTTGATTATGTTTTGTGTGTCAGGCGCACTCCAACTAAACCAAGTTTCAATGCGAGATTGTGATCTCAAACTTTGAGGTAGGGTTACACTTGGAAAAGAAACCAATTTTCAAGCTATATCTTAAGCTCGAACATAGACTTAATAGCCCACATATAAGACATCATACATGTACAGCGACATGCTTGATTGCTCATGTAAAGGAGTAAATCTACTACTCTTAGTGGCCATACTCCCTAAATCGACACTAAATATTTTCCCATTTATCGATACTGAATTTGTTCATTGGCCTATGCTACCAGCTTCCTGATGCATCACCAGAGCAAATAAAGAAAGCTTATTATAGTTGCATGAAATCTTGCCATCCAGACCTGAGTGGCGATGATCCTGAGGTAACAAATTTCTGCATGTTCATAAACGAGGTTTACGAGGTCAGTTTTTTTTTCTTTTTAGTTCTTTCCAAATTTTGAGCAAATTTATTGAGGTTTTGTGCTCTAATTTTCTTTTTTTTTTTTTATAATTTCTGCTTAGGTTCTCAGTGATCCTGTACAAAGAATGGTGTATGATGAAATTCATGGATATGCTTTGACTGCAACTAATCCCTTTTTGGATGATTCCAGCCCCAGAGATTATGTATTTGTTGATGAGTTTAGCTGCATAGGTCTGTTTAAGTCTCGTTTGGATTGAGGGATATGGAGCTACGGATTTCAAATCCGTAATAACGAATGAGTAGCACTTGTTTTTAGGCCATTCTTTGTTATGTTTGGATTTTCGAATTGAGTGAAATGCAAAAATACGCTTTGCCTAATTAGGAAAAAAAAAACCTGTGTTATTTTTTTATTGGCAAAAATACCCCTCCCATGCCGGAATACATATTTTGCAGGCAAACTGACAATGAGACCCCCCGCAAAAAAATGCGAAAACACCCCTACGAACCTGAAAAATTATCAATAACCCCCTATTAATTTTGAAAAGTGGCAAAATACTCCCTGTTCCCTTAAAAAATGACAATAACCTCCCTAGCTATTGACTTATCAAGGAATTTCAAATGTGGTTTTATGCTAATAAAAAATAACACGGGGTTTTTTGCCAATTAGGCAAAGCACAGGGGGTATTTTTGCATTAAGCACTTTTGAATTCCTGCATTGCTATTTTGCAATATCCTTTTAGTTAGAATGATGAATTTGAGATCCCCTCGATATTGTAGTCAATTGAAATCATTTCTGCAAATCTTTCTTTAGGTCAAAATTCCTATAATTCAAATGAAGCCTTTGAGTATTCACCCCTTGTAGTTCTGACATTTTACTTTTGGCTAAAAGTTCGTAATTTGCATATTAAATGATCAAAATACTTTCAAATTGACATTCGATCTTTGTTTTCTCTCATTGATAAGGTTGCAAGAACTGTGCAAATGTATGCTCGGAGGTATTTTTTATTGAAGAAGACTTTGGAAGAGCCAGGGCTTATAACCAATCTGGAAACCCCGACTCAGTTCAGCAAGCAGTCGAAAGCTGGTAGGTTTATAGGAATCAAAGTACATTTTATCTTTATGTTCATTTAACTTGCGGATTTTTCTTTTCAGCCCAGTTGATTGTATTCATAAGATTTCTGCTGCTCAGTTATCATTGCTAGAAGACGAAATGCGAAGAGTAGAAAGAGTAAATGTAAGCTTACATATTCCTTTACATACATTGTTGTGATAAACCTTGGGATTAGTCTTCCGGTCTTCGGTCTTTTAGTTAGCTAAGGCTTTTCTGTGGCAAATTTTTTTCATTTTTACATTACTCAGTCTAGTTTGAATATAACGCGTTTGGATTTGAAATTGCTAAGCTTATGAAATCTGATGCTCTTTAGGTAGCCTTGATGCTCTCGGGAATGGGTTCAGCATCCGCGGATGTCTTTCGTATGGTAAGACCCATATATATGAAGAAAAAAAATGGTTCAAAGATTTTTGGTAAATATGTTTTGTGGCTAAATATTTAATCGATATTCACTTACAGGCGAGCGTTAGATGGGAAAAGAGACAAAACAAAGTCTTGGTGAGAAGTTCCGCTCGAAATTCGGAAAATTTCTTGTTAAATTTCTTGTGGTATAAATATGAAAAAAGAACTATAGACTTATATGCCTTACAATATTATGATGTGAACATGAAAAAGAATTATATGTCAATATTTTCCACATAAGTCTATAATTATTATTTTTTGTAATCTATAATATAAACATGAAAAAGAATTATATAAGTTAACCTTCTAATTTCTTGCAGGAAAAAGCTAAAAGAAGGATGATGAAGAAGAAAGATTCTGATAAAACTGAAACATATTGGAGCAACCCTTGGGGCAATTCCAAAGACTTTGAAAATAAAGGTTAAATTTCAATATTTAATTTAATTACTAATAAAGTTCGATGTCGCCTTTTTGGTTTATTTACTGCTTCCTTAAAGACCACTTGGTTGGTTCATCTGCAATTTTTTTACATTTCTTGTCAGGTTGTTTTTTTGCTTACTTTTAGAGAATGGACTATGTTGAGTTGGCGCAAAATTGCATATTTAGTCCCACATGATCCTAGATTAGATTATCAACACTTTACAACACGCGGTCCCAATTTTTGAAAATATTTTGCACTCTTGGTGCCATAGGTTTAACACATTTTGACCTATACGACGACTGCTATGTTTAGCAATTTTGGTCCCGATCTTTTAATATATTTTGCGCTTTCTTTCGTTCTTTTTTGTGATTGCAGAGGAGAAAGTGAAAGAGAGTGCAGCACGAGCAGCCGCAGCTGCTCGTAGATGGAGAGAGTACTCTCGAAAGGGTGCTGACAAACCTCCCACCTTCAAACTTCCAGAAGCCATCTCTAATAGTAATAAGGAATAGTAAAAATTAATTTTAATTTTTTACAGCCTATGTATATTTGTCTGCCTTATAATATGTGTAAATGACATACATGCCTGAAATTGTATAAAATGTTAAGATAATCAAGAAACATATATATCTTACAGCTAGTTGTTATTGTTGTTGAGAAGATTTTTAATACTCATAAATTGCACTAAGAAAAAAGTTGTAAAAAAGCATATATATGTCATAACACATTATTGATTCCTTTTAGACCATTTGCATTTTACTCCCTGATCATTTTGTATTTGCACTTGTCTCTCTTAACAATTTCGATTTCTTGTAGTTTCGCGGTAGTTAAGTGTGAAACATATAAAAAGTTAGATTGCGAAGTGCAAAATTATTGAAATGATAGGTGAAGTGCCACTTTCTTCTTAAATGGAGTTAAATGTGAAACCCTTCAAAAGTTAGAATGCTAAGTGCAAATGTAGTTTTTTCTTTTATATAATCGTTATTCAATTATGATTCGAGATGTGCTCACAAATAAGGCCATCTCCAATGGTGCCTTCCGGGGCCGGGGCGGGGTCGGGCTTTGGAGGAGAAACGGTTGGAGACGAAAGAGGGGCTCGAGGCGGGACGGCAAACGGGCTGAAACGGGCGGGGCTGGGGGCTCGGCGGAGCCCGGCTGCTGGAACGGGGCGCGCGTCCAGCTTTGGAGAAGAAAGGGGGCGCGTGTTATCATGCGCCCCTCTTTAAAACAGGTGCCGCCACTTGGCGGCACCTGATTGGCTCCTTTTTTTTTTTTTTGATTTTTCTTTTAATTGATTAGAAGAAGATGCAGAAATTGGATGAATTTGAATGAACGTAGATGTAATTTACTTACCGGAGATTTGAGAGTGCTCTCTTTCCAGAAATTGAATTAAGAATTAAAAAAATAAAGAGATCTTGAAGTTAAATTGAGAGGAAAAAGAGTCAATTTTAGGAAATTACACAATGAAATGGTTAAACAGAGAAAAGTTAAAATGGTTTTTGTGAGCTGAGCTTTGTTTTGGACTTAAAGAAGCAGCAATTTTGCAGACAATAAAAGTTTAGATACTTCGAGAAAGAAAAGCTTTGTAATTTGGCCCCTTTATCTTTTTTTTTTCTTTTCCTTGATAATTGTTGTGTATTGTTGTGTATTTAAATCTAATTAATATTCTTTAATTAAAATCTAATTAACGTTATGTATTGTTGTAATTTATGTGTTATTTTAATTAATGTGTTATTGTAATTAATGTGTTATTTTAATTAATGTGTTGTTTTAATTAATGTGATAGGTTTTAATCATATAGTATATATTATGATTAATTATTTAAATATTATATAGTCCATTTAATTAAACACTCATATAAATAATTTTTTAAAATATGAAATTAGTTAAAAATACAAAATAAACACTTATAGAAATAAAATTTAGATTAATACTTAATCTAAATTAAAGATTTAAATGCATACTAAAATAGACAAGAAAAGTAAATTTAAACACTCATTTTTAATCGTATTTTGCATAAACATGTTCTATTAAGTCTTTATGAAGTCTACGGTTGGTCGCCTTGGAATGAATTGCTTCATGTATTAATTTAAAAATATTTGTTTACGTATTATGTATTAATTTTAAGTTACTTTAATTATTTATTCTCTTTAATTTTAATATTTTAATATAATTAATAATTAGATTACGAGTACTAATATAATTATTATTATTAATATTAATATTAAAAAAATTTAAAACTATAATATTAATACGTGAGAGTGGGCAAAGGAAAAAAATGAAATTAATTCCTCCACGGAGCCCGACCATTAGAGACGACCAGGCAGGGCTTGGGGCTGGCCTGGGGCTCCAGAGCCCGAGACTAGCCCTCAACCATTGGAGATGGCCTAAACGACTAATTATGGCGAGCTGCAACAATGTAAAAAACCTTTATGAGGCCTGGGGGTAATGACAATTGTTTAAATTTTAGGTATTGAAGTGCTAAAAGATCATGATTAAAGGGGTAAACTGCGATTTTCTCTTTATAACAACTCTATCTAAACTCTAAAAGAAATGAACTAGATGTCCATCCATTTTGTTTATGGGCTTAGTTATCAACAATATTACATGAAAATGAATTTGACTAATAATTGTTTGACAACATTTGTTCTTTTGTTTGAGTCAGTTCAAAATGTAAAATATTAATTTATTCGAAGTTAACAAGTAGACCATTCGATCAAAATTATATCATCAAAATTCATGATAAAAGTCATTCAAATTTCAAGGGTAGTTTCGTACAATAAATTTTTATATAATTTTATTAATTATATCGCAACAACATATCAACATATTTAGTAATGGTGGGAGTAGTATACATCCTATCTAAATTCAATTTTAAGTTTACTCATAAAATATCATTTTAAAATTCCAATCTTATATTCAAAATCAATTCAAATCTTGTCTTGATTTTCAATATTTTCACTATAATTTTACGAATTCAATTTAAACCACGTTTTCAAGGTATCGTCGGTAGGGCTGAAAATCAAATCAAACTACTCGATACTCGGCTCGAACTCGTTCGATAAAAGCTCGTTTGAGCTCGGTTCGTCAAATAAATCAA
Organism: Penstemon eatonii; assembly: GCA_038501285.1. Lineage (NCBI taxonomy): Eukaryota > Viridiplantae > Streptophyta > Magnoliopsida > Lamiales > Plantaginaceae > Penstemon > Penstemon eatonii. The sequence goes on along the minus strand of CM076708.1, from coordinate 1,799,161 downwards.
ACAAGCTTGAACAAGATTTCTCATTCGATTCGGCTCGAGCTCGATTCGGCTCGAGCTCGACTCGATAAGCTAAAAATTAAAAAAACACATGTAAAATACCAGCTACACGATACTCAGCTCGAGCTCGTTGGATAAAAGCTCGTTTGAGCTCGGTTAGTTAAGAAATCAAACCAAACTCAAACAAAAAGTTTCAAGCTCGATAAAATTCAAACCAAGCTTGAACAACATGTTGTTCGATACTACTCGACTCGTTTACACCCCTAATCGTCGGAGACATTCGAACTAACTTTCAACACCAAAACAATGAAATCGAGTCATTTGAAGACCAAAATAGAACGAAATCGAATCATAATCCATCAAATAAAGTTTGAAATATAAAAATGTACCTTAGAGTTTAGATCTGAAAATATTAGGCCCATTCCCATTGGTTTTCTTTGGAAATAAATAGACCATTAATTATTATTTCTACAAATTACAATAGACCATTAATTAATATTCCGTATAAATTTCAGAAATCCTCCTATATTAATTAGTTTCAATTTTCCAAAAAAGGAAAATACAAATAGCATAATCCATAATCCATAATCCATAATCCATAATCCATAAACAAACTACTGATTAACGGTCAGAAATCCACATATATTGATTAGATTCGATTCAGAAAAAGGAAAATTAATACTAGTATGTTTTAATCATCCTCCTCCTCCTCACCATTAGCGGCAGGAGTGCCAAACTGATCGCAAGTTGCACCGGAGCAGCTTCCCGATTAATAGTCCGAGCCAGATTAAAAGCACCGATGTCATCAGCAATCTCAGCCGTAAGATTTATCTTCTTCTTCTCCCCCACTTTCAGATCTTCGGGAATGGGAATTTGAAAATATCCAACATTTCCGAGCATCCGTATAAAATCCACATTGCTCTTAACTGCAACATAACTTCCAGTTACTGTGAAAAAGGTGATGTATCCAAATACCTGCATTCCTTCCACTAAGTATTTACCTGCAAGGGATGCGGATGCCCCAAAACCCATTGGATTTGAGCTAGCTAGGGTTTTGATTTTTTTGATTTTGAGATGAAAAGTGAAATTGAAATGCTACTGACTATTGTATGTATATGTATGTATATATACTAGCTACATTTCTTGAGTGGAGGAGGGGAAACGATTAATTGGATTTATTTAATGGGCCTACGAATTGCAATTACTCCACAATTTGGGCTTTAACAGGAAGCAGTTGAATTGAATGGATTATTTAATTGGAGATGTTCGTGGATCGGACTTCAATTTATTGAAGACTTCAAAGATTTGATCCCATTAAAAAGTCCCGTCCAAATATGTGAGTTGTTTTCGATAATAAATTGATATATACAACTTCAATACCTTGAGAGAATCGTACTTTTTTTATAATGGATCGACATTTGTACAATTTGTCTTTTCTAAATTTTTTGTGGCATATGTATTATTTTCAGTTAATTTTCCGAGGATAGAAATAGTCGTTAAGTCATCAAAATGTTATGTTTATCGTATATCATACTTAAAAATTGTTTTTGCATGATTCCTTGTATATTATAAGATATAATATGATTTAATTTTGATTATTATCCTGAAACTTTGTTAATTTTCTAAACTAAAACATGTACCATTAAATTCATGCGGTATAAAGAACATGAAATTTGGTCTTGTAACGAAAGATTAATTGGCTGTTTTCGTCCAAAAATTGACGGAGAAAAGAAATGAGTCGAGGGGGGTAAAATCATGGTATTAAGTAAATGTATTTTTTCAGATAACACGGTATCAAATGTATAAAGGAAGTGAAAATTTGGTATGAAAAATACAATTCTCTCATACTTAACTAACTAAGGGCATAACAATAAACTAATAAAGCCCTCTGGGCATATCTCCAGCTGGCTGATCAACAATTCATATCTCCAACTAGCCTCATTTGGAACTTGGATCAAAGCATTTTCATTAGTGTGTCTAAGGGTCGTTTGTGGTGAAGACCTCTTTGTGCGCAGAGTGTATATCAGTATGGTGGGATCCCAATGCTTGGTGGAGGCACATCCCGCAATTTACATCCTTCAGGGTTCTAGGGCAAATGTTTTAGTGTAAACTTGGACACCTGAGTTTTTTATATATATAAATAACTAATAAAACAAGAGTTGTCTAAAAATTGGTGAGAGAAGAAGGGGGGGGTCATTGTAATGCAACTGATCATCGTTATTGGATGTGGATGCAGTACGGATCTCACAATTCCAGTTGCTCATTCTTTTGACTAAGTGCACAATTACGTATTCATCTTTGAATGAAACAAATTCAAACCCAGAAGGATTTATATCTTTTTCTGGTAAGGGATTAGAAGGAGGTCGGGCGAGCAAAAGATTCATTGAGTGCTAGGAATACACAAGAAAAAATCTTTCTTCATTGACAATGCACGTCAACTTAGATTCGGAAGGAAAATAAAGCATTTTTAGATGTGATGAAATTGAAATTATAGGAGACTCCATTGTTTATTTTTCGTGGAGATTGAACATGCCTAGAGCATATCGTCTATCTCGATATGAAAAATACGTAACTGCTATTGAGGTATAATTTCTTGAATGAATTAGGGAGATTAGAGATTTTTAATGCCTCGAAATGGACATATACCGTAAAAGACTCTTAACAAGCAATCTTGATAATATAACTCTCACTATATCGTCCGGCAAAAATCTCACTCCTTCTTCATGCCAACTTTAAACCAATTGATCTATGTTTTTCTATTTGCATCTCTAATTTTGACTAATTATGTTTAACAATGTAAAACTACTTTTTTCTTTTTCGATAAGAACAATGTAAAATTGCTGTGTTATGTTTTCTGTGCTATATGTGGGGGTTTATATATGTGTAGTCATATGTAAAACAAAACCCGATGCGTTTGGGAAAGGTTTATGTAAGTATTTTTTTTGGTTTCCCACGGGTTTAATCCCTTTCGAGGCGCGTCGGGCACATAAAGTGGGAACCTCTCCCAACAGGGATTCGAACCTGAGTCCACTACTTTGTAGTGACTAGTCCCTTCTACTAGACCAATTACCTGTTGGTATGTAAGTAGTTTTCTTAGAAGCTAATTATCACAAGAAAAAAGGGTTTTCTTAAAAGCTTTCCTTTAGTAGTAGTATTCTTAAATTCTAATAATGACAGAATTATCCTTGGTTTGAATTCTTTTGTAAATTTTCTGTCAATATAATGAATCATAATTGAATTACTTGTTTTTCAGTTGGCTCCGAAGGTCATTTTCGCCTTAAAAAAAGAGGGTGCAAAGTGCTGAATTTTTTATATTTCAATGATGCAAAGTGCTAAATATGAGTCTTGAGGGTACAAAGTGGAAAAAAAACCCTTGTCGAAACTACTGCATATTTTGAAATACGGAAATTTGTTTGATATCTACTATTTGTGGTTTTTTCTAAAAAAATGTTTCTGCCCAAAAAAACAATTTTACGTAATTGCAACGGCAGCAAGATACATTTATTACTCTCACAAGCTACGTTGCACGGATACGGACTCGGCGACTCGGACTCGACACGATTCGGATTCGGCGATTCGTTTTCGAAAAAAAATTAAGATACGACTCGGCATGGATACGTATATTTTAATAAAATAAATTTATATAGTTTCTTGCAGGTTTAGCATAACACAAGGGAGTACTTTGCATTTATCCCTATGAATTCCTCCGTCCATCAAAATCATAATAAATCAATGACTAGCAAGCACATTTATAATCATCGTAATTAAAATGAATCCTAAGAGTTGGTCAAAATCACATCCAAATTACATTAATTAATTTGAAAGAAAAAAAAAGAAGCAACAAAAAATTACAAGTTTGAAGTGATGTTTATACTTTATAGAAGAGTAGAGTAGTGCTGCTGATGATATTTGTTCAGTACAACCCCATTAATATAATCCATAAAAACATTAGCCATAACCTCACAGAAAACTAACAAAAAACCTCATGAAGAATTAACAAATCCCACAAAAACCTCACACAAAACTAACAAAAACACATTTCAAAGCAGCCCTTAACCCCACCCCCCACCCCCACCCCCACCCCCAAAACCCCATCAAAGCAACATACATAACAGATACACATGTTCTTAAAAAGAAATCAAAGGAAAAGTCATGAACAGGGTTTAAGAGAAGAGAGATTTATCATACCTTTTGGGCCTCAAACGCATCGAAACAGTTGGGAAACAAGAGAGCTTTCTCTGCTGGAGTGCACAGCAGAGTTTTTGTCGCAAAAAATTAGCAGAAGATATTGATGAAGAAGAAGAAGAAAAGCAACTGGATCTGGGCCGAGTCTTGACCGAGTCGACTCTTCAGTTTGACCGAGTCGACTCTTCAGTTTGACCGAGTCGACTCGCGTATCCGAATTTTTTTTATTTTTTTTTTCTTGGACTCGCCACATGGCGAGTCCGACGCGAGTCCCAGCCGAGTCGAAGGCGAGTCCGAGTCCTTCACGAGTCGACTCGGCATTCTTCATATTTTCCGCCGAGTCAGTGCTTCATAGCTCACAAGTAAAATATTGATTTGGTATTTAATAAATGTACACGTGATTGGATATTTTAATAACTTGGGTGATTTTTACAAACAAATGACTGATTGATCGACTAATGCTCTCGATAAACACTTATAGATTCGTTGTTCAAAATATACATTTTTTCAAAGATAGATTGTGCATTTGGTCTCCCTACAAAATTATACTTTAGTTTTGATCCTCATATTTAAAGAGTGAATCACACTTTTGGTCCCTCTTATGATTTGACTTTATCATTTTCATCCCTTTTAAACGACTGATTGATCGACTAATGCTCTCGATACACACTTTAGATTCGTTGTTCAAAATATACATTTTTTCAAAGATAGTTTGTGCATTTGGTCTCCCTACAAAATTATACTTTAGTTTTGATCCTCATATTTAAAAGAGTGAATCGCACTTTTGGTCCCTCTTATGATTTGACTTTATCACTTTCATCCCTTTTAAATTTTTCGTAGCAGGTGCGTCCCTCTTATCAATATAGTGTATCACATTAGTCCCTCTTATTATTGTAATGTAACACATTCGTCCCTCTTAACTTTTTCGTAGCAGATTCGTCTCTCTTATCATTAGTACAACACATTGGTCCCTCTTAAATCCAAATTACATCCATTTTAAGAGGTAAAATTTAGGATAAATATCACTTTTGATCCCTCTTATCATTAACTTTTTACAGAGTTGTCCCTTTTATGTTTTTATTTCCACTTTAGTCCCTACTATGAATTATTTATTTCACTTTAGTCCCTACTATGAATTATGTGTTTCACTTTAGACCTTATCAGGTGGTTCTGATAACAGGTGACAAGCATATGAATATTTTTAGGGCATTTTCGTCCGTTCGCTATTTAGACCATTTGAGACATTGTTAAATTGGTGAGCAATTTTGGTGTTTGAAGAATATTTTGGGAGAAAACATTAGTTTGAAATGAAATAGACGATTAAGTTGGACTGGAATGAAAGCCTAGTTTGAAAAAGATTAAATCTTTAGTTTTCTTTCAAATGATTAGAAAGACAAAAATATCCATGTTAGTTTACTTGAAATGACGAAATTGCCCTTATGAGCATATCACATGTTGGAACCGCCTTGGAACACCTGAAAAGGACTAAAGTGAAACAAATAATACATAGTAGGAACTAAATTGGGAAAAAAAACGTAAGAGGGATAACATGAAAATCAATAATACTTGGCTTCTTGTGCAAATTAACAAATTGGAAGCTGAAATCAAAAAATGAAATAATTAGCAAAATGGATGGATAAATCACCATATATGATAGAGAAATTTCGAAAAAGAATAGGTAAATTCTTGAGCTGAAAAAAAGCAAAAACTTCTATGGTGGCCTCTTTGGAAGATCGTGTAGAGGTGAACTGTTTGGTATTGCTGGGGACTGGTATACTTGATGAAGGAGGGTACGTGGTTTTATGGTGGAGTTAGTGTTTGTTAAAAATGAGCCTAGTTTATTTTAGTTTAAGTATGCTTTGTAATATTTTAAGTACTTTTGTAATACTATTTTTAATGTTTAAAATGTATTTGCACAATGCTTTTTACGTTTATTTGCAATGTTTGAAATGAAATTTGCAATGTTTTTTAGGTGTAATTTTTTTTTGGCCATGTTTGAAGGGCATTTTTGCACTGTTTTAGGGATATGTTTGCAATGTTTTAAGTATATAGAACCAAACTAACATGATCTAAACACAAATCTAAAGTTAACATAATTACAATACAATTCCAATTCAAAAGATTCCAGGACAACCCTACTCTTTAAGTCACAAAACATCCAATTACGACCCATAATGTTCATATCCATCAAAAAACATGTGAACATCACAAAAATACAACTCCCATCCCAAATATACAACAAACATATCAAATGTAACATGTTAACTTCACAAAACATAACAATTGAAGAAAACATAAATGTGTTGAATCTCAAATAGGATTAAGAGATCAATCTCAAACATGACAAACTTTAAGCTACATACGATGTTGCATTTCACAGTGCTCTCCCATCCCAAATACACAACAAACATATCAAATGTACTATGTTAACTTCACAAAACATAACTATTCAGGAAAACATAAATGAGTTGAATCTCAAATAGGATTAAGAGATCAATCTCAAACATGTCAAACTTTTAGCTACATACGATGTTGCATTGCACAGTGCTCTTTAACTTTATCTTCATAATTTGCTCTATCTTCTAAGAAGAGGGCAACAACATGTCACGCCCCGGCACTTTGCCCGACCACGGAGGTCGAGCGGACAAGGCGCATGACCGAGGCAAGGGCCGAGAGGGACATTACGGGACTGCCGACAAGGTGGGAGGCCTTGCCGGGAGCGCATCATGGCACCCGGGGCGCGGCCTGGGTGAGGCAGGGACACATGCGGCCGACGGGAAGACACTAGGGCGAGACATTACCCGTCGGGTGGCACGAGGGCATCCCAGGGGCTGTCCTGGGCGATTTGGAGCACCAAACAGGCCCCATGAGGTTCCGGAAGATTCTAGAGAGCTCCACGCAAGTCCGGGACGTTCGGGAGGGTTCCGGAAGGTTCCGCATAGTTCCGGAAGGGGCCGAGAAGAAGCCGGGAGGTGCCGGATGGATCCGGAAGAGTCCGGAACATGCCGGGAGGTGCCGGATGGATCCGGAAGAATCCGGAACATGCCGGGAGGTGCCGGATGGATCCGGAAGAGTCCAGAACATGCCGGGAGGTGCCGGATGGATCCGAAAGAGTTCGGACCATGCCGGAAGGACCTAGAGCCTTGTGGAAGGCTCAAGAGACTTGTAGCAACATCTTGTACATAGTAGAGAACTCTAGAACATTGTACATAGTTCTAGTTTTGTAGGAATTTTGTGGAAGGGTCTAGAGAACCAATCCTAGCCCTTAGATCGGATTAATCATAGCCGTCCATTCAAGGAGGCTAGTAGTATAAATAGGTAGGAGCCCTCATTTGTAAATCATCAAGCAATCAAGCATTCTCCAAGTGAATAATGAACATTCCTTTAAGTTCTCTTGTGCACTTTTCTTTCCCACTTACTTAGCAACCTTCTTAGGTGCGAGGCGAGGTTGACTTAGCCAATTTCCGACAGAGGGGCGGAGCAATCGCAAGAGGCGTTAGTGGCTAAGTGCCGCACGGTAAACTTACGAGAAGTTTAAGTCCGTGACAAGCAGCTTTATTGTATGGATCATACGCGTTAGGTTCCCGTAATAGTTGCGGGAGGAAGAAATCAAAAATCATCATAACATTATACTCTTTCTTCCATGCATCGAATAACACATCTAAGTAGATATCCCCTACTTCATCAATGTTCACATGATATATGTAATCTACGAATTTTACGGTCGGCGCGAACTCGGGGTAAGAATCATGAAACTCCACTTCGACTCTCCAGGTCCCACCCTCGTAAGGACCTGCCAAATGAAAATGTTATATTCAATATCCAAACCTACAATTAATCAACTTCAACATATAAAAATAGGCAGCATATTGTGAACTTACTCTCGGTTGGACCGTGAAACGTAACGTGGATCTTCTCGAAACCGTTTTCGTCTAATAAGTCAACCTTATACTTTTTCATCCTAAATTTAAAATACAAGGGAACATGTCAAATATTTACATAAACAAATTGGCTTAATCCCACTTTGCACCCTACAAATATGAGCATTTTTCACTTTGCACCCTACAAAGAAATTTTTCGCACTTTGCACCCTACAAACCACTATTTCATTTCAAATTGCACCCTCAACCATTTTCAGTCCATTTTAGTTGCCAAAATAAGGGTAAATTCATCCATTCACATAATTAACCACCCCAATTTCCCCAAAAAAATAATATATGGACAAAATTGACATATCTACATAATAACTTTAAAAAAAAAACTGAAAAATAAAAAACAAGTTTTCAAGGACATAGGGTTTACTCAATTTCTCATCATTCTTCTTCAAGTCGAGTCCAGTGCCGTCTTTTTCTTTTTCACTTTATATATAATTATTGAAACTAATCTAGAGTAATTATGAGGATGCACATGTAGTTATCCTACTTATCCCTAATTACTAATTATACAAACAATTATAATAGAGTTGTTAATAAAAATGAGAATCAAAACGTAATTAAGTGAGAATATGGTAAACACAATTCATTCTCTTTTTTTAGCACCCAATCAATTTTTCTTCAAACATAAAAAAGGAAAAAGACAGCACTGGAATGGATTTGAAGAAGAAAGAGGATAAATTGAGAATATGGTAACCGTAAAACTTGTTTTCTATTTTTCAGTCTTTTTTTTATGGTGATATGTCAACTTTGCCCACATATCGTTTTGGAAGGAAATTGAGGTGGTTAACAATGTGAATGGACGGAATTCCCCTTACTCAGACGACTTAAATATGCTGAAAATGGTTGAGGGTGCAATCCGAAATGAAATTGTGGTTTATAGGGTGCATATTGGGATAATTTTTTTTATAGGATGCAAAGTGAAAAATGCTCCTATTTGTAGGGTGCAAATTGATCATGTAAACAGTTTATCAAATTAATCTCCAAGTTAAATTACTTGAAAAAGAAAAAGGATAAAAGAATTAAAGAAGTTAAATATTGTAAGCAAGATTACTCACAAATGGGTGACATCAGTGTCTCTTCTCTTGTTGTGCATGCCGGAAGCCATTGTAGTCAATTGTAGTCTTCTAATTAATCTGTTCCCAAAAGGCAAATAATTTCAACAAACTATGTAAATTGACAAAGAAAATGCTGAAGTGAGTGAAAGTTCAAATTAACTATTAAAATGTTAATAAAAATAGACAGAATATTAATGTTAATTTTGTCAAATTAAAATTAAGTGAATGCAAAAATACCCCCAATCTTTGGCTAATTGTTATAAGCAAAAATCCACCTAGTACTTTTTATTGGAAGAAAAATATCACCCTAGCCGTAGTACGTATTTTCCCGGACAATAACAATTATACCCCTAGCATAAAATGTAAAATTACCTCTATTCAACTAAAACATGGACAAAAACCTCCTGTTAACTTTAAAATTAACAATAATTTATATATTTGCTTAAAATTTGATAATAACCCCTCTATTGACTTATAAAATGGTATTTCAAATGGGGTGCACAGAGCTAATAAACATTGACATAGCCAATAAAAGAATTACGGAGTTTTCTTGTCAATTAGAAAAAACATAGGGAGAGTTTTTGCATTTAGCTTAGTTAAATTCTAACTAATGCAATAACAATCTGATTAGGAACAAAAAAATAAAATAAAAAAATCTGATAAAGAATAACACTCTAGAACATTAAAGAAAATGGTTAATGCCAATTTATCTCCCTATAAAATGCATAATGTTAATTTTATCCCATTGTGATTTGACAAAGACCAATTTATCCCTACCAATTAAAGAAGCAAATTACCCCTTTCAACTAAAGAATGTCACTCACTTGCCGAAATTGAGAGTGGATTTAAAAAATATTTTTGTAACATAGGGGGTAATTAGTTGTATATTTTGTATCATACTTTCCGAAAAAATAATTTAATATCATAATTTCACCTTCCCTTCGACACATTTCCTTTCTCATTCAATTTTTGTTTTAGAACAAAAACTGTCGTTAAGTCATCAAAATGGCATATATGCTTATATGCCCTATATCATACATGAAAATTATTGGGGCATGATTCCTTATAAATTATGAGATATTCCCGCCGGTTCATATTAATTGGCACATTTGCCAACTTTTTTTTTCAAATTAATTGGCTTCTTTGGGTTTTCAAAGCATGTTTTTCCAATTTTACCCCTTTCTCACATTTAAGTTGGAAAATTCAATGGTCACTACTCACTAATAAAAATATAAAAAGAAATCATCATTATAAAGGGTATTTAAGACATTTTACCATAAAAATTATGTAATGATAAGGTTTACAATATGAATTAATTTTGATTAATACTCGGAAACATTATTAATAGTTTGCCGATTGTTTGTTGTGTTTCATGAATTGAAACATATATATACAGTTAGAAATCTCATTATGAGCTTTTCAGCCGTATAAAGACCATGAAATTTGGTCTTGTAACGAAAGAACTATGGCGGTTTTTGTCCAAAAATTGAGGGAGAAAAAAATATGTTGAGGGGGTGAAATCGTGGTATTAAATGTATTTTTTCAAATAATATTGTATCAAATGTATAAATTAGGTGAAAATTTGATATTAAAATTGCAATTCCCTCTTAGTTAACCGACTAACTAAGAGCAAAACAGGAAACTAATAAAACAAGAGTTATGGACATTTCCGTCCAAAAATTTATGAAGAAAAGAAATGTTTCGAGGGGGTGAAATCATGATATTAAATGTATTTTTTCAAAATATATTATACCAAATATATAAAATATGTGAAAATTTGGTATTAAAAAAAATTACAATTCCCTCATAGTTAACCGACTAAGGGCAAACCAATAAACTAATAAAACAAGAGTTATGTCGTTTTCCGTCCAAAAATTGATGGAGAAAAGAATTATGCCGAGTGGGTGAAAGTGAAATATGCTATTGAATGTATTTTTTCAGAAAATATTGTACCAAATATATAAAGTATGTGAAAGTTTGGTACTAAAATTGCAATTCCCTCATAGTTAACGACTAACTAAGGGCAAACAGTAAACTAATAAAAAAAAGTAAAAGCGCTAATAGAAAAAGAATGCGCTTAATACAAAGATACAAAAAAAATATGAATCCTAATTTGTAATAGTTAATTCCCAAATTTTAGGGCACGCCTTCATCATCTCCATCCTCCATTGAAATGTTAAAGCTTCAGGTAAGCTCATCATTCTTCTCCTTTAATAGCTTACTTACTTCGTTCCAAAAATAGCTCTAGGCGAACTTATTGTTGTCAGTTTATCTCCTTTTTTTTTTTTTTTTTTTTTTATGAATAGCCTCTCTCTATATTTAATTGAATTTGGGGAAATTCGGAAAGAAAGAAAACGAAATTGATTGATGTCCCAGGATCTATGATAGTACTTGTAATTATCTTTGTTGGGATGATTATGATTGAATTTTGGAGAATCGACACTCTTTTTGTTTATGGAATACTTCTAAACGACGATGTGGTTAGCAAAAAACCATAACAATGGGTTTTGATTTACATTTCATAAAAAAGAATTACATCGAATTGTTGCTCTAAAGCTACAATTTGTGAGTAAAAGAAAGGAAATTTAAAGAACCTCCGCTGCTTAATTAATGCTAATTATATACAAAACAAGACATGGTGGGTTTGTACAGTTTTGCATTTTTTATTCAAATCTTAGTTTCTTACTCAATGACTATGTAGATTCCTTGTATGTATTTAAAGTGTGAAAAGGTTCGTGTGAATCCCCTAAGAAGGAAATTGTTTTCCACTCTCAACTCCAATCTGTCTCTTAAGATGTCATATGGTTCATTGTAATACTGGCGGAGGTACTCTCGCCTATAGATAAATACCTTTGCATTAAACCCCTCCCCCAACCGAGAAAGCCTTGTAAATTAAGGTTGCACTTTTGGTTCCATACCTGGTTCTTCACATCAGATAGTGTCCACAAGCTTAGGGTTTCGAGGCTAGAGTATTGCCTCACGTAATAGAGCTCTCCCTTAATTTCCAAAAGTGATCTAGAGCCTTCGCCATCTTCAAGATCATGTGGCAACTCAACCTTCGTAAAAGCTTCATTCCCTATGTGAAAAGAGAGCAGATATCTTTTTGACTCTGCATCGAACATCATCAAATAAAAAGCCTCGCAAACAAAAATCATGAATAATTGAGGGTAGCTCCTGAGATGGTTAATAGTTGTGGCATCGATGGATCTCCAAGAATTGGAATGCAACTGATCGTCGTCGTAGGATGTGGATGCAGTAAGGATCTCACAATTCCAGTTGCTCATTCTTTTGACTAAGTGCACGATTACGTATTCATCTTTGGATGAAACATACCCAAAACCAGAAGGATATATATCTTTTTCTGGTAACGGATTAGTAGGAGGGTCGGGTGAGCAGAAGATTCGTCGAGTAGTAGGATTACACAAGTAAAATCTTTCTTCATTAACAAAGCACATCAACTTAGATTCGGAAGGAAAATGAAGCATTTTTAGACGTGATGATGGTGGAATTATAGGGAGACTCCATTGTTGGGCCAGTTCTCCGTGAAGATTGAACATGCCTAGAGCATATTTTCTGTCTCGATATGAAAAATACATAACTAGCATTGATGGAGGATTATTGGTGTTTTGACGGTGTAATTTTTTGAATGAATTATGGAATATTAGAGATTTCCATTGCCTCGAAATGGACATGTACCTTAAAAGACACTTAACTGGCAATCTTGATAATATCTCTCTCACTATATCATCCGGCAAAAATCTCGCTCCTCCATGCTCAACTTTAATCCTATTTGATATTTGTTTCTCTATTTGCATCTCTAATTTTGACTAATGATGTTTAACAATGTAAAACTACTTTTTTTCTTTTTCAATAAGAACAATGTAATATTGTTGTGTTATGTTTTTTGCGCTATATATGTGTAGAGTCATAGGTAAAACAAAACCTAATGCGTTTGGGAAAGGTTTATGTAAGGGCATCTCCTATGTAAAGAGGGGAAGATGGATTTGGGGGTTATTGGATCTACGGGGGAGAAAAAAAAATGAGAAATAATGTATGAAGGGGAGAAAAAGCTATTCTCCCCTTCCAATCCCTTCTCACCGCTTCAAGGGGTGAGGCAATCCAACCGCTTGAAGCGGTGAGGAATGCACTCGCCAGCCCATTCCAACTTTTTTTTTTTTTAAATAAAAACTCTTTTAATTTTAAAAAAATTTCTTTAAAATACCTTATTAAATAAAATGTAATTCTTATTTAATCTTAATTTTATTTAATTTGTGTACTATTTTTAAAAAGTTAATTTTAGTATAAAAATGTAACTTTTATTTAATAAAATCAAATTTAATGTAATTATTATGTTGGAAAATTTAATGTCAATCAAGTATTTAATTGTTGTATTATTGTGAACCAATTTTAAAATTTCTTTAAAAGTTAATTATTAGAAACTCAAATTTAATTTAATTAATAAAATGAACCTTAAACAAACTTTTTTTTTTATAAATAAACCTTAAAAGAACTTAATGAACATTACATATGACTCGTTAAATAAAAAACGACATAACCCTAACAATTAGACATCTAAAATAAATACGATTACATAATCGCCATTTGAACCGTGTATTGCCCACACATGTTCAACTAAGTCCTTTCGAAGTTGACGGTTGACCTCTACTGAGCGTATTTGTTGATGACGTAACAAATATTTTTCTACGGATATCGGACCGGAGCGAGGCAAGCCAAATTATTGGTTGTCAACTATTTAATTATTGTATTGTTGTGTTTTTTTTAGAAAAATATTGGTTGTTATTGTTATTATTATTGTCAATCTTAAATTATATCTTATTGTTATTAATTATTTATTTATTTCACATACGAGTTAATTTTTATTATTATTATTATTATTATTATTATTATTATTATTATTATTATTATTATTAAGTGAGAGTGGGGGAAATTGAGAATTTTAATTAAATGGTTTTTAGATGATTTATGAAAATGAAAGGGGAAGCTGGACTTGGATTATGAGGGAAAGCTGGACTGAGTAAGGGAAAGCTGGACTTGGGCTGAGGGATACATAGGAGATGGCCTAAGTAGTTTTCTTAAAAGCTAGGTATCAAAACAAAATTAAAGAAGGTTTTCTTAAAAGCTTTCCTTATGTAAGTAATATTCTTAAAATCTAATAATGACATAATTATCCCTAAGTTTGAATTCTTTTTTAAATATTTTTTGCTCCGTTTTACATTCTCGTTGTAGGTCTATGGTCGACCATTTTGGCCTCTGGGTTGTAATATATTACAATCAATTGGGATTGATTCGATTTGTTTCCAGTTTTAGTTTGTTTTTTTTAATGGGGTTTGTAAACTCTATTATCTGGGATTTATATTCTTGTTTATGTTAAAAACGGAGAAATTTGGCTCTACTTTGATTCTTATAGAAACAACGGATGTTTAATTTCGTTCATTATTTTTCCAGAAATGGGTACTGTTATTTTTCAGTGTAATGTATTTTTTGATCCGTGGTATTCGTTTTTATCTTGGCGTACATAAATTTTTTAGTCACAATTTACTCCGTATGAAATTTTTAAAGAAACAATTTCAAGTTTTTGTATATTTTTGCTTCCACTAAATTTATTGATCTAAGCTAAATGACATAAATGATTTAGTTTAGTAAGTTATTTTTAGATAATCTAGGTGGCGACCACCTTCATCAGACAATGTGATATATATAAAGAGCAAAAGACAAAAATACCCCCTATGATTTGTCTAACTCCCAAAAAACCCTTTGTGTTTATTTAACTCCCAACCCCCCTATGATCAGACATCTAGATCAAGGCAGGCTCTGAGTTTTCAGTGGCCCTAAGCTAACTCTAAATTTGTGGCCCTTCATATAAAAAAATCTTGCTATGTAAAATACATTGATAATATATTAAATAAGAATTAATTGCGTTCGTGAATACAATATAAACAAGTAAACTCTTAATAAAATATTTTTACTTAAATATTTCTCTCCCAGCATTTTTTGAAGCAAAATCACTAATTACGCTTGCATAATCAATCTTCTTTACCATATTATTTCAATCGACAACATGGCTAACCCATTCAACCTCCCTTGTGACATGGTTGATCGGAGGTAAGACTTAATCAATTTTAACTTCGACATATGTTTTCTAGGACAATTTCAAAAGCACAATTCACATACACATTCTAAAAGTAGCACTTAAGCAAGCCCAACAACATTTAAAGAAAAAAGATCAAGTCCTTACCCGAAGACTATAAAGAGTGAAGATTAAGCTTCAAGATGCCTTATGCCCGTCTTGTGTTTCAATATTTTTGCAATTAGGATTTGCAATATGCTTGTTTAGATTTATCCCCAATTTTTGCAATTTGTTTGCTTAGATTTATTTCTACAATCCACTAATTTTTCTTCTTATAAAAGTAGAAGGACTTTTTTTGCAATTACTTGTTGGTCAATTTTTCATATATATTTGTACGCGGCAGCTGACAGCAATGTCTTATGTTTTCCTAACCTAGTCAATTTAAAATAAAATAGGCCTACTTAACTTTTACTCCTACAAGTAACCTAATCAAGTATAATTACAATTTAGGCCCATATAGCACCTCTTCTTCTTCCTCAATTTTGCCGACCTGCAACTTCCTATTCCTCCATTAATATTCTACGAGCTTTCTTCATAATTCATTAAGTATAATTCTTTTTCCACAACATTAATTCGAAATCCAGCCTCTTATACAACATTATTAGCCTCTTTCTTCATAATTTTTTTAAATATATATATATATATATATATATAGTAAAAAAATCGGAGGCCCTCCCGGATCGGTGGCCCTAAGCGGCCGCATACGCGGCTTACGCTCAGGGCCGGCCCAGATCTAGATTGCACGGATATGGATACGGTGATACATATCATATGCGTATTCCACGTGCGTAGGACGTGTATCCGTATCCCCGGAGTATTAGATACTGTACGGGATCATTTTTCAAAGTATCCGTGCAACCTAGATGGACATTGTACTATCTAATCGGTTCTTAAAATATAATTCTCTTTTCACAATTAATAATGAATTATATAAAGTAACACTTTATGACCAAAATTTGTAAATACATGCCGGTGGGTTTCCGATTTTTCAGGTTCCCCATATTTTATTTTTTATTATGTTGGATTTGAGATCTTTTTCAAATAAAATAATGAAAATTTTCATGATTCCCAAATAATGAAAATTATTGTGATATTCACTAAGATGTTAATATTGACACATTTAACATTTTACTTCAATTAACGTAGCAGTTTTCTTTTGAAAAAAATACAAGGCTAACCCAAGTTAAATTTGAATGTGTATTTCTAAATTTTATTAAAAAAGAAAATCGTGGTTAATTAATCCAAAATATATAGCGGGAGTAGCTATTTAAGCTATAGTATTTAAACGTGGTTTGAATTTTGCAAATACATTTATTATTTTCTTGGTGAATTTTTTTGGACAACTTATATTAGTTAAATAATCTTATAATTGTTGAAACTTTACGAAGAAATACAAAGTTTTGCATAATATTTGGTGGGTAAATATGCAATCATAAGGTTTTAAATTTCATGAAAATGTCCGATTCCTAATCTTATGGGATAATTAATTTAAACCAAACTACATTTATTTTTCATCACCGTATATACATTTTGCAAAATAATTTTCAAACCAAGAAACTAACAACATTAACATCTATTATAGAACAAACACCAAAAACAAAAACAAAAAAATCAAAGAATAAATGGAAAAAAAGTGACAATCAAAAACTTTTTATAAATATCATATCATTTAACAGTCGATGCAACAGTTTGAGCCCAAACTTTGAGATGATCTTTCAAATTAATTTCATTATTTGCAGATCGAATTTTCCATTTCATCATATTATTATATACCCTTTTCTGATTCAAATCTCCCCATGCTTCAGAAAGATAAGGCCTTGATGAAAAAACTTCAACTTTTTTCTCATTTGTACCCCAATTTTGAAGACCTGGAATTATTGAAACCAAACTTGAATTCTTGTCCTCTTCACTAAACACAAATCCCAAATCAATAAACCCTTTTACTTCATCAATTTCAAGAGCTGATAAACTTCTTTTAAACATCTTCCCTGCTTTTCTCTGCTCTCTGTTTTTCTTTCTCTCTCTGTAATATTTCTCATTCTTTTCTTGTACAATTTCCTCGAACTCAACTTCTTTTCCGGATAGAATCTTCTGCAGTTTTCGTGATGAAATTTCTCTTTTTGGGTTCAGCCCAATATCGCTTAATGATCGAGTTTGAAGAGTAATTGAGGACCCAGAAAAATCTGATTCTTGAATTTCATCTTGAGCTGGTAAATTATGTTTATGGGTAGAAATTCTTGGTTCGAACCAATAAGAATCGAAGAGTTTCAATACTTCTTCAGCTTCCATTTTTTTTTCTTTTTTTTTTTTTAAGTATTTTGTGTTTGGAGAAAACCAAAAAAAAAAAAAAATTTGAGGCAGATATAAGTTTTGTAAGATAATGAATATATATTGTGGATTAGAATATGATATTGATAAGATTCGCATAATATTCAAATCTCGAAAATGTATATATTATGTAAAATATATGATGCCTGCACCAATTTTTAATACAATTATTGTACAAGTAGTTGGGAACTAATCAAGTCATTGGGATAAACTAGAAATTCTTTATTATAAAATTAATTATTGGACTTTTTCTAAGACTTAGTGGTGTGATTCTTTATTCATGAGCCAGCGAACAAAATTCAGGTAGGGTCATGGAGTAGTATTTAGAGGATTATTTGCAAAATAATCATCTTGTTTGAATAAAAATGTAGTTAATAAGACACGCTGAAGTTCAATATAATTATCTATCTATTTATTTTCTCATTTCATTAATTTAACGAAGATGTTTAAAGAAAAAAATTGAAGATCACCTTTTCTTAGTTATAAAACAATGAAATGTATATTTTAACTTCCATATTAAAAGATATAATCATATTCAAATCGAGTAACATTCACTGTTAACAAGTGGAATATCGAGACCTTTAACAATAGCTAAACCGAGTTGGAGTTGGAGCGGGAGTTTGATTAGATTTGTGATGTGGGACCAATCATTTTGTGGGTCCTATTTGGACCTAGCTGGTTAAGGTGGATCAGAAGTGGTCATGCTCATTGGAGTAGAGGATGAAATCTTGTTCGATGACCTAGGTGACTTGTCGGAGTTGGCCGTTTTCCCGGTGGTGTTGTGTGGTGACACCGCGCCACATACAGAGGCACGAAATGAAGAGGTCCAATAAATCTAGATGAAGTAACATAACGAGAATATAAAGATTTAATCAATATTTGCACATCTTCCAAAGCAATACAAATACATTTTACATAAGATATTTACAATTATTTTTATGGCAAATCTAGAATGGGACTTATAAGAGTATAAAAACGAAATAGGAAGATGTGGTAGAAAGAGTGAATGAGATTACTAAATTTGAACATAATAACCTACAAGAATAAGATTTTAAAATACACTTGAGAAAGGATTTTAAAGTGAAAAACTTCTCTTCAATTGAGGGAAAGGAGGGGGGCGGGGGCCGGTACCAAAAGGATGCATGAAACTTCATTTTTCAGGGACACCAATCCTACAACTAGGTAGCAATTAATGTTAAAACCGAACACTAGATAAATTAATATGCATACACTTCATTTAACGAAACTAAGCATACACTTCCCACAATTCAATTTTGTAGTCCATCTATGGGCTGTATATTATCTAATAGCGCTTTTGGCAATATAACCTCTTGATATGTATAATGGACAAGTTATTTCATTGTGATATAAAATTATGCAATTTACCCCCCTTTTGATATGAAAAAATGCACAATTTATCCAATTTTTAGTGGAGTTGTTGCAGGAAAATTCTTACTTAGACTTGGTCTAGGAGATATTTCCTAGACCTCTAGGTTGAAATTACACCACATCATTAATTATGATGATGTGGTGCTCTCACAATGATGATGTGGTATATTCTTGCATAGACCTGGTCTATGAGATTTCTATAGACCTTGTGGTAGTAAATACACCACATCATACATTTTGAGAGCATGACATCATCAAAATGTATGATGTGATGCATTTACAATCACAAAGTCTATGAAAAGCTCATAGACCAGGTCTATACAAGAATTTTCCAATATGATTGTGACTTAATTTTCATGTGAGACTTGACCAATTTAACATTATTTTGACAACATATTCACTTCATTTTACTCCATGTGATATGCATAAACAAATAATCTACCTCCCTGTGATATTACATAATGAGCATTTTACCCCCTTAGAAAAATGTAAAAATATTTGCTTCTTTTATAAAAATAAAAAAAAATTTTGCACTTTTATTTATCACAAGGAATTAAAATGCCTATTTAAAATAACAAATGAAGTTAATATCCTATTTTCTTTGCTATTTAATTACTCTTATCTTATCTTATATATCCAGCTGTACGGGATACAATTAGTTGATTTAATTTTATTAGTGTAGGGTAACTTGGTCTATGTATGAATACTATTTCTTGAACATGTGTAAAGTGTGGTTTGGTGGTACCAAATCTATTAATTTTTTTCACTCCTGAAGATGGAGTGTAGAGATTCTCAGAAAAAAAAAAAGAAAAAAAAACGACGTATAGAAACGTGTCTACCATGATCTACATATCATTAATAATAAATTTAATGTAATTATTTTGTCTATTATTTCATAATAATAATATAAAAAAATCCTACTTGGTCAATGTAATTTAAATGCACTAACTAATTCTCACGATCTCATCTCATCTTTACACCGATCGATCAGGCCAGGGATCTCACCATTATAAATATTGAAAAAGAAAAAAAAACAATTATAGGGATCTCCTTGAGGTTATTTGTAATTACTGTCCAATCATTTTCGACTATCATAATTACAGGGACCTTCCTTGATGTTTCGAAAAATTAAACCCATTAAGGTTCCGTTAGTTTTTGATGACATTATCGTCCATTTTTTTTTATTGAACTTCCTATTTTATCTTTGGGGTTACTGTATCTATTTTGGTGAACAATTATGCCCTTGTTATGTTTAATGCATATGAGAATTTTCTTTACAATATATATGTACAAGTATGGGTCAAATGTTATATAAATTTACTTGAAACTTATAATTAGTTTATTAGTGTATATATTTTCTTAAATAAAAATATAATAACACATCAATATTTTTTTCATAATGCTTTTACAATTAAACTACAAGGGAAAATAAATAAATTATGATTAATTATAAGAAAAATATTGTAGAACATAAATAAAAATGTAAATACATTTAACTTTCACATTTAACCCGTAGTTTTAATAATTTAAAAAAAATGATAATTTAAATACAAGAATAAATGAATTACCTTTAATCATGAGAAGAAAAAACACTTGAACATAAATTATTAGAGATTATAAAAATGCTCACATTTTAATAATTAATCCGTACTAAAATTTTAACTAAAAAATTATTTTTTGTACAAAAAGTAAAAATATTCATTCAAATACCTGATATAATAAAATAGTTATTACAAAATTATAAATCAATATATATATATATATATATATATATATATATATATATATATATATATATATATATATATATACATTATTTAAAAAGAAAAAAAACTCACACATCCCCCCTACCCCAACCCCGTCCCACCCGTTGTCCCCAGCCACACATTACCACACCCCATTCCCGCCCCACCCGTCGTCCCCAACCACGCACCACTCCTTGCAGGCCGTCATCGGCCTGGAATCTTAGATCCTAGGCTGGCAGCACAACTTGGAAGGAGCGGCGACGATAGGGCGGGCAGGTGGTGATGGGAGGTTTAGGTTCTGGAGAGTTTTCTTTTTATGTATAAAATTAAATTTTTAAAAGTTAGGGACTAACGTGCAATTATGTTTTTTTTATTTCTATTCAAAATTAAATTTTGTAAGGGTACTATGATAATTTTGTGCATTATTGCAAGGGCAAATAGAAGATTTCGTTAATCACGTCATTTACTTTTTTTCTTTAATTAATTAAAATTGACGAGGGTAATAGCGTTATTTCATAATTTTCGTCCAATTCAATCAAGGTTCGTTAGGGTTTTGTAATTCTTTTGAAATGTCAGGGGAGATCCATATAATTATGATAGTCGGAGAGGATTGAACGATAATTACACATAACCACAGTAATTATAAAAAAAAATAAAGTCAACATTATATTGAGTTTGTATGCCCTATAAATAGGTCCCCATATCCCACAATTGGTTTCAACTTAATTATTCATTCCAGATTGATCATCTCTTAATTAAAATAATTAAGTATGAAATTCAGCAATTGCATTTTGGTTCTAATCGTCATGGTGGCCGTTATCATTCCGGCTTCCACCGCGGGTTTTATAGGCACTATAATTGTTGACGATACTGATATTTTTGGTGGTGGTAGATGTGGTGGGTCCCGTTGCCCAACAACGGCGATCAACATGCCAGATCCTACTGTTACCGTTGGTGATGTTGAGGTGGTGGGCCCCGGGAATTGAATAGGCGTGGGGCTGCTTTTCTTTTTTTCTTTTTTTTTCTTCTGAAAAAGTATTTCGCCCCATTTGCTTCGGTATCCTTATATTTCTGGTTTTTTCCATTTTTCGACCTTGTTTTTCATTTGTATGTCATTAATTTTTGTTTGTTTGTTTCTATTTTGGTCTTTTCCTGTAAACAGAATTTGTGGACTTTTTCGTCTATTTTGAAACCCTTGTTTTACATTATTTCTCTTTAGCACATTAAAACTAGGGCTGTGTGAATTTTAATCTGAATTCGAATTCGGATCAATTTATTAGATTTTAATTTGATCAGAGATTCAATGGATACGATGTAATCCTTGGGGAACTCAAAATAAAAATTTACGAGATCCATAAAGTTAAAGATATTAATTCTAAAAATACCCTCTACAAGTTAGAAAACTTACAAAAATAGTTGATAGTTTAGGTAAGAGTGAAAAAGTGATTTTTTTTTATTACTTTTGCAATTATGTCATTAAATGTAGTAGTTGATAATTAGTGATGTCAAATCCGTATTTTATGTAAGAGGGTAATTATGAAAAAAAATAACTCTATATCATATATTAAAATTTCGTTTCGAGTGTATGTTTCGGTCAGCCAAATATTGGAAACCTTTCGAGACTTTTTGGAAATGTTTCGGAAATATTAAGGAAAATTGTAAAAAAAAGTTATTAAATTTAGAAAAATAATAGAGTTTAAGGCAAACAAATTGTTTCGGAATTACATCTTGTTTTCGTTTCGCTTGATTCAACAACGAAAACTTTTCGATGTTTTCGACGGAAAAGATGAAAATTTTGATCCATGGTCTATATTAGAAAATAGAGTATAGGATGCTATATCAGTCATAACCAAAGAGCAAATATGAACAAGATACTTGAAATAGATGAACGGTGCAATTGGAGCTATCATTTATTTTTAGATGTTTGAAATCTAAAATAAAAATTAGTTTTGGTTAATCATAATTTTAAATGTGTTTGACCCTCAATATCTACCAACTTTTGAACTCCAAGTTTTTCTTTTAAAAAAAGAAAAAAGGAACAACTTATTTTAGAAGCCGTTAAGATGATGATTTTGGTAAAAGTAATTCTACAAACTCATGTTATCCTATTAATTTATTATTTTAGTGAACTACTATTAAATTCATTTATATAAAATTAATTTTATGCAATTGCATTATTAATACACTTGGGAAAATCAAAACATAACAAAAAAAATGAATTAATTTGTTTACTCTAGTTAATTTTATTAATTCGTATTTTATTTTAAAAAATCATTATTCTCCATTTTTTTGTTTTTAAGATTGATGAACTATTTATCTCATAACTACTTTAATTATTTTATCTTCTAATTGATATTATAATATGACGAAGTATCAATTAGTCTTTTCAGATTTAGTTTACTTTTATTTGCATGAGTTTATTTAACCTAGTGATCATTTTAAGTGTTTTAGAATATAAATGTTCTCTATAATATAATTAGTATTAAGAGAGATGGTACTTTAAATAAAATTGATTTAATATTGGGATTCAAATTGATTTAAGAAGACACGTTAATGTTCAATATATGCTTAATTATCTATCTATTTATTTTCTCATTTGTTACTTTAATGGATATATATAAAACAAAAATCGATAATCTCCCACTTTGTATACTCATATTCAAATAGATTAACATATGTTGTCAACCCGACGCTTTAATCCACTTAGCCATCTCTTCCAATTGAAAAAGATAATTACTACCTTACACATAATGTATGGAGTCTTTTTGTTTCTCTCTTCTATTATATATAGAGAATATATAAAGATCCACAAATCAAGAATTTCCTCCTATCTAAAAAAGGCTTGAACGCGAGACCTCTAACAATAGCTTCATCGAGTTGGAGCTAGAGTTTGGTTAGATTTGTGATGTGGAGTTCACCATGATGAACAAAACCAATTTTGTGGGGCCCACTTGGGCTCCGCTATGATGAACAATACCGCTTTTATGGGTCCTATTTGAGCTAAGGCTGAGGAGGATTGGAAGTGGTCATGCCCATTGGATTAGAGGATGAAATCTTTTTCCCGGCGATGTCACATAGAAGTCTAGAATATAAAGATTTAATCAATATTTGCACATCATCAAAAGCAATACAAATACACTTTTCCATAACATATTTACAAGTAGGGTTAATTACAGGGACCTCCCCTGAGGTTTGGTGAAACTCGCGTTCATTCCCCTCTAAGAATACTAATTACTCGGACCTCCCTCGAGGTTTGAAAAACATTACAACCGTTAGGGTTCCGTTAATTTTTGCTTACGTCATCATAAATTTTTTGAAGATTGTCAATTTTGCCCCCGATTTACTGTAGCAAATATGTATGGACTATATTACCCCTCTCAGCAAATGTTACATTGTTGCATGAGAATGGATCTAGTAGCAATGTCAAATTACATTTGCGGATTAAAATGTTGTTAAATTTATATAAAATGTGTAATGACTTTATTAATATAATTTTATATTTAAAATAACATTTTAAATATTTCTAAAGTATTTTCTTACTTATTGTAAAATATATGCAAAGAGAAATACACTACTAACTCTTACAAAAAAATATTTTTATTCAAATAAATATAAACATTGAAATTTATTTTTAATGTATAGATTTCCACATTGTCCCTCTTATTTGTGTATATAAATTCAAATAAATATAAACCTTAAATTTGTTTTTATTATTATTTTTAGTGTTCTTATATTTTACTTGATAGAAAAATATTAAAAATACTCCAGTTTAATTTTTATGTCTATAAACATAAAATTTTATAATGGTCAATAATGTTTTAGAAAAAATATTACACATGTTTATAAAATTTTATATTAGCCAGTAATGTTTTAGAAAAAATACTACACATACTACACATATATCAACTCAAGTTTTATAGATATGAAATAATTAAAGAACTTATTTGTTGGGAAATTATTATTTTTTAATTATTCATAAATATAACATAACAATTTTTAAAGAAAAAATATATATTAAATAATATTTTAATTTTTATAATAAAAATATAAATATATATATATTTTTTTAAAAATCCTAAAATCACCCTACCCCACCCCACCCCACCCCACCCCAAACCCCCAACCCCGCCGCCACCACCTTCCCAGGCCGTCCCTACGGCCTGGAATCACCGGATTCAGGCCGACGACGACCTGGGGAGAATATCACAGGCCGTCGTCAGCCTGGAACCAGCGATCCAAGACAATAATTTATTGATTACTTAAACCCAATATTATTAAATAATATTTACTATAAAATACTAAAATAAATCTTGTTTACATAATTAATAAATTATTTTTTACGCTATTGATAAATTATACAGTATTGAAATATGTATTTTATAAAAATTTAACTAAAAAAATCAATAAATATTTTTTCCACAAAATTTAAAGATACTAATTCAAATACCCTTTTATAAAATAATTATCTATGAGGTAATTTGTAAATAATTAAATTTATGGGTTATTTCAATTTTAAACTTAAATATATATATATATATATATATATATATATATATATATATATAAGTGTTTAATATTTTCAACAGTGAAATCATAAATTTATATTTTATTTAAATACAATACAATCAAATAATATTTTATTATAACATACAAAAATAAAATCTTATTTACATATTTATTATTACTATTAATTGCATAATTAATAAACTATTTTTTTTTTCTTTTTTATGTGATATAAATCGGGGTGGGGTTAGTTTTTCTTTTCTTTTTATATGTAAATTTAATTTTATTAAAGTTTGGGGACTAATAGGCAAATATAAATTTTTATAAGGTTTTGTAAACCTTAGGGGAGGTCGAAGTAATTAAAATTGATGAGAGCAAGAGGGTAATTTCACGCATTCCATCCACCTCCGTTAATCTCCGTTAGGGTTTTGTAAGGTTTTACAAACCTCAGGGAAGGTCCGAATAATTAGTATTCTTAGAGGGGAATGAACGCGAGTTTCACCAAACCTCAGGGGGGGTCACTGTAATTAACCCTTACAAGTATTTTTATGGTAAATCTAGAATGGTACTTATAAAGAGTATAGAAACGAAATAGGAAGATATGGTAGAAGGAGAAGATGAGATTACTAAATGGTTCTTCATGAACAAGAATTCCATAACCATAATCCATAAATATACTAAATTAGACTTCAACTTCACATTTCAATATGCCAACCAATCAAACTATACTTCCATCCCAATCTAGTTTAATATCAAGATGATCGATCGACCTTGACAATTGACAAAAGGGTAACTACGATTTCAAAATAATGTACAAAATACCCAACTTAATCACCCTCGATTCTTCCTTTCAAATCCTAACTCGAACAACACCCAAATCTCTTCCAAGAAGAAGTATCATCTTTAACATTAATCGTTTCCCCTTTAGATGGAATAGAAGAAGCAGCAGCTTCATCAGTAAGCTCAACTGCCTTCCTACTCACAATCTGGTGAATCTGAGCAAGAACTTCGGTAAATGCATTATCTACATTTGTTGCTTCCAATGCAGAAGTTTCCATGAAGTAAAGAGACTCCCTTTCGGCTAAATCTTTGCCATCTTCAGTTGAAACGGATATAAGATGCCGAAGATCTGATTTGTTGCCTATGAGCATTACTACAATGTTAGGGTCCGTGTGGTCCCTCAATTCTTTAAGCCATCTTAATGCATTTTCAAATGTAGGACGTCGGGTAACGTCGTATACTAGCAATGCACCAACGGCACCTCGGTAGTAAGCACTAGTGATGGCACGGTACCTATGGAATAAATGGTTAAGCTCGAATTCAAATCTACTACGATGAAATTTCAACCGTTATAGCATGTATTTGCAAGCATAACTATATATATATAGACATTATTCTTGGTACAAATTTGAACTAATAACCTACAAGAATAAGATTTTAAATACACTTGTTCATATAGGAGACTACAACTTACTAGAATTAAAGAAAGTTTTAGTACGAGCAGCACATTGTGCAACCATTAAGGATTTTAAAGTGAAACTTCTCTTCTATTGAGGGAAAGAAGGGGGGCGGGGGTACCAAAAGGATGCATGAAACTTCATTTAGCCTAACTCGTCACTTCAATTTTCAGGGACACCAATCCTACAACTAGGTAGCAATGTTAAAATCGAACACTAGATAAATTTTTCTACACATGCTAATTCATATTATATCAAGAAAGAAATTACCTAAACCTAGAAAGGCAGGAATTCATAAAAGAAAAAAAAATGTCAAGAAGCTTTACTAAATAAAACAACAATCAGATCCAAGACCAAAAAAAAAAATCAACCAAGTAAGCTCCAATTGTAAGGCTAAGACTTTTATTAAGTCATTAACCAATGAAAACAAGCATTCAGAACTCTGAAGGTTATAAGATTTACGGAGAAAATGCATATACAGTATCATTTAGCAAAAATAATATTGCTTATTTACCACCTCAAAAAACCATAATTGAAACTACCACAAATTTCCCCTGCCAGCCATTACTAAAAAATTCCAACCAATCCCCGGATGACATACACAAAATTACATCCACTGCCATCATGACATCGCACTTGAATTATACGTTGGCAACCATATGTTGGTTCCTGCGTACGAATTCAGTCAAAGTCCCATCTCGTAGAGATGAAACTATAGTCTTCAACCATATATTTAGAAATTATTGTCTAAAGAAAATGTTATCATGTACCAACTCACACTTATTAGACCAAATCTAATAGAATTCGTGTTCTAAAGCAAACAAAACTATTAAATACACATGGATTGGGCTAAGATCTATATGGCTTGGCCCTAACTCACCTCAAAAGCTAGCTCAAAAGATGAGGATTGCTCAAGACCTTATAGTACGGAGTACTTGGTTTTATATCCAATTCAAGTTGGACATGTAGTCACAACAAATACCAATTCCCATTAGAACCAAAACAAAGACATTTCATCACATCATTGGTCAAATTATGATAAATAAATATGTAAAATAGGGCAATATAATTTTTAAACCAAATGAAAATAGTCATCTCTTACTCACATACAAAGTGCAGTTGAACCCAAAACATTAGCAAGTGCAATATACTAGTTTTGTGATTTAATGACACTCTTTGGACAGAGAACAATGATAACACATGTGCAAATTCATATATTATGTGTTGGATAGGTGCGGAAGAACAAATCTTTAGTTGAAGTTTCTATGAAAATGTAAATATCAATACAACTAAATAGACTGAACAAGAAAATTTGGTATAACTTACATGTTGGAATTAAATTGAATACATAAACATAATAACCAGATAAATCTTTTTTGATTAAATATCAAAACCTAATTGTCTAACCATGTCGATTATCAAGAGAACAAAGAATAAATTTGAAGCTCCAATGTAGTGAAAACTTACCTTGATTCATGCCAACAGTAATCTTGATGACTGTTTGATGATGGGTTTACGACTTTTTACTTGATAGTTAATACACACCCTAAGCCTTATTATTACTTTGGCAAATAATATGAGTTTGTCTCTTTTAGTGTTGAGCGTACAAAAGGGGATTGTAACCTTTTATATTTAATAACCTACTAAGTTTATTTTATCATTTATTTCGAATTCGACCCTTCATCAAACTGGAGATAAAAGGATAATATAATACCTGAGTAGGCTATGATCCTCATTTGTACACACAACACTAAAGAAGTTGCAAACTCATGTTCTCTGCAATACCTTTCCGCAAGAGTAATAAAGACTCGTGATGTATATCAAGTCGAGGATTATAAACTCATTATCATATAACAATGGAAAACATAAAGATTACTGTCATAAATCAAGATGAGTTTACATTGTATTAAAACTTCATATCTATTCTTTAATCTCTTGATAATACATGGTTAGACAATTAGGCTTTGGTATTGAATCAAATAATTTATTTGGTTGTTATGTTTATGTATTCAATTTAATTCCACATATTGTAATACCTAGAGCATATAAAACACTGAAAGAAAAAAGTGTTATTTAATATTGAAAGATGAAATCTCCACTAATAAAAGTAACAACCTATATACTCAATTTTCGTTCAAACAACCAAAATATTAAAATTTCATTCGACATTAGACATATAAAAGATACCATTCAGTATACTTAACAAAATAACCAAAACCCACATCATAAAAATTGAATCTTGGTCGAATTATTGTTGGGGGGGGGGGGGGGATAAAAAGGGGTTACCTTTCTTGACCAGCAGTGTCCCAAATCTGAGCTTTAATGACTTTACCGTCAATATCAAGGCTTCTAGTGGCAAACTCAACGCCTATGGTGGATTTGGATTCAAGATTGAACTCGTTTTTGGTGAATCTTGATAAAAGATTGGATTTTCCAACACCTGAATCACCTATAAGTACAAGCTTAAACAAATAATCATATTCATCTTCGGCTCTGTATCCAGCCATATCAAATATCCCTTTCTTTTTCAATCTTTCTTTATGGTTTTGAAGGCTTTGAGCAGTGGGAGTGATGTATTTGTTTGAAGGAAATTTGAACTATAGATTATTTTTGAGTTGAGGAGACTAATGTCGAGGGGTTTGGCTAGATTCTTGGGCAACTCGAAAAATTACGAGGAGGTCCCTGTAGTTAAGGATGATCTAAAAATAACCTCTACAAGTTACAAAATAGTTGATGGTTTAGGTAAGAGTAAAAGAGAGGATAATACTAATTTTGTAATTATGTCCTTAAAAATACTAGTTGAAAATTAATGATGTCAAATTGATATTTTATGCGAAAGAGTAATTTTAAAATAAAACTAGCTTAAACCCGTGCTATGCACGGTATCATATTAGATATTTAGTACGTATAATTGCTGATGTAACAAAAAAAAATACAAATATTTATGATCTTAAAACAAAATTAAAACATAACAATCATGCGCTATCTTTCTAAAAGTGATGAAAATCCCCATGTTCAATATTGTACACTTTCATTGGTGAAGTGATATCTGCATAAAATACAAAGCAACTCAATAACATTGTTATGATACTTTTATTGATAATCTTTAGTTGCAAAGTCAGTAACAATAATATGTGATTTAATAAAATGAACTGAAAAAGGACGTACTTTTCTTAGCCTAGAATAGACAATCTATTTGGAAGATGTGCGCACTCTTCAGACCAGTCAACAGGTAAGACAAAATTTACAACAGAACGAACATTCGATCTTCCCCAGGTTGGCGGTACACGAACATTCGATCTTCCCCAAGTTGGCAAAAGTGCATTTTTAATTACATTTAGCACTTCTAGTCCTGCTTTTAAAAAATTAGCTCTGTTTGATCCCAATCTGTTGAACCGTTTTTATTTTTAACATTTCGCCTTCCCCTTTCCTTCCAATTTGGGTCCTATTATGGGACCAAAAATACAAAATAGAGATTGTCTTACTTGACCAGAAGTG
Organism: Penstemon eatonii; assembly: GCA_038501285.1. Taxonomy (NCBI): domain Eukaryota; kingdom Viridiplantae; phylum Streptophyta; class Magnoliopsida; order Lamiales; family Plantaginaceae; genus Penstemon; species Penstemon eatonii. Next base: position 1,768,921 of record CM076708.1, on the reverse strand, counting down.
CAAAATTGAATGGAAATAATGACATGTGCAATATTAGGACGAAGGGATAAAAAATGTTCCAACATGAAAATAATAAAAAGTTGCTGCAAATTCTATGAGAAAATCATTATTTGGACAGACTGCAAAATTTCAATACTGAATATCTGAATTTGACATGAACTTATCCGTAAAAAGAAAATACCTGAAAATGAGCTTGAGTAGATGTAAGTTTTATCAATTTCTAACATGAAAATAATAAAAAGTTGCTGCAAATTCTATGAGGAAATCATTATTTGGACAGACTGCAAAATTTCAATATTGAATATCTGAATTTGACATGAACTTATCCGTAAAAAGAAAATACCTGAAAATGAGCTTGAGTAGATGTAAGTTTTATCAATTTGTTCAGAAAGTCCGTGTTCTAATGTTTCCACTCTAGCTTTGTATTCCTGAATATAAAATCTGAAGAAAAAAAATGTGGTATAAACACTATAAAGTATTGAGACATATAACATTAATACATGGAATTGAATTGATGAATTGTGATCACCTATCAATTGTGCTCGATAGATTGTCCCTAAAGCAGACGAACAATATTTGAAGCTTGAACTTGCAATATGGTTTTTGTGATCAATAAAGAAAGTATTTGAAGTCTAAACTTGCAATATGGTTTTTCTAATCAATAAAGAAAGTCTGAAGTGGACATGGCTTCAAATATTTACGTGGTAAGTGGGAGTGTAAATAATTGACGTGGGAGTTCCCTATTTTTCAGAGCATTATCTATTTTTTATATTTCTTTAATTTTCTGCATGTGTTTATATAGACGTGGGAGTTTTATTTATTTTTTAAATTTCTTTAATTTTCTGCATGTGTTTATATAGACGTGGGAGTTTTTAGAGCAGTTTTAGAGCATTATTTATTTTTTAAATTTCTTTAATTTTCTGCATGTAAACATATAGACGTGGGAGTTTTTAGATCAGTTTTTTTTTTTTTTAATGTTGTGCATGTAACCGTAAATTTCTATTTGTTTTTTCAAAATAATTGTAAATTCTAGGAAAATAGAATTTGAGTCAAAATTTAGTATTTTGACCAAAAGGCACCCTTAAAATAATAGTAAGTAGGATAACTTTATTTTAGGAAATAGAGTATTTGATACTATATCGGTCATAAGATCAAAGAAGAGATTTAAAAAATACTTGAAATTGATGAAAGATGAATTTGGTCAAATAATACTTTATGATCTCTATTGGTATTTTCGTAATTGTTTGGAACCTAGAATAAAATTTATTTTTTATTAATCAGAACGTTAAGTATTTTTAACCCTAATGTCAACAACTTTCTGACTTCCGAAAGTACAAAAATAAAACCTTATTTTAAAAGCCGTTAATATGGTCATTGTAGCAATACAATTATACAATAACAGTTATCCTATAATATTTTTTTTATTATAGTGAATTACGATTAAATCCATTTAGATAAAATTAATTTTGTTTTTAATCTATCGGTCAAACTTGCCCAAAGTTTTATCTATGCAATATTCAAAAAAAAAAAATCATTAATATATCAAGATACTTAATATTTCATTATGAACCTTAAAATTTTAATTTATTTTCAGCACATAAAATTAAATTTACTAAGAATTTCATGAATAAGTGTTTTTCTTCATGTTTTATGATCTATAATATATCATCCTTTTTTTACCAGAAGGGCTTGAGAATTTTAATTTTTTAAACTCATTGACTTATCTTTCTATTAATGTATGCTATTGGATATGGGTGTTTATGCAACTTTATAAACTTTATGAGGCTTTTTTGGAATAGACAAAGCCTAAGAGAGCCATGATGCAAATAACCATGGCCCTTAAATTGAGTAATTTAACTTAAATTGAGTAATATGATTTCAGATATCCATAGGCAAACCCAAAGGTACGAGAAATCTTTCCATAAAAGAATTATTATTTCACATCCCCCACCCCTAATGAAATAATTTATACCAATGGAGGATTGATCTAGTTGATCTATCCCCAACAAAATGACGAACTTAGTTTCGAATATCAGTTATGAGAGATTCTCGTTTAACGTGTCTTAAAAACAATTAAATCTAAGATCTGAATATACTTGAGACATACTTGAGACGTGAGAGAATCAAAACAAAAAAAAAATGAAATAATTTATTAACTCGAGTTAATTTTATTAATTCATATTTTATATTCAAAACTCAATATTCTCCATTTTTATATTTTTAAGATTCAAGAACTATTTAACTCATTAAATTAAGAGTGGATCCACTTTAATTATTTTATCTACTAATTGATATTATAATATGATGGAGTATCAATTAGTCTTTTCAGATTTTGTTAAAAAGAATTTGGATGAGTTTGACCTACGGATCATTGTGTAAGTGTTTTAATTAAGAATAAGTATCATTTTAATATAATTACTATTAAGAGAAATAGTACTTTTAATAAAATTGATTTAATATTGGGATTCAAATGTTCATAATTGATCCTAGATATGTAAATCTCATATAACTTGAAAAACTAACATAGAATACTATACAATAATGTTCTCAATTATTCCAACACACAAGGCAATACCATTATATTAAAGGGGTGTTTGCGATAAATTTGGCATCGAGTAAAGCTTGGCATCGAGGCGTGCCAAAATATTGTTTACAAATATGGCATCGATTGCCTTGACGTGCAAATGACTCGATGTGGTGTAAAATGAGTGCGGACGTGCCAATGTTTGTGCGTGCAAACATAACGATTTAAAATTGGACATGTTAACATCAATGTAACAATAATTTAAATGTCCTGATAAAGACATATTGATATCAATGTAAAATGTTTTGATAAGGCTGACTTCTAATCGATTGATTGCGGCAGAGTAGGCAAACACTACCCCTAGTTCTTTTCTATGCCTGCATGGGCGCAGGACTTAAATAATTTATGATAATCTTTCTGTAATGCCAAAGTTTCACAGCTAATTGATGGCTTACTCAATACATCAACGAATTTGCAGATCAGTTTAGTAAATGAGTTGACAATCAATCAGTTTAATATGTAACTTGACTCCAAAGACATAAACTTAACATACCATGCATCACTGCAAAATTCCTTGACGTAAAGCATATTTTAAATAAAAATTAGGAGAGATGGGCCAAATACTTCTATTAATTAAATGTAAAAGAAATACATAAATCTTAGCCTACAATGAGTTCCCCGATTTACAAAGATTACAAAATAAGCAAAACGATAAAAGTCTCTTGTATTGGCATGCATCTGTCAAACGAGTTGATGATTCTATTAAGTTCTGAAAAATGCTCCTTGATTGGTAGGTAAACCCACCAAATGAGCTGATGATGCAAGATAGTGCAGCTTGTCGACAGAAAGTAACACTGATGGCAGAGAACCACCATCAATGGGTCGCCCAACCTTGATATATGACTACCAATCGGGCTCCTAACCAGCGGGTGGCCACTGGAAAGGGCATCAATTGAGCAGATGGCTACTCAACTGATTGTTGTCAAGCAGATGGCTACTTGGCAGCGAGCCCATCAAGCAGATGGCTACTTGATGAGTTTGCCATGTAATTACGTGGGCACTTACATGACGTTGCAGCTTGCTATTTTGCTTGCTATCGAATGGTTTCACTCGAGACAGCTTTGCTGACGGCGGAAGCAGCTTTGCGGCTTACTTTGAGCGGCGGTGCTGGACTTCAGGCGACCATGTCTTGCTGGTTGCTAAGGATTGACGATTGATGTCAAGAAATTGGCAGTGCTGACTGACGGTAGAAGCAGCGTAGGCTGGACTTCCGGAGAGGCGTAGAGATGATTTCAGTGTAGACTGAGTTGATTGATTGAGTTGTGTGTGTCTTTCGCGTATGGCTGCACTGTTTGTATTTATAGATACTGGCCGAAAAACTGATCGGCTGATGCACTATCTTCCCCACTATCTCCACTACTTGTATTGACTCCACTACCTCCACTTTTCCCACTACTTTGGAGGTTGCTTTTCCTTCTTCTTCTTCTTTGAATTTCGGGTCTATGGCAGTTAGGAGAGAACGTGTTCTGCCAATTTTATTTGAATTTCAATTCCCTTAGTGTAAGTAACTAATTAGGAGACAATAAGGAAGTTGTTATTTTTAAGCCAGCTACTTATATGGCCTTATCCTTATCTCCAACTTAAATTAATTATCTTCATAATTAATTAAATAGCCTTTTACTAGTGGGCCGATTACATTGGTTGGGCCGTGGGTCACTTTGGATCGGTTGACCTAGTAATTGGGCCATTAGTCTTATGTAATAATTGTAATTAATTACTCAATTAATTACTTGTTGGCCTTAATTATTATATGGGCCAATTATTAATATTTGGCCCAATTAATTAACTAATTGAGTTAATTCATTAATTAACTTATAATAGCCAAAATAACACTTTGGGCTCATTGGGCTTGAAAACAACCATCGTTTGACTTTATTAATTAACCAATTTTGGTCCATAAATTAATTAATTTATGCTTGGCCAGAAGTAATTCTTTATAAAAATTGGGCCGTATTTCAAATTGGACTCGTGACCCGTTTAAATTCGATCGGACCGATTTCCGGACCAAAGTTGGTCCGATCTTGATCCGGTTCACTTGGTTCTATTGGGTTAGGCCCATTACCGTTTGTCGGCCCATCATCGAGCCAATACTTCTCAATTAATCGAGGGTGATTTTTTAGGTACAAACAAGGGGAAAAAGAATAACTAAATCAAATATTTTTACTTAGACATACATAGAGCAAGTTTAAGGGTGTGATAAAACAAATGGGCACAATCGTAAAAAATCACGAAATGAAAATTAATGTATGGAAAATTATAGAAAAAAAAATTGTGTATGAACATATTGAGATATCCAATAATATCGCAGTTTCTAATACGATCTTCTGGCACCATTGTTTGTTTCTTACTTTAATGGACGTAAGAAGGACCATAATCTTACTTTATGATACGTAAGATGGACCACAATCTCACTTAAAGTGGAGAAAAAATCATAAATTTATATTTATTCCGACCCATAACCATGAAAATATTACATTGAATGTTTATATAGAAGTCAATGATAAATATGGAAATAAACTTCTATAGAAATAGAATAACTAAAAGAAAATAATCCTAATAACTATGATAACATAATAAAATCATAATCGTAACATTTTCTTAATGCTAATTAACTTTAATACTAACTCGTAAAGTCATTATGCATGTACAATTAGAGATCTACTTTTCACCTAAATAGTTTGGTATAAAATCCATTTTTCTTACTTAGGCATGTACTAACAGATTCACTTTGAATTTGGAAGCAAGCAATCCACTTCCTTTTCGTGTAAGAGGTGATATATTTTGACTTAAACTCCACCAAAATAAACTACACGTGATTCCTCCACCACTTTTCATTTATTTTGATGCTAGCTTCATTGTATTCTAGCCATTATACAACGACATAATTATCCAAATCCGACCAAACCACCCACAACCCAATTAGTTGAAACTAAGGTTGACTATTTGCATCCATTAATGTCAAGTTGGGCTAGAATAGTGTTATGCACATGGGTAATTCTTATTTAAACTGGTTTCTTTTATCACAATTGCTCAATCTCACGACTAGTGTAAAATATTTTTTTTTTGGTTTCCCAAAGGTTTAATCCCTTTTGAGGCGCGTCGGACACATAATGTGGGAACCTCTCCCAACAGGGATTCGAACCTGAGTCCGCTACTAACACTCTTCAATCACAAGCCATAAGATATTTATAATGTACTTTCTGGTGATTGATTGAATACGATCAAGTCAAATTTATACAAGAAGTTAATTCAATCACAAGCCATAAGCTTTAATGACTATTTGCATCCATTAATGTCAAGTTTGGCTAGAATAGTGTTATGCACATGTGGGTAGTTCTTATATAAACTGGTTTTTATCACAATTGCTCAATTTCATGGTTAGTGTAATCCATTTATTTTGTGATTAGATAATACTCTTTAATCACAAGCCATAAGATATTTGTAATGCACTTATCTAGTGATTGGTTGAATACGATCAAATCGAGTTTATACAAGAATTTCTTTTAATTTTTTTCTCAGGTACGTTCAATACTTATCAAGGTCGACCATATCTTGTTAAAGACGATAGATGAAATTTAAAAATTAGGATACGTAAAAGATGAAAATTTTGATCCACGGTTTTGTCAAATAATCTCGGGCATACGACGTCGAAGGGTGGGAAAGTAAAAGACAAAAAAAAATACATATATTAATATATATTAAATATAGTTCGAATATTGAGTTATGATCAATTGAAAAATATAAGTCTTATGTTAGATCATGTTGTCGTGGGTTTAGGTGAATCAGGCATGAATAAATTTTGGTCAAAATATGATTGTGTTTAACAAAAAAATATCTAGGGTTTGTTTCACGTGATTTTAAGCCATTAAAAAAATGAAACTTTATGCAAATCTCTAATAATTCTATGTTTCTTTCACAATCAAATTACGAGATCTTGAAATAGGAAAGGAGTATTAAAAATATCATCACATCTTTTCGATTATGAAATTTAAATTCAAATCTCCAACAATAAAACAAAAAAAGATAGGATAAACTTATCGAAAAGAAAAAAGAGACAAAAAAAAGTCCAAAGCGATAATGCGGTTTGGGCCGAAAGCCAGGACAAGTGGGCCTGTCCGACGTGAGCTTTTAAGTAGTCCATGTCCCGTACACCGACGCACGCGTTTTCGGTAACCCAATAAAATACGTGTCCCCGTTCCCTGCTATAACGTGCTCGGCACGTGCTCATCCATGCCAGCTGGATTCTATTCTAAAGACAGCTGGCTAAAAACCTTATCCTTTTTCTTTTTAGGGGCATGATAAAATCACCTGCTGCCGCTATATTTATTTCTTTCACACCTAATCTTTTGCAAATGCACCAACTTTATTTATTTATTTATTTTTGGAAAAGATGTACCAACTTTATTGTGTGCTAGATAAAGGTATAAGATAGGATAAAATATAAATATTCGAGAAGCAAAACTAGAATATACTATTGACATTTACTTTCGTAAATAAACTAGTTCATACCTAGGAAAGTATTTTAGATCTTATTACTAGTTTATTATGATTTTAAACAATTGGGTTTTCTTTAAATTATAAACTACTCGAATTGAATCAAATAATATGTTTTTTTTTAATATTTTCTATAAATTTCAAATGAATCAAATTCTAGAGTATAAATTTTAATCAAATTGTATATGAGTCATTATAATAAAACAAAAGACAATAAACAACATTATTAAATAATCTCATAGGACATGGTAATTTGATGGTTACGAATTCATTATTTATATTTCAAATTGTTAATCACTCGTTTTTCCTTTGATTTTAAGAATCTTTAAAATCCTTCTATATTAATAAGAAAAGTCAAATGCTATACGTTTTCCATATTCTCCTAATGACACGTGTTCAGTTTTATTTTATTTTTATTTAAAAATCTACTTGGCAATTCTAGTTAACATCTAAATTTTGGTAAGTTATCACTTCTCAGTATGACTGAAAATTTAACCAAACTACTCGATCTTCGATTCGAGCTCTTCGTTAAAAGCTCGTTTGAGCTCGACTTGATTTAAATCAAGCTCAAACATAAAATTTCAAGCTCAATAAAAATTAAACCAAACTTGAATAGTGTATCGTTCGATACTACTCAACTAGATTACCGCCCTACTTCTCATTTATTCTTTTATTTGTTGTCACGTTTAGTTTTTCAGACAAAATACTAATTTTATCCAATTTACTTAATAAAAAATAAAAAATTATTTTATTCTCTTGAATATTCATATCCATGACTTTCTTTTGTACATGTTGTAGGCGATCGTCGATTCATTTTATATGCCCTACACGGAATTGCGTTTATCAAGCCCTAGATTAATCGTTCATTTCTACGTCAAACCCTATAATCCCATTTCCAATTCCGTGCTAAAGATTGAGACCTTCGCGCAAAGGAGTTGAGTTTTTCACTCAGTTCAATAAAGTGGTCAGTTTCAATCCTCAATTTAATGTTACCGGTCAAGCTTAACTTATCTTGTACACTAGGGTTTCTTAAAAAAGTGTGTATTTTTTATGTTTCTAGTATTTAATTTTGATGGGATTAGCTTAGATTGGTTCTTGGTCAACTTTCTGTTTATCAATCTCTATTCGATTTAATTATCAAAAAATAAAAAAATAAAAAATCTCTGTTCGATTTATTGAATTTCTGGATTTACCTTTGATTTTGTCCTTTTTGTTACTGTGGGATTTAGGCTTCGTGTATAATTATTTATATTACTTATGTTGCTCTTCTTTAGTGTAGGCAATTTGAAGTAGACTTGCTTTGAAGAGAAAAAAGAAATTTTGGGATTTGGGGCTTTCTTGAAATTTTGGGGAGAGATACAAGGAAAATCTTGCCAAGATGATGTCAAGATCTTATACTAATCTTCTAGATTTAGCATCTGGGAATTTCCCAATAATGGGTAGAGAGAAGGAACGGAAACGATTCCCGAGGGTAATGACGGTACCAGGGAGTATTCTTGAGTTAGATGATGACCAAGCTACTAGTGTTACATCTGAAAATCCTTCTTCAATTGCTGGTGATAGAATGATTGTTGTTGCAAACCTTTTGCCTTTGAAAGCGAAGAGAAGACCTGATAATAAAGGGTGGAGTTTCAGTTATAACGAGGATTCATTGCTTTTAAGGGTTAAGGATGGATTGCCTGAAGACATGGAGGTATTGTATGTTGGTTCATTGCCTGTTGATGTTGATCCAATTGAACAAGATGACGTAGCCACCTACCTTTTGGAAAAATTCAAGTGTGTCCCTGCCTTTTTGCCACCTAATCTCTTGGAAAAATATTATCATGGTTTTTGTAAGAAGCTGCTATGGCCGCTTTTCCACTATATGCTTCCGTTTTCAGCTGATCATGGAGGTAGATTCGATCGGTCCATGTGGGAAGCATATGTTTCTGTCAACAAGTTGTTCTCACAGAAAGTTATTGAGGTACTAAACCCTGAAGATGATTTTGTTTGGATTCACGATTATCATTTGATGGTTTTGCCTACGTTTTTGAGGAGGCGGTTTGTGCGGTTAAGAATGGGTTTCTTCCTTCACAGTCCATTTCCTTCATCTGAGATATACAGGTCACTTCCTGTTAGAGAAGAAATTCTCAAGGCTTTGCTCAATGCTGACCTCATTGGTTTTCACACCTTCGATTATGCTCGACATTTTCTCTCCTGTTGTGCCCGTATGTTGGGCTTGGAATATCAATCGAAGAGGGGTTACATAGGGTTGGATTATTACGGAAGGACAGTAGGAATAAAGATCATGCCAGTTGGGATACATATGGGCCATATTGAGTCGGTGATTAGACACGCAGATAAAGAGCTGAAGGTTGAGGAGCTAAAACGGCAGTTTGAAGGTAAAACAGTGTTACTTGGTGTTGATGATATGGACATATTTAAAGGAATCAATTTGAAACTTATAGCTATGGAACATATGCTCAAGGAGCATCCAAATTGGCAAGGAAAGGCTGTACTTGTCCAAATCGCTAATCCTGCTAGAGGAAAAGGAATAGATTCAGAGGAAATACACGCTGAAATAGAAGAGAGCGTGAAGAGAATTAATAAAGAATTTGGTAGACCTGGATATGAACCTGTAATCTTTATTCATCGCCCTATATCAATAAGTGAAAGAATGGCTTATTACAGCATTGCTGAATGTGTTGTGGTTACAGCAGTGAGAGATGGGATGAACTTGACTCCTTACGAATACATTGTATGTAGACAAGGCGTATATGGTGCAGGAACACTGTCAGATTTGAGTGGACCTAAGAAGAGCATGCTGGTCGTGTCTGAGTTCATCGGGTGTTCTCCTTCCTTAAGTGGTGCAATTCGTGTTAATCCTTGGAACTTTGAATCAACTGCTGAGGCAATGAATGAAGCTATATCAATGGCTGAATCTGAGAAAGAGTCGAGACATGAAAAGCACTACCGTTATGTTAGCTCCCATGATGTAGCATTTTGGTCTAGAAGCTTCTTGCAAGATATGGAGAGAAGTTGTGCCGATCATTTCAGGAAACGATGCTGGGCCATTGGTCTTGGTTTTGGATTTCGGGTAGTGGCTTTAGATCCTAATTTTAGGAAGCTCTCTATAGATGATATTGTGTCAGCTTATAGTAGAGCCAAAAGTAGGGCGATATTGTTGGACTATGATGGCACATTGATGCCTCAAAATCTAATTATTAAAACTCCAAGTGCCCAAGTTCTCTCTCTCTTGAATAGACTTTGTGGAGATCCCAAAAATTTAGTTTATATGGTGAGTGGAAGAGGGAGGGACAGCTTAAGCAAGTGGTTCCTTCCTTGCAGGAAGCTTGGACTTGCTGCAGAACATGGCTACTTTCTGAGGTATGTTTCATTATATGCATTCCTTATTAATCCTTATCAAGATGTAGCTATTTTATCTTTAATAAATGATTTTATTAGAAATTTTGACTTTGCGATTGTTTCCTTGGAGCCTTCTTCCTTGCAATTTATCGTTTAACACCTATCAAATAAGGTGAGGATTTAAATGGTCGTGTTTGTATGTAAGTAGTCTATGAAGGCTCTTAATAAAGGAAATCCCACTGTAATATCTAGATGTATCTATGAATTATTACAACATGAAGTCTTACCGATGTATACTACGAGTTCAATTGTGAAGAAAAGTATTTACTTGTAAATGTTGTATAACTGGTAGTAATTTTGGCCTACTATTAATCACAATCTATTAGTTTAAAATATGCTAATGAACTCACGTTTATTTTTTATCTGTTAAGAGTATTGGGGTTGATAATAAGCATTTTCATGTATAAGTTATTGTATAAGTACCCTACTAGAGTAACATTACTACAACATCATAACACTTTTGAATTCTTTAATCCATAGTATTTCTAGAAATAGTTTTCTATAATGATGCTTAGAGGATGTTAGCTTTAATATTTTAAAAACTGATGATTCTTTCTGCATTTTTTATTATCTATCTGTTTAACTTTGTGAAATGGAGGTACTTTTGCCCATTTTTCCTTTCACCTTACATCAACATTTTGAACTTGGACTTTGCAGGTGGCCTCAACATGAAGAATGGGAGACATATAGCCATGGTTCTGACTTTGGTTGGATGCAGATTGCGGAACCAGTTATGGAATCATATACCGAGGCAACGGATGGTTCCGGAATAGAGAGAAAGGAAAGTGCTCTAGTATGGCATTATCAGGATGCCGACCCTGGGTTTGGTTTTTCTCAGGCGAAGGAGATGTTGGATCATCTTGAGAGTGTTTTAGCAAATGAACCCGTCGCCGTTAAAAGTGGGCAGTTAATTGTAGAAGTCAAGCCACAGGTATGTTAATGACCTAATAAGGCCTATTGCCTCTCTTTTTTGTTTCGACCTTCTTTTCTTGTATACATATGTTGTAGTTGTATGTATGCTCGTCCTCTATGTTTTTGCAATTACATATACACCCCTAGAAAAGAAGGCTTTTTCGTCCTAAAAATGGTGAAATCCAAGTCAACTTTGACCGGGGGTGAATGTGCACTCCATTATTTATTATCATAAAGTGTGTAGATAATTATCCTATAATTATCGATCTCTACATACATTCAGCATATTGATTGATTTTTCTGCCTATTGATAAGTAAGGTTGTACATGGGTATAATTTTCTCTTAAATAATTTCATTGTGTTTTTCTGAAGAATTTGGATACGAGATGAAAAATTTCATTGCTTTTTGAATGCAGGGTGTTAGCAAAGGCATAGTTGCAGAAAAGATCTTCACATCAATGACGGAGGAGCATAAACAGGCGGACTTTGTGCTTTGTATTGGTGACGACAGATCTGATGAAGACATGTTTGATATAATTGGTACTGCAGTGTCTAGACGTATTCTTTCTTACAATACTGAAGTATTTGCTTGCACGGTTGGGCAAAAACCGAGCAAAGCCAAATATTATTTGGATGACTCATCTGAAGTGGTAGCAATGCTCGAGTCTCTAGCCGAGGCTTCCGATTCCCCTGTCACTTCTGATGAAGAAGCCGATGTCTCCCCAAGAAAAGTGGGTAATGCTTCTTTGTTTGTTTGAATTTGCTCGGTTCTTGGAATGAAACCACTTCAGAGATCGGATAATGGAATCAAATTATTACACGGATTTAGTTTTTAGGTACTAAAGAATGGAAATGTTGTCGGTATCCCCCCTATTTATTCTCGGCTCCTCCTTGCTTGTTACCCTTAGGCCTTCTTGGTTGTTAGCTTTAGTTTGTGATTCTTTGGGTGAATTCGGGGCAAAATTGAAGTTTGGAACATTTAAGAACTCGTTTTTTCATTGTACGACTAAGGACCATTTAACTGAGGTCGTTTCTGAAGCTGGGAATATATGCATTAATTTGGAATGGGACAAAGGGAATGACGTGATTTGCACCGAGTTCTACAAGAAGGGATGTGTGATTTCGGTCAAGGCTATAGGTTATTATCAAAGATCCATAAATGGGAGATTAAATGATCGAAGGGGTCCGTAAGTGTTTGATTATGGGAAGCGGAGGCCGTTCAAGCTTGTCGATTAGCATAAATTTACTTTTGCTTGGTGTTGTTCTGTACAGTTTGGTATGGCCTACTTTTTTCCTCTTGTTTTTTAGTACAGTCCTGATTGAAGCCATTGTGAATATGGGCTGTGGAACAATTCCAATAATGTCTTTTTTTTAAGTGTCAAATTCCAATAATGTTTTTGACAATGATAAATTCTTTTACCTTGATTTTTGTTCAATTATGGATCATTTAAATTTTTGCCTAGCTTTGTTCAGTTAGATTCCTACTCCATATGCATTTTAGTATTTGATTTTTTAGACAGTGGTTGCTTTCATTGGAAAATTCTTGATATGGAAAGTAGCATTTGCCATTTGCATTTTGGTTGCCATTCCTTGTCATTAGAGCTGAGAAAAGCATGTTCCATATATTGTCATTTTTAAAATTCTTTTCTACTTAAATATGTTCTAAATAATGTAATTTTCCCCTTTCAACGGTGAAATACTACTATAAGATATAATTTAACAGCAACTTGGAGCCTTATGATTACATATTAACAGATAACAATGCACAAAACGCTTAATTTTTTTTTTTTTTTTTTAAAACAATACTATCTGGAATTCTGGATGTAGAAGTGTACATTCTTCCCAAATTTGAAGAATACATTAATAGCCTAAAGCACATAACAAAAAGGCAAAATTGCAAAAATCGTCCCAAACTAATCACTGATTTTGGATTTTCGTCCAAAACTATTTAATTTGGCGAATTTTATCCCGTAATTTAATATTTTTTTGAAATATCGTCCCACCATAATTATAAGACGGAATTGCGCATTTGCCGATGAATTATCACATGGCTGCTTAAGTGTCATGACATGGTAAAATTTAACATGAATAATTATATAATATTGCAGAGTTCGTCCCAAATTAATTACAAGATTGAACGTCATTTTCATTAAATTAGAAATTTAATATTGGGACTAAATTCATTCAAAATGGTAAATTATGGGACGAAATTTGGCGAGTTGAAATAGTTTGGGATGAAAAATCAAAATCAGTAATTAGTTTGGGACGATATTCCAAAAAAATATTAAATTACGGGACGAAATTCACCAAGTTAAATAGTTCGGGACGAAAATCCAAAATCAGTAATTAGTTTGGGACGTTTTCTGCAATTTTGCCTAACAAAAAATTATTGTTACTACACTCACCAGTAATCTCCACAAGAGCAACTCCCACCTCTAAAATGATGAAACCTACTAGCATCTCTTACAACAATTTCTCTATTTTTAACAAAAGATACATACTTCATAGCAACATGACAATCATCACATACCCTCATGTTCTTCATTATCCTAATCGGAAAACCTTCAGGCGTGTTCATCAGAGCAAAAGCTACAGCCATTTTCTCACTATGATGTACCAAGTTATATTCCTTTTCCTCCACATCCATATCGTGCATAACTAGTCCTATATCCGGAACATAACCGTGCAATTTCAATTCATCCATTAGTTCTTTCAAATACAAGTCGATCTTATTAAACTCCGGATGAGATTTATCGCCCATTACAAAAAGGTGTACCTGGTTCTTCAACTCAAACCAACTCAATCCTGGTTCTTTCTTGACCATTCTTTCCCTCATTGATTTTCGAACTTTTGAAACATCTTGCCATCTTTTAGCTGTAGCTTGTGTGTTCGAAAGGAGCACATAAGAGGCTGAATCTTGAGGATCGATTTTAAGAATTTCCTCGGCTATTTTACTAGCCATGTCTGCGTTTTTATGAGTTTTACAAGCCGATAGTAAGGTTTTCCATGTGATGGTGTCGGGTTTTATAGGCATGGATCTGATGAAACGTTCGGCTTCCTCCAAACGACCTGCTCTTCCGAGAAGATCAACAACACAAGTATAGTGTTTTATTTGAGGCTCTAATTTGTATTTCTTTACCATTAAGTCGAAGAACTCGAGCCCTTTTTCTTCCAGCCCACAATGACTGCACGAGTAGAGTAAGCTCAAGAAAGTGACATAGTTTGGTTGAAGTCCTTCACGCTCCATTCTATTGAATATCTCGATAGCCTCATTGCCCTTTCCATGGAATCCATAAGCAGCAATTATTGAGCTCCATAAAACATGATCATCTTTGGCTCCTTCCCTCTCATCAAAGACTCTCACGGAATCATTTAAACAACCACATCGTGAATACATACTAATTAAGGAACTAAGGATGGAAACGACTGACATGGCACCAGCTTTAATCACCTCGGTATGAATCTGCTGGCCTTGCCCAAGAGTCGCTAAATCAGAACACGAACTGATTACGCTCACGAAAGTGATTTTATCAGGCCTGAACCCAGCCATTTTCATTAGATTGTACTGATCTAAAGCACCCGTGGCACACCCATTCTGAACCAGACCAGCAATAAGTGTATTCCATGCGACAACGTTATGGACTGGCATAAACTGAATCACACTCTCACCTTCTCTCAGACTACCACACCTCATATACATATGTGCCATTGAACTGCCAACAACTAAATCAAACTCCGACCCCGATCTCATCACGTATCCATGAACTTGTCTCCCTTTAATCAAATCCTTCAACCCTGCACATCCTCTCAAAACACTCCCCAACGTGTACACATCAGGCAAAAATCCCTCTGTGTGCATTTTCGCAAACAATCTCAAGCCCTCACCATTAAACTCAAACTTGATCATCCCCGCTATAACCGCGTTCCACGAGGCTGAATTCCTCTGACCCATTTCGTTAAAAATCTCAATTGCAGTACCCAATTCGCCATTATGTATGAATCCACCAATTAAGATGTTATGTGACATGACATTTCTGTCAGGCATTTTGTCGAACACGTTCTGGGCGGTCCTCAGTTGGCCTAGTTTGGCATAAGCGTTCATCAGGTGGTTGGATATGAACTTGGTTTTTGAACAACCGGTGGTGATTGTGATTGAATGGAGCTGTTGAACTGGGAAAAGAGAGCGGCGGTCGACGCATGATTTGAGGAGTTTGGAAATGAGATGTGTATGTGACCAAATGCGAGATAAGTCTTGTTTGATTTGGCCTTTGGTGCAGAGGGCAATCAAACTCTCTTTGGAGGTTTCCAACATCTTGTTTCCATTATTATAAATGGGTGATCTTCCACGCGAACAAGGCTTCCATCTTAACTGGGGACGAAGATTGGTCCAGATATTTGAATATGGCAAGTTTTTAAGGGTAAATGGAATTTAACGAACAATTTTTTTTTTTTTTTTGTTATTTCTTATTTAAGTATTTAAACGTTTCAATTTAAAATTCTGGACCAAACCATCTGCGCATATAAAGTTTACCAACTAATCATGGATTACAATTTCTTTGCCTTTCTAAATTTGTGTCGAACTCAATATATAATTTTAATGTATATATATGGTGTATATAATATTAATCAAACTTGAAAAAATGAAGTAAGAGACTGGATTGAAGGAGAGTTGTGCTTATAACCAATGTTTTTAAAATCGAACCAGAGAGCGAATTGGTGAGCCTACTAGTTAGCGGTTTTATTAGTCGAACCGGACGAATCGCTGGTCGAACCGTTGATTTTAGGGAATTAACTGGACCGGATCAGCTTCCGGTTCGCGGTCGAACCGGTCGGTCCGGTCCAATTTTAAGAACATTGCTTATAACCAAAATAAAACTCCTCCGATTGAAACATTCCACTACATAGTCAAAAATAGTACATGGTGATAACTCGAATGGAAAGGTTGATTGAACAAGACTAAGGCGTACATTTGAGAAAATCACGGGAACATTAGTTGGCATTGTTTTCCGAACGGATTAATGTATTGACCAAGGGCTAAGTCAGAAATTTAAATCGAGGTGGCGAACCTTGGGAAAAAAAAAAAAAAAGTAAACTATTTTTATATATGATAATTATTAATTTTTATACTGATTGATTATGAGATAAGGTAAATCTATTTCATAATATATAATCATCAATCATGAGATAAGGTAAATCTATTGCATAATATATAATCAGTATAAAAATTAATTTAAATAGATTTATGCAATAGAAATAATTTTTATGCTTATATTAATACTATATTGGTATTAATTAAATGAAAATTTTATATTTTGCTGGATTTGATGTATAACTACACACGCCTACACCATAATTTAAAATTGTCTTTCAACTATTCTCTAACTATAGGACAGTCAGTCTCATGTGTTGCCTTCTCTTCGGCAGTCGAAATCCCTCGCAACACTTGATACATTTATACTCCAATTCTCATCTTCATGGATCATATGCTTTACAGTACTTCAGGTAACTCTTGAAGGCCCAAGATGAATTTACCTTCGGATCCTTGGGATTTTCATCTCGACAAACATCACAGTAGAACTTATTTGTTTCATTAGAATAGGAGGAAAGACCATGTGTGGAAGGGAGGAGGAGTAGGTAGTTGGGGGTGGTAGGGAGAAGGATGATATAAGTGATAGTGTAAAGGATAATGTGAACTCTGGTGGAAGGGAGGAGGCTGCGGCGGGCCGTTGTTAGTGAGCTGCCGGTAAATCGTGAGTAGGTGGTAGTTGGGAGTGGTACTGGAAGGGAGAATGTGAACTCTGGTGGAAGGGAGGAGGTTGCGGTGGCCTTTGTTATTGAGCTGCCGGTAAAATCGTGAGGAGGTAGTAGTTGGGAGTGGTAGGGAGGAGGATGATGGGAGTGGTAGTGGAAGGGAGAATGTGAACTCTGACAGAAGGGAGGATGCCGCGGCGGCCGTTGTTAGTAAGTTGTCGGTAAATCGTGAGGAGGTTGTAGTTGGGAGTGGTAGGAAGGAGAATGATGGGAGTGGTAGTGGAAGGGAGAATGTGAACTCTGGTGGAAAGGAGGGGACTGTGGCGGCTGTTGTTAGTGAGCTGCCTGTCACGCCCCAGCACTTTGCCCGACCACGGGAGCCGAGCGGACAAGGCATTTGATCGCGGCAAGAGCCGAAAGGGACATTATGGGATTTCCGGCAAGGTGGGAGGCCTTGGCGGGCGCACAACATATCACCCGGGGCGTTGCTCGGGAAACGAAGGGATTTACACGGGCGACGGCAAAGCCTTTGGGCACGGAAAGGCCGTCGGGTGGCACAAGGGGCATCCCAGGGGCGGTCCCAAGCATTTTGAAGAACCAAACAAGCCCTTAGAGGTTCCGGAGGACTCTAGAGGGTTCCACACGGGTCCGGGACGTTCAAGAGAGTTCCGGAAGGTTCCACATAGCTCCGGAAGGGTCGTGAAGAAGCCGAAAGGTGTCGGAAGGCACTAGAAGGGACCGACAAGTGTAGAACACGCCAGAAGAGACTAAAACCTTGTGGAAGGCTCAAGAAGCTTATAGAATGTGGTAGCATGTTGTAGGAGCATCTAGAAGGCTCAACAACCTTGTATATATATAGTAGAACAACCTAGAACCTTGGTGTAGGGCGATTCGAGATTGACAAAGAAGCCGTAAAAGGCCTAATAAACTCTTAAATTGGGCCTTTTACGGCTTCTTTGTCAATCTCGAATCGTACTACACCATTCTCCTCAGGATGGAAAAGATTCGTCCTCGAATCTTGGTAGGAGTAAACCCTCCCTCGAATCTTGATTAGCTTCTTCATTGATGAAAAATAATACTTCACTAAATTAATAAGAGAATCAAGACTTGAGCACGACATTAATGTTGAAGACTTGAAGTACTCCACCAAAGTAGCATGATAACATCCTGAATTAAATTGAGTTACATTAAAATTAAATATACCAATGACAAAATCGATATCATGTTGATATCCCATTGAAGAGATGTCAACAAGAGTTCCTTTATCCAAAGAATCTTCAAGTCCAAGGAGACTTGACAATTTTCCTCAACCACCTTGAACACTATCGGCATATATGTCTCATGAGTATTTTCAACTATAGGAAGAAATGCATACTTTGAAAATAAATCACTATTTTCTCTTGTTGAGGACTTTTTTGGATTGCTATCGCCAAAATGAAACCCATCATCATCTTCGTTAGACTCATCATATATAGGGGCTCCTTCATAAATTTCTTCGTCAAAAGATAGGGCATCTTCTGATTCATAATCCGAATCGTACTGTGGTTGCGGTTGATAAAGGGCAGCCAATCGTTGTGCCAATTGGTCTACATGTTCACGTAACAAAACAATTTCGTCCCTACGAATTGCATCTGCACTTTTTCTTGGAGGCATGATAACAGGATCTTACTGATTCTTGATACCACTCTGATGCAGCGTACGTAGTGAGACAGATGAATATAATCAATAACCCGTTGATTCTTGAACAAGAATACCGTGAGGTTGAGAGAATTGAGAAAACTCAAAACTTGCATAAACTTCAAAAAGATAAATATAATCAATAACCCGTTGAGAAAGATGAATATAATCAATAACCCGTTGATTCTTGAACAAGAATACCGTGAGATTCAGAGAATTGAGAAAACTCAAGACTTGCATAAACTTCAAAAAGTTTTAAAAACTCCTCAAGTTTTACAATACTTAATTAAAAACCTAAAAGCAAAAAAAACTAAAATTACTGAAAAGTCCTAAAATATCAAAACTTATAAAAGACCTAATAAACTCTTAAATTGGGCCTATTACAGCTTCTTTGTCAATCTCGAATCGCACTACACCAAACCTTGTACATAGTTCTAGTGTAGGTAGAGTTTTGCAGAAGGGCCTATAGACTCATTCCTAGCCCTTAGATTAAGTAGATCCTACCCATCCATTTGAGGATGCTTGTAGTATAAATAGATGTAGGGCTCATTTGCACAAATCAATCCAAGCATTTCCAAGTTAGAGAGAGAGCATTTTATAGCATTCTCAAGTTCTCTTGTGCACTTTCTTACCTTTTCCTTAGCAACTTTCTTAGCAACCCTACTTAGGGACGAGGCGAGGCTGACTTGGCCAATTACGATGGAGGGGCGGAACCATCGCTAGAGGCATATGTGGCTAAGTGCCGGATGGTAAACTTATGAGAGGTTTAAGTTCGTGACATGCCAGTAAATCGTTAGGAGTGGTACGAAGGAGGATGGGAGTGGTAGTGGAAGGAAGAAGGTTGCGGGGCCGTTGTTAGTGAGATGCCAGTAAATCGTTAGGAGTGGTACGGAGGAGGAGGATGGGAATGGTAGTGCAAGGGAGAATGTTAACTTTGGTGGAAGGGAGGAGGCTGCGACAGCCGTTGTTAGTGAGCTACTGGTAAATCAGGAGTAGGTGGTAGTTGGGAGTGGTAGGGAGGAGGAGGAGGATGGAAATGGTCATGTGATGACAGTATTTTGGGTATGTCTAGAACGCTCAATCTGCCTTGACCCTGGGATGCTTTGGGTTATCACCCCGGCATACATCACAAAAGAATTTGTTTGTTTCATCAGTCCGTGAAGAAATACCGTGCTTGGAAGGGAGGAGGACGAGAGGGAGAATCTGAAGTCCAATGGAAGGGAGGAGGCTTCGGCGGCACTTGTTAGTTAGCCGCCGGTAAAAATTGATGAGGGGAGTAGTAGGATGGAGGACGATCGGGAGAATCTTAACTCCAGTGGAAGGGAGGAGGATCCGATGGCAGTTGTTAGTGAGCCGCCGGAAAATCGTAAGGAGGTGGTAGCGTTGGAATTTTCCTTCCATCTCTAAAAGCGATTGAAGTTGAAATGCAAATGCTGAGAGTGAATGTCACTTGTGAGTGATGAGTTATGATGAGAGGTGGTATTTATAATGGTGGAAGGGCTGAGGAGGTGATAGCAGAAGTATAGTGGTGGAAGGGTGAGGAGGTTACATGGGGAAAATTTTCTGTTACTCCCGTCTTTCTCTCTCTCTATATTCACATATATATATATATATATATATATATATATATATATATATATAATGAACACTGTATCTAATAGTATCTGAATTGGAATTAATAGTGCTTGTTTGTATCTATATATAATATAACAAACACTGTATCTAATAACATTTATATAATACAAAAAAAAAAAAAAACTTGTTTATATTTTGATTAAAGGGTTGTGTGAGTGTGGACAAATTTATGTTGCATATATGGTGCTCGACGAATTTACTAAGCAGAAATGTAGTCCTAATGTGATGACTTTTTCAACTATAATGCATGGGTTGTTTGAAAATAATCGCATTTGGGATTGATGATACGAGGGAGAGCGGAAGAAGGGATTGAGTTATTTGATAAGGTTATGCTTAAAGAATGTACTCCGAACGCAGGGACTTATCAGGAGGTGTTGTATTGTTTGATTGAAGTGAAGAGGTTTGTTTAAATTCTTTTATAGTTAGGAAAATTTAAACTAATGTCATGTTTTAAATATTTAGCATAGATTTTTAGTGAAGTCTAGTTTGACATTTGAAACGGTGAAACTTAAGTGCCTATTTGGAACAATTTTGGCCAGGTCCGTTTCACGAGTCTTGTGAAATTGGATCAGAACTCTTCAAATGGAGTTTGACAAAGCCCTTGGAACTCAGCTCAAACTTATTCACAAATCCATACTTACTCTTGAAATTCACTTGCAAGTTGCAACACTATAAAACCTTACCTACAATTAGGTGTGTAATCGAGCGAATAATGTATTTGACTATTATTGAGCTTGAAATTTTATATAGCTTTTCGTAAAATATTTTCATTTGTTGGGTTTGCCCTTAAGGACAGTGTAATTTCTGACTCTATTGGCAGTAAAGTTTTGAGCTTTTATTTTTTAATTGAATTGTATTTTAGCTAAGAGTTATTTTAATTCCATTTTTTAATTCGTATTTGGTAATAAATCTTATCATTTTCCAACTTATTTATTTTTAGTTTAATTTGCTTGCAAATTTAACTATTATATTATTTAATCTGAAGTTAAATTAATTAAAATAAATTTAATTTATTTAATTTAAAATGATGCTATTTTTTTATACCCGTTGCTAGAGTACAAACTTTTATTTAGGTATCAAAATTATGTAGCAAATATCAAAGAGTAGGGGTGTACGTAATCGAGGCGGGTAGGGTTGAACGACACAGTGTTCAAGCTTGATTTAAATTTTATCAAGCTTAAATTTTGTGTTTGAGCTTAGTTTGATTGTTAAACGAGCTTTTGTCGAACTAACTTGAGCCAAGTATCGAGTAGCTTGATATTTTACATGTATTTTATAAATATTTAGCTTATTTAGTCGAACTCGAGCCGAGCTTTAAAAATTATCCAACAAAAAATGATGTTCAAGCTTATTTGATTAGTATTATGAACCAAGCTCACACGAGCTCGAGTAACTTGTTTTTATTTTCAGCCCTATCAAATAATGATTTGATGCCATGTTTTAATGTTAGATTGTTGGAAATGCTCTTACCGTGAATGGATTGTAAGAGGATGGGAAAATGTTGTGATTGATGGTCCTGGATGAGGTTATTGAGGTAGAATCGATGATTTCCATAACAAGAGAAATTGCAAAACGTGTTTGGTTCTATTTATAAAAATAATATATACATATATCATTAGTTACCTATTTCATCTAGGAACCATGGACCAATAAGGTTGTGATCTTAAGCTGTTTGAAGTCGATGAATACATTGAGATAGGATATTCATGGATTCAGATAGACTCTCATGATTGTATATATTCAAAAGAATTGGATGACGATGGTGATAAAGGGTTCAATATATGATTGTATATATTTCTTCAAGTGAGACCTTCAGCATGCCTCGCGGTCTGTCTTTGGGTTCGTCTCGCTTGAAGTCCTAAGCAGGTGCAGAGTCCAAGCCAGGTCGTGTAAGGAAGTCCGCGAGCTTTATTAGATCGCTAATATATTGGGCGGGAAATTCCTTTTAGATCGATTTTTTGTTGGCGTGTTAAGTAAGCTTTCATGCGACCACACGAATGGTATTCAGAAATTTTCCAATCATGTCGGATGATGTAGTTATAACTAGTAACCCTCTTAACAATTATCATGTGTTATTGTTTCTATTGACGTACGATACATCGGCCAATGATGCGGTCGATTGTTTCAATCGGATAGTCGTGATGAGTCCGACCCAACATAATATTTCACATGTTTAAAACACACACACACACACACAAGATTTTACATTAGATTAAATTATGAGATGACATAAACATTTCTTCTTCTAATGTGGATCAAATTATTATGGTTAGTGTGGCAAAGACTATTGACCTAATTTGAAGACATGGCAATTTCTAGGTGAAGAATTATTTGCAAAATTTTGAGGAAACAAAATATTCAATAGCAATTGAAATTTGAAAATACACACACAAGCAGCTCAAAATATATAGCAAATGGTAGCAGTTCAATAAAAGAGAGCAGCATAACTTTATCTGAACATAAAATTGCCTATACTGAACAATTGAAGCAGAACAAAAGGTTACATATTATATACTGAATTTACATACAGAAAAGCAAAGTAGTCACCTTCTTCACTTCTAATACAAATATATCGTAAATTCGGATCAAATTCCAAAGTAAGTATAATTTGCTATATTATACAGTTACAGTTGCTGCTGCGGGAGCAACTCTATTCTCGACTGGAATTTCAACGAACTCTGAAAGAATTGCCCGGAACTCATCTCCAGTCATGGTTTCTTTCTCAATTAGTACCTCTACAATCTTATCCATTGCTTCACGATTGTTTCGGATGTGGGTCAAAGCAATCTCATAGGCAGTATCTGAAATCCTCTTAATTGCGGTATCAATATCTTCGGCAAGCCTTTCCGACATTGAATTCCGAGCCATCATTCTCATAAACACATCGCCACTTTGAGCTGAGTCCATGAGTGACCATGGACCTATGTCAGACATCCCAAAAGTAACAACCATCTACAACAAAACACAGCAATGTTTGGCTTGGTAAGATTAATAGAAGAAAGAAGACACCAAGAGTTGCCATAAAAACAGCATATTTTGAATTGAACTTTTCTTTTCTAGAAAACCCCCAAAAAATTATAAATTCATCGGTATTGTAGTCAATTGACCTGTGCAAACGATGTGCAATTAACAGTTAATTTCCACTTAAGAAGTCCTTTTCTTCCCATCAAAATAAATAAAAACATACTCCTTTGGTCATGAGTTATTAACTCCATCTCTTTTTGGAATGTCTCGTAACAAGACTTTTTTTTCCATAAATGATCTCGTTTTCTCCAAACTACTCTCTCATAGAATGAATAACTTAACACTACTGATTCATAACCACTACTTTTGAGGTCACATCACAAATGTGAAGATATTAAAAAAACTCACTTTTCAAATTTTTAATTACCTAATATTCCGAGCCAGAACAAAAGTGAGCAAAAATGGTGGGATAAGGGAGTGTTTAGGATTGACTATGTCACAAGAAACACAAGTGATTGGTTGTTTTATCAATAGAGAAGATTTAACCAATACTTTTGCATCTAAAAAACGAAGAAAAAACAATTTTGTAAGAAGTAATTTTCTCATTTATGACATAGGACCCTGGTATTAAATTTCGTTCACGACCCCCCAAAAACTAGGACCGGCCTAGACAATGTCAACCCTCAGTTTGATGCTAAATGTGTTTTATCTATATTTGTGAATCTCAGCATCCAATATTCACACTCAAAGAAACAAACAAACAATTAAAAAAAAGACTAAAAATGACCTCTACAATCAAGGACATTGCATTTAGCTAACTTTGTGGAATCTTTATAGATGCCGGATTAAACTTCACAGTAAACACTAAATTTAATGATTTCTTTAAGAAAGTTGATTACAAATTTAAAACGTGACATGAGAGTGTTTACCTGCTTGGCTAAACCAGTGATCTGTTGTAAATCACCAGCTGCACCGGTTGTGATCTCGGGCTCACCAAATATAATTTCTTCAGCAGCTCTTCCACCTAGACCACCAACAATTCTCGCAAAAAGTTGCTGCTTTGATATCAAGGTCGGGTCATCTGCAGGTATAAACCAGGTCAACCCACGGGCCTGACCACGAGGTACTAAGGTAACCTTTTGAACAGCATCGTGCCCTGGAGTCAGAGTTCTGCATGAACAAAGAATAAATATCAACAAACTTAGTACCAACGAGATGTGATTAATCAATCGTTTGTTGATATTTATTTGCACTTACCCACAGATGGCATGGCCTACTTCATGATATGCAACGAGACTTTTGCTCTTGCCATCTGTCATGACTGTTCCTTCCATTCCAGCAACTATCCTATCGATTGAATCATCAATTTCTAACGATGAGATTCCGGTCTTTCCACGCCTACCAGCAAGAATAGCTGCCTCGTTTAAGAGATTAGCAAGGTCTGCTCCACTAAATCCAGGTGTCCTCATGGCTACAACTTCAAGTGAGACATCTGACTCAAACTTTTTATTGCTCGCATGAACCTTTAGAATCTCTGTCCTTCCACGAACATCAGGGACATCCACTGACACCTGCGCCAAAGTACAAATCATGTCAATTTCCTCGTTAAAATATTAATTTTGAGACCATACATGTATCTTGCGTTGGGTAGGTAATTCTAACCCATAGCAAGTTCGACTGAACCCGTAAATACACGTGACAAGTTGTGTCTTAGTTAGCATTTTCTTGAGTTAATGGCAATTTACATCCCTGTGATATGCATAATGTTCAATTTACCCCCTGTGATTTGAATAGAGCACTTTACCCCCCTATGATCTAATAAAAGTTTCACACTGCCTCCCTACCATTATTTAACTTGAAAAAAAAAATACGAATTGACAAAACTAGTCCTCTTATATACTATACTTGACCCAATTAACTTATAAATGTGACAATTTACCCCCCCCCCCCTCTCTTATTATAAGTGCTCTTTTTCAAATCACAAGATGGTAAATTGAATATTATCACAGGGGGTAAATTGACATTAACCCATATTTTCTTAGTATTTTTACCTGTCGATCGAACCTTCCCGGCCTCAACAATGCGGAGTCAAGAATATCCGCACGATTAGTTGCCGCAACTACAATAACGCCCGTGTTCCCTTCGAACCCATCCATTTCTGTCAAAAGTTGGTTCAAAGTCTGCTCCCTTTCATCATTTCCTCCACCAATACCGGTTCCTCTTTGACGTCCAACTGCATCAATTTCATCAACAAATACAATACAAGGAGCATTCTCCTTGGCCTTCTTGAAGAGATCACGGACTCTCGAGGCACCAACTCCAACAAACATCTCAACAAACTCCGAACCCGAGATTGAAAAAAACGGAACCCCTGCTTCACCGGCAATCGCCTTGGCTAGTAAAGTCTTACCGGTACCTGGAGGACCCACAAGAAGAACTCCTTTAGGAATACGAGCACCCACGGCAGTAAATCTCTCAGGCTTCTTCAAGAACTCAACCACCTCTAGAAAATCTTGCTTTGCTTCATCTACACCAGCTACATCATCAAAAGTTACACCAGTGTTTGGTTCCATTTGGAACTTAGCCTTCGATTGACCAAAGTTTAACGGAAATCCGGGCCCACCTGGACCACCTCCTCCAGAGGACCGTCTAGAGAGAAGAAAAAGGCCACCGATTAAAATTAAAGGGAAGGCTATATTCCCGATTAAGTTAAATAAAGCAGAACCAGAATCCTCTTGAGCATTGTGGGCAGCAAAATCAATATTCTTCTCGCGGAACTTCTGAAGAAGCTCCTGGCTGAGTCCAGGGAGTTGGACTCTCACTCTTTGCAACCGGTTACCCAACTCGGGAGAGACAGCCTCGACAATTGCAATTGTTCCGTTTTCGTATAAATCAACTCTATTCACTCTATCCTTGTCTAGATACTCTAGAAATCTAGAATAAGACATTCTCGAGTTTGAAACACTTTGCTCGTCTGCGATGGCTTTACCGTTGCCTAGTAATGCAGGTGCAGCTAGTCCAGCGTTGCCAAGCAAGAATTTCAAAAAGCCTCTTCTTCCTTCATTTGTGTTTTGATCTAGTGATGCTTTTACGGTAACTATTTTAGATATATTGTACGATGAAAGAAGACGTGAGGATTGGATTAACTGCTTTCCATAAGTTTCCTTGCTCAAACATGTTCTAGTATTAGCTGCGGATAAACCATTTCCCACTACACATGCAGATGAAGCCGCCATTTTTATACCTCTGCAAGTTTGTGAAGATAAAATTTTCAATATTTGGAATGAACTTAGTTAAGCATCATATCAAATGATTACTATTTTGATGATTCACAATATTTTGCAGAATATGAATATTGAAAAAACTCAAATTATATTAGTGAAGAAGTTGCGCCTGTCACTCCTTGCAAAACTTATTATATTTACATTAAAGAATGTCTCAGTGAGTCATCTAGAATCTGAAATAAAATATGAACAAAAAGGCAAAAATACTCTTCATGCTTTTCCTACTTTGCAGAAAACACCCCGTGTTATTTTATTAGCAAAACCCCCTTTGTTCACAAGTCAAAAATACTCCACTTGCTATAAGTGCGACTATTCTTCATGATTTGCTGGGGAAGTGCTAATTTTACCCACCCTTATATGTTATCTTTTCTTTGGAATAAAATGCAAAAACACCACTGTTCATTTTTAAAGAAAGCAATATTAACTTACAAAATTAACAACCCCTATTCTCTTAAAATATCAACATAAGGAGATTTTTGCTAATAAAATGTTTGCTAATTTTTTAACCCAGGGCAGTTAAGAAAAAGCACAGGGGTTGTTTTTGCAGTTTACTCAGAAGATATAGATCATGGATTTTCACATTGTGCTGATGGGCAATTATTTCGCAGTTTGTATATTATATATGGAAAAAGGGTGATAATTCATGAAGATGCCAAAAGTAGCAATTATGTATCACTAATATAAGATGGAAAAATACATAAATGGAAAAAATAAACTCATTTACCTAATAATCAAATCAACATAAATCACCTCAGAACCAATATTGCTTTTTTTTTTTTTAAAGAACCGATATTCTACTGCCATTCTGATGTCAGTAAAGATCACAAAAAACTAACTTTAACTTAGCATTAAAAAGTCTATTATATCAATCTAAAATCCACGATTTTCATCAAATAACTCAAAACCCACCAATAATTTGAGGGGTTTAAATCAAACTCCATAGATTTAGCCACAAAACCAGCTAAAAAAACGACAGATGATAATAACAATCCAGACAAAACCGAGCAGTTCCAGAAGATAATTAATGAAGTTTAATGAATGCTTATTATGAGGTGAATAAAAGACATACCCGTTACTCGGTGAATGAAGAACAGAAGAAGTGAGTATGGAGAATAATAAAGATTTCGAGGGGAGGAAGTATTTAGAGGGAATGGATGTGGTTGGAAATAATTTACGTGGCCTTTTGTAAGTGAATAATACTCCTAATTTGTTTACCACTTCAATTTTTGTTTCTCTAACAAGATTTTACTTTATATATAATAATAAGTTCAATATCTCTTTTCTATCTTTGGACTTTTGCAGAGTATAATTGACATTTTGCAATGTGGAAATTTACACAAAAAAGAATTAAAACTTCGACAATTTTTGTAATAAAAACTTGTATTTTTTTTTTGGGCAAAACAACTTGCATTTTATAAAAGAATATTCAATTTAATAATGCAATGTGCCGATATCTTGATTATTGGACGCAAAACGTAAAATTGTATTCATCATGGCGCATTGTGCCAAATTTTCAATTTGATTTCGAGTTCGATGTGGAAGAATTTTTTTGAGTAAAGCATATGTCTCTTGATCAACATCATGTTTTGACTATTCATTTCCATGGATTGAGCATCCGTCGTTAGAATTGTGGCTTCGGTTTTGATAGTAAAATTAGTATCCATCAAAACGAATAGCTTTTATCAAACGGGCAAATCTTCGGTCCTAGAATTCCTAAACTTGCATCCCAATAAACAATTCTGATCCAATTACACGACTCAACAGCACGATTCATTGATTACAGTGTACCAATCAATTTACACGTATGGTTTGCACTGGAGGAGAATAGATGAATAAAAATGTAGATTGTAGTGCAACTCAGTTGAGGATTGTTCTTGATACACCAAAGTTTCAAATACAAATATAACTAAGGAATTCTTGAAAATTAGAAGTACTGAATAATAATCACAAAAGTTTGTAGCGAAGATTGGTTTACATATAAAACTGTGATGTTTGAGTCTCTGGAACGTACAAATCATTTGCTCCGACACATACTCTTGTCTTGAATAAAACAGCAAATCAGTTTAAGCCTACAAATTAGTGAAATAAGAGACTCTTAACATAAAAAAGGCAAACACAATTTTGTAATAATGTCTTCAATGAAGATTACCTGATGCTTAAACTGTCAGCGTTTTAGACCATGGACAAAATCTTGCAGTAGAAGTCACCTGCTCATGGTTGAGGACAAATAAAAATTCCAAAATATAGATCCCATTGACATGAAAGCAACACGAGCTTGAAGAGGTATCAACCTGTAAGTTTGGGAAAAAATATTCTGTTAGAAGTTGACAGCTTCGGATAATCAGAGAACAAACTGAACACCAAAAGAATATCTCTCCCTCCTTTTCTTTGGGTGGGGGGGGGGAGGGGGTGGTAACATACCAAAAATTCAATATGCTGACTGGAATCCAGAACCGGAATCCTGTACAGAAATGTGTGTAGTTTAATAATATCAAATTCATATGAAAGCTAAATACTAATTGGAATGACAGAGAAACAAAAAAGGACTTTTACCGGTGAGTAGGGTAGGGAGGGCATCCTTCTTGTATTTATGAGGAAGCTCGTCGAGTTTCCCTAGCCATAAGTTATTCCATGCAAAAACTACAGCAATTACAGATGGACCTAGTACAACTTGATTTAATATAACCTGCAAAAAACGAATGGGTCAGTTTGGAACTATTTCTAAGATTTGTAGTCTTACGAAAGTAGAAAGGCCTTAGTTTACCTTCATCATCAAGTTCTCAACAGATTGCTTGGGCATGCAATGATCTAGAAACTGATACCATGCATATGAACCAGGGCCGTAGAGCAAGAACCCGTACGAAGTCATCCGGAGGGCTCGGATCCAGTCATGTTCACACGAAAGTGTGCTTATTATATCCTACAAGATGATATTTGGATATAATTAAAGCAAAGGGCTTAAGTGAAAAACTCGAAAATACTCTAACCACAGTTTGGTGAATTAAATTCAGAAAGCTAAACAGAAGCAGAATGTAACCACGATAAACCTATCATAGACCATAGAAAAGCAAACTAGTTACCTTCAACAAACGTAATGCGCCAAGTATGAGATTATACAAGACTAAATGTTTAGATTCAACTCATAACATATTTTATTTAAGACAACTCATAACATATTTTATTTAAGACAACTCATAACATATTTTATTTAAGAATGTAACCACGATAAACCTATCATAGACCATAGAAAAGCAAACTAGTTACCTTCAACAAACGTAATGCGCCAAGTATGAGATTATACAAGACTAAATGTTTAGATTCAACTCATAACATATTTTATTTAAGACAAGGGAATTATTGGGTAAAAACAAGATTTTGACATGTTAACTAATTCAATGAAGTAGAATCTTCACTAAGTTCATATCATGGACTACTAAAAACATTTTCGAAAAATATTAAAAAAAAGAAGAAGATGCTGAATTAGGAACTACTCTATATTTTTGTTTCGATTTACTCAATTACAGAAACTTTTAGGTGTATTTGGTTACCAAAATCTTAATCCATGGTTCAAAAGGAACAACTAAAATATGAAAGAAATAGTCAGCTTCATTGAACTCAAATGACAAATCAAAATCTCATATTTTAACCAAATTGTATATGTTTCTGATTAGTCCTCAAAGTACATGGTTAAAACTAAAAGATATAGCTCATTATCGCAAACACGCAGCCTAATTTTCCTTTAACCTAATAGAGTTTACATTCAATCCATACGGAAAAGCAAAACAATTTTAAAAACACATCCTTATTATTTCACCTTGAAATCATGAGAATGGGAGAGAGTATCTTCGTTTTTGACCCAACGGTGGCGGAGCTGGGCTATGGTGTCGCCAGTTAAGGCAAGGGATGCGGCGGTGGCGGCTTGCTTGAGCGGAAAACGGTTAGACGCGGCGGCGGCGTCCCCTGAGGTGGAGGGTTTAGCTTCCCTTTCGCCGCCAGTGTTTCTTTTCTTCTTGTTACGCCGCCATTTGTGGATGTTGTCGTGAAATGAGCCCATTCCCCATATGCCCCCATTTCCACTCGCACCCAATGAACCCATTTCAGAAATTTCAGGCCAGATTCAAAGGGAAAAGCTTTTTTTCCAAAAAGAAAAGATCTTTTTTCTACGATTTTTATTAGGTGACATGTAATTGTCTGTCTTTTTTCACCATATTACTGGAGTGAAATGGAAGTGTGTTTGGCATTTTGCATTTAATAAATAAATTGTTTTGGCACTTTGTATTTTGAGATTAAATTTTTTAAATTTAACATTTTCAATCTGCAATTCTTTGGCAACATAGTGGGAGTTTTGTATTCCAATAGGTAATAATATATAATTATAGAATGTAAAGTATTAAGATTTTAGTTTTAGGATGTAAAATGTCAAAAAATATACTTTTAGAGAACAAAATGCTAATTACTCGAAGTAAAAACATGAACTAATATTTAGGTTTTTTTGTAATTTTAAAGAAAATAAAGGTCTTCCATTAAAAAAAGAAAAAGATAAAAAGGTCCCTAAATTTTTATTTATTTTTACCAATGTAGTTTTTGTATTTGTATTTATAGTTTAAAGCTTGACAATGAAAATTATCCCATTGACAAAATATTCATTTAAATCCCGTCTCATACGATTTCCAACACAAACATGGAAATATGAATCAAAACCCGACTAAACTACACTCACCCAATCATAAAATAAGTGCATTCGCATTTGAAATGTGATAAGGTTGGTAACTACAACAATAGTATTATTATATCATAAAACGGAAACATTGCATATGTAAAATTGCTAATACAAACATTACACAAATGATCGCTTGTACAAAACATAAAAAAACTGAAACATACATGACTGCATACAAAACTCACTCTTTTCAACATCACCAAATTGTTGTTCTTCGTTTTCATTTTCGTCTCCATCGTCCTCTGCACAAGAATCACATTCGCTTTCACTTTCACCGTCACTCGGGAACTTTTCTCTTGCTTCATATCCCTCATTGAGCAAAACCAGTGACTCAACATATTCACCCACATAAAACGAGTTTTTGGTCCCGAGAATCCCAAGATCCACATCTTCTTCCGTATTCGGATTGTATGATACTAGCCCTCTATTTCGAGCTGTCAAAAGAACATCACCATTTGTTCTAAAACCAACAACCGCCCCAAGTCCTTGAAGTCTCACATTGTATTCTTTACTCCACGAATCCACATCACCATAATTTTTCATTACATAAATCGAGCAACGACTACTAAACATACGAACATTGTATTGAAAAACAGCAAGAGACTCTTGAAGAACCGCAACATTCAAATTAATCGGAAGCTCATTCTCCAAAGCATCTGGTAGCTTCATTTCATTGAAAACCTCAAGACTTATATCAAAAGCCATAATTAAGTTTTCAAATTTACATTTGTCTTCTTCTTCATAATTCCTATAAGCCACCCAATGAACATTTCCAGTAATAAACACTTGTGTCCAAAAGTACTCAACAACACAATTTCTTGGAACTTGACCTTTAACTTCATGCCAATTTCTAGTACTAAGTGCATACACCTCAACTTTAGGTGGTACTTCATATCCATAATCTCTTTGAAAATAAGATAATTTCACAACCTTGTAATCATTATTTTGAACATCAAATCCAAATCCAAGTACACACATGTAAGTTTCCATGTTATCGAAATTTGATTTGGGCGGAGGCAACCTTACTTGCCTCTTGATTACTGGATTCCAAAGTATAATCGAATTAGATAATCCAAACAAATCATCCGAGAGACAGAGCACACCATTGCAAGAACCAACAATCCTGTAATAATATCGCGTATAATCGCGAAAAGGGTACTCAATTTTGATGTTTTCTTGGAGGAATTCTTGGTTGTTGTCATTGTGTATAGAATAAATTTCTGTGTTTTGGGTATTGGAATAATACCTGATGATGGTGATGGATTTGGAAAGAGCTGTTTGGTACTGGGTGTGCACTGAAATGAAATGAGAGCTTGAGATTATTGAATTCCATGATTTGGAAACACATTTGAACTTGATGAGAGATTTTGGGGGTAGCCTTTTGAGAATCTTGATTACAACATCTTGAGGTAAATAATCAGACATTGTTTTGAAATGAAACTTAAAAAAGCTGTCTCTTTTCTCTTGAAAGTACAATGTTGGGGCAAAAGAGAAAGGAAATTATATATGGTGCATTAAGGGAGAGCTGGTGGAACAAGACAAAATGGTTGGTATCGACTGTTCTGGCAAATTTATGAGTAAGAATATTCAAAATGTGAAAAAAGAGTAAAATGCAAAATACACCCTATGTTATTCTTAACTGGTAGAAACTCCTCACTATTATTAGCAAAAAAAACTTTTGTGTTAACAATTCCGAAATATTTACCCACCTCCAATGTCACATTTGTGTTTTGATTTGCAAGGGAATGAACAAATATACCGTTAGATTATTTTTTGTTTAAATAAAATGCGAAAATTCAGCGCCGTTTGGATCAATTATTGCTCTGTTTCGTCCTGTTTCGATGTTTCAACAATGTTTGGGTGGTGTTGGCGAAATATTTGAAACACAATTTGCACTGATTTTGATTGGAATATTGAGATATAAAATAATAGATAATGAGTTTGAATAAGTTGAGATATTGGTTTGGAGTGGTTT
The DNA here is from genome assembly GCA_038501285.1 of Penstemon eatonii. Classification (NCBI taxonomy): domain Eukaryota; kingdom Viridiplantae; phylum Streptophyta; class Magnoliopsida; order Lamiales; family Plantaginaceae; genus Penstemon; species Penstemon eatonii. The sequence continues at coordinate 1,735,520 of CM076708.1, read as the reverse complement.
TGGATGTTGATATTTGAGTGAAAAGTTTATAACAAATGTCAAATCAAAGACTTTATAATGTAATAATTGAAATTGTGACTATAATACGGATTAATATTTTTATGGTTGAGATGAAGAAAGTAGTATTACTGTAATATTGTACCAAAATAAAAGTATTACTGTAATATTAATTTAGATAATTAATAATAATCTCATGTTGGTGTATATTTAATTAGAGTATATACATTTTGTTTATTACATGATTCTCAAAAAATAATATAGTAACAATGAAAATTTGAATTTATATAAGTTATATTGATTATACAACACTATAGAAAAATCTTTAGGGTCTGTTTATTTGGTGTTTGGGAAAGTAGTTTGAGAGAGTAGTGAATGTTTGTGAAATAATCTCGATTTGCATAACGTTGTTTGTTTGAGTTTTGACTTTTGAGAGAGTAGTTTGAGAAATAAAGTATGTGTAATTATTTTTGGAAGAGTTAAGTTGTAGGTGTAAGATGTGTAAGACTATATATTAAATCATGTTTGTTATGTGAAATAAATTGTGTAAAAGATATGTTACTTTATATCAAATCAGAATAGACTTTGTAAATAGTTTATTTAGAGATAAAAAAAATTGTTTTTTTTTTTTGATAACCCATGTGTACAAGCTTACACTAGACTAATCCTGGACCCTCAGAACCCTTGCCCTAGAACCCTGAAGGATGTAAATCGCAGGATGTGCCTCTACCAAGCCTCGGGATCCTACCATACTGCTGTACACTCTGCGCACAAAGGGGTCTTCACCACAAATGACCCTTAGATAGACCCATAGAAATGCTTCCATCCAAATTCCAAATGGGATTCGAACCCCCACCCTTGCCGCTGGAGCAAGCCTTATGAATTGTTGTTTGTTTGACTTTTGAGAGAGTAGTTTGAGAATATTGAGAGGTAAAAATATTATTTCAGAAAGTAGAAAACATGTTTGGCATTTTGCACCTGACTTTAAACATTCTGGCACTTTACCCCTGAAAATATAATTTATTTGGCACTTTGCACCCTGAAAATATAGATTTTGACACTTTGCACCCTGAAAATATACTATAATTTTTTGCACTTTTTACCCCGATTTAAAATTGTTGACACTCTGCACCCTGAAAATAAAATTTATATGCCATTTTGTACCCTAATGTATTTTTTTATACGACATACTCTACAAATATTATTTACTACTAGCATGTTAAATTTATTAAATTATATAAAACTAAAAAAAAAAAAGTTATCACCTAATCACAAATAGCTAGTAATTTGGTTAAAATAATTAAAAAATGTGACAAAAACATTAATGATTGAAAATGCGAAAAGATTATATATTTAGAATGTAAGGTGTGGACATTCTATATTTTCAAGAGAATTTTGTTTTTTGGTACCGAGTTTTATGTCAATTTCTAATTTTGGTACCAAACAATTGCAGGTCAACACATTTGGTACCATATTTAAATCGTTTTACGTTTGATATTGCTATTTACTAAATCTGAAAATCACCGTCAAATTGGTAACATGGCTTAAGTTACTTTCAATTATTGCAAAATTAGTGACATAACCTAAATTAGCTGACAATTCAATGAAAATGTTATTTTGTTAGCCTGAAATGTTATATGCTAAAATTGTCAGCTAGTATAAGTTATAAAACTAATTTTGCAATAATCAAAATTGGCTTAACGTACACGTCACCAATTTGATGGTGATTTTCATATTTAGTTAACAGCAATATCAAATGCAAAACTATTTGTTAAATTATGGTACCAAATGTGTTGATCTGCATTTGTTTAGCACCAAAAATAGAAATTAACATAAAGTTCGGTACCAAAAATGTAATCATATCATATTTTTAGGATCCAAAGTGTCAAAATATATAATTTCAAGTAGCAAAGTGTCAAGAATGTTCGAAAATAACTATTCTAACATTCCACCAATTAATTTTCTCACCAAAACACACATCATGATACAAAGTGCCAAAAACCCTTTGTTTGATACGAAATAATTTTAAAAAAGGCCAAACAAATAGACCTATCTTTTTATATACTCCTATAATATTAGTAATAAAAATAATTAATATAGAAATTTATTTATATACGGAGTATTATAATCTCGAAAATGTTTTCTTTACTCATGGAACTTTTAAATTTTTAATTACTCCATTTTATATTTATTGTTCCAATATATTTATTGAAAATGGTGTGGAGAGGAGAGGAGAGGAGAGAGTGTACAAAGCCCTCTATTTCTTTCTCCAAACCGTACCTTTGCTCTGCTGGTGCATAGCTGACCTGACAAATGAGACATATGCACCCTACTCCCTAGCTTTTTATTTAACAATTAACAGTCGTTTCAGGATGTTTGGGCTGGCAATCGAAATTTGTGTTTCGCTGAATTGTGGCCCAAACTTCAAAGTGATCAATTTTGGCCCGTTTTAAAATCTATCCAAACAGCCCCTCAATTGTTCACATTATAAAATTGACAATAATTTCAATGCAGTGATCTCTTTACTAACAAATGGGTGCAATGCGCTAATAAAATAAAATTATAGACTTTATTTTGTTAATAAAAATAACACACTAATTATTTGTTGATGTAAGTAGGGCTGTAATCGAGTCGAGTAGTATCGAACGACACACTGTTCAAGTTTGATTTGATTTTTATTGAGCTTGAAATTTTGTGTTTGAGCTTGGATTGATTTTCCATCGAGCTGAGCTCAAACAAACTTTTATCGAACGAGCTCGAGCCGAGTATCGAGTAGCTTGATATTTTACATGTATTTTTTTAATTTTTAGCTTATCAAGCCGAGCTTGAGCCGGGCTTCAAAAATTATCGAACGAAAAAAGATGTTCAAGCTTGTTTGATTAGTGTGATGAACCGAGCTCAAACGAGCTTTTATCGAACGAACTCGAGTCAAGTATCGAATAGCTTGATTTGATTTTAGCCCTAGATGTAAGATCCAAGGGAGATCCGCGACCCGTCAAGTAGATTCGACCAAAGAACCGATAAAAATCACCTAATAATTATATTTAGATATTTAGGTGGGAAAAATGCAAGATATTGTTCTTTCTTTGTTATACAAAACATGTACGATAAACTATCCCATGAAATGTTAATTGCATATTATATCCCTGCACAATTAAATATTTCACACAAACACTGGAGAGTGTCTTTCCATTACGCCTATTTAGGTGTAAGAACTCATTCTTTATATAATTAACAAGAAAATGATTGGTTTTGTTTAGAGCAAAGATTGCATAATAGTTTCATTTGTTCGGTGCAGTTTTTCATTTACTCAATTTACTCAATCTAGGTATTTATCTATAGTGTTTGTAATTTTATCATAAGTTGACCATAAAATGAATATCTATTCGCGAATGCAAAAATATTTTGCCTAACTATAAAAAAATCCATGTGTTATTTTTATTAGCCAAAAAATCCATTTGTGTTGATTTTTTACTAGCAAAAAAATTAAGTCAAAGTGACGATTATATCCCCATCAAATGATGAAAATACACCCCTCTTAACCTAAAAATAATTAATACTCCCTTGTAAACTTTGAAAAATAGCAAAACCCCCTTGTCCACTTAAATAATTGACAAAAACCTCCCTATAATTTATGAAGGAATTTCAAATGGACTTTTTTTGTTAATAAAAAGAACACAAGGGAATTCGCTAATAACATTCTTTTTGTTTTTACAAAAAATATAATTTTAGTTTGATTAGGTTTCAAGTTTACTATTCTTAATAAGGGATAGACACAAGGAGCTCGTCCATGGTATGCAAAATCTACCCAAGAGTAACCTATGAAATATTTATTGAATAAAATTATAATTTAGAATATTAGACACAAAATCCTTTATTGAAATGGTTATGACATGGAAACCCCTGTACTATCAAATATTTGACATGAAACTCCCTACCTTTATAACTTTCGACACCTTAATTTGAAAGAAACAACATGAGGTATGTAGTTCAAACCCATGATGGACCTTTTTTTGTGTTCTTTTAATTTTTTGTCCTTCTCAATATTATTTTCAATGTTTTATCGAAAAAAAACTTCTTCTTAATATAATATTTCGATATTATGTGTTTTTAATCTTTTTCTTTAATTATAATTATGAAAACAAATATGAACTATCACTATTTTCGTAGTTCGATTTTATTTTTCTTTATTTAATGCACTTATTTGAAAAAAAATTCTCAATAATTTAAAAAAGAATATAATCTTTTATTTTCTTTGTAATATGGCTTTTCCATCATAATGAGGTACCATATATAACTAAAGTAACTTATATGGATCATTTTTAGTGAAACTTCACCTATTTTTTGTATTTTTTCGTATATTTTTATCATGAATAAATTTAAATTTTCTGTTTGATTTAATTTTTTTTCCTGATATTTACTTAGCCCCTGCCTAAAATTTCTGGATCCGCCCTGTTTCTATGCACATAATTGAAAGACGAAAATGCATTTTTGGTTCTATATGACTGGATCATCTTTATTATTGGTCCACGCCTTCAAATTTGCACTTTTGGTTCCAATAGTTTCGGTATTTTGCACTTTCCGTCCTATTGCCTTGTTTCCATTCAAATTTGGGACCAAAAGTTAATACCGCGATAATCTTCTATGAACCAAATTGTAGTCTATTCTGTGGGGAAATTCTTACCCAGACCGGGTTTGGCCGAACCCAAAACAATTACATGGCAAGTGTAATACAATTGCTTTGGGATTGGATGTAACTTCCAGGAGAGTGATCAATCACAAAGCAAGTGCAATACACTTACTTGGTGGTTGGATGAGTTTGGCCAAGCCAGGCTTGGACAAGAATTTTCCTATTCTGTGACCAATTAAAAGTTCATAAAAAAATAAATATAAATGGAAAATGATGCGATAGTACAAAAAGTACTAAAATATGTTAAAATTTGGGACGAAAAGTGTAATTTTGGTTAAATCTGCTAGATGTAATTTCGCTGCTTTTTTTTTTTTTTTTTTTTTTTTTTTTTTCTGATAATGCTGATCTGCTTACTTCAGACATGATGGGAAATAGAAATTGAACCGTTAGGCCCATCCAATTTTATTTGTTTTTGTTGGTTACTCAACAATGGGCCGATAAAACTGGACTAAAACGGGTCATTATTCTAGGGGCCCAATATTCATTCTTCTCTTTGGTCTACATCAGGAGAAATTATGTAGTACAACCGCTGCACCACGTCATCAAGTACACGTGGTGCAGTCCACCAATACACATGGGACATGTGGATTATTAATCCACATCACCCCATGTTCTGGCCATGTTCCAAAAAAATAGGGGTTCAGAAAGTTGTGTTCACACTGCCAGAATATGGGTGATGTGGATTTTTAATCCACATGCCCCAAGTGTATTGGTGGGCTGCACCACGTGTACTTGATGACGTGGCACGTCATCAAGTACACGTGGTGCAGCCCACCAATACACTTGGGGCATGTGGATTAAAAATCCACATCACCCATATTCTGGCAGTGTGAACACAACTTTCTGAACCCCTATTTTTTTGGAACATGGCCAGAACATGGGGTGATGTGGATTAATAATCCACATGTCCCATGTGTATTGGTGGACTGCACCACGTGTACTTGATGACGTGGTGCAGCGGTTGTACTAAATAATCTCTCCTTAATCAAGTACTTACAGACAATTTGGATAGTTTCTAATTTGCCCCCCAAAAGTTCCAAATTTCCTACTAAACCCTCTTAAAGTTTAATTTTAATAATCAACTTCTAGAATTTAATTAATAGTCGCACTTTGCCTCCAGTAAACAATTTGTAGGTTTTGAAGAGGAAAAAACGTAATTTAATTGTTTAAAATATAATTTTTATAATTATATAAATGACCATATTAAACAAAAGAATATACAAACACCCATAATATATGCAATGACACTGAAATCGTAAATTTATAACATGAATCCGTCGTATTTTATTGGTCATTCCAAGTTTTCATGAAAATTGTGCATTACGCCCTAAAATTTTGGACTCTTCAGGACTTCTACGGATTGACACCGGTCGAACCTCATACGGAGTATAATGGAGTTTGAACATAGTTTTGCCAAATCCAATGAGCCTGTTTGTCTCGCTTTTCCGAAAAAAAATTCGGTTTTCGAAAAGGCCAAACAAACAATCCAATCACTTTCCCAATTAATTAGCTACAATAATTTTTTTCTCAAACCACTCTCCGAAAAGCCAAACAAACAGGCCACTTTTCTACTCTATTTCTATTTCTCTCTATATTAGAAAAGTCAAAAATTGTGGCTACTTTCCCAAACAATTCTCCCAAAACCCAACAAACAACATTACGCAAATCGAGATTATTTCTCAAACCTCTACCACTTTCCCAAACCACTCTCCGAGAGGCGAGACAAATAGGCCCAATGTCTGTATATTCAATTATTTAAAATTTAAATCATTATAAAAATCATAATACGGTATAAACTATACTTGGATTTAACAATTAGCAATTATTTTTATCTTTCTTACTCCAACAACTACAAGTCAACTCAGCTCACATCTCAAAAAATAAAAAGTTCAATAACTAATACTTTAATATATCCTTTTCATCAGAATATGCATGCCGTTAAAAATCAATTCAAATCGACTTTTAAGTGTTCCTCAAATCAATTTCTAAAATCATTGGGATGAAATCGAGTCAATTTTTTTTTTTTTTATAATAGTCGCTGTAATATTAAAAAAATCATTATGGTCCTAAAATGACATTTATTTTCTTTAAAACGTACTTTAATGTTAACCAAAGACAAAATCTGACTGTTAATTAAATTTTAAGGGATTAATTATAAATTATATTTGGATGTTTTATACTCAAACCCCCTCAGATTTTGGCATATATATTGTAAGAACCCCCCATTATTTCAAAAATTATAGGGACACTCCCTCTGGTATGACATATTTTTCAAAAAACCCTTACGACGTTAAAAAAATGATGGAATTTGATGATGTCAGCCATGTTTTTTTATTGATTTTTCAAATTTATCACTGATTTACTTGAAATTTTTTCAAGGTTTTGAACATTATCAAATTCCGTCAGTTTTTTACGTCCTTACGATTTTTTTGTAAATAGGTCATACCAGAGGGGGTGTCTCTGTAATTTATAAAACAGCAGGGGGTTTTCGTGGGCAAAAATTGTAAGGGCTTGTTTGTTTGGTGTTTGGGAAAGTAATTTGGGAGAATTATGGAGGTTTGTAAAATAATATCGATTTGCGTAATGTTATTTGTTTGGATTTTGATAGAGTGATTTTGGAAATAAAATTGGTGTAAGTTTTTTATGGAAGTTAAGTTGTATGGTAAGATGTGTAAGACTTTATGTCAAATCATGTTTGTTATGTGAGATAAATTGTATAAGAGATAGGTTGAGAAAATTGTTGTTTGTTTGAATTTTAATAGAGTAGTTTGAGAAAATTGAGAGATGAAAAATTTATTTCAGAAAATAAATAAAAATGTTTGTTTGACATTTTCTAAACACGATTTTTTTTTAAAAACACCAAACAAACATGCCCTAAGTTTTTGAGGCGCAAATTGTTCACAATAATTATTGCATATCTATTAAATAAAATTTCAAATATTGATAGAGTCAATCGATCACTTAGTTTTTTTTTTTTCCGTTTGGTAACAATACTTAAGTTAACTATATTATATATTAGTAGTATTATATAAATAACAATTTTTTGGTCTTTGCCTTCTAGTCACCCATTTTTTGGATCATATATGAAGATATTAATTATTTATGAACGGTGAGCGCCCCATGAGAAACAGTCATACACTTGCATAAATTTCATATCTTCATTCAATTCTATTGACAGAGAAAAATATGAATTTGGTTTTGGACCATTGATTTTATTAATGCAACTTGCAAAACTTTCAATTCAATATTAGGGATTTTTATCATTTTGGAATAATGTTGAACGCCTCAGCATTAAAAAAAATGAATTATGTAGTACAGGATTGTATTTGTATGCTTAATTATTAGGTGGATCTCCTTTGTCATTTATATTTTTTATGGATCCACTCAAAGACTTGAATGATTAGTTAAGCTTGTACACCTGGGTTATCAAAAAAAAAAAAAAAAAAAAAAAAAAAAAAAAAAAATTATTGATTGTTATTATTTTCCATACGCGTCGTCTTGACTTTTAAAGTTTTATTCTTCAAAACTTTGATGCATTTCGTCTATTATGACTTTTGTGCACATTCTTTTTGTTAATGAAATATTTATTGAATAGAATCCCTCTATAATTTTGAATATTCAGCATGCAACCCTCTAATTGAAATGTTTATGGCATAGAAACCCTTGTACTATCAAATATTTGACATGAAACTCCCTATCTTTACAAATTTCGACAATTTAATTTGTATGTATCCTGCTATAACGATAATGATATATAAATATAATGATAACAACAATAATTAAGTAAAGATTGAAATAGCACAAGGTTGAGTTGTATATTTCTCCAATTCAGATTCATTTACCATTTCAAAATGATTACATTTATTTCATATCTCCTATTCTTTTCGAAATTTTTCCTACTAAATGATTATGCCACAAGTTGAGACCAATCAAGCCGGAAAAGCCTTGTTAGCTCCCAAGGAATTTCTCCAACCATATTATTATTCGAAACATCCAAATTGACTACAAATCTTGATATTTCTCCGGAGTACTCATGCTCATGTTCCTGCACCCCCGTCTCGGTATCTTATACATCAGGTTTTGTAAGTTCCCCAAACATTCTGGAATATAACCCGATAAATGATTTTTAGAGAAATCCATAAGTAACAAATATTTTATCTCACATAATGAATCAGGTAATGAACCATTGATGTTGTTTTGGTCCAAATACAAATAATTTAGAAACGGTAACGTTTGACTAATGTTGTTCGGTATTGGTCCTTGGATCTGGTTGTTGGATAGATGTAAATAAGTCAAGTTTCTGAAATTGTTAAGGGAATTTGACAGAGTATCTGAAATGCTACAATTCTTCATTTCTAGATACTCAAGTCCTTTTTGCATTCGAACCCATTGTGGAAACCGACCTCCAATATCACAAGAGTTCAATACGAGCCTTCGTAGTTGAAACGGAGGCACCCAATCCAATTTCACTTTGAATTTTAACGAGCTCAGACGAAGAAAAGTTAACTTTGAGAGGTTAGCAAAGTGATCCTCAAACACTGTACTATCAAAGGAACTAAAACTTAAACCAAGATACTCAAGATTTGACAATTGTCCTAAAAAAAGTGGAATTTCCCCGCTCAGTCGATTAGAAGAAAGATCCAGTTCTGTCAACGCTCTCAAGTCTCCAAGGGACGATGGGATGGAACCAGATAAATTATTTTGAGCAAGATTTAAGTTTGTCAGGAACGAGAGATTTCCAATCTCTTTTGGTATTGTTCCTTGTAAGCCCCTGGTGAAAAGAATTAACTTGGTGACTCTGAGGTGCTTTTGGCAGCAGGTGATGCCAATCCAGGTACAAAAATCCGTTCCTACTAACCAATTGGAAGCCAAAATGTTGTTCGGGTCGGAAGTAATTATGTGGGATTTGATGGCTAGAAGTATATGCTCATCAGTTGAGCTATTAAGTGGAGATGTTGCAGCAACAGGCACCAAGATTTCCATTGAGTAGAAGCTTAAAAAAAGAAAAATAATGGCAACTTCTTTACCCATTTTTTGTTAGAGTAATTTGAGTGAGAGATCTAGAGAGATATATTGAACATATTTATAATGTTGAGCAATGTTATTAAAACTGGACCGGACTGGCCGGTCCGACCGGTTCGACCGCGAACCGGAAGCTGGTCCGGTCCGATTAATTAGCTAGTTTTAGCGGTTCGACCAGCGTTTTGCCCGATTTGACCAGTAAAACCGCTAAATCAGTAGGCTCATCGGTTCGCTCTCCGGTACGGTTTTAAAAACATTGATGTTGAGAGAGGAGATCTTAACTACTACTTGTCCAAGTTGTGGAATAAATTTACTTAATCTTGATTGGTCTTGTAACTTGCAACACACGAAAAGAAAACAATTGGTGTAGATTTTGAGTATTGGAATCATACTACTTTAGATTTAATTCACTAATAAGGAGCTTTGATGGAGAAAAAGAAAACACAAGAGACAAAAGGAGAAAATTGGACTTTTCAATGGTCTTCAATTGGTGGGTTAAGTAATTTTACAATTGTCTAAAATTTGGAACGTCCGATCGAGTGCCATGTCATTTTGAAAACAATGTGTAGCTCAGATTTAATTTTGATTTTTTTAATGGTTAAGAAGATGTATTTCATATATACACCATTTTTCGATGAAATTTTATTTTAGAAAGAGCCAAGTTAGTTAGGGTAATATAAGGTTTTAATTTAGCAGAATTCTATTAAAGAAAATAGAATTTTTAACTCTCACGAGTTAATTAATTGTTTTAATAGTGTAGATGTAGTTGAAGATATATAATAGAACATAAGATATGTTTGAAATTAACAATTAAGGATAAAATCGGAAGTATGGCTAGTTTTTTTAACACGTCAACAATTGTTAATGGTCTTCTAACGAAAAAATTAACGGCAAGGTATCATCAGGGCCGATCCTAACTTTTTGAGGACCCTGGGGAAAATTAGAAAATGAGGGCCCTTAAAACAAATTATATACTATTAACATTTTTCTACCCCATAGAAAAAATATATATGTTAAAACTTGATATACATTTCGTTTTTATAATATTTTCTTCATTGAATAAAAATATTTTGTTACTTTATCAATCACAAATATGTTCTCTTAGTTTTAATTTTCATAAACTTCTTTACTATAAATAATTGTTAGATTATATTGTGAATATTATGAAATTATCCCAAAAAAAAAGTTATCTTATAATGAATTGACATTCGTAGCATTTTGAACAATTAATGTCTATAATACATGAATTGATTATCATATACCACGATACAAAAGAACATAAATTTCTTCATGATTGATTACATATTATATTTAATTTTTATATAAATCCATTAAATTTTAAAAAAAGAATATTAATTTAAAAAGATAAATTTTATTAAATTTGTGGGCTGTCTAGAGAGGGGGTCCTAAGCATTGACTTAATTTGCCTTATGCTTAAGCCGGCCTTGGTGGTAACCAAATGTTTTCATAGTAAAAGAATGGTATGTGAAAATTTAGCAAAAGTATAATGGAGGTATGTGAAGTTAACCCTACCAAATCATTTGAGGGCCTAAAGATTAAAAAAAAAAAAAAAAAAAAAAATCATATGAATATTTGCAAACATCATCTTCCGAAGTACAAAAATCAGAAGCATATATTTTGAATGTTTAGCTTATAAATATGAACTATATAGAAAAATATTTTGAGATTTCAATTTCTCATTTAAAAGAAAAGAAATATTAACAAGCTACCTATATACGGTCGTGTTTCTCCGTCATTAACCTAATGCGTTTTGACTTTTGGCTTTTATACAGAGAAAATTGCATTTTTGGTACATAGCTATAGGTCAATTCTCACTTTTGATACTGAGTTTTATATGTCCAACACATTTGATACAGAATTTTAACAAATTGTGACATATTTGGTAGAACCGTTAAAAATTTCCGTTAAGTGATGATATGGCAGTTAAGTCTAATTATAAAGTTGATGTCATTACTTATGTTGACTAATATTTTTACCCCTTAATATTTCAGGTTACCAAAAAAGTCCAACATCTCCAAATTCAGTTAATAGTCTACATTGTTTCCAAATTTTAAAATTGACTCGAATAAGACCACGTACAGACCAATTTGAATTTTTTACTTATTTTACTTAAATAACTAATTTGATTTATGAATAATATTAATAAATTAAATAATAATTTAACATAAATTCACCAAAATTAAGAAAATATTTTCTTTTAATATATAAGATTTATATAATAGTATTAGTATATTTAATATTTATTAACATAATAAATAATAAATAATTATAATTTTAAAAAAATTCCAATCCCACCCACCCCACCCCACCGATCCCCAGGCGGCCTGGAAATCGGGGTAGAGGGGAGGGGAGGGGAGGGTTTGATTTTTTTTTTAAATCAAAATTATTTATTATATATTATTTTAATAAATATTAGATAGTTTTTAACTATATAATTTATTGTTTTAATAAATATTAAATAGATTAATGCTATTATATAAATTTTATATTTAAAAAGAATATGTTTTCTTAATTTTTGTGATATTTATGTTAAATTATTATTTAATATATTAATAATATTTATAAATCAAATTAGTTATTTAAATAAAATAAGTAAAATTTTTAAATTGGTCCGCACGTGGTTTTATTCGAAATCAGTCAATTTTGAAATTTGACAAACAATGTAAACTAAAATCGTCACTAAATTTGGAGGTGTTGGGCTTTTTTTGTAACCTGAAATATTATGGGGTAAAAATATCAATCAACATAAGTAATGACATCAACTTTGCAATTAGACTTAACTACCACATCATCACTTAACGGTTGTACCAAATATGTCACAATTTGTTAAAATTCTATACCAAATATATTGGCCACATGAAGCTCAGTACCAAAAATAAAAATTGACACATAACTCCATACTAAAAATGCAATTCTCCCCTTTTGTATAGAAAGCAGACTTGCCAAAATTGACAAATTTACTACGTATACTACAATTGGGATCTCAAACAAAAGAAGTACGGAAAAGTTTCTTGGAAAACCAAACAGAACAAGCAATGAAATTAATTTTGGGCATATTACCCCTAAATATACATTTAATCAATATATGAAATTGAGCATATTACCACATGTGAAAATTAGTAATGAACGTTTTACCTCCTTTATCAAGTGGATATTGAACATGCTCTCAAAATTGCGAGTAATGATGCGAAAAATAATGAATTTGACCCTTACTTAATAATATATTTTATTTACTTTACCCCATGCAAAATGCTAAATTTTATCTTCGTAATATATGATGAGTTTGGTTTACCGATTTGAAAAAACTTATAAAAGGAATTAATTTTATTATCGTAATTGATGATAATAAAAAATATTATGAAATAATTGTTTTTGTAAAATTAACATATTTGTTATTTTTTAAATAAGAGATTTTTTTGCTTTACAAAATTTTGAAAGATGCCATGACAATGTTGACCAAACTCCGATTTTCTCCGTATAATTCAAATTGTGGATCTTTCTAATCGGATTAGGTCCATTAAATCTCTAATCGAATAAATATCCAAATAAATCGGATCGAACTCGGATTAAAATCCGCCCCATTGACAATCCTACCTTGACCCATTTGATCAACAAACGCCGTGTCAATGGGGTGTAACTGACTTGACGACAATACTACTAGGTATTGACCGATAATTTCATTCTTGGAATAAATTGGCATTTTACATTTTAAAAATAAATAAATTTGGTATTTTCAGCTTTGAAATTAAAAAATTGGCACATTACACCATCGAATTACATAAAAATACACACTACTACTCTAGGGTGCAAAATAACTATTGTAGTGCTAATAATATGCAATTCGAGGGTACAAAATAATACAAATATAGTTTCTGGGTGAAAATATCAAATTAATATATTTCTGAAATGCAAAAATGCCAATGACTCCAATGTCTTGATTCTCTTTTTGTTCTACCTTCCTTAACTTCCCTCGAATTTTCAGAAGTGTTAAATTGTGAAAAACTTGTTAGTCATCATAATTGCTCTTTATAATCAAATTGAAAACGAAACATACATTTTTTCCTAATTTTTTTCCCCAAAATTCCTAGAAACTTATTAAGTATTCGCTCTTGCAAAAAGTATTGCACTAAAGCTAGATTACGTAATAACTTGAGTGTTTATGTTTTTATCGAATCGATGCTGCGACACTAATATAATCTTCGAGTTAAACAATTACATGTATGAAGATAAATTGTCTACATCAAAATGCATTTTTAACAGGAAATATACTCAAAGACAGAAGATTCCGCGAGACCGTATAAAAACTCTTTCAAATGAGTTTTCGTCAGATTTATAAAATTCGATACAAACATATTCACAAATACACACTCAAACTCTTGAAACCTATATAACATATATTTGACATCTATCATCTTATTTTTCCCTTACTAGTTATTATATTAATTATCTAAATCAATATTATTCCAATCACAACTTCAAATATTATACTTTATAAAATTATACTCCCTCCATCCATTTTTATTTGCTACCATGAATTTGGCCACAAAGTTTTAAATAAGAGTTAAAAATATGAAACTTTTACGCATTTTACTTTTATGCCCTCAAAAGTAGTGGTAGAAAATTAGTGTTGTCAAATTAATTTTATATGTGAAATAATACTTTTGAGAAAAATAATTTCATATTTGAAAAACGAATGTTATATTTTAACATCATGAAAAGGAAATGAGAGCCAAAAAAAAATCCCCGGAGGGAGTATCATAATTCTATAAAATCTTTGATTTGACACATGTCATAAACTTTTCACTCTCAAACACCAATATTTAAAACATTTCGAAATCATCTCACAACCCTTCAAAACTCACTATTCATTATTTTACCATCTCAATATTTCAACCAAAATTAATTCAAATCATGTTTCAAATATTTCGTCAAAAACCATCCAAACAATTTTGAAACATCGAAATAGGGCAAAACATAGTCAAAATCGATCCAAAAAGGCTATTACCCACCTCCGATGTCGCACTTGTGTTGTACTCTCTCTAAATGCGAGTATTCTTCATGATTTGCAAGGAAATAAATAAATATATCCTTAATTTTGTTTTAAAAAATAAAATGCGAAAACTCAAATAATTCTCATGCGGTAAACTCTTTACTTACAAATGGGTGCAATGAACTATAAAATTAAAACACGGGTTTCTTTTTTTTTTTTTTTTCTGATAAAATATTAACCCATGAGGTTTTTTGCGTATAAAAATAACACACGAGATTATTTGCTGATGTAAGGTTTAAGTATGGCCACCCACGACCCGCCAAGTAGATCCGAACCAAGGACCGACAAAAAATCACAATTTCGTATAAGAGGGTCGGATAATTATATTTAGGTATTTACGTAGGGAAATGTAAGATATTGCCCTTTGTTCAATGTTATTAAAACCGGACCGGACCGGCCGGTCCGACCGGTTCAACCGCGAACCGGAGGTTGGTCCGGTTTACCCCCTAAAACCACCTTACTTAAAAACCAGTCTGAACCGGGTCGAACCGATCCAAAACCGGTGAACCGGTATGGACCGGTTCAACCCGGTTCCGATTTTTTTTTTTTTTTTTTGATTTTTTTAAATGTTAAAATTAAACTAAAAATTCTTGTAAAATGTGGGATTTGAACACCCAACCTCTTAGGTGTAACATAACTTCCTTACCATTTGAGCTACATCATTTTGTTGAACTTTTAGTACAAATTAATATTTATAAATATAGAAACTGTAGCCAAATTAACATTTTATACATTATGAATGAAAATTAATACTCAAATAATAATTTGTTATTAAAATTTGTTCTATAAAATATTTATTTTCAATATTATTTTTAGGATAAAGAGTCAACTCGATATATTATGCAAGTTTGACTTTGAATATTAGACTTTTATACATAACAATATTTTAAAATTTATGAATTTCTTAGTTTGTTGTATTTTTAACTTACACTTTTAAATTTTTATAAAGAAATGTAATCATATTATATTTATATGAGCATACAAATTAGTATCATATTACCGTTATGATATAAGTTAGATAAATATTATATGATTTATTTTAATATATTATAAGATTTTGTATATTTTTAATCAGTTGTAGGATAATGTTTAAATTTTATGCATATTACATATACTTTAAAATTAAATATATTTATTACATTATTATGACGTCATCCGGTCCGACCAGCGGTCCGACCGGTTCGACCAGTAAAACCACTGACCAGTCGACTCACCGGTTCACTATCCGGTCCGGTTCTGAAAACATTGCCTTTGTTATGTACGATAGAAACTATCTTATGAAATGTTAATTGCATATTTTTTTTTTGGTTTCTCAAGGGTTTAATCATTTTCGAAGCGGATTGGGTATATTAATGTGGGTATCTCTCCCAACAGGGATTCGAATCTGAGTCCGCTACTTTGTAGTGACTAGTCTCTTCCATTAGACCAATCACCTATTACATATGCAGAACATGTAGGAAACTATTCTGAAATGTTAATTGCATATTATATCCCTGTACGATCAAATATTTGACACAAAACAGGAGAGTGTCTTCCATTTACTCCCATATATGTAGGTGTAAGAATTCATTAATTAACAAGAAAACCAATGGTTTGTCTAATAAACAATTTTTTTCTTGTGAGCGAAGATTGCATACTAGTTTCATTTGTTCGGTGCAGTTATTCATTTACTCATTAGAGGTATTTCTCTCTAGGGAATAACAAATTAACTCTATGTGTTATTTTAAATAGACAATTTAACTCCCTGTGATAAATAAAAAGACAAAATATCTCCCTGTGATATCTTAAATAGTCAACTTAACTCCCTGTGATAAGAAAAAAGGCAAAATACCTCCTTGTGGTTTTATAAAAGAATCACATTGCCTCCCTCTAACTAAATTGCTTATTAATTCATATAACAGGGAGTTAAATTGCTTATTATTTCATTTCACAGGGAGGTAAATTGTCCCTTTTTATATCACAAGGAGGTAAATTGCTCATTATTTCATTTCACAGGGAGTTAAATTGCCTATTTTTATTTCACAGAGAGATAAATTGCCAATTAAACATGTCACAGGGAGTTAACTTGCGAAAAAACTCATTTATCTCTAATATATTGTTTGTAATTAATTTCTCGTGAGCAGAAAATGAATATCTATTCGCGAATGCAAAAATGTTTTGCCTAACGATAAAAAAAACCCATTGTGTTCTTTTTATTAGACAAAAATTCTCCTTGTGCTTATTTTTTACTAGCAAAAAATCCCTTCCAAGCCAAAATGCCGATTATACCCCATCAAAGAATGCAAATACACCTCTCTTAACCTAAAAAATATCAATAACCCCATATAAACTTTGAAATTAGCTAAACCCCCCGTTCATTAATTTTTTTTGACAAAAACCTCCCTATAATTGATGAAGAAATTTCAAATGAGCTATTTTGCTAATTAAAAAAAAAAAAAAAACATAAGGGAGATTTTATAATAAAATAACATGAGGGTTTTTGATAGTTAAGCAAAACACAAGGGGTGTTTTTGTATGTAGCTCGAATTTGCTACGTATCGGCATTGATATATACCTTATAGGAAAAAAAACGGCTAATGTTGCAGGAAGTAGGCATTGTAATTAGTGATACTAATCTGAGTAAAGCTTCTGTAATATTGCACAAATTATTTCCACAAAGATGAAATGTTGACTTGTAACTCTATATCAATATTCTAGTAAATGATCTTAACTTATTCTAAAGCTTGTGCAGAATCAAGTGAGCTCCGTGCTGAGGTTGAAGTGCTATTACAGTGTGAGGAGCGTGTGCGTACGATGGTGAAAGCTCGAAAGAGAATTGTTGTAAAATCATAGCAAGTGCCACTTTTGCTTCGAGCAATGCGAATGTTTGTCCGACACATATTCTAGGTCCCCACCCAAATGGAAAAAAGATACCTTGACTTTTCTGTGCCTTCGACAATCCTTCACTAAATCTCTCTGGGTTGAATTCCATTGCATCTTCACCCCAAATTTTACGATCGTGATGTAGTAAGATCACCGGCATTGTAATTCGCACCCCGACTTGTAATACTAATTTCCCCAATCTTGTTTCTTTAGTGACTTTTCTAGTAAGAGCAATTGCAGGTGGATAAAGCCTCAATACCTCGTACAGAATCATCGTAACCTGCAATCATAATCACACAAGAGTTAAGCCGTAGGGGAGTTTTGCTAATTAAGCAATGCATAGGGGTATTTTTGCATTTCTCTCTTTAACTGTTCAATTGAAAACTGAAACTAACTTACAATTTTCAGGTGATTTAGGCCATCAAAATGTGGTGTTTGGTTTCCAAATGCTTTCAGAACCTCATCTCGAGCTCGTGTTTGCCATTGTGGACATCTACTCAACAGAATCAGTGTCCAAACAAGAAGCACGGAAGTCGTTTCCTGCCCAGCCAAATAAAACAGCTTGCACTCTTCTACGATTTCATCAATGGTAATCCCAGCACTCTTGTTACTATGTTGTTTGATTTCATTGAAATTGGATTCTAAAAGTATGCTCAATAAGTCTTCATTTCGTGCCTCCCCGTTTTTCATGGAATTAACTCTTCTGTTTATCATTTCTCTAATTAAGGATTGAACTTCTCGTTCAATTTCCATCATTCTCTTGTTCGTTTTGGTTGGCAGACATCTATACATGAACATCAAACCAAAAGGCAGGTCATATGAGTAAAGATTCATATGTTATCTAAGCGTTGATCTAGATATGTGTTCTTTACGGGCCATAGACGTAAATCGTTACCTCCATCCTGGTATGTATACCGACTGCGAAGCCTGGATGACATATTGAGCCTGTTCTTTTTGAAGTTCAAATATTCTTCTTCCTTCTTTGTAGCTACTTCCAAACGCAGTTCTTGATATTGCGTCACTAGATAAAGTTTGAAGAAAAGGGAACACATCCACCTCGTACGATCCTCCAGATGAAATACTCGTTTCCCAACTTTTCACAACTTCATCGCAACTTAAATGGAAAGCCGGTATCATAAGCTACACAAAGCAAGCAACCTCATCTCAGTATGTACACATTACATATATATAATGAATTTTTCATGTTCTTTTATTCATAAATACAAATGTGAATAAACAAAACTATGATCAATATAATTGATAGAAAACCTTCAATTTGTCTAGATGGAAGGCAGGGTTAATGATTTTCCTGTGTTTTGTCCATTTATCTGCCTCATAGGTCACAACTCCTTGTGCAAGCAGCTTGGTTAGCGGGTTCGGGCTTCGACTCTTCTGGTAGAGGTAATTCTTGGTCATCACTTCCTTTATGAGTTCAGGTTCCGTAACGAAAATTGTAGGAGCTGGGCCAAACCAAAAGAAGGACTCATTGCCTGCAAGTTATGATTGCCATATATTAATTTCACACACATAAGAAACTCAAATTAATAACATAACTTCATACGAAAAGTGCGATTTAAAAAACATAAACCATACCATATTTCTTGATTGTTTGTAGGAAAAAGGGTATAAGCCTTGGCTTGATATCATCCTCAAGATTGATGGGCTTGGTTTTAGCTTCTTGGGTCATATTTAACATTCCTTTCAAATCTCCATATATCAATTTGTAGGAGTTTCCTTTGAATCCTTGTTGCCTTAAGCATTTTTCCAGCCTTTTAGGTCTGAACCAAGCCCAGTTTAGTACTTTCCATGTGTAAAACAATAGCATAAAGACAGAAGAAGTAGCAATTGTAAGGTATAATATCTCCATTGCTTTATTTGTTCACATGTAATGTCTTCTTCTCTACTGTGATGAAGGCTTTTTATAGTATTTGCAAACCTCTAGATAATTTTATTAGCAAATATCTAATATAGTATAGTCGTCGTCATACTATCGTCAAGCACGAGTTTACCTTTATTAAATTAATGTAAAGGCAAAAACGCCCCTCCATACGAAAATGTAATATGTGTTTGGTTATTAATTAGTTACACATAATTGGACCCTCAACACTTTTGGTCCTTCACTTTTCGAAATTATAGTGTTGGTAATAGTCGTTTTAATAAATAGAGCCATTTTGGTCCCATCGCATCTTTGGGACCAAATGAGATCAAAATTGTAAAATAGAGACTATCCAATGGAAAAGAGTAATGTATGTAACGAATTATGACGAAAGTGCAATTTTGTAAAGCATGAGAGTACAGTCTTATATGTAACTAAATAAAATATCGAGGGTCCAGTCTTGTTGAGCAAAAAATGCGATGTTACCTTTGATTACCAAACTATAACTTCGGATAAATTTTACTTTCTGCGAATTTATAGCTCTTAGTACTCGGGTGTATATTGACAATAACATTATCACAATTAGATATGAGACGATTTGTAATTTACTTGTTGCACATAAACAAGTCGTTTTACACATTTGATCAAGGTTGGGGACTTAGTTTTAACCAAAAAAGAAACAGAGATTGGAAATTTTAATGTTATATGTCGGCTCATGTACTTGTTGCCGTTTTAGGTGAAACAAAAGGAAACGACACTGTATAAGATGTCGTGATGTTACCTCGTTCATGGCTCAATTCATATGAACAAGACAACAATTAGTTTGGAATTAGTGCGGGCAAGAATTATAAATTAATACTATATCCTCATAAGATTTTTTTAATGAAAAAAAGTGTTTTTTTTATTTAAATGAGATAAGTAAAAAATTTAAAAAGTTAAATATTAAATTAATTAATCAATTAAAAAATGTAAAACTATTCATTCATTTTCAGTCGCGTTATTCATATGTAAATTCCAAAAAATGTTCAGGGGATAAGGGACATATTATATCTTGTATTTTTGTATCTTAGCAAACAACTTCAATTGCAGGCCCATGATTTAGTAATGGTAGTTATAAAAACGTCCGAAATAGGTGACCTAAGGCATGACGGGGTACAAACTACATAACACTTATCTCAACTTAATAGGGTTTGTCTAAAATGAGATTTCATCGAATGAGGATCACGTGAGATACCCTTTTTCATGTCGCCAAGTGTCTTATTTTAAATTAATTTTAAATTATCTAATTGTAGAAAGACATTTATACCCTTTTTTGTCTTATTTCAAATTTTATACTCTTTCATTACCTACATGTAAAAATATGTGAATTAAAAAGACTAATAAAAATCACTGTCACTATATTTTCAGTTAATAGTTTAAAATATTTATATTTTGTAAATGAAAAATTAATTAGAGAATGGTTATGTAATTATTACTTGATAATTCTGTTTATTTGAAGGGTTAAAATTTTTGATATTCACGGGACTATATTCAATAAAATCAGAAAATATATAACCCAATTGACAATTCAAATTGTATTCAATCAAACACATATTTAGAATTTAAGTATGAAGCTGCAATATTCCAAAAAATTAACACACTCCCCCCACTCCATTTCAATCGTCACCCCCTACGCCACCGATCCCTTATACAAAATAAACAAAAAAAAGATAATATTTTTATGAAAATATGTAGATCTATATATAAATTACACTAGACATACTCTAATTGTTTGTTTGTTCATTTCGAGATCTGGAAATTTTAAATAAATTATGGGGTTCATTTATAACATTAATTGAATCCTATGAACAAGTAGAAAGGTAGAAGATGAAGATGAAAGTGAAGGTGAAGGTGTGGTTGAAGTTTTGGAGATTGAAAAAATTTGAGAGAGAAAACGTCAATAGCAGTATAGCACAAGAATAATGGAGTTAGAAAATCTAATCTCTTCCTAAAATATATTTATTGTAAGCTTATATTGTATTTAGCATAGGGTTATTTGTGTAATTTATTAAATGCTTACTTTTTTCAAATGTCCGATTGTCTCATCGTCGGACATTGTTTTGTGGTCTAAATTTGATTTTGACTTTTTTTTTTATGGTAAAAATAGGATATCTCATATGCACTCTTGTCCCTTGAAATCTCGTTTTAGAAAGACCCAACTTAATAGGATTTGACTTTTCTTTTATTGAAAGAATTCCAAAAAAATAAAAACACAATGTTCATGCATTGGAAATATATTCTTACTTTTTTATTTATTCAGTTGTTATCAAGTATAAGGATAGATCAACGATCAATACTATGTTAAATTATACAAATATCCATACTAGTAAGACTCGAACACAAGATCTCTTGCTTTTGAGATCTGATCTTTTGTCACATGTTATATCCTCATCGACCACTGAAAGAAACATTTAATACACGGTTAATTCGACTTTTATATGAATCCAATTCGAATATCCTTTTAATTCGAGAATAGTATTTTTTCATATTAAATTTATATATTTGAAGGAGAAATTCTTGTATCATATCTATACCAAATATAATGGATATAGTGTTTGTTTAATTTCGAAAAAAATTCTAAACAAATTCTATTCTTATTTGTTATCTCACATAATAAACATAAATTGGCATAAAGTAACATATTTTTTAAACTATTTCTCTTCTATCCATAATAAAAAAAAGTCTAATCATTTCTAAAACTTATACGTACTATTCCATCTAAAAAAACAAAAAACTCAATCAAACAACAATATGCACACAAGAAATTTTCTAAAATCATAATTTGTTCTTATATTTTGAGCCCGTTGAAAAACTGAATTCTCAACGGGGTAAGCTCACAGTTTTGGCTAATTTTTTACATAGACTTAAAATCTTACCAAAAAAAAAAAAGAAATTTTTCATAGGGGTAAGAACTAAAACCGCCATAATTTTTCGTATGAGTCAAGTCATGTTTGGTAATATTTGAGCCAATAAAAAAATTGAAATTTTCTCCAAGGGGTAAGTTCAAAGTTTTAACCAATTTTTTGCGGATACTAAAAATCAGTTTGAACACAAAAATATATTCAAAGTGGTATGTACACAGCCATGGGAAATGTTTTTCTTATGTTAAAGGTCTGTTTTATGATATTTTGAGCCCGTTGGAAAATTGAATTCTTCGAAGGGTCCCTTTTTTAAGGATACTTAAAATCTTATAAGAACCAAAAAAAAAAAAAAATTCATAGGGGTTAATACAAAACCTCAACAATTTTTAATATGCTTCAACTCAGTTTTGTAATATTTTCAGTCAGTGAAAGTTTTTTAAATTTTCTCTAAGGGATGTTCACAATTTTAAACACAAAAATATATTCAAAGTGGTACAAACACACCCATGGGCAATGTTCTTCTTATGTTATAAGTCGATTTTTTGATATTTTGAGCTCGTGGAAAATATAAATTCCTCGAAGGGGTAAGCTTACAACTAGTGAAAAAATTGAAGTTTTCTACAAAAGGTAAGTTCACAGTTTTAACCATTTTTTTCAGGACACTAAAAATTAGTTTAAATAGAAAAATATATTCAAAGTGGTACATACACATAGTGGGCAATGTTTTTCTTATGATATAAGTCGATTTTCTAATATTTTTCACAGTTTTGACCAATTTTTTACGGATACTTAAAATCTTATTAAAACAAAAAAGGTTGTTCATAGGGGTAAGTAGGAACCCTCGACAATTTTTCGTATGACTCTAATCAGCTTCGTAATATTTTGCGCCAGTGAAAAAATTAAAACTTTCTCCAAGGGAAAGTTTACAGTTTTAACCAATTTATGGCGAATACTAAAAAGTAATTTAAATACAAAGATATATTCAAAGGGGTACGTACACAACCTTGGGCAATTTTTTCTTATGTTATAAGTCGGATTTCTGATATTTTGAGCCCATGAAAAATTGAATTTCTCGATGAGGTAAGTTCATAGTTTTGATCAATCTTTTACGGATACTTAAAATCTTATAAAAAAAACTAAAAAAATGTTAATAGGGTAAATATATAACCCTAACAATTTTTTCGTCTGATTCAAGTCAGCTTTGCATTATTTTGAGCCAATGAAAAAATTGAAATCTTCTCCAAGGGGTAAGTTCACACTTTTAACCAATTTTTTGTGGATAGTAAAAATCAGTATAAATACAAAAATATAATCAAATTGGTACGTACACAGCTCTGGGCAATGTTTTTCTCATATTCTAAGTCGATTTTCTTATATTTTGAGCCTGTTGAAAAACTAAATTCGTCGAAGGGATAAGCTTAAAGTTTTAGCCAATTTTTTACGGATACTTGAAATCTTATAAAAAAAAAAAATTGTTCATAGGGGTAAGAACTAAACCCGCCACAATTTTCGTATGATTCAAGTCATGTTTGGTAATATTTGAGCCAATGGATCAATTGAAATTTTCTCCAAGAGGTAAGTTCACAGTTTTAACCAATTTTTTCTGGATAGTAAAAATCAGTATAAATACAAAAATATATTCAAATTGGTACGTACACAGCTCTGGGCAATGTTTTTCTTATATTCTAAGTCGATTTTCTTATATTTTGAGCCTGTTGAAAAACTAAATTCGTTGAAGGGATAAGCTTAAAGTTTTAGCCAATTTTTTACGGATACTTAAAATCTTATAAAAAAAAAAAAAATTGTTCATAGGGGTAAGAACTAAACCCGCCACAATTTTCGTATGATTCAAGTCATGTTTGGTAATATTTGAGCCAATGGATCAATAGAAATTTTCTCCAAGAGGTAAGTTCACAGTTTTAACCAATTTTTTCTGGATACGTAAAATTAGTTTAAACACAAAAATATATTCAGAGTGGTATGTACCATGGGCAATATTTTTTTTATGTTATAAGTCGGTTTTCTGATATTTTGAGTTTGTGCTAAATTGAATTCCTCGAAGGGGTAAGCTCACAATTTTGGGCACTTTTTTAAGGATACTTAAATCTTATAAAAACAAAAAAAAAATTATAAGGTTAAGTACATAACCCTCAACAATGTTCGTATGCCTCAAGTCAGTTTTGGAAAATTATAATTTTCTCCTAAAGGTAAGTTCACAGATTTAATCATTTTTTTGCGGATACTAAAAACAGTTTAAATAAAAATATATTCAAAGTGGTAAGTATACAACCCTGGACAATGTTTTTCTTATGTTATAAGACGATTTTTTGATATTTTGAGCCCATGGAAAAATTGAATTCCTCGAAGGGCTAAGCTCACAATTTTGGCCATTTTTTTACGGATACTTAAAATCTTGTAAAAAAAATTTTGTTCACAGCGGTAAGTACAAAACACTCGACAATTTTCGTATGATTCAAGTCAGTTTAGTAATATTTTGAGCCAGTGGAAAAATTGAAATTTCTCCAAGGGATAAGTACACGGTTTATAACCAATTTTTTGCCGATACTAAAAATCAGTTTAAATACAAAAATATATTCAAAGTGGTACGTACACAACCCTGGGCAATGTTTTTCTTATTTTATAAGTCGATTTTCTGATATTTTAAAACCGTGAAAAAATTGAATTCCTCGAAGGGGTAAGCTCACAAAACTGTTTATTTTATATATCGTTTCAGGAGTTCAATGCGAAATTAAATTTTTTATAACAAATTTACCTTCTTGTTAATGTACTTAATGCTAAATAATGTTGTAATTATACTTTCGCTTAAAAAAATTGACCATTTTACTACATTTCTTAATTCATGTGCAATCTTTCAAAACGATAAATTAAAAATAAACGGAGGAATTTTTACGAAGGTTGTGTATATATATTGTCAAAAATATAAAGTTATAAATTTTCTTGTAATATAAAAAGTAATAAGAAAAAAGTTAATTTATTGAATATTTTTAGAAGTACTTGAGGTAACATGCAAAAAAAATATTATAGATAGTTTTCAATTTTTGAAATTATTATACAAAAAAATTAACTCATAAACAACTAAAAAGCATTAGCATATTTAACAATGAATTTTATTATACTACCTTCATCCCAAACTTTTACTCGATCGATACATTTGACCAATCAATTTGACTAAATTTAAAAAAATTAGAATAAATAAGCTAATTTATTTATTTATTTAAGTGATAATTTGACAATATTATATAACACCATTTATTTCTAAAACGCTACAAGTGTGAAACTATCTACTTATTAAGGGGTTTTTTGCACTTTGCACCCCCAAAACATGGTAAATAGGCACTTTGCACCCCCAAAACTTAGATTTAGCACTTTGCACCCTCAAAATATGAAAAATACAGCACTTTGCACCCTCTTTTATTTTCAAGCAAAAATTCAAGGGCAAAATAGGTAATTCAATAGTATTAGCACTTTGCACCCTCAAAACTTGAGAATTTCGCACTTTGCACCCTCAAAATTTGAGAATTTCGCACTTTGTACCCCAAAAATAAAATTAGCACTTAACACCCTGTAATTAAGAACAAATCACCAACTTCCACCTCCAAAACACAATAAATGGGCACTTTGCACCCCAAAACACAAAATTAACACTTAACACCCTCAAAATTTAAAAATCCAAACCCCTCGTTTTTTTCGTCAAAGTTGACTATCGGAGTGAAAAAATTCTAACGCAAAATAGGTAATTCATTTTTTCACTTAAATTTTGCAAAATACAATTATAAATACTCGAATACTCATTTCTCTCTCAATCTTTCTTTTCAACAATATAATCATAAATAACTAAATAAAGTACAAGTAAACTTCTGGAAGACCCATTGTCTACTTCAACATATCAAAGACCCATAAATAATTACCTATTTTGCCTTAAAAAAATTCACCTTAATGGTCAACTTTGCCGGAAAAAATGAGGGGTTTGAGTTTTTTTTTTTAATTTGAGGGTGTTAAGTGTTAATTTTGTATTTTGGGATGCAAAGTGTCCATTTATTGTGTTTCGGGGGTGCAAGTTGTTAATTTGTTCTTTATTAGGGAGTGTTAAGTGCTAATTTTATTTTGGGTTTGGGGGGGGGGGGGGGGGGGGAGTGTCAAAGATCTACAATAGAATTACCTATTTTGCTCTTGAGATTTTGCTTGAAAATAAAAGAGGGTGCAAAGTGATATAATTTTCATATTTTATTTATTTATTTAAGTGATAATTTGACAATATTATATAACACCATTTATTTCTAAAACGCTACAAGTGTGAAACTATCTACTTAAAAGGATATGCAAAATAATAAATATCCAAATTTTATTTTGCATATCCTTTTAACTGGGTAATAAGTCATTAAAAAAAAATATCCAAATTTTCAAACTTCTTACCCAGTTAAAAGGATATGCAAAATAATAAAGAGCAGAAAGAATAAAAACTAAAGTTACTACAGATTAGATAATTGACAATATTTATTAATAACTTTACAGAATATAGAAATGATATTTTTGTCACCAAAACTCCCCACAACTGCATATTCCATCCTTAAAATGATGAAACCGAGTTGTGTCTCTAACTGATATTTCTCTCTTAACAATAACTGAAATGTACTTTAGAGCCGTATGACAGTCCCCACAAACCCTCAAATTCTTCGTAACCAAAATAGGTTTGTTACTTTTACAGCTAATAATTCCGAAAGCAACAGCCAGCTTCTCGCTGTGATAGAGAAGAATATCTTCCTTCTCCTCCTCTTCAACATCTTGGTATACAAAACCGGGCTCGGATTTGTACCCCAGTTTTTTCATTTCCTTGAAAAGTTCCTCCAACTTATTGTTTATCTTATCCGACATTGGATGAGACCTATCTCCACCAACAAACGCGTGAACTTTTCCGTTTACTTCTACCCAACTACATCCTGGTCTTTTCCTAAATCCCAAATCCTTCTGCTTGATTCTAACAAGTGCAGCATCATCCCATCTTTGAGCTGTGGTGTACATATTAAACAAGAGAACAAAATTTCCCGAACTTGCAGGTCCCAAACTCTGAATTGTATCCGAGACTTTTTCTCCGAGTTCGATATTTTTATGAATCCTACAAGCCGCTAGTAATGCATTCCACAGATGAGAATCTGGCTCAAATGGCATTTTACGGATAAAATCATGAGCCTTGTCTAGAAGACCTGCTCGACCCAAAAGATCCACCATGCAAAAATAGTGATCCATCTTTGGAACAATATTAAATTCTCGACTCATGGCTTCAAACCAATGCTTTCCTTCGGTAACAAGCCCTGAATGACTGCAAGCAGAGAGGAGAGCAACAAACGTTACTTCATCCGGTTTTTGACCTGCATTCTGCATTTCTTGGAAAAGCAAATTTGCTTCTTTTCCTAGCCCATGAATTCCATAACCTGCAATCATTGCATTCCACGAGACCACATCCTTTCGACTCATCTTATCAAAGACAAGCCTAGCAACATTTATTTTACTGCACTTACTGTACATGTCAATTAGAGCATTACAAATTGAGATATCGGTAGTGAATCCTTGGACTACAGAGTAGCCATGGGTACAGGCACCGTGTTGTAGAGCAGCTAAATACGAGCAGGCAGGCAATAAGCCCATCATGGTTGCTAATTCTGGTTCAACTTTTGAAATTTGCATTTTACGGAACATTTGCAGAGCTTCCTCGGCATAACCATTTTGGACACACCCCGAGATCATAGCACTATAAGAAACAGAATCCTTCACGTCAATTTCTTCAAAGAACCTTACTGCATTGTCTATTGAACCACACTTTGCATACATTGACAAAACTGTATTACTCACCATCAAATCGAAAACCGACCCCAACTTAACTGTCAAGCAGTGTATCTGTCTCCCAATATTTAAATCATTCAGCTTAGCACAACCACGAATAACAGTCGCAATTATTACTGGCGAAGGACTCTCACGAGCCTCCTTCCTCATTTTACCAAACAACTCCAAACCTTCTCTCATAAAATTACAAATTACACATGCTCCAATCATAGCACTCCAAGTAACCTCGTTTTTTAAAGACAAAGCACCAAATATCTTCCTTGCATAAGCCAACTGCCCACATTTCCCATACATATCCAGAATACTAGTTCCGAGCACAACATCAACGTTAAAACCCCTCATCAAGCAGAAACTATGGATAGCCATTCCTACCTTCAACATACTTCTCTCCCCAATGACAGGAAGAATCGTCACAACAGTCGAAGAATTTGGATCAACTCTCCTTTCTTGCATCTCAGAAAATAATCCAATTGCTTCAGAAGACAACCCATGTAACGATAACCCAGAAATCATTGCATTCCATGCCACAACATCTCTTTCAGGCATTTTATCAAACACTTCCCTGGCCTCCTCTAAAAACCCACACTTAACATAAAAATCAAGCAATGCAGTGGACACATACACATCATGATCAAGATTAAGTCTCTTCGCATCACAATGAATCGTTATGCCAGTTTCTACATCCTGCAAAGCAGAACAAGCCTTGAGAACAAAAGGGTAGGTGTATTTTGTGGGTGTAACCCCATATTCCACCATTTCATTATATAAATCAATGGCTTTTCCAAATGGCCCAGACCATGCGTATGCTCTAATCATTTGGTTCCACAATATATTCTTGTTCTTCCTCTCAAGTGGTGGAATTGAGTTGAAAACGCAATGTGCAAGTTGAGGTTTCTTACATGAAATGTATAAACGAGTGAGCTTATCAAGAAGAAGCGATTGAGTGGTGAAATCCCCACCGTTGAATTTGACGAGATGTTGATGAATTAGTTTGCCTTCTTTAAGTGATTTCGATTGAAAGCAAGACTCGAGAAGTTCCAAGTAATTGTTTATGTTTGGGAGTCTGACATTCAGTTGGGGTTTATCAGTAATGGACCTTTTTAACAGCTGAATAATGCATGGAGAATCCAGTTTGATTTTCACTGGATGTTTCAACATTGAATTGATGTCATGAATTTTTCAGATTAAATGCAGTAAAGAAGGAATCTTGTTAAGAGTAAAATCAAGGGTTATGGCTGGAGAGTAACTAATGATTAAGAATGAATGTGTCAGGTTATTGAGGTTTAATTACAATCTAAATTTGAAGCAAAAAAGAAAAATTACAATTTAAATTATCTGGACCCTGGCGCTGACGAGCGGATCCCTAATTTAAGTGGAACGATCTCGTTTTGCAGCCCTAATTTGGCAAAAGAGGGACACAATTAATCAGTTTTGGAAAATCACTCGTAAAAGTAGGACATTTGTAGCTTGTCTATTGGTTGAAGGATGATGATATAGATTGCTAAATGGAAATGGTTCAAAACACTAGTGAAAAGGATCAGTCAATATATATATAATAGCGTACCCAATTCAATTTTTTGTTGGGAGATATACTCCCAATCCACCTCAAAAGTGATTAAACCCTTGAAAAGTTAAAAATAGAAGTTTAAAAAATGGATGAGACATAATCGAAAACCCTAAAAATCAATTTTTTTTCAAATAGATAAATTTAAGCCTATTACACATCAAACAAGAGTTTAGAAAAGTAATTAATGACAAAAAAAACTTCTAAATTTTAGAAAATTAACAAAAATACCTGAAAATTGTTGAAAGAAAATTAACTCTGGGAAGATTGAAGAAGACCACGGAAAAATGGTTAAGATCTACAATAAAAATTCTATTCGAATCGGGTTTGACTAAACTCAAAGTATTCATACGACAAATACAATAAACTTTGGGTTGATGTAAGTCTTAGAAAAATGATCAATCACATAGTATAATACATTTGCTCAATTGATAAGTTTGGACAAACAATATCTGGACTAAATTCCCCTGTATACAATGTATAATTTGACCAA
Source organism: Penstemon eatonii (assembly GCA_038501285.1). Lineage (NCBI taxonomy): Eukaryota > Viridiplantae > Streptophyta > Magnoliopsida > Lamiales > Plantaginaceae > Penstemon > Penstemon eatonii. Next base: position 1,705,186 of record CM076708.1, on the reverse strand, counting down.
AATCAGGTCTTTGAAAAACAATTACGAGTTACAAGTTGCTGCTGATAGAAATCAAAACAAACATATCAGTCAAATACATAAAATTTAATCAAAATACACTCTCTTTTTTTATAACTAAATCAGAGTAAAATTAATTTTATAATGTCGTAAAAGAGTGCAAATTAACCCATTTTTCACATATTTAACTCATCACTTATCATTTTTTATCGGTTTAACCAATTTTTAGCTTATTTTATTGTTTTTTTACCAATATAATATTTTTTTACAGTTTTACCTTTTTTTATATCGGTTATAAACTATTTTTACTTTTTTTTATGATTTCGTCGATTACTTTTACTTTTTCCGTTTAAGCCATTTTTTGTATCGGTTTCATCATATTTTTGTCGGTTAAACTCTTTATTTTTTATTGATTTCACTCGTTTTTATTAGTTTAACCCTTTTTCAATGACTTAATCAATTTTTTCATCGATTTCTTCCGTTTCTATGTCATCGTTTCACCGGTTTGATTCTTTTTTCATGAAATTCACCCGAGTTTTCATCGATTTCAAATGTATTTATCATTTCAGTGGCACTTTTTTTTTATTGTTTCACCCTTTTTTCACCAATTTCACTTGAATTTTCATTAATTTCACAAAATTCCATCAATTTCACCATTTTTTTCACCGATTTCCCCCATTTTTCATGAAAATTCGAGATTATGCATGTCTTGATATTATTAAATATTCTTTATATTTTTCTATTGTAGACAAAGTAAAATTACGTACTTAGCTAAGTTATATATATTTTACCAACAGGTGATTGGTCTAGTGGAAGAGACTAGTCACTACGAAGTAGCGGTCAGGTTCGAATCCCTGTTGGGAGAGGTTCCCACTTTATGTGTCCGACGCGCCTCGAAAGGGATTAAACCCTTGAGAAACCAAAAAAAAAATATTTTTTATTCATTCATAGGTAAGCTATGATTGAATTTTAATTGTTCTTAATTTTTATAACAAAATGATATTTAAGAGAATTTCATTTTAATTTTTTTATTTAGAGTGTTTATGACTTATATTGTACTGAATTTGTAAATTACTATTTTTACTTGAATGAAACAATTTTGATACTAAAATATAATAGTTTATCATTAAGGAGCTATTTGAAATGGTAAGAGTGTTTATTTTTATGGTTCGTTAAGATTAAAATTATAAAAGTTGATGTAAGAGATGATTTATAAATTTTGTGAGATTATGTAGGAGATAAGTATATAATAAGACTTTATGTCTAATTATACATTTTCAATTTTGTGAGATTATGTAGGAGATAAGTATATATAAGGGCATTTTATTCCGTATAAAAAAGTTAAAAAATATTCATGCTTTTATAACCGTAGAGATAGAGATAGAGAAGAGATAATCAAAATACACTTGTGCAAAACTAAAAAATAATCAAAATACACTTGTGCAAAACTAAAAAACAACATACTGAAACCAAATCAAAGTAAAAACTAAATAACAACTCTTAAAGCAAATCAAACATCGTGGCTTGGAAATATATAGTCTCCCATAGTTAGAACTTAGAAGGCTTCGTTCAAGCTCAATCCAATCTGTATCAAAAAAACTAAAACCATCAGTTAGGAAAATATAGCAAAAACAAAAAATCAAGAAAATTATACTGCAATCCATAAATAAAGAATATATAGTTTACCAATCGAGCATATATGTTTTGATTCCTCCAACTATTGTTCGATCACTTCACATATTAAACACAATTCATACTAAAAATACTTATCAAATTCCACACTTCCAGAAATGCTAAAATACTGGTATTAAAGAATCAACATGTTTTCATAATTATTAATAACAAGATCACACCAATTGATACCTTAAAGCTCCATTGTGTACGTGCTAGTAAACTAAACGAAGACCCTCAATCCCGAGGCTCTGTTGTTCCTCCAATATATTCTTTGCTGAGGTAACAACCGAAGCAGTGCAATAATTTAAGGTAATTGATTTGAGTGTTGCAATCTCTCCAATGCCAGAGGGGATCTCTTCCAAATTATACATATATTTGAGATGAAGGTGCTCAAGGACTGGAAAATGGACATAGTCTGCATTCCAGTTTATCAAATTATAAAATGTAAACAATTTCAAGACTTTTAGGCGAAGGAATTGTCCCTCGACTGGGTTCCACTCCTCGTCTGTATGATCATAATCCAGTTTCAGCTTTTCGAGATGGGGCAACAAACCAATCCTTGTGATAATATCTTTCAAAGTACATTTACCCGTGGTGATTAAAGCCAACTTCTTGAGCGAACGAGGGAACACACAGTTCTTGGAAAAATCTCTTCCGTTATTGGAATAATGGGCCTCCCACGTCAAAGTTAGTGATTGGAGTTTATGTAGACGATCAATATTGTTGAGGTAGTGGAGCTAGTGACCCTGCTTGTCTCCAATAACGGTTATAATGTATTACTAATTTATTGACATTTGGGATTCTCCTAACAACCTCTTCAGTACACTTAAGGCTTTGAATTCCTGAGAGTGTCTGTAGATTTTCCAACACCAAATCATCTATTTGTCCATGTTGAGGATCAGGAGGATCGGGAAGACAAATATTATCGGCCCCGATAATTAGATGTCTAAGGTGTGGCATCTTCCAAATTTGAAGTGTCAAAAATTTGTCTACATCTCTAAGGTAGAATGTGTCATGCATGACTAATGTCTGTAGATTCCATAGTCGATGCACCAAATGAATTGATTGTAGATTCCATATTCGCATTAACCGCAATTTCAGTAGGTCGGTATCAAATTCTTGAGTACGAAACCCTTTTGTTTTTTCATTATTAATTTGCGTACGAAACTCACCAATCACGTTGAATACCCTTAGCAATTTCAAATTAGAAATGTGAGACAATTTAAACTCAAGCTTACATGTCAGTGAACGAACCAATATTGTTGAATGAAAGGCACGGAATAATGGCCAAACATATACTTTATGATGAGTAGCGATACGATGCTCGATTGTGAATTTAGATGAATCTTCATTTACCAAAATAAACTTCTCTTTATGAGCTTCTCGCAAGCATAGATCTCTCAAGAGATCATGAATGCTGCAAGCTTTCATTCTCCCAAGAGATCCCCACTCATTAACCATAATAAGATGTCTATCAATAAGATCCTTCAAATACTCTTCTGCAACCTCCTCCAAAGTTTTGAGTTTGTTTGGTTTGAGAAATCCTTCAGCTACCCAAAGATTAATAAGCTCGGATCTAGGAATAATACTATCTTCTGGAAAAACTCCCATGTAGAGAAAACATGGTTGCAAATGAATAGGTAAGTGTTTGTAACTCAATAATAATATGTCCAAGCAGTCACTATCTTTTGAACTTACAATTTTATTTATATTGTCAGCGACATACTCCCAAGAATCTAGCATCAACTTAGATTTTGCAAGGAGTCCTCCAATCACAACAATTGATAGAGGAAGTCCTTGACATTGTTTTGCAATTTTCTTTCCAACTTCCTCCAGTTCAGGACGAGGGCAACCTTCTTGGCCAAATGCCTTTCGACAAAGTAGGCTCCAACTTGTATTCTCATCAAGAAGATTAATCTCGTGAAGATTAGAAGAACCAACATAGTTAGCAACATCATTTAGCCTCGTAGTTATCATAATTCGACTTCCTTTGGTATTTGGAAGGAATAAATTTAACTTATCCCACACCTCAGTATTCCATAGATCATCTATTATAATCAAATACATCCTGCCTGACAGTTGTCGGTGCAAGATTTCGCCTAAATGATGATATTCACTATTTTCTTGTTCATTTGGATCGAGAGTAACTCCAATTCCGTGTAGAAGGCTTAAGAACATTTGTTCAATATTATATACTTGAGATACAGTAACCCAACCACAAATGTCAAAATGTCGTCGAATGAGTGAATTGCCATAAATATTTTGAGCAAGTGTAGTCTTACCAATACCTCCCATTCCAGTGATTGGAATGGTTTGGAGGTTTGATTGTTCCCTGGTTTGGAGGTTTGATTGTTCCCCGGTAAGCTTATCCATGATTTGATACAAGCGGTCATCAAATCCCACCATAGTATCACGATCACCAATCATAGTAGGATGAGGTCTCAATGAATGAACATTTGTTGAATTGTTGGGCAGCAGATTTTCAATCTCCATCTTTTTCGTGATGATATTCATGTCGTGTATTACTTTTTGTATACCTTCGGAAACATTAAGTATAGCTTTGGCACATGATTGAAACACGGTTTCTTTTTCCTGATCAACGAAAACTTCATTGGGATTCTTTTTCTTCTTCTTTGTTTTCTCCTTTTTTTTCTTTTTGGATCTTTGTTTTGAAAATGAAGCCTTGATATCATCAACAATATGTGATTCAATGATATCCGCAGCTGCATAAGAAGCATCTACAATCCGTCTCTCCAGATCTTGTGCTTCATTGCTATCTCTAAGTGAATGACCTTCTAAATAGTCTTGTATGAAGCATGCCTTTTCTTTGAGAGATTTAAGTTCATCCAATTGTTTCTCCAAAAATATTGGCCGACGAGCAAGATGTATCGGTATTTGTTCATCAATGAGATGAATAAGAGAAACCACAGCAGCATATGCCGTTGCCATCTCTCACCTATATCTCTATTCTTTCTTTCTAATTAATTTCACTTGTTTGTGAAGCAACATGGTATACACAAAGGAAATAAGTAATTAATTGTAGTTCTCAAAGTTTGGCTATGTAGACTTGTCAACAACTTTGATTCAAAGAATTGGGAGAATGGACGCGGTATTCCCATGTGTTAAGCAAACATGCACAAAATTATCCTATGAAATTTTTATCTGAGTATAATATTAGAGATTATGATTTTCCTAAAGAAAAAACAGATTAAAAAACTAGTAATTTTATACTACTAGATATAAAAAAAAAATTACAAATTACAAATAAGTATTTCTCGTATATCTAAATGTGATATTTTAATCACATAGTTTAGCATTAGTATAAATTACAAATTACAAATAAGTATTTCTCGTATATCTAAATGTGATATTTTAATCACATAGTTTAGCATTAGTATAAATCATCTGAATGTTTTTGTCTCGTCCGGGTTAATTGGGTCTTTTCTTTTTGGTTCAATAATTGGCTTTCCACTATTGCAGGTCTACAAAGGAAGCTTTAATTTTTAATCTTTCACCAATATGAGATTAGGTAGGACTTTAGGGGATTACATGACGAATTTAGATTTATACTAGAAAAGTGCACGTACGTTGTACGTGTCTAGTTTTAATTTCATGTGTATTTTTCATAAATTAGAGTAAAATTAGCTTTTTTTTTTATGTCATAGAATATCATATATTTATAAAAGGTCAATTTATTCTTTAAGAAATTTATTTTTATTAATTATTATTGGTTTATAAAAAAAAAAGGATTGCTTTGAATAGTTGTAATAAAATATAAAAAATAAGGACTGATTTAGTCATCAAATCTTATAAAATCGATTCTAAAATAAGATTATAAGAACATTATTTAGCTCATTCCATCATTGTAGTTTTCATATCAAGTTTATCCATTATTCACCGATGTCACATATTTCATCCGTTTCTTCATAAATTTCACCCGAACTTTCATCTATTTCACGAACATTATTTCTTACTGGTTTCACCAGTTTTTACCAATTTCTCCTGAATTTTCATCGATTCATATGTTTTCACTGTTTAATTTTTTTTAATCAAAATTTTCACTTTTTAATCGATTATAACATGTTTCATTGTTTTTTCATGTTACGTCTATCTTTTTTTCAATTTAAACTATTTTCTTCCCATTTCACCTTGTTTTTGTCGGTTAAAGTTTAACTCGTTTCCACCTATTTCACTGATTTCATATAGTATTCACCTAAATTTTTCATTGGTTAAATATATTTTCACTGACTTCAAGCTTTTTGACTGATATTATCCGATTCTTCAGAAATTTCACCCAAACTTTAATCGATTCATATGTTCTCACTGCTTAAACTTTTTTTACCGATTTATTTTATTTTAGAAACTTTTTTTTATCGGTTATAATATTTTTCATTGTTCTTGTTTTTGGTCGATTTCTTTCGTTTTTTTCTTCAGTTTAAACTATATTTCTACCGATTTCACCAATTAAACTCTTTTTTAACCGATTTCACTCGTTCTTACCATTTAACCCGTTTTACCTATTTTTCATGTTTTTAAACTAATTTCACATGTTATTCACCTGAATTTTTCATTGATTATATATGTTCATACCAACTTTTCGTTTTTGACCGAATTTACCCTTTTTTCACCAGCTTTACCCAATTTGACTGGATTTCACTGGTTTCATCATTTTTCTTAGAAATTTCATTCGAATTAATTTTCATCGATTTTATATTTTTTGACCCGTTTATTTCAATTTTATCCGTTTTCATCTATTTTTCATAAATTTTACCCGAATTTTTTTATCGATTTCAAATGTATTTAATTTCACATCCATTTTTTTCACCAGTTTAAAGTGTACATACATTATACGTGTTTATTTAATTTCAGTTGTATTTTGTTGTAAATCAGAGTAAAATTAATTCCATTATGTCATTAATGAATGTTATTCAATTTATTGATTTCATCATGTGTATTTTCATCGATTTCTTTAGTTTTTTCGGTTTAAACCATTTTTCTAATGGTTTGACATTGTTTTTGTTGGTTGAACTTTCTTCATTTTATTGATTTCACTCATTTTACCAATTTTCACATGTTTTCACTTAATGATTTCACCTGTATTTACCGAATTTTCAACTCCTTTTAAGTGTAACTCAAATTATTTCGCTTACCTTATCATTTGGTTTTAATGCTAGTGCCTGTCTCGTGATGATAATCCGTTATTTGTCCGTCATATGTCAAAGAGTTGGTGATGAGTAAATATTATTAATTGTAACTTGAGTGACTATATATATTATTTCTGAAAGGTGAGTGACTATTGTGTGTTTAGAGTTAAACTTGGGTGACTAAATATGCAAATTTTTCCGCTAATTTGAATATACCTTTTTTTTTTCCTTCCATATTCATGGTGCTTGGTTAGAAAGAAAGGAAATCACAAATTTTCTTAAAATATTTTCTTAACAACTTTTTGATGAAAAAATTTAAGGAAAATTCATGTCTAATTACATTTTATTAATATACTTAACAATTTGAATAAGGGCATTTTTGTCTTCACAAAAAAAGAAAAAAACTTAAAACATTCACACTTTTAGTAGTAGTATAGAATAGATATAGATATAGATAATTGATTTCATCATAATTATTTTGTGCAAGAGTCCCGCAGGAAAAACAAACAATAGCCAATGCTACTACGTTTCATTCTTTTATAAAATTGGAAAAATCGACAGCAAAATCAACACATTTGAATGTCCTTCTATTTTATACTTTTACTCAATCAAGAAATACGTAAAGAAAACGCGGCGTTTAATTTGGCTTTTGGACTATGACAAATTCTCAGTCATTTTGATATATAATTGATTTCATCATAATTATTTTGTGCAAGAGTCCCGCAGGAAAAACAAACAATAGCCAATGCTACTACGTTTCATTCTTTTATAAAATTGGAAAAATCGACAGCAAAATCAACACATTTGAATGTCCTTCTATTTTATACTTTTACTCAATCAAGAAATACGTAAAGAAAACGCGGCGTTTAATTTGGCTTTTGGAAATCGACAGCAAAATCAACACATTTGAATGTCCTTCTATTTTATACTTTTACTCAATCAAGAAATACGTAAAGAAAACGCGGCGTTTAATTTGGCTTTTGGACTATGACAAATTCTCAATCATTTTGATATACTAGAAAAGTGCACGTACGTTGTACGTGTCTAGTTTTAATGTCATGTGTATTTTTCATAAATTAGAGTAAAATTAGCTTTTTTTTTTATGTCATAGAATATCATATATTTATAAAAGGTCAATTTATTCTTTAAGAAATTTATTTTTATTAATTATTATTGGTTTATAAAAAAAAGGATTGCTTTGAATAGTTGTAATAAAATATAAAAAATAAGGACTGATTTAGTCATCAAATCTTATAAAATCGATTCTAAAATAAGATTATAAGAACATTATTTAGCTCATTCCATCATTGTAGTTTTCATATCAAGTTTATCCATTATTCACCGATGTCACATATTTCATCCGTTTCTTCATAAATTTCACCCGAACTTTCATCTATTTCACGAACATTATTTCTTACTGGTTTCACCAGTTTTTACCAATTTCTCCTGAATTTTCATCGATTCATATGTTTTCACTGTTTAATTTTTTTTAATCAAAATTTTCACTTTTTAATCGGTTATAACATGTTTCATTGTTTTTTCATGTTACGTCTATCTTTTTTTCAATTTAAACTATTTTCTTCCCATTTCACCTTGTTTTTGTCGGTTAAAGTTTAACTCGTTTCCACCTATTTCACTGATTTCATATAGTATTCACCTAAATTTTTCATTGGTTAAATATATTTTCACTGACTTCAAGCTTTTTGACTGATATTATCCGATTCTTCAGAAATTTCACCCAAACTTTAATCGATTCATATGTTCTCACTGCTTAAACTTTTTTTACCGATTTATTTTATTTTAGAAACTTTTTTTTATCGGTTATAATATTTTTCATTGTTCTTGTTTTTGGTCGATTTCTTTCGTTTTTTTCTTCAGTTTAAACTATATTTCTACCGATTTCACCAATTAAACTCTTTTTTAACCGATTTCACTCGTTCTTACCATTTAACCCGTTTTACCTATTTTTCATGTTTTTAAACTAATTTCACATGTTATTCACCTGAATTTTTCATTGATTATATATGTTCATACCAACTTTTCGTTTTTGACCGAATTTACCCTTTTTTCACCAGCTTTACCCAATTTGACTGGATTTCACTGGTTTCATCATTTTTCTTAGAAATTTCATTCGAATTAATTTTCATCGATTTTATATTTTTTGACCCGTTTATTTCAATTTTATCCGTTTTCATCTATTTTTCATAAATTTTACCCGAATTTTTTTATCGATTTCAAATGTATTTAATTTCACATCCATTTTTTTCACCAGTTTAAAGTGTACATACATTATACGTGTTTATTTAATTTCAGTTGTATTTTGTTGTAAATCAGAGTAAAATTAATTCCATTATGTCATAAAATATCACATTAATGAATGTTATTCAATTTATTGATTTCATCATGTGTATTTTCATCGATTTCTTTAGTTTTTTCGGTTTAAACCATTTTTCTAATGGTTTGACATTGTTTTTGTTGGTTGAACTTTCTTCATTTTATTGATTTCACTCATTTTACCAATTTTCACATGTTTTCACTCAATGATTTCACCTGTATTTACCGAATTTTCAACTCCTTTTAAGTGTAACTCAAATTATTTCGCTTACCTTATCATTTGGTTTTAATGCTAGTGCCTGTCTCGTGATGATAATCCGTTATTTGTCCGTCATATGTCAAAGAGTTGGTGATGAGTAAATATTATTAATTGTAACTTGAGTGACTATATATATTATTTCTGAAAGGTGAGTGACTATTGTGTGTTTAGAGTTAAACTTGGGTGACTAAATATGCAAATTTTTCCGCTAATTTGAATATACCTTTTTTTTTTCCTTCCATATTCATGGTGCTTGGTTAGAAAGAAAGGAAATCACAAATTTTCTTAAAATATTTTCTTAACAACTTTTTGATGAAAAAATTTAAGGAAAATTCATGTCTAATTACATTTTATTAATATACTTAACAATTTGAATAAGGGCATTTTTGTCTTCACAAAAAAAGAAAAAAACTTAAAACATTCACACTTTTAGTAGTAGTATAGATATAGATATAGATAATTGATTTCATCATAATTATTTTGTGCAAGAGTCCCGCAGGAAAAACAAACAATAGCCAATGCTACTACGTTTCATTCTTTTATAAAATTGGAAAAATCGACAGCAAAATCAACACATTTGAATGTCCTTCTATTTTATACTTTTACTCAATCAAGAAATACGTAAAGAAAACGCGGCGTTTAATTTGGCTTTTGGACTATGACAAATTCTCAATCATTTTGATATACTAGAAAAGTGCACGTACGTTGTACGTGTCTAGTTTTAATTTCATGTGTATTTTTCATAAATTAGAGTAAAATTAGCTTTTTTTTTATGTCATAGAATATCATATATTTATAAAAGGTCAATTTATTCTTTAAGAAATTTATTTTTATTAATTATTATTGGTTTATAAAAAAAAGGATTGCTTTGAATAGTTGTAATAAAATATAAAAAATAAGGACTGATTTAGTCATCAAATCTTATAAAATCGATTCTAAAATAAGATTATAAGAACATTATTTAGCTCATTCCATCATTGTAGTTTTCATATCAAGTTTATCCATTATTCACCGATGTCACATATTTCATCCGTTTCTTCATAAATTTCACCCGAACTTTCATCTATTTCACGAACATTATTTCTTACTGGTTTCACCAGTTTTTACCAATTTCTCCTGAATTTTCATCGATTCATATGTTTTCACTGTTTAATTTTTTTTAATCAAAATTTTCACTTTTTAATCGATTATAACATGTTTCATTGTTTTTTCATGTTACGTCTATCTTTTTTTCAATTTAAACTATTTTCTTCCCATTTCACCTTGTTTTTGTCGGTTAAAGTTTAACTCGTTTCCACCTATTTCACTGATTTCATATAGTATTCACCTAAATTTTTCATTGGTTAAATATATTTTCACTGACTTCAAGCTTTTTGACTGATATTATCCGATTCTTCAGAAATTTCACCCAAACTTTAATCGATTCATATGTTCTCACTGCTTAAACTTTTTTTACCGATTTATTTTATTTTAGAAACTTTTTTTTATCGGTTATAATATTTTTCATTGTTCTTGTTTTTGGTCGATTTCTTTCGTTTTTTTCTTCAGTTTAAACTATATTTCTACCGATTTCACCAATTAAACTCTTTTTTAACCGATTTCACTCGTTCTTACCATTTAACCCGTTTTACCTATTTTTCATGTTTTTAAACTAATTTCACATGTTATTCACCTGAATTTTTCATTGATTATATATGTTCATACCAACTTTTCGTTTTTGACCGAATTTACCCTTTTTTCACCAGCTTTACCCAATTTGACTGGATTTCACTGGTTTCATCATTTTTCTTAGAAATTTCATTCGAATTAATTTTCATCGATTTTATATTTTTTGACCCGTTTATTTCAATTTTATCCGTTTTCATCTATTTTTCATAAATTTTACCCGAATTTTTTTATCGATTTCAAATGTATTTAATTTCACATCCATTTTTTTCACCAGTTTAAAGTGTACATACATTATACGTGTTTATTTAATTTCAGTTGTATTTTGTTGTAAATCAGAGTAAAATTAATTCCATTATGTCATAAAATATCACATTAATGAATGTTATTCAATTTATTGATTTCATCATGTGTATTTTCATCGATTTCTTTAGTTTTTTCGGTTTAAACCATTTTTCTAATGGTTTGACATTGTTTTTGTTGGTTGAACTTTCTTCATTTTATTGATTTCACTCATTTTACCAATTTTCACATGTTTTCACTCAATGATTTCACCTGTATTTACCGAATTTTCAACTCCTTTTAAGTGTAACTCAAATTATTTCGCTTACCTTATCATTTGGTTTTAATGCTAGTGCCTGTCTCGTGATGATAATCCGTTATTTGTCCGTCATATGTCAAAGAGTTGGTGATGAGTAAATATTATTAATTGTAACTTGAGTGACTATATATATTATTTCTGAAAGGTGAGTGACTATTGTGTGTTTAGAGTTAAACTTGGGTGACTAAATATGCAAATTTTTCCGCTAATTTGAATATACCTTTTTTTTTCCTTCCATATTCATGGTGCTTGGTTAGAAAGAAAGGAAATCACAAATTTTCTTAAAATATTTTCTTAACAACTTTTTGATGAAAAAATTTAAGGAAAATTCATGTCTAATTACATTTTATTAATATACTTAACAATTTGAATAAGGGCATTTTTGTCTTCACAAAAAAATAAAAAAACTTAAAACATTCACAGTTTTAGTAGTAGTATAGAATAGATATAGATAAATGTGAAGGGGTGTTAGAAATTAGGCAATTTGCCCATATACAAAGATGAGGAAGGTCAGGATTGGGACATTTATTGTTTTTTTTATTTATATTTCTTTGTACATATAGAGAGAGACTTCGGGAAGGCAATTTTAGCACTCTTTATTAAATAATTCAATAATTGGTTTTTATCTAAGTTTAAATGACTTTTTTTTTTTTAATTTTTAAATATAAAAAAAAAACTTTTCTTTTTTGTTTCAGCTGAGCAATAAAACATTGAGAACAATAAAACACAGAAAAAATCAAGAAAATTATTTCACATTGTTTGAAATTAGATTTCCAAATTCATACCGTTGAGAACAAGAATCTGGGAAAAAAAATGATTGTGATATATATAAACATCCTATATACTTTATTTAACTTCCAAAAAACTCCTTGTGTCATTTTAACTTCCAAAAGACCCCTGTGATCTCAAGTGTCAAATACACCCCCTATAAATGATGATGTGTTTCAAATGCTAAAATTGTAAGTATTTGTTCATATTTTACTTTTGATGTGACAATTTTACCCCTGCCATCGAAAAACAAAAATACCTCCTATGCTTTGTCTAACTCCAATAAAAAAACTCCATGTATCATTTTAAATCCCCAAAACCCCCATGTGTTTGGTTTTAAATACCACACTTAACCTAAGTAGTATATACTTAATTTTTCAAAAAGAATAAATAAATTAAAAATAAAAAAAAAAACATATAGGGTAATCTTGTCAATTCACCAAAAGTCAAAGTAAAAATTAAGTATATACTACTTGGGTTGAGTGTGGTACTTAAATCCAAATACATAGGAGTTTTTGGGATCTAAAATAACACAGGGGCTTTTTATGGAGACAAAGCATGGGTGTTTTTGTCTTTTTCTTAAAAAAAACATATTAAACAATCAGGAAAACACATTTTATACAAGTTCGTAACAATGTGATTCTACGCCAAGGCGCCAATCCACATACAAAGATAGATTATAGTGTTAATTAAACTCCACAACTTAGCACAAATAAAAAGAACCAGGCTGAAAATCGGGCAGATTAGGATGAAAAACAGCATAGAGCATCAAATTTGCTGGAAGTAAGCACTGTAAACAAACTAACATTAGCTTCAATAGTAGTGCACAAAATTATTTCCATAAAGATGAACTTTCAACTTACAACTCTTAACTTTATTCAACTAAATGTATCTTTACTCGACGCAATATTGAGCAGTCACATTTTACAATTTGTGCAAAACCAAGTGAGCACCGTGTTGAGGTTGAAGTGTTACTACCGTGTGAGGAGCATGCGTGTAGGATGGTGAAAGCTCGAAAGAGAACCGTTGTAGAATCATAGAGAGTGCCACTTTTGCCTCCAGCATCGCAAATGTTTGTCCAATACATATCCGAGGTCCCCAGCCAAACGGGAAAAAGATACCTTGGTTTTTTTGTGCCTTTGACAATCCTTCACTAAATCTAGTTGGGTTGAATTCCATTGCATCGTCTCCCCAAATTTCACGATCATGGTGTAATAACATAATTGGCAGTGAAATTTTGACCCCTTCTGGTAATAATAGTTTTCCCAATCTTGTTTCTTGACTGACTCTTCGATTAAGAGTAACTACGGATGGATAAAGCCTCAAAACCTCGTACAAAATCATTGTAACCTGTAATGTAATGAAGATATCACAAGAGTCAAACACTAGCATTTTCTGGTGATATAGTCACTACAAAAGCGTTAAATTTCAATTTATCACTTCTGTAGGATGGTGACTAAACCTGAATAAATAGAATGAACTCATGGTCTAAGAAAATTTAAATGTTTCAACGGAAAGTACTTACAATTTTCAGGTGATTTAACGCATCAAAATCTGGCTTTTGTTTCCCAAAGGCTTCCAAAACTTCCTCACGAGCTCTTGTTTGCCAATGTGGATATCTACTCAACAAAACCAATGTCCAGACGAGCAATGCAGAAGTGGTCTCTTGCCCAGCAAAGTAAAACAACTTGCATTCTTCTACAACTTCATCAATAGTCATCCCAAAACTCTTGTTACCATGTTGTTCGATTTCTTTGAAATTGGATTCTAGCAATATACCCAATAAGTCTTCGTTTAATGCCTCTCCAGCTTTCATGTCCTTAATCCGTTTATTTATCATGCCTCTAATTGAAGATTGAACTTCTTTATCAATTGCCTTCATTCTCCTGTTCCTTTTTGTTGGCATAAATCTGCACATTGGTAACACATCAAATAAAACCAAACCGCACATAATGAAAAAAAGGGAAAAGGTATTGTTGTGGAATGCTAAATTTAAATGGTTTCTTCTTTATAATCTATAAGTTGCTAAAGAGCTGTCTTTTTAGAGGTACTAACATTTTTTCAATGGATTATTTGCAAAATAAACCCCTTTGATAATTTTATTAGCAAATACCAGCTTATGTTGGTAAAAATGTAGCAAGAAGTCTCATCCAGGCACTAAAAGACATATACGAGTGAATATCACGATATCATTTATTATAATAAAATAATTTTTAAATGTTTATATTATGTTGTCAAATAAATCTGTTTGGACATGATCGCACTTTCTGAGAACCAAAATAAAATCATTCTTTTTATTCAACAGTAGAAAAGTAGATTATGTTGTCAATATATTATGATATATCAAAATGAAATATATACATATATATACATATATATATATATATATATATATATTTAATACATATAGACGAATAATTGCATATTTCAGGTAATTTTAAGTGCATTAGAAGAGGGTATATTTCTATGTTTTTATCACGAGTATTTGGTAAGGAAAATAACACAATGGTGTATTTGGAAGAGCTAACATAGGAATGTAATTTGCAAATAACCCTATTTTTAGTACCTCCACCCTGGAATGTATATTGATAGAGCAGTCTTGATGACATGCTCAGCCTGTTCTTTTTGAAGTTCAAATATTCTTCTTCCTTCTTTATAACTACTACCAAATGCAGTTCTTGATATTGCGTCACTCGATAATGTTTGCAGATAAGGCCACACATCCAACTCACAAGATCCTCCAGGTGAAATACTCGTTTCCCATTTGTTCAAAACTTCAACACAACTCAAATAGAAAGCTGGTATCATGAGCTACAAAAAGACAACAACCTTATTTCAGTACCCGTTTCTTATCATGAATGTTTCTGTTCTTCAACTATGTATGCTTGCAAGAATATGAAGTTGATATCACCTAACAAGACATTTGTTGTGATCTAAAGAAAAAATTACGGAATTGAGTAAAAGTTTAATGGCATATATATATATATATATAACCTTCAATTTGTCTAGATGGAAGGCGGGATTGATGATTTTTCGGTGTTTGGCCCATTTATCTGTTTCGTAGCTCACAACTCCTTGTGCAAGCAACTTGGTCAATGGATTCATCATTTGCAGCTTCTGGTAAATGTAATTCTTGGCCATCACCTCTTTTATGAGTTCAGGCTCTGTGACGATAACGGTAGGTCCTGGCCCAATCCAGTAGAAGGACTCATTTCCTGCATCAAGTTTAATTGAGCTGCGTTGTTAGGAACAATTCGACATGCATATAAAACATAAGTTACTAGATGAAAGAACAAATGGAAGACATCAATTCATGGTAAGTTTTCATGATTTTGAATTATCTTAACTTGTGAAATCTAACATTGTCCCCGAAGTTAGATATATAATCCTCAACTTGGTTGCTGCTCTCTATATGCTGAGTTCATATCTATGGAATCCGAGTATGAAAAGCGGGATTTTCTTTATCATCAACTAAATCAAACTAGAAGATTTATCCATACACGGTATGATCATACTTGTTCAGTATCCAAATAATAGTATAAATCATTTAAATAGAATTTTTTTTTTTGGTTTCCCAAGGGTTTAATCCCTTTCGAGGCGCGTCGGGCACATAATGTGGGAACCTCTCCCAACAGGGATTCAAATCTGAGTCCGCTACTTTGTAGTGACTAGTCCCTTCCACTAGACCAATCATCTGTTGGTTTTTAAATAGAAATTGTACTGTACCTTATATGTGTATAAACAGAGCAAAGTCGAGCTGAATTTGAACTAGAATTTCAGGCACATATCTTAATTTGCTCAATTATATATTATGATCCTGCTTCAGTTATGAATCTTAAAGTTTTACTTTTATTTATTTGAGTAATTTGAGTAAGTATGAAAGATCATGCTCATATATATACACCTTCAAGTGTGTGTTTATTATTTCACTAATCATCACATAACAAGATCATCACAAAATCCACTGGGCAAGATTAATTCATACTTTTTTTTTGCAAGAAATTTCACACAGGACTTTCATCAAACACAAAGAACTCAAAAATTTATCTCACAAAATGGAACATACCATATTTCTGGATGATTTTTAGGAGAAAGGGTAAAACTCTAGGCTTGATATCATCGTCAAGAGAGATGGGTTTGGACTTAGCTTCTTTAATAATACTCAAAAATTCTTTCAATTGTCCATAAATCAATTTGTACGAGTTCCCTTTCAGACCCTGCTTCCTCAGACTTTTTTCCAGCTTTTTGGGAGTGAACCAAACCCAGTTCAGAATTCTCCACGTGTAATATAATACTAGAACAAAAGCAAAAAAAGCAGCAATCTTTGAGTAAAATATTTCCATTAAACTCAATTGTATTCTCTATTGCGATAAAGGCTCCTTATAGTCCAGTCATATTGTTATATTCTCTTCAAACTAATTGTTGGGAAATGAAATGGACCCAATTCTAGTTATTGGAAGTCGACCACAAATGAAAAGTTAAAAAATATCCCAGATTTAGCAATAAACCTGCCACAATTTAGCCAATTGGGGAAAGCTCAACAATTGGAAATGTTCTATTCATTGGAAGTTTCGTGTGATGGAGATATTTTGAATGAGATAATGGCAATTTATCTACCATCATATTCATATGGCTAGTGATAATGCCAGAGCATAAAGTGTTGTTTCCAGAGCAATTATTTTATTTTGACTAAAATAACCTTGTTTGTAATAGGCAGCTGACAAAATTAAATGTTTCTTCATCCTCTTACTGAAAATGACTAACCAATCCTCTTCCCGTCTTCCATATTCCTTCACCCACAGAACTTCTCCAATCACTAACCTTTTTTTTTCTTTTTTCATCTTTGATTTGAGAATTAAAATTATAAGCCTTGCATCTACATTCTTATGTAGTTAATCATCCCAAAGAATAATTTTTCCCAAAATTCACCCAGGCTCTTATAATATTAGTCTGTCAAAAACATGTTCAACTTAAAGTGTAGATCCAAGAATGAGTACAAATCAATTATTAAATTCATAATTCATTTTTTACATTAATTGGATTGATGTCTTTTTTTTATTGTTGAGTTTTTGTAAGTGTTTTCCAATCAATTTTGGTGGTTTACAGATCTGTGATTTATTCATTCACAATAGAATCAGTCCTCATATTTGAGATGATAGTACAAGTGTGTAACTGATATTTTGTCAAGAAAGTGACTCAAAACTCTTTCATGGAGGTTATTATGAGCGTGACGGTACGCCATATCAAAGATTAAAAGCTGTAAGCTGGCAAGGATGACGGTTGAGGAAAAAAAAAAAAGAGCCTGACAAATGTGGTCTAGATTTGATCGAAATCTAGCATTTAAAAATTCCATCTTCGTCGTGCTTTCAATTAAAATGAGCAATAAGGGGAAAAATACGCAAGTAATGCCACCATTAAAGGAAGAAAATTCAAAGACTTGGGTTATGGAGAGGACAGAACTGTTAATAGGAGAGAGACAATTGGGATAAATTCATGTACAGTAATTAAGGGTAAATTAGTCAGAATAAAATAATTGCTCTGTAAGCAACACTTTGTGCTCTGGCAATATCGCTAGCCTATTCATATTGTTAAATAGTTACCACATGTAATTTGAAAAATAGCAGTTTACGTTCTTATAATTTTATAAAAATGAGACAGATTACCCACTGTGTTATGATAAATGTGACAATTTACCTCCCCATATTGCAAAATAGTATTCATACTCACTCTTAATTTCAACAAGCACCAACTAAAGATGGTAAATTGTTTATTTAAAATTTTCACAGGAGGATAAAGTATTGTTTTTTAAATTACAGGAGGTAAATTGACATTAACTTTATTTTGAATACATACTTTATTATTATTTATTAAAATAAAACAAGGTTTTTATATGGATCACCGATATATAGTTTACTTGATTTTGATGTCGAAAAAATAATTTTGTAGTTTCAATGTAACCTTTAAAAGACGATATGGATTACGTCTGGGTGTTGGATTTTGTTGGAATAGAAAGTGTGGGATTTTATTTTTTTTATTTATTTTCTTAATTAGAGTATTCATAATTAGATCTAACTTAATTCATTTCGAAGTCGTCGCATTAGAAAATAAGTTTCTTTCACTAGATCAATCAATAATTTAAGAAAATGTCATATATGATCTGAATTGAATTTGAATATTGAAAATTTGAGAATAAAATTAATGTGCTCAGTGTCAAATCAATTATTTTCTTGTATAGATTTGAAGTTTGCGGGATACGAGAGCATTTTGCAACCTAGGTTTGAGCAGATTCTGGATCGAGTGGAACGATATAATCAGTTTTACCTCAGTCAATATGGGCCTAGACCAGATCTATTAGACCCTATTTCAGAAGATGTCAAAAATAAGATGAGAGATGAAGATGCAGGAAAAAGTATTGAAGAAGAAGACGGAAGAAGAATTGAAAAAGAAGACCTAATTTGATTTGAATTTACCCTAAATTACTATAAGGGTATTTCTGTAAATTGGCTAATATTTAAACTGAATATTCAGCCACCGCCTCTATATTGTTAAGTTAGTTATCAAATTGTATCTATATATACAGAGGCACCTATATTATTTTGTACACAACATTTTTATCAATCAATAAAAATTACTCTGCGTTTTTTTCTTTTCAAACAAATCATACAGAATTTGATCATTCTCCATTAAAGCAAATTACCAGATTTAACATGGTATCAGTTGAAAATTAAAATCAAGCTCTTCAATCCGCTGCAGTTCTAAATTCACAGATCAACTTCTGCTCTGCACTCTCCATTCTTTCTTCTTTCTCTTCTTCACAAATCCACGACCTCTTCCTGTTCATCACAGAATCAAGATTCAAGTAAGTCTACAGATCTACATCTTATCAGGAGCAATACAGGTTATTTCTTCCTTTCTTTTTCGTTTTCAGAACTATACTATACATAATATTCATCTTCATCACAAACCCTTTCATTCATAATGTCAAATCCGCCAGAAGACACCACTTCCACACAAGACCACACAACCCCCACTCCCACTATCCCACATAGACACAATCTTGAGGACCCTACAAGCCCTTTTTTTCTCCACCCTGCGGACGGCCCAGGCTTGAAATTAGTTTCTGAACCCCTAACAGAAACAAATTATCAAGATTGGAGCCACTCCATGCTTCTTGGTTTAAAAGTCAAAAATAAAGTTGGTTTCATAGATGGTTCTCTCCCAAAACCACTAGAAGATCCTATCTTGATAAACACATGGGAAAGAAACAACACCACAGTAGTAGCATGGCTTTTCAATGCTATTTCTAAACAAATCAAATCCAGCATCAAGTATCACTCCATTGCCTTTGATCTCTGGAAAGATCTAGAGGAGAGATTTATGCAAGGAACAGGACCTAGACTTATGTCAATCAGAAGAGAAGTGGTTCATTTGACTCAAGGAACAGACACTGTTAACACTTATTTTACAAAATTAAAGGCACTGTGGGATGAAATTCAAAACTGCAGGCCTGAATGCATATGTCACAGATTAGACACATATTTTCAGCATGAACAGCTCATGACATTTTTAATGGGACTACAAGATTCCTACTCCAACTTAAGCTCCCAAATTCTCCTTATGGAACCCCTACCACCCCTGAACAAAGCCCTTTCTTGGGTCATTCAAGAGGAACAAAAATTGATCCTCAAAAACTCCAGTCAAGACAATCTTTCATCTAATACCCTAGCTTTCTCTGTCAAGAATCCCACTCCCTACCAAAACCCAAAACCACCATTTTCAAACACTCCCAGATCAACATTCCCTCAACCACCTAGACCTCCCCCTTCCAATCAAACCACCACTTACAGACCACCATTCAATAATCAATTCAAAAGAAAAGACAGACCATTTTGCACCCACTGCAACATGGTTGGGCACACTGTTGATACATGTTTTAAAATCCATGGTTACCCCCCTGGATATAGAATTCCACCCCCAAGACAGCCCAACACAACTGCAACCACATTCCAGGCTATTCCCCCTGAATCCCCCCAACAAACTGGCATGCAAGATTTCATCAGAAACCTACAACCAGACCAATACAATTATCTATCCAGCATGTTTTCTACCCAACAACAACAACAAGTTTCTCAGTCAGGTGATACTCAGTCTAACACCTTCAATGTTACCACCCTGTCAGGTACCTTTCTCTCAAACATATCACACTCCCAGAATCTTAGTCCAAATAGTTGGATTATTGATTCTGGCGCATCTAATCATATATGCACTAATATCAAACTATTCACTAGCATTACACCTACTTTAAACACCACTGTTTCACTACCCAACAACACAATTATTAATGTATATTTCACTGGCAATATCACACTTAACACTCACATATCATTAACAAATGTTCTATACATTCCAACATTCAAGTTTAATCTACTTTCCATCAGTTCTTTATTGCAACACATGCACTGCACATTTATATTTCATAAATCTAACATGTACATACAGGACCTAAGCAACAACCAGAAGATTGGGCAGGGTGACTTACATGATGGTCTTTACATTCTGCATTCAAACTCATCCCCTGCTCCTTCAGTTCCTGCTTCCTGCAATTCAGTTTCTATTAGTTTATGGCACAATAGATTAGGTCACCCCTTTTTCAAGAGGTTATCTGCTATTAAAAGTTCACTTCCTATTACTGATGTAAATACACAAATTATGGAACATTGTGATATATGTCATTTTGCTAAACAAAAAAGACTACCCTTTCCTTCTAATAACAATTTTACTGATTATGCATTTGATCTTTTGCATTGTGATACTTGGGGCCCTCATCATATTCCCTCTCACTCTGGACATAGATATTTTTTAACACTTGTTGATGATCATACCCGTTTTACTTGGGTTTATCTTATGCATAGAAAATCAGATGCTTCCTACCTCATCCCTCAATTCATAAAAATGATACAAACTCAATTTAACAAAACAATCAAACAATTTAGATCTGACAATGCACCTGAATTTGCCTTCACTAAGTTGTTTTCAGATTTAGGTATTGTACATCAATACTCTTGTGTACAAACACCTCAACAAAATTCAGTAGTTGAGAGGAAACATCAACACTTGCTTAATATAGCAAGATCTTTGCTGTTTCAATCCCATCTACCAATTGAATTTTGGTCTGAAAGTATTCTAACTTCTGTTTACCTAATGAATAGGACACCCTCCCCTATCCTCCAGAATAACAGCCCCTATGTGCTTTTATATGACAAACCAGTCAATTATACCTTCCTAAGAACCTTTGGATGCCTTGCCTATGCATCAACTCTTCATGATCACAGAACTAAATTCCAACCTAGGGCTAGAAAGTGCATTTTTATGGGTTATTCTCCTGGTGTCAAAGGCTACAAATGCTTTGACATTTCTACTAATGAATTTTTTTTATCTAGGGACATCACCTTTCATGAGTCTATTTTCCCTTTTAAGGATTCTCCTCCACCAACCATACCATCAGAACATACTCCCACATTTCCCTCCACTGAACCTTCTCATCAATACCTAACCCCTTACACCAAACTTACTTCCTCCACCCCCACCCATCCCCCTCCACCACAGGATTCCAATATAACAGAAAGCATACACAATTCTCCCCAACCCCCTCTTCCACCTTCTGTCAGAAAATCATCTAGATCAACCAAGCCTCCAGCCTATTTACAGGATTATCACTGTAATAATTCTTCTACCACAACTCCCTCTTTTCCTCTTTCCTCTGTCCTTGATTATTCCAAATTATCTACATCATACACTACTTTCATTTCTAATATTTCACAGGTTTCTGAACCTCACTCTTATAAACAGGCCACTAAGTTCCCTGAATGGGTTGAGGCTATTCAAGAGGAACTTAGGGCTATGGAATCTAATTCTACATGGACAATTACCTCACTTCCACCAAACAAACAAGCAATTGGTTGTAAGTGGGTATTTAAAACTAAACATAATCCTGATGGCACTATAGAGAGATACAAGGCTAGGTTAGTTGCAAAAGGATTCAATCAACAAGAAGGGGTGGACTACATTGACACCTTTTCACCTGTGGCTAAATTAGTGACAGTTAGGGCTCTTCTTGCTTTATCCATGGCTTTTAATTGGAACCTACATCAACTGGACATAAACAATGCTTTCTTAAATGGGGATTTACATGAGGTTGTCTACATGGAACTCCCCAAAGGTTATTCTCCCTCAGATTCTACAAATTCTACCTCATCTAGACTGGTATGTAAACTAAATAAATCAATATATGGTTTAAAGCAAGCAAGCAGACAATGGAACCAAAAATTAACTGAGGTTCTTACTAGCATGCACTTTACAAGATCACTCTCTGATTATTCTCTCTTCACCAAAGGTACTTCTAATACTTTTATTGCCTTACTTGTTTATGTTGATGACATTATCCTTGCTAGTCCTAATTTAGAACTTATTTCAGAAACTAAGGCTCTACTTAGTCATAAATTTAGACTTAAGGACTTGGGACTCCTTAGATACTTTCTTGGTATTGAATTTGCCTATTCTACAAATGGCCTGGTCATTTCACAAAGGAATTATGCCTTACAATTATTGCAAGATACTGGGTTCTTAGCCAGCAAACCCATGCCCTTACCCATGGATCCTAATATCAAACTATATCAAACTGACACTGATTTGTTACCTAATCCCTCTGCCTACAGAAGACTTATAGGAAGATTGATTTATCTCACTATTACTAGACCAGACTTATGCTTTGCAGTTCACAAGCTTAGTCAGTTCTTGTCAAAACCCTCCACCACCCATTTATCTGCTGCACATCATCTACTCAAATATTTAAAAGGTAATCCAGGGCAGGGTATCTTCTATCCTAGGTCATCTAACTTAACCTTATCTGCCTTCTGTGATTCAGATTGGGGCAGTTGTCTGGTTACCAGACGTTCTACTACTGGATTCTGTACATTCATAGGTGATGCATTACTTAGCTGGAAATCTAAAAGACAACAGACAGTTTCAAAATCATCCGCGGAAGCGGAGTATAGAGCAATTTCAAGTGTAACAGGAGAGATATTATGGCTTACCCAATTGCTCAAGGACTTCGGCATACAGCTCCCTGCTCCCCCTACTCTCTTTTGCGATAATGCTTCAGCTGTTCATCTGGCTCTAAATCCCATCTTCCATGAACGCACGAAGCACATCGAGATCGATTGTCACTTCGTGCGTGAACACATTTCGCGTAAAAACATCAAACTCCTGCCAATTTCATCTGCTTCCCAACTGGCCGACGTTTTTACAAAGCCTTTACCAAAAGCACCGTTCCTACTTATTATGTCCAAATTGGGAGTGAAAAACATCCACTCTCCAATTTGCGGGGGACTATTAGACCCTATTTCAGAAGATGTCAAAAATAAGATGAGAGATGAAGATGCAGGAAAAAGTATTGAAGAAGAAGACGGAAGAAGAATTGAAAAAGAAGACCTAATTTGATTTGAATTTACCCTAAATTACTATAAGGGTATTTCTGTAAATTGGCTAATATTTAAACTGAATATTCAGCCACCGCCTCTATATTGTTAAGTTAGTTATCAAATTGTATCTATATATACAGAGGCACCTATATTATTTTGTACACAACATTTTTATCAATCAATAAAAATTACTCTGCGTTTTTTTCTTTTCAAACAAATCATACAGAATTTGATCATTCTCCATTAAAGCAAATTACCAGATTTAACAAGATCCGAATTCAATCCATACGGACCCTACCCTCCTAGTTATAAAAATATCTTGCATGTATCTTTAAATTTTTAGTTAACCATATCTATCTTTAAGTTTTTTTTCAAAGCTATGAAATGGTAAATAACTTACAAGATTGTTTTGAAATGTATGACGAATGAAGCTCAAGTGACGTTTTATCAACCAAAGTTTAATCCAAATGTCGAATGATTCAATAAACAAAATTAATAATCATAGCAAATGTGGATCTCCATCAATTTCAAGATTACTTAATTTTCACTTAATATTGCCAATTCAGCTGTAGAGTGTTCAGTTTAAGAAAGACCTTAACTATATATAATTAAACAATTAGTTATAAAAGGTCACAAGAGAGTAAGTCATAGCAACTCATTCTTAAAAATGGTTGGACATTCCATTTTTTTTTTTAAATTGCAAGTTAATTACTTGATGCAAAAATCCCAGCTGCCATGGTTTCATGCATCTTGAATATTCATCTTCAACTCATAAACAAAAATCCAGGCCTCAAAATCATTGCTATTCTTTTCCTCCTAAGTCTAACCCCTTTTGTAAAACCAATATCCTTCAACTTCACTAGTTTCACACCAAACGATCTCGATATAATCTATGAACAATCAGCTCATCCATCGAACAACGCTATCCAACTCGCACAATACAGCGATATGTCAGCTGCAATAGGTAGAGCTACTTATGCTCAACCCCTTTATCTTTGGAATAAAGTTTCTGGGAATCTTACAAATTTCAATACAAGTTTCACCTTTTTGACCAGTTCTTATTTGGGTAGTGGTGGGATTGCCTTCTTTCTTGCACCAAACGGTTCAAGAATTCCAGAAAACACGACATCAGGTGGTAGCTTGGGCCTTACATCTGATTCTAATCCATTGAACTCAACAAAGAATCCTTTCGTTGCTGTAGAATTTGATATTTTTTCAGATTATTGGGATCCACTAAACGAGCATGTTGGTATTGATATAAACTCAATGAGATCAGTTGCTAATGTTACATGGTTGAATTATGTTAGAATTCTCGAAGGTGGACTAGATGTTTGGATTTACAATCCAAAAATCTGAGTGTAGTTTACACCGGATCAGTAAATTCTGCGTATCTTGGACAAACATTGTCTTATGTAGATGATTTGAGAGATCACTTGCCTGAATTTGTGACTTTTGGCTTCTCAGGTGCAGCAGGATCTATTTTATCTAGTCATACTATTTATTCATGGAGTTTTAAGTCGGATCTTGAAATAGAACATGGAATCATTTTAAGGAAAAACAAGAAGGGGGTGGTGATTGGATTGGCGGTGATGATTGGATTGGCGATAGGGGGGTCAGTTTTGCTTGGTTTATTGGGATTACTTGTATATTTTTGTTTGAATAATAGGAAAAAAACGACGAATGAAATTGAAGATAGATGTATCTGTAGATGATGAATTTGAGCAAGGAATTGGACCGCAGAAGTTTGCTTAGAAGGAGCTAATTATAGCAACCAACAGTTTTCAGACCAAGAGAAGCTAGGTGAAGGAGGATTTGGTGGAGTTTAAAAAGGGTTCATTAACAGAATCGACTCCTATGTTGCTGTGAAACGAGTGTCTAGTAATTCTAGGCAAGGGATAAAGGAGTTAGCCTCTGAAGTGAAGATAATAAGTAGATTGAAGCATAAAAACTTGGTACAACTTCTTGGATGGTGCCATGAGAAGAAAGAACTTGTTCTTGTTTACGAGTTATGCCAAACGGGAGAATGGATTACCATCTTTTTAAAGGAAGAAGTTTGTTGGATTGGGGGAAAAGGTTCCAAATCGCGCAAGGATTGGCTTCTTCATTGCTATATCTACACGAAGAATGGGTACAATGTGTGGTTCATAGAGATATAAAGTCGAGTAATATAATGTTATGTTGGATGCAAATTTTAATGCCAAGTTAGGAGACTTTGGGCTGGCTCGGTTGGTTGATCACGAAAAGGGATTAGAGACAACGGTTGTGGCTGGGACGATGGGGTATATGGCCCCTGAGTGTGTGATTATGGGTAAGGCTAGCAAGGAAAGCGATGTTTTTAGCTATGGTGTGGTGGCATTGGAAATAGCTAGTGGAAAAAGACCAATAAATCTTAAAGCAAAACAAAATGAGGTGAACTTGGTTGAATGGGTTTGGACTTTGTATGGGGCAGGGAAGCTTCTAGAGGGAGGCGATTCACAACTTGGTAATGGTATAAACGAGGAAGAAATGGAGCGTTTGATGATTGTAGTCCTTTGGTGTGCTCATCCGGATAGTAATCTACGGCCAACAATTAGGCAAGCGATACTTGTGCTTAATTCTGAAGCTCCATTGCCGATTCTACCAACGAAAATGCCTGTGGCAACATATTGCTCTATGTCTATGCCAAAGCAGTCAAATGCCGTCGCCTGTGAACACTGATAATACCGAATCTTCAAAGCGAACTCGCCATAAAAATATTAAATGATTGCATTGTTCTTTTTTTTTTTTTTTTTAATTCCTGATTTTCATTCTTACATTTTGTTTGATATTTTCACTTTTATCAGAATTAGTGATACATGGTTGTGAACTGTATTATACTCTATAAATAAAAATGGTTGTGAACTGAATTGAGTTATAGAATATATTAGACATGCTCCATTTCATTCCCTTCCTTTTCTTGATGGACCCCTTTAATATTACTCAAGTTCTGATGATAATAGCAAATAAGCAATTTTAGTCCTTTAAACTTTTGCAAAGACACGAAAATGCGACAGGTGCAATTCCGACAATCAATTTACATCCTTTATGTTTTAATTTGCCGATTTTCGTTCATTAATTATTCTCTGTGCTAGAGTCCCTTATATGAGGACCCCAATGGTTAGAAAAAATAAAGTTTAAATTTTTGGTGCAAGTATAAATTTAGTAAAATAATACTAAGTAAATCTTATATCTCTATCTCTATCTCCTAACTTTATTAAACTAAAAGTAAATATACTTTATGCAATATTGATCGCAGTCGCATTTTACAACTTGTGCAGAACCAAGTGAGCTCCGTGTTGAGGTTGAAGTGTTATTATCTTGTGAGGAGCATGCGTGTAGGATGGTGAAAGCTCAAAAGAGAATCGTTGTAGAATCATAGACAGTGCCACTTTTGCCTCCATCATTGCGAATACTTGTCCAATACATATTCGAGGTCCCCAGCCAAACGGGAAAAATATGCCTTGATTTTTCTGTGCCTTTGACAATCCTTCACTAAATCTCTCTGGTTTAAATTCCATTGCATCATCTCCCCAAATTTCACGATCATGATGTAATAAGATTATTGGCATTGTTATGCTCACCCCTGCTGGTAATAGTAGTTTCCCCAATCTTGTTTCTTGACTGACACTTCGACCAAGAGCAATGATGGGTGGATAAAGCCTCAAAACCTCATTCAATATCATTGTAACCTGTTATGAAGATCTCACAAGAATTAATTAATATGATCATTAATGTATAATTATTATGGACAACTTCAACTAATTTTTGTCACTGTATATGTCAAGACTATCATTTGAAAAAAACCTTGTTTCAGTTTCAGTAAATAGATGCAAAGAGTAATAACTTTTAAATAATATCTTATAACTAAAACACGTCATTTAATTGTAAGTGTCATTACTTACGACTTTTAGGTGATTTAACCCATCAAAATTCGCCGTTTGTTTTCCAAAGGCTTCCAAAACTTCTTCACGAGCTTTCGTCTGCCACTGAGGAAATCGACTCAGTAAAACCAATGTCCACACGAGCAACACAGAAGTGGTCTCCTGCCCAGCAAAGTAAAACAACTTGCATTCTTCTACAACTTCATCAATAGTCATCCCGAAACTCTTGTTGCCGTGTTGTTCGATTTCTTTGAAATTGGATTCTAATAGTATGCCCAATAAGTCTTCGTTTGGGGCCTTTCCTGCTTTCATGTCCTTAATCCGTTTATTTACCATACCTCTAATGGAGGACTGGACTTGTTTTTCAATTTCCTTCATTCTCCTGTTCCTTTTTGTTGGCATAAATCTGCACATGATAAAATTTACATATTGAATGCTAAATCGGATATACAATTACTTTATATACAATCTAAATGTTGACATATTAATTGTATTACCTCCATCCTGGAATGTATATCGATTGTGAAGCCTTGATGACATACTCAGCCTGTTCTCTCTGAAGTTCAAATACTTTTATTCCTTCCTCGTAGTTACTTCCAAATGCAGTTCTTGATATTGCATCACTAGATAAATTTTGCAAATAAGGCCACACGTCCACCTCACATGATCCTCCCGATGAAATACTCGTTTCCCATTTGTTGAGAACCTCATCACAACTCAAATAGAAAGCCGGTATCATGAGCTACACAAACCAATTAGCAACTTTATTAGTTTGAACAAGAATATGAATTTCATATCAATTAGAAAACATCTGATAATCATGATTCATGAGAATGGTTATTAAAAAGAACCTTAAGTTTGTCTAGATGGAAGGAAGGGTTTATGATTTTTCGGTGTTTGGCCCATTTATCGGTCTCATAGCTCACAACTCCTTCTGCAAGTAGCTTGGTCAATGGATTTGGGATCTGCACCTTCTGGTATATGTGATACTTGGCCATCACCTCCTTTACAAGTTCAGGGTCGGTGACGAGAATAGTAGGTTTTGGCCCAATCCAAAACAATGGCATGTTTCCTGCAAATATCAATTCTACAAGTCAGTCACCATAAAAACTAACATGAAAACATCAAGTGAGAAGAAACTTGCTCAAAAACATATCTATGTTCATCATCAAGTGTGTGTGTGTGTGTGTAAGTTAACCTATCCAAAGAACAGACTACAGAGCAAGATTCATACATACATGCACAGAGGACTTCGTTCAAACACAAAACACCATAAAATCTAAAACACAAAAAATACCATATTTCTGGATGACATTTAGGTAAAAGGGTATAACTCTAGGCTTGATATCATCGTCGAGATTGATCGATTTGGACTTAGCTTCTTTAATCATTCTCACGAATTCTTTCAATTCTCCAGAAATCCATCTGTAGGAGTTCCCTTTAATACCCTCTTGCCTTAGAATTTTTTCTAGCTTTTTTGGCGTGAACCAGGACCAGTTCAGTACTTTCCATGTGTTATATAATAGCACAAAAGCAAAAGAAAAAACAATTGTAAGATATATAGATATCTCCATGAATGAATATAATTGCATGTGATCATATGGCTATTTATAGTCTCATAATTTAGCTATATCATAATTTAATACTACGGCCAAAAGAATAAAAAAACTTATTCCTTACGTATTGGATGAGTTCACTTACAAAATTTCGTCCAACTTATTTTTCAATAACTAAATTCTTATAGAGTTGTTATGACTAAGCCTTCTCAGAGTTGATAATTTCATATTTATACCTTAATAGTGATGTCAAATCACTATTGCATATAAAATAATTAATTACAAGTAATTAGTAGGGCTGAAAATCAAATCAAGCTACTGATCTTCGACTCGAGCTCGTTCGATAAAAGCTCGTTTGAGCTCGGTTCGTCACATTAATCAAACAAACTTGAACATCTTTTTTTGTTCGATAACTTTTGAAGCTCGGCTCAAGCTCTACTCGATCAGCTAAAAATTGAAAAAATACGTTAAAATATCAAGCTACTCGATACTCGGCTCGAGCTCGACTCGATTGAAAATCAAACCAAACTCAAAACAAAATTTCAAGTTCGATAAAAATCAAACCAAGCATGAACAGTGTGTCGTTCGATACTTCTCGGCTCGATTACAGTCCTAATAATTAAGTATTATTTTGAGAGAGTAGGAAAAAAAGAATTAAAGTAATATATTTGTGACATGGATTAATGGCAAGCAAGATTATATTGTAATGGAGTGGAGACTACTTTACGTGGTAGGCAAGAAGCAAGATTATAGGACAACGAGATTTTGACAGGGACCGGGCCCAAAATTAAATCCGTGTTTTATATTGTAAATTTTTTATGTAACATCTACTTTTCTTGCTTTAGTAGATGCAAAATATTTAATTAACTCTTCATATTTCAATTTTTCTAACATATTTGTTTTCTCACTTAATCATTCTTGCAACATAATTAATTGATAAGATCAATATATTATGTCTTGTAGAGGACTCATACCGAATCTCAAAAAAGAAAGAGGACTCGTATCTCTGTGCTCTTCAGCATGAGATTTTTGATTTTTGAAAAACTGAAATATCAAATATGAATTTTGTTTGATCATTTGATGTTCGGATGAGAGAAATAAAATAAATTACATATGATACACACAATCTACCTAAGGTCATCTCTAATGACTCGGATGGTGAAATCCTCCCCCCCCCCCTCCGTCTCTCTTTTTCCCTCGTTTTTTAGTCATTTTGAATGACTCATTCAAACTAATTATTATTATTATTATTATTACACCAAAAATAAATTTAAAATTTACATTAATTTAAAATTAAAAATACATTAGGAAATATAGAAAAGAAAAAATTAAATTAAATATTAAATTAATCCATATAAAAAAATTCATCATCTCTGCCATATTTATTGCCACCGTTGTTCCTGCCATTGATATTGTTACTGCCACTATCTAGATTGGTCGAACCTCCCGACGAATCTCCAAATAAATAAGCTCGACGATAATTTTCGCGAATTTCAGTCCTAACCTCATGCCAATACTATTTTGAATTAGAGGTCAAAATTAAGGTTTATGTTTCGTCGTATGTAATCGTATTTATGAAAACATATTGTATTTACAAAAACATATTTGATTTCATATGTAATTTCGTAATTGTATTGTATGATTTTAAATTTTTAGAAAGAATTATTTTTTGTTGATAAATATGTAACACCCCACCTGAGATCACTTTGCTTTCAGATGAGGTGCCACCCGCCTGCGATTTGTCTTTCTTTAACATTAAGTAGCGGTAAAATTGCAGATAACGTCCCAAACTAATTACTGATTTTGGATTTTCGTCCCGAACTATTTAACTTGGCGAATTTCGTCCCGTAATTTAATATTTTTTTGGAATATCGTCCCAAACTAATTATTAATTTTGATTTTTCGTCCCAAACTATATCAACTCGCCAAATTTCGTCCCATAGTTTACCATTTTGTATGAATTTAGTCCCAATATTAAATTTCTAATTTAATGAAAATGACGTTCAATCTTGTAATTAATTTGGGACAAACTCTGCAATATTATATAATTATTCATGTTAAAATTTACCATTTCATGACACTTAAGCAGCCATGTGATAATTCATCGGCAAATGCGCAATTCCGTCTTGTAATTATGGTGGGACGATATTCCAAAAAAATATTAAATTACGGGACGAAATTCGCCAAATTAAATAGTTTGGGACGAAAATCCAAAATCAGTGATTAGTTTGGGACGATTTTTGCAATTTTGCCTTAAGTAGCAGGAAAGGCCTAAATAAAATAAACAAACAGAGCCATGTATCGTAAAATACCTCATTCAGTTGAAGTTTCTAGAACCATAAACCCGGGAAGTTATAGGTGCACCTCTAGGGAAACAACCATACTAAAAGATCTCAGAATGCTTGCCAACAAACTAGCTTATCCCGAGGAAAAGAACATAGAAGGAGAATATGGAGGGTAAGTCTCTTTTGACTTAGCGAGGGTCTAAACAGTACAATGAATATAGCGAGTAGTTTAGCAATATGTAATTAAAACAAAGAATAATTTTGATGTAGAGTATCAATCATACAAAGAACATATTGGTAGTGAAAGATGAGCACGAATACCATATTATATATATATATATATATATATATATATATATATATATATATATAGTTTCCATCGTGTAGCGACCTCGTGGCTTGACTTGTAACTTTTAACATGGTTAAGTGCTTAGAATTCAGAATATAAATTTTAAGAGTTCTATTACTTGAACCCAACTACATTGTTTCTTCTCAATCTCATATCTAAATTAAATAAATTATCTTAAAATTGAAATGGTAAATAAAAATTATTACTTACTTATAGAATTTGGGATGTAACAAAATACAACCTCAAAATTATTAGAAAAAATTAATATTAAAATAATAATGTTAATTAAATTAAATTAAAGTTATATATTTATAATTAAAAATAATTATCGTCAAATAATACAAATTTTAGGAATTTCTTTTAGAAAAAGCTAAAAAAAAACCAAAAACCAAAAAAAAAAAAAAAAACCAGAGTATGTGAGGGAGAGAGTTTGGGTTGGGGAAGCTTCCCTTCTTCGCCACAAAAGAGATTATAAGATATCTTTCTCTCCAAAGCTTGGAAGGCCTCGCATTTCGCTTTTTCCAAAAGAGCTTGCTAGGAACCTATCCTATCGCTCAACAACCGAGCTTACAAGTAACAAATACTTTCGCTCAACCACCTAGCTTGCAAGTAACAAATACTTTTGCGCAAAGATTAAGTATATTTTCTACCAAGATACAATTGCTCCTTAAAGAGTAGAATTGGTAAACTAGTTCACTCCCTCAAATTCTTTTTACCTCTCAAATATCTCAAATGTTTCAAGAGCAGGGTAAGACAGTTTTGGTAATCTGTAGTCTATTTTAGTATAGAATGCATCAAATTTGCAGGAAAGTCAATATAGCCCACAGCTCAATTCCATATTGGATAATGCATCTCATTTGCAAGTAAGCACTGTAAACTGAATACACTACATTAGCTTACATAAGAGTGAACAAATTTTTTTGCCATAAATATGAAGTGTCAACTTACAACTCCTTTATCCTTATTCAAGTAAACGTAATTATACTTTATGCAATATCGATCGCAGTCACATTTTACAACTTGTGCAGAACCAAGTGAGCTCCATGTTGAGGTTGAAGTGTTACTACCGTGTGAGGAGCATGCGTGTAGGATGGGGAAAGCTCAAAAGAGAATCGTTGTAGAATCATAGACAATGCAACTTTTGCCTCCATCATTGCGAATACTTGTCCAATACATATTCGAGGTCCCCAACTAAACGGGAAAAATATACCTTGGTTTTTCTGTGCCTTTGACAATCCTTCACTAAATCTCTCTGGTTTAAATTCCATTGCATCATCTCCCCAAACTTCACGATCATGGTGTAATAAGATTATTGGTAGTGTAACTCTCACCCCTTCTGGTAATAATAGTTTCCCCAATCTTGTTTCTTGATTGACACTTCGACCAAGAGCAATGACGGGCGGATAAAGCCTCAAAACCTCGTTCAATATCATTGTAACCTGTCATGAAGATCTCACAAGAATTAAATAATATGATCATCTCTGGTGTCACGGTGGCTATAAGACAACACGTTTTCTAGCCACAAAATGTTAAGTGGAAATGTTATGTTTGCCTACATTAATAAGTGAGGGAGAATAATTTGATTTGAATTTAATTGATATTACTGACCAAATTATTAACTAAATTGTTGTTATTGACAATATGTGATTCAAATAAAGTGACAAGCAAAAAAGGTCACTAAATCGCGACAAATTTGCAGTTAATTATTAGGTACCTCTTAAACTAACATGCAAAGAATGATACTTAGGAAATTATATCACTCAAATATCTTGTAACTAAAACACATGCATTTTTTTGGATGGATAAAATGAACTCATGTTCCAAGGAGAATTCAAATGTTTAATTGGAAGTGTCACTTACGACTTTTAGGTGATTTAACCCATCAAAATTCGGTGTTTGTTTTCCAAAGGCTTCCAAAACTTCTTCACGAGCTTTCGTCTGCCACTGTGGATATCGACTCAATAAAACCAATGTCCACACGAGCAACACAGAAGTGGTCTCCTGCCCAGCAAAGTAAAACAACTTGGATTCTTCTACAACTTCATCGATAGTCATCCCAAAACTCTTGTTGCCGTGTTGTTCGATTTCTTTTAAATTTGATTCTAATAGTATGCCCAATAAGTCTTCATTTGGGGCATCCCCTGCTTTCATGTCCTTAATCCGTTTGTTTATCATACCTCTAATCGAGGACTGGACTTGTTTTTCAATTTCCTTCATTCTCCTGTTCCTTTTTGTTGGCATAAATCTGCAGATTGATAAAACTTACACATTGACAATCAATCCGAGAGGGAAAAAAGTATTCTTATTGAATGCTAAATTGAATATATAGTTACTTTATATACAATTGTATTACCTCCATCCAGGAATGTATATAGACTGTGCAGCCTTGATGACATGCTCAGCCTGCTCTCTCTGAAGTTCAAATATTTTTCTTCCTTCCTCATAACCACTTCCAAATGCAGTTCTTGATATTGCGTCACTAGTTAAATTCTGCAGATAAGGCCACACGTCCACCTCACATGATCCTCCTGATGAAATACTCGTTTCCCATTTGTTGAGAACCTCATCACAACTCAAATAGAAAGCCGGTATCATGAGCTACACAAACCAATTAGCAACCTTATTTCAGCACCCTTTTAATATAATCTTATGAATGAATTATTAAAAAACTTTGGAATGGTTATATGAAAAAAAAAAAAAAAAAAACCTTGAGTTTGTCAAGATGGAAGGCAGGGTTGATGATTTTACGGTGTTTAACCCATTTATCAGTATCATAACTCAGAAGTCCTTGTGCAAGTAGCCTGGTTAGAGGATTCGGGTTATGCACCTTCTGGTATATGTGATACTTGGTCATAACCTCCTTTACGAGTTCAGGGTCCGTGACGAGAATGGTAGGTATTGGCCCCATCCAAAACAATGACATGTTTCCTGCAAATATCAATCCTACCAGTCAATTTCACCATAAAAACTAACATGTCAAGAACTATAACTGAAATGCATACAAAATTCATGCCATAAGAAAAGGTTCCAAATGAAAGACATAATGGTTCTGAATTTTATACTAAGTTCATATCTATGGAGTACAATAATCCAAAATGTGATCTTGTTTATTTATTAACTAAAACAAACAAGCAAGATTCTCTCCATAAGTGATTCATTCTCCTAAGAGTGTTACCTAATCATATAGAGAGGGTACTACACTTTAATTGTCTATAAACTGAGGTTGCACAGGAACCAAATTAGTGCTAGAATATCACGTGAATGATCGCGCACATAGCTGAAAAATTATATATTTTTTCTTAGTGAAGAGTGACTCTGTATTGATTTAAAGTCATTGACTTGAATATGTTCAAATTGAATCCATGTTCAAATTCTTGCTTTGACTTGAATGCAATGTTATTAAAACCGGACCGGATCGGCCGGTCCGACCGGTTGGACCGCGAACCGGAGGTTGGTCCGGTCCGGTTTACCCCCTAAAACCACCTACTACAAAACCCGGTTCGGCGGTTTCGGACCGGTTCAACCCGGTTTTGAATTTCTTTTTATTTTTATTTTTTTAATGTTAAAAATAAACTAAAAATTCTTGTAAAAGTTGGAATTTGAACACCTAACCTTTAAAGTAAAACATGACTTTCTTACCATTTGAGCTATATCACTTTTGTTAAACTTTTAGTAAAAATTAAAATTTATAAATTATAGAAACTTATAGCCAAATTTATTATAAATGAGATAATTAACTCAAATAAATATTTTACACATTATGAATAAAAATTAATACTCAAATAATAAATTTTAATAATTTATTCTATAAAATATTTATTTTCAATATTAAATTTAGGATAAAGAGTCAAATCGATATAATATGCAAGTTTGACTTTGAATATTAGACTTTCATACATAATCAATTTTAAAATTTATGAATTTCTTAGTTTGTTGTATTTTTAACTTACACTTTTAATTTTTTATAAAGAAATATAATCATTTATATGAGCATACAAATTAGTACCATATTACCGTTATGATATAAGTTAGATAAATATTATATGATTTAATTTTAGTATAATATAATAAATTTTATATTTTTAATCAATTGTAGGATAATGTTTAAATCTTACGCACATTACATATACTTTAAAATTAAATATATTTATTATATTATTATGACGTCATCCGGTTCGACCAATGATCCGACCGGATCGACCAGTAAAACTAGTAACCAGTTGGCTCATCGGTTCACTGTCCGATCCGGTTATTGAAAACATTGCTTGAATTGAATGTCTTCGGAAACCAAAAAATAAGTCATTGACTTCTATTTTTACTAATTTGAGTAATATAAGTACAGGAGTCATGCACCAAAAATTCAGGTAACGAACATAAATCTAAATGCAAAAGTACCCCTGCGTTTTGCCCAATTGGCAAGAACCCCCTAGTTATTTTTATTAGCAAAATCCCCCTGTGCTTTTTTTATCAAGAAAAAAACCCATTTGAAATTCTTTCATTATCAATGAGTAGATTATCGCCAATATTTTTAGGAAACTTCCAATTTCTAAAGTTGAGGATTTTTGTCAAAATTTAAGTGAATAAAAAATAGCATTCTGGTTTTGCTTGTTATACTATTTTTGTTTAATTTGTTAATTAGGTAAAGCATCGATTATTTTCGCATTTCCCTAAGAGTTTTTTTGCAAGTTAACTTCTTATGATATGTATAATGTACAATTTACCTCCCTGTGAAATAAAAATAGGCGATTTAACTCCCTGTTAAATGAATAATGATC
Organism: Penstemon eatonii; assembly: GCA_038501285.1. Taxonomy (NCBI): domain Eukaryota; kingdom Viridiplantae; phylum Streptophyta; class Magnoliopsida; order Lamiales; family Plantaginaceae; genus Penstemon; species Penstemon eatonii. The sequence continues at coordinate 1,668,400 of CM076708.1, read as the reverse complement.
AATTTACCTCCTTGTGATATGAAAATAGGCAATTTACCTCCCTGTGAAATGAAATAATGAGCAATTTACCTCCCTGTGATATGAATAAATGAGCAATTTAGAGGGAGGCAATGTGCTTCTTTTATAAGAACATAGGGAGGCATTTTGCCGTTTTTATTATCACAGGGAGCTAAATTGCCTATTTAGAATATCACAGGGAGGTATTTTGCCCTTTTATTTAACACAGAGAGTTAAATTGCGAGTTAATTTGCTATTCACTCTTTCCCTAACCTTAACATCAAGTATGAAGAAACAGAGTGTGTGTGTGAGTTAACTAATCCAAAGAACAGAGCAAGACTCATACATACACAGAGGACTTTCATCAAACACAAAACACCATAAAATTTAATACACAAATTGATAAAATAAAACATACCATATTTCTGGATGACTTTTAGGTAAAAGGGTACAACTCTAGGCTTGATATCATCGTCGAGATTGATGGGTTTGGATTTAGCTTCTTTAATCATACTCACAAATTCTTTCATTTCTCCATAAATCAATCTGTAGGAATTCCCTTTGATACCCTGTTGCCTTAGAATTTTTTCTAGCTTTTTTGGCGTGAACCAAGCCCAGTTCAATGCTCTCAATATGTTATATAACAGCACAAAAGCACAAGAAACAGCAAATATAAGGTATAATATCTCCATGATTGAATTTGTGTTCAGCTGTAAATGCTTCTAATTACATGTGATTATATATAAGCAGGCTTTTGTGTCCATTATTTCTCGCACTGTTTAGGACCCAAATTCTAAAAGGTGGAGTTTTACATTTACGACTACGGCCAAGAGAAAAAGGACGACTAATCTCAAAATGAAAAGTTGTTCCTTACGTATTGGATGACGTCACTTTCACAACTTCGTCCAAGTGTTTTTTCAATAGCTAATTTTTCATAGAGTTGTTTTGACTAGGCCTTCTCAAAGTTGAAATCAAGGTTCTCGGGTTAATTGGTCTAATGAAGGGGGCGGGTGATTTGACGGATACCATAAAAAAGAATCAAAATTTGATTTGAAAAATAACTAAATTGTTAAATTAATTTAGTTACAAGACTTAGGTGGTGTTTTCAATAGCTTAAAAGAATCATTTTTCTGCTTTTTCTATATCTATATCTATACTAATCTATACTAAAAGTGTGAAAATTTTAAGTTTTTTTCTTTTTTTGTGAAGACAAAAATGCCCTTATTCAAGTTGTTAAATATATTAATAAAATATAATTAGACATGAATTTTCCTTAAATTTTCTCATCAAAAATTTGGTAGGAAAATATTTTAAGAAAATTTGTAACTTTCTTTCCTCCTTACCAAGCACCATGAATATGGAAGAAAAATAAAACTATATTCAAATTAGATATGAAGTTTTATTATAGTTATTTTCTACATTAATTTCAATAATTAAAAAATCAACTCTTACATCACTTTTACAATTTCATTATTGTTCTCATATAACACATAAAGAATAAAAAATACTATTATTTTGAGTAGTTGCTAAAGTTTATTTGTAAAATTATTATAAAGTATTACCGATATGGTGTTATGAAAACATATTATTTGTTTCATTTAAAGATATAGTACAATATGTTAAAGATTTAGTACAGTATGTCACACCTTAAAAAAATCAAACTCTCTTAAATATCATAAAATATGTTAAAGTAGAATCGCTCTTACCTATGAATGAACAAAAATGCTTATGATTTAGTGAACAAAGTAATCTTTATTTGACATGAGAAACATTACCTCAAATTTTCATGGATCTTTTCGAGAAAAACGTGTGAAATAAGTGAAAAAATGGATGAAAATCAATCAAATAAATTTTATATAATTGATGAAAACATGTGAAATCGATTCATGAGATGAAATTTATGAACACTGGTGAAGTAGTTGAAAAAATGGGTGAAATTGGTAATGATAAGTGCCAGTAAATTCGATAAATACATGTGAAATCGATGAAATTCCGGCGGCATTTGTGAAAACATGGGAAATAAATCGGTGAATTCAGTGAAAACAGTTGAAATATATGAAGAATTGGTTAAAGCATTGAAAAAATATTAAAGTTTGTGAATATTGTGAAATCAATGAAAATTCAAGTGAAATTGAAAAAAAAACCATGTGAAATCAGTGAAATATAAAGTTAAACTGATCAAAATAAGTAAAATCGGAAAAAGAAAAACAAAGTTTAACTAGCAAAACAGTGTGAACTAAAGTAGTAGAACTTTTTTTGTTTGAATTGGATAAAACAAAAGAAATCGATGAAAAATAGGAAAAACAATGGACAATAGGTTAAAATTGATCAAGAACGAGTAAATCAACAAAAAAATATAAAATCAGTAAAAATCAATGAAAATTAAACTAAACTGTTGGTCCCAAGTGGTCAGAAGAGGTTTAGAGGGGGGGGTGAATAAACCTCTTTAAAATTTTCTTTCAAATTTAACTTTAAAACTTTGCTCTAACTGAACAGACTAAGCTGATCAGATTAGTACGTTACAAATCTGTTCGCGAACAAATCTTTGAACAGTCTTGTTGACCACTCGTCTGATAGTTACTTAGCTGATTTTGCAGAAATCAGTTTTAATACTTAGAGTACTTGCAGCGGATTGTCAAAGTGTTTTTCACAAGTATTCTTAGCAGTTTGAAAAATGTTTCCCCAGTTTTATAAACTCCTTTTAACTTCTTTTCAAACAGTTAACTTAATGTGTTTTTATGCAAACAGAAGATATGCAGTTTTGAAACAATGTAAAAACACAAGTAATTTTTATAGTGGTTATATGGATTTAAATATCCTTTAGTCCACTCTTCCAAGTCACTCAGATCTTGGGTTATACTATAATCACAAAGTTTACAGTATACTCTGCTTGCGTCGAACAACAAATGAAACGACCACAAGTTCGCAATAGGAGATCACACAGAAAACCTATCCTCTGAAGTTTGATCACTCACAAAGATGGATCACAACTCCGCACAACACTCTTGTTTACAAAATCACTCAGAAGATGTATTTTTCTTGATTCTTCAACTCCGCTTTCGTCAACAAATGACTCAGCTGATGAGTGAGCTGTTCTAGAGACTTAAAGAATTTTGCTTCGGATTTTCTCTCAGAAAGTGTGTGTTGCATTTTCTTCTTCGTCTCTTTCAGCTATTTATACTTGAGGATTGAAAAATGTCCGTTGAAGAGAGACAGGTTTCAAATTCCTCGAGTACTGGTCCTTAAAATCCGCGAACGGCTCTTTTGCAGTCTGTCCGTACTCTGAACAGTACTATTCTGCAGGCAGCATTAAATGCAGCATTAAATGCACTCGGCTGATGCGAAGCTTTTCTTCAATCATTTGTCTTAAATATCCTCGTACTTCAGCATTTATTACACCAAAGGGCATTTATTACCGTTGGGAACACTTCATGATCTTCTTCACATTGCTGATGAAAGTACACGTCTGATGGTGAACTCGGCTGATCTCAAACTTGAACAAATCTGATTTGAGTCGGCTGATCTTCACTAATCTGATAACTTTTCTTCAGCAGATCAGAAGTCTTGGACCTTGAAACTTTGACTCTTCTGATGTCTTCATTACTTAGTCAAAATTCCTTGATAAGTCTATCAGCTAAGTTACTCCATACTTAGCCAATCTTTGAAGTTTTGGAATGCATCAAAACCTCCCTTATCAAACTTTCTTCAGCGCCTTCATCTTCATCTTCATCCAACAATTTCCCCCTTTTTGATGATGACAAAACTTCAGCTTAGTACCTGTTGAATACCTAAACTAAAGATTGTAATCCTCAAAATTTTCTGAGATAGAAAAAGTTTATTGGATTGAACTTGAACATTTTATAGATATGGAAAGTGAATTACATGTACAAATTCATCAGATGAGATTTCTGAAAAAGTAAACTGATTACAATTGATTTTCAATTTCTAACTATCAGCTTCTTCATCAGATTCAAGCACTTCTTCATATTCGTATGATGATTCTTCATCATCATCTTCTTCATCAACTTCTTCTTCCAGAATTGCTTTGGCAGCTTCCATCTTCTCCTTAAGTTCTTGTTCTTGTAGAGCTTTCAAAGCTTCCATGGCTTTCCTGGCAGATTCAGTGTTTTTGTACTTGGTATCTTCTTCTTCTACCTTTTCAAGTACTTCAGCCTTGTCAGCAGTGTCTTCAGTTTCCTTGGCTTGAATGGTTGCAGCAGCAGTTTCTTCCTTAGTTGATTCTTCAGCAGCAGATTCTTTTGCTGGTTCTTCAGCAGCAGTTTCCTTAGCTGGTTCTTCCCTTTTATCTTCCCCCTTTTTGTCATCATCAACTCTGATGACATTAGAAGGTTCAACAGCAGGGTTGAGGGCAACTGTTGGAATCTTTACTCCAGCACATAAAGCCTTCAGATTCTGATTCACCACGTCATGACTAGCTGTCAGATGATGAAGGTCAGTGCTGATGACATCAGTCTTATCATTGAAGTAGTCAATGTTGAGGTTGATAGTTGCAATTTCATTTTGAACTTCCTGTGCAGCCTTTGCAACTTCTTGCAACATCCCCAGATTGATTTCCTTCTCTTCATGACTGACTTTAATGAAAGTTGCAGTTAAGTCAGCAATCTTGTGCTCAGCTGTTTTTAAAGCAGTGTGAAGATGATTCACATCACCCTTCACATCTTCCACGTTCTGGTTCAGCTCTCTTAAGCTGTGTATCAACTGCAATGAGTTGTCTTGAGGAATTGGAATACTGTTGATCTCCTTTTTGATGATCTCTTCTGTTGATCCTTGAACAGTTTCCAGCTGAAGTCTGTTGGTTTCTGCCAACTCTGCTTTCAGCTCCTCCTTAACCTTTAATAGATGTTGCTTGTGCTTGTCTTCCAGCTCCTTAAGTTGATTTTCCATCAGCATCTGGATTGCTTCCATCAGTGATGAGTGCTTATCACCTGATGAAGCAGAAGCAGCAGCTACATCCCTTTCATCAATTTCCTGGTGGACAGGAATATCTTCCATCTTTTCGTCTTGATGATTTCCAGAGTCCGTAGCCTTCCACTCAATGGCCAGGGAGTCATCAGCAGTCTTTTCAGCAGACTTGTCTTCAGTCTGATCAGCAGACTTATCAGCAATTTGATCAGCAGGCTTGTCAGCTGTTTGATCAGCAGGCTTGTCTTCAGTCTGATCAGCAGACTTGACATCAGGCTTGTCCGCAGTTTTAGGCTCATCAGTAACATCATCATAGACTAAGTTGGTGATAGTGCCATCATCATTGAAGCAAGTGGTTTGTCTGATTTGCCTCACAATGATCCAGGGGTTAGTAAAAGCATTATTCCCCTTTGGCACTTCATAGAACGGTTGCACTTCCTTGCCAAAAATGATTTGCTGGATACTAGGCAGTAGTGGCAAATCACTTGAACAGCCTTGCTGATATTTTGACTTTTTAGCCCATCTCTTCAGGGCAGCCATAACAGCAAACTTAATTGCTCTTTCCTCAGCATCTTCAGACTTCTTCTTCTTTTCAGGCAAGGTGCTCTTGATTTTCTTGGCTTCCTCCAATGCAAAGCCTTTTGCATAGCTATGCATGATATCTCTCACATAGCTTGGATCAAGAGCCTTTTGGATGGAGTTTGTCTTCAGCCAACTTAGAACCCATCGTTCTTCATCAGCTAACTCCTTCATATCTTGAAGTTCAGAAATTGACTTGTTCAGCCTGTTGTCCCTCCAACTAATATATCTTGGCTTTTCTTGGTTGAACAGAGTCTTCAGCATCAACTTCTGATCATAGTATGCTAATGATTTCTCAAATTTCTTGAACAATTCCTTATCAGCATAGACTATCTCAAAAGCTTTTCTGACTTCAAACTTGTCTTTGGACTTGGTTTTGGGAGCAGGCAGTAGTATCTTCTTTTTGTCTTCTTCAGTCTGCTCTTCACCAATCTTGATGCCACCTCCATGGACAGGTCCATAGGCATCAACCTTGCTCAGTTCAATCACCGCAGCCATTTCAGCATCCTCAGCAGCTTTTCTTTCTGCTGCAGACATGCGTCTTCTGGCTTCATCCTTTGCTTCTTGAGCTTTGCTTAGCTCAAGTGCTTTCTTCTCTTCAAGCTCATCCTGCTTCCTCTGTTCTGCTTCCTCCCTTGCTCTTTTATCAGCTTTAGTGATTTTCTTTCTCTTAATCACTATCTTTCTTTTACCTTTATCAATAGGAGCTGGTCCAGCAGATGATATAGGAGCAGCAGCTATAGGATGGATGATTTGAACATCTGGATCTTCTTGAGGTTGAGTAACCTCAGCTGTTGGTGCATTCTGACTTGGCTGTTGCTTATCAGCTTTGTCAGATACAACTGTCTCAACTGTTTCAATAGGCCTTTGAGTAGCTTCAGGATCTTCCCTTGCTACATTTTCCAGATCAGTAGGTTGTTCAATGAATGTCATCTGCTTTCTAGCAGACCTCTTTGTTCTACCTTCACGGTAAGTGATAGCAGCTGTACTTCTCTGTTGACTTCTTGTCCTTTGAGAAATATCCTCAGCAGGCCTCTCAGCTGATGGAGTTCTTGACGGTGATGCAGGAGATCCAGTCCTTACATCAGCTATTATGTTCTCAACAATTTTAGTGGCTTCAGCAGAAGTCACTCTCTCCAACTGCTTTGTTTCTTTCTTCTTGGGCTCATCAGCAGCCCTCTTCCTTTTAGTCTCAACAGCCAGGTCTGCTGTTTTGACTAACCTCTTTGGTCTTTTGGCAGGAACTTCTTTTGGTTTCTCAACATCAGCTTTTTCTAGCTCACCAGCCTTCCTCTTTTGAACAGGCAAGTACTTGGACAATGCCTTTGATTTGTGAATTTCTTTTCCGTTCTTCATATCACAGCCCAGCTTTGACAGCAGATAACTGAGTGTGATTTGATGGTTGGTGGAAGGGCCTTTTCCTTTCTTATTGTCAAGAAAGTCAGCCAATATGTACCAAACTATAATGGACCAGTTGACCTCCAATCCATAGTAAATGGCAGCCATGATGCTGAACCTCTTCATGGTAACAGCATCCAGTGAAAATGTGCAGTTTTCGATCAGCTTGCATACCATATCAGCCATCCGCTGATATTCATCCTTCAGTTGCTTCTTCCTAATATTTCCAGTTAACGTCTCACCCTCTTTGGCGCAGATCGCCCAGAACTGTTGGTGCTTTTCTTCCGACAGAACGATGACGTCATGTCGTCCTCTGTTAGGAAGCCCAAACGTCTCGTGAAGAACAGCAGGAGTAATAGTAATGGCTTTACCTTCCACTGTAGCTTTAATCTCCAGTTTGTTGTAGTCAGCCTTTGCATTATTGTAGTACTCCATCACTTGGGCAGTCCAGATAATTCCTTCGTGATATTCCATGAAGTTTACCAGCGAAGCAGATTTGAACTTTTCAAGTAGTTCTTTCATCAGATCCGTACCAGATTGATAGTAGGAATCATACACAAGATACATGCCTTCAGCAGCCATTTCAGATCTGTAGAAATTAGAAGAAAAACGAAAGGATTTTTGCAGAAAATTGCTCAAAATTTTCACAAGTGCTCTTGAATGTTTAGGGTTCGTAAAGAGCTACTCGACTGATCAGATGGGGATTTATAGAGTTGGGGTTTTTCGGTTTCCGTGATATCCGCCAACCGTTAGATCCGTTTTTCTGTCAGTGCTGATCGTGCGGCGTCAGTTACGACCTTTCAAATTCAAAAGATATTTTAACGAAGAGCGGGAATATGTACCGCCCGACAGTTTACTTGTAAAAGCGTGTTTTGGATAAAACGTTTTAAAATAGATCGCTTTTATTTAAATAATCAGATGAGTATAATAAACACTTATCTGATGGACTACTGTCCTGATGACAATGCTGTTATCAGAGAATGCCAATAGCTGATAACCTTCCTCAGCTGTTTGTCAATCCAGCTAGATAAAATAACTTCAAACTTCGATAGTTGAGTCTTCTGATGAAAACATAACTTCAACTAACTGTCATTAACAAATTTCATCTTTAATTCAGAAGTACCGCTAGTCTTACACGTTCCCCCTGAGTTTAAGAATTCATGAGTTAACTAGTCTGTTGAGAGTTAATCCTTGAAGATAATGACGAATTACTAAGCTGTTGAACTCCAGTCTTCTGATGAGTTCCCCCTCAGCTTATACATCCAAATTAAGTAGTCCTAACTCAGCTCTTAGAGTTGAGAACCTTGCTTCACTTAGAGGTTTGGTGAAGATATCAGCAATCTGATTATCAGTATGAACATACTCAATCATTACATTGCCTTTTTCCACATGATCTCTAATGAAATGATGTTTAATCTCAATATGCTTAGTCCTTGAATGACTTGTAGTATTCTGAGTAAGTGAGATAGCACTTGTATTATCACAGTAGATTGGTATTCCACTGATCTTGATGTTGTAGTCTTCTAGTTGATGCTTCAACCAAAGTATCTGTGCACAGCAAGCTCCAGCAGCTATATATTCAGCTTCAGCAGTGGATATAGAAACTGAGGTTTGCTTCTTACTCATCCATGAGATCAGACGACTGCCTAAGAACTGACATGCACCTGTTGTGCTTTTTCTGTCAATCTTGCAGCCAGCAAGGTCTGAATCTGAATAACCAATAAGCTCAAATCCAGATTCTCTAGGATACCATAATCCCAATTCTTGAGTGCCTTTAACATACTTCAATATCCTCTTGGCAGCTAAGAGATGAGATTCTTTGGGGTTTGATTGAAATCTTGCACAGACTCCAACTGAGTACATTATATCAGGTCTACTTGCTGTTAGATACAACAATGAACCAATAATGCCTCTGTATTTGGTTATGTCTACTGATTTGCCATCTTCATCTTTATCCAAACGAAGACTTGTAGACATAGGAATGGTAGCTGTTGAGCTAGTTTCCATACCAAATTTCTTGAACAGATCTCTTGTGTACTTTGCTTGGCTGATGAATATTCCATCAGGCAACTGTCTCACTTGCAATCCAAGAAAGTAATTAAGTTCACCCATCATGCTCATTTCAAACTTGTTCTGCATCAGCTTGGAGAACTTATCACACATCTGTTGGTTAGTTGAACCAAAAATAATATCGTCCACATATATTTGCACAAGTAATATATGATTTTCCCATTCAATTGTGAACAAGGTTTTATCTACCTTACCTTTACGAAATCCTTTAATTAAAAGAAAATCGGATAGGGTATCATACCATGCTCTTGGAGCTTGTTTCAGTCCATAAAGGGCTTTCTTCAGACGATATACTTTGTCCTCTTCTTGATAGACTTCAAATCCTGGAGGTTGTTCAACATACACTTCTTCTTGCAGTTCTCCATTGAGAAAAGCAGACTTCACATCCATCTGATAGACAGTGAAGTTCTTGTGAGCAGCATAGGCAAGAAACAGTCTGATTGCTTCAAGTCTTGCTACTGGTGCAAAAGTTTCATCAAAGTCAATTCCTTCTTCTTGACAATAACCCTTGGCCACTAGTCTTGCTTTGTTTCTGGTGACAACACCATCTTCATTCATTTTATTTCTGAATACCCACTTAGTGCCAATTACTCTTTGATGACTTGGTCTAGGAACTAAGTACCAGACTTCATTCCTTTCAAATTGATTCAACTCTTCTTGCATAGCTTCTATCCAGAAGGAGTCATTGAGAGCTTCTTCAATTTGTTTGGGCTCTATTTGAGATAGAAATGTGACAAACATAGCATCTTGTGCAGCAGCTCTTCTTGTTTTCACTTTATCTAAAGGATCACCAATAACTAATTCAGGAGGGTGATTCTTGAGCCATCTGAGATCAGGTTGCAAATCAGGATGTTGTCCTCTGTTATGATCTTGCAACACTACTGTTGGAGTTCCAGTAGTAGTCTGTTGAACATTTGCCGTCTGTTGAACAGTCTCTGGTCTGTCAGCTGTTTGCAACTCGTCTGTTAGACAATCAGCACTGTGATTATGAACAGCACTTGAGTTAGCAGCTGAACTTAGATTAGGTAGTATGATGGGAACATATTCTTCATTTCTTCCAACGTCTAACTTCTGTAAATCAGCAGACAGATCTTGATTTACACTTTGATTCTTTTCAGAAGATTGACTTGGCTCATCAAATACTACATGGATAGATTCTTCTATTAGTAATGTTCTTTTGTTAAAAACTCTATAAGCCTTACTAACAGATGAGTATCCTACAAAGACAGCTTCATCAGCCTTTTCTGCAAATGCAGTAAGGTGATTTTTCCCATTATTCAATACAAAACATTTACAACCAAAAATCTTAAAGTAATGAATGTTTGGCTTTCTATTGTTCCAAACTTCATATGGAGTCTTGTTCTGATTTTTGTTGATCATACATCTGTTCTGGGTAAAGCATGCTGTGTTTGTTGCTTCTGCCCAAAATCTTTGTGGCAGTTTAGCTTCAGCTATCATGGTTCTGACAGCTTCTTTTAGTGTTCTGTTTCTCCTTTCAGCAACACCATTCTGTTGAGGGGTTCTTGCAGCAGAATACTCATGATGTATTCCTTTAGTGCTACAATATTCTTCAACAGTAGAGTTTGTGAACTCTGTTCCTCTATCTGATCTGATCTTCAATATCTTAATACTCTTCTCATTCTGGATCAGTTCCATCAGATTTGTAAGATGTTCCTTGGTTTCACTTTTCTTCTTCATGAAAATCACCCAAGTATATCTTGAATAATCATCCACAACAGCTAGGCAGTATTTCTTTCCACCATTGCTGACTGGATCAATGGGTCCAAATAAGTCCATATGCAACAGCTCCAATATTCGTCCAGAAGATTGGTGCTTCTTTTCTTTGAATGATGACTTGATTTGTTTACCCTTCTGACATGCATCACAGAGCTTGTCTTTGCTCATGACTGCTTTTGGAATCCCTTCTACCAAATCATTCTTGATTAACCTGTTTATGGTCTTGAAGTTTAAGTGATTCATCCTCTTGTGCCATAGCCAACTGACTTCACTTGGTGCAGATGCCACCAAACAAACACTTGAATTCTTGTCAGCAGAATTCCAGTCGACTATGTAGACATTCCCTTGTCGTCTTCCAGATAAAATTACCTTCTTTGTACCAATCTGTTCAACGTAGCACTTATCTGTTGAGAAGATGACTGAATATCCCTTGTCACAAAATTGACTTATGCTCAGCAGATTATATTTTAGGCCTTTAACATAGGAGACGTCAGATATCTCTATGTTTCCCTTAATTAATCTTCCTTTAGCTTTAATCTTGCCTTCTTTGCTGTCTCCAAAAGTGACTTTTGGACCATCCACAGCAACTGCATCAGTCAACTCATGTATGTTTCCACACATGTGCCTTGAACATCCACTGTCCAAGTACCAAATCTTCTCTACTTTACTCCTATTCCTAATCCTAACCTACAAAACAAAAATAAAATTGTTTTAGGTACCCTTATTGAGAGGGTCCTGAAGGATTAGTTCCACCCTTGACAACCCAAGATGTTGAAGTCTTAGGCTTCTTAGGTTTCTGAGTGTTAGGAGCATGAACAGTTTCATTTTTATCATAGTTATCAGATAAGTCATGTTGATGATCAGTATGATATGAATAATGTTCATAAGCAGGGTAAGGTGCATGATATGCAGGATATGCATGCATTGGATGAGCAGGGTAAGGTGCATAGTAACTAGGAAATTGAGGTGCATGATACATAGGATGATATGCAGCAGGTTGCACATAATATGACTCATTTCCATACCAAGCATTTTGATTTTTCTTGTTCTTATGCTTCTTTGGTTTACTAGATGCTTGCTCATTTGATTTTGACTTAGCTTTACCACTAGTCTGATTGACTTTAGCTTTATCAGCAGACTTCTTAGGACTCTGCTGTTTGGTCTTACTAGTCTGATTTCCTACACTAGGCTCTTTGCTCTTTTTAGCCTTAGGAGATTTCTTCTCCTTTACCACTTTCTCAGATGAGGTAGGTTTAGAGGTTTGAACATACAGAATGACCTTACTATTGTCAGCTGATATGAATTTTTCAGTATGGTTCAACTCTAGTTTATCCTTTTCTAAAGGTGTCTCCTGTTTCTTAGGTGTATTCATGGATGCAACAGTTGACTTATCATGAGACTCAATGATTTTCTCAAGTTCCATGATTTTTCCTTTATAAACCTCACATTCAGCTTTCAGAGATTCATGCTCTTGCTCAAGCTGTTTATATTCAGCTGATTCTTTTGGCTTTTCAGCTAAAAGTTTCAGTGAACTATTTTGCTCTTTTAGCAAGTTCATCTCTTCCTTAAGCTTAACAAACTTTCCAGCAATAGTAGTATTATTCAACATCATTTGCTCTAGAGAATTAAACAGTTCATTTTCTTGAGGAGTTACCTCATCCTCAGAGTCATCAGATTCCTTTGCCATTAGGCACAGGAGAGCAGGTTTTTCTTCATCAGACGATTCTTCATCAGACGAGTCTGAGTCTGAATCAGATGAGTAGACAGCAGCTGGCTTTTCTGCTTCTGCCATCATTGCTTTGCCTCTCTGATGCTTTCTTTCTTTTCTCATTTTCTTCTCTTCCTCAGTGTACTTTTCTGCTTTTGGATATGGACAGTCTCTGATGAAATGTCCCAATTTCCTGCAGTTGTAACACATCAGTTTTGATTTATAATCCTCTTTATCCTGAGAAGAAAAGTTAGGTTTAGAAGTAGAAGCAGCATGATTGTATTTGTTTTTCATCTTTCTCTTGTAGAACTTCTTGAAGTTGTTCATCAATAATGCTACATCTCCAGCAGTGTACTCCTTTTTGTTGAGTAGAGTGGCTTCATCAGATGAGTCCACTTCAGCATTTCTTTGAGCCGGTCTTCTTTGATTTTCAGCAGCAACCAGTGCAGCTGTGGGTCCTGAAGTTGAGGTTTCTTCAATTCCCATCCTTGGCAGTTTATACTCATACGCCTTGAGTGCGGAGAACAGCTCTGTTAGAGAAATCTTGCCCAGATCTCTTGATTCTTCCATTGCTGTCACCTTCATGTTGAACTTGGGAGGTAGAGCCTTCAGTACTCTGACAGAAATCTCTTTGTCAGTGAAAGTCTTTCCCAGCTTCAAAACTTCATTCAGAGTTCTGGTGAATCTGGTATCCATCTGATCAATGGTTTCTCCAGACTTCATCTTGAAGTTGTCCAGCTTCTCCAAGGCAACACTGAGCTGATGCTCTTTAATAGCATCATTTCCTTCACTCATGTCACGAACCTTATCCCACATCTCCTTTGCAGTTTTGCAATGCTTGACTTTGTCAAACCGATCATTATCCAGGGCTTTGGTCATGATGAATCTTCCGACTTTGTCCAGGTTGAACAGCTTTATTTCCTCTGCTGTCATTTCTGTTAAGTCTTTTTCCACCACTATTTGAGCTTCATCTACGATGATGGTCTTGGTGAATTTGAATGGACCTTTAATGATACATGTATGCATGTTGTCATTATAGGCAGCAAGGAAAATCTCCATTCTGATTTTCCAGTCCTCAAAGGACATACCAGCAATGTGGGGAACATGGCTGATACAATCCATTTTTCAAAAGCTTTTTGTTTTTCAAAAAAATGCTCTTTTGAAAAGTTTTGAAAACCTTTGAAAAACACTCGGATCAAGCTCGTTGATCAGGCAGCTGATTCTAATGAACCACCCGCTCTGATACCACTTGTTGGTCCCAAGTGGTCAGAAGAGGTTTAGAGGGGGGGGGGTGAATAAACCTCTTTAAAATTTTCTTTCAAATTTAACTTTAAAACTTTGCTCTAACTGAACAGACTAAGCTGATCAGATTAGTACGTTACAAATCTGTTCGCGAACAAATCTTTGAACAGTCTTGTTGACCACTCGTCTGATAGTTACTTAGCTGATTTTGCAGAAATCAGTTTTAATACTTAGAGTACTTGCAGCGGATTGTCAAAGTGTTTTTCACAAGTATTCTTAGCAGTTTGAAAAATGTTTCCCCAGTTTTATAAACTCCTTTTAACTTCTTTTCAAACAGTTAACTTAATGTGTTTTTATGCAAACAGAAGATATGCAGTTTTGAAACAATGTAAAAACACAAGTAATTTTTATAGTGGTTATATGGATTTAAATATCCTTTAGTCCACTCTTCCAAGTCACTCAGATCTTGGGTTATACTATAATCACAAAGTTTACAGTATACTCTGCTTGCGTCGAACAACAAATGAAACGACCACAAGTTCGCAATAGGAGATCACACAGAAAACCTATCCTCTGAAGTTTGATCACTCACAAAGATGGATCACAACTCCGCACAACACTCTTGTTTACAAAATCACTCAGAAGATGTATTTTTCTTGATTCTTCAACTCCGCTTTCGTCAACAAATGACTCAGCTGATGAGTGAGCTGTTCTAGAGACTTAAAGAATTTTGCTTCGGATTTTCTCTCAGAAAGTGTGTGTTGCATTTTCTTCTTCGTCTCTTTCAGCTATTTATACTTGAGGATTGAAAAATGTCCGTTGAAGAGAGACAGGTTTCAAATTCCTCGAGTACTGGTCCTTAAAATCCGCGAACGGCTCTTTTGCAGTCTGTCCGTACTCTGAACAGTACTATTCTGCAGGCAGCATTAAATGCAGCATTAAATGCACTCGGCTGATGCGAAGCTTTTCTTCAATCATTTGTCTTAAATATCCTCGTACTTCAGCATTTATTACACCAAAGGGCATTTATTACCGTTGGGAACACTTCATGATCTTCTTCACATTGCTGATGAAAGTACACGTCTGATGGTGAACTCGGCTGATCTCAAACTTGAACAAATCTGATTTGAGTCGGCTGATCTTCACTAATCTGATAACTTTTCTTCAGCAGATCAGAAGTCTTGGACCTTGAAACTTTGACTCTTCTGATGTCTTCATTACTTAGTCAAAATTCCTTGATAAGTCTATCAGCTAAGTTACTCCATACTTAGCCAATCTTTGAAGTTTTGGAATGCATCAAAACCTCCCTTATCAAACTTTCTTCAGTGCCTTCATCTTCATCTTCATCCAACATAAACTAATTAATATAATAAGTTAAATGGCTTTAGATTGGTAAAGAAATATATTTCAAATGATAAGGTAAGTGAAATAATTTGAGATATACATAAAATGAATTGAAGATGTATAATTATTTGAGTTGAAAATTCGGTAAATACATGTGAAATCATTGAAAATTCAAGTGAAATTTGCAAAAAAAATGGATGACATCGGTGAAACGATTACATAAAAAATGATGAAATGTGTGAAAATCGGGTAAAATCATTGAAAAAAGGCTAAAGTCGGTGAAAACATGTGAAAATTGATTAAAATGGTAAAAATGAGTGAAATCAATACAATGAAAAAAGTTTAACCAACAAAAACAAAGTCAAACCATTAGAAAAATGGTTTAAACTGAAAAAACTAAAGAAATCAATGAAAATACCCATGATGAAGTTAATAAATTGAATAGCAGTCATTAATATGTGATATTTTATGACATCATAATGCAGTTAATTTTACTCTGATTCACAACAAAATACCACTGAGATTAAATAGACACGTACAACGTATGTGCACTTTAAACCGGTGAAACAAATGCATGAAATCTTAAATACATTTGAAATCGATAAAAAAAATCTTGTAAAATTTGTGAAAAATGAATGAAAACGGGTAAGATCGGTCAAATACAGGTAAAGTTGGTCAAATATGTGAAATCGATGAAAATTAATTCGAATGGAATTTCTAAGAAAAATGATGAAATCGGTGAAATCCAGTAAAATTGGGTAAAGTTGGTGAAAAAAGAGTAAAATCGATCAAAAACGTAAAGTTGATAAGTGCATATTTAATCAATGAAAAATTTCAGATGAATAACATGTGAAATTAGTTTAAAAACATGAAAATAGGTAAAAATGGGTTAATCTTCATGTTATAATCTAATAAAATGGTTTAAACTGAAGAAAAAAAAAAATCCGACCAAAAATCAGAAAACAATGAAAAATGTTATAACCGATAAAAAAGGGATAAATTGCTAAAGAAAATAAACCGGTAAAAAAAAATTAGACAGTGAGAACATATGAATCGATGAAATTAGGGTGAAATTTGTGAAGAAGCGGATAACATCGGTCAAAAAAGTTTGAAGTCTGTAAAAAAGTAGGGTGAAACTACTTTCTCAAACACCAAACAAACAGGCCCTTGGTAATTTCACATTTATATCTTGAAAATTTTAATGTCAAATCATTACTGCATATAAAATAATAATTTAAAAAAAAAATTGATTTCAAGAAATTAGGTATTATTTTGAGAGAATAGGAAAAAATTTAAAATAATACTATATTTGTGACATATGGAGTAATGGCAAGACCATGTCACATGGTTCTAAAGACTACTTTACGTGGTAGGTAAGATTATAGGACAACGAGAAAATTAATAATAATATCCGTATTCTATGTTGTAGTAATTTTTTTTGTATGTAATAACATTTACTTTTCCTGTTTTAGTAGATGCAAAATTATTGACTAAATTTTCATATTCTAAAATTTCTAACATATTTTTTCACTTAATCTTTCTTCGACATAATTGATTAATGAGAGCAATATATTATGCCTTGTGGAGGACTCATACCGGATCTTAAGGGGAAAAAAAGGGAGGACTCAGATCTCCGTGTTCTTGAGCACGAGATTTTTTGTCTCAAAAAATTGAAATATCAAGTTTGAATTTTCATTGATCACTTGATGTTCAGACAAGAGAAATAAAATAAGTTAAATAAAAGGTTAAAAAATAAAATTCCAAAATCTGGCTAAGAAAAGTTGTTAATAAGAGTACAAAGAATGATCTGATTTGTAGGAGAAATAAGAGAGATTGGCTATGGTGGTTTATTTTTTTTCTAAAGGTCCAAGAAACTTTATTGTCCATATTTGGTTTTGGCCAAAAAAAAACAAGTGTATTGAATTTATTTTATGATTGGTCGCTCTCCTAAAAGATACACTCAATCTCAAATTAAATGTATATTTTTATAGAATGTTTCAAGAGCCGGGTAAAACAATTTTGGTAAACTATAGTTTATTTTTGTATAGAATGAATCAAATTTGCAGGAAAATAAAAATAGCCACAGCTCAATTCCATATTGGATAATGCATCACATTTGCAAATAAGCACTGTAAACTGAATACATTACATTAGCTTCCATAATAGTGCACAAAATTATTTACAACTATTTAACTTTATTCAAGTAAACGTAATTATACTTTATGCAATATTGATCGCAGTCATTTTACAACTTGTGCAAAACCAAGTGAGCTCCGTGTTGAGGTTGAAGTGTTACTATCGTGTGAGGAGCATGCGTGTAGGACGGGGAAAGCTCAAAAGAGAATCGTTGTAGAATCATAGACACTGCCACTT
The DNA here is from genome assembly GCA_038501285.1 of Penstemon eatonii. Taxonomy (NCBI): domain Eukaryota; kingdom Viridiplantae; phylum Streptophyta; class Magnoliopsida; order Lamiales; family Plantaginaceae; genus Penstemon; species Penstemon eatonii. The sequence goes on along the minus strand of CM076708.1, from coordinate 1,651,029 downwards.
TTGCCTCCATCATTGAGAATACTTGTCCAATACATATTCGAGGTCCCCAACTAAACGGGAAAAATATACCTTGGTTTTTCTGTGCCTTTGACAATCCTTCACTAAATCTCTCTGGTTTAAATTCCATTGCATCATCTCCCCAAACATCACGATCATGGTGTAATAAGATTATTGGTAGTGTAACTCTCACCCCTTCTGGTAATAGTAGTTTCCCCAATCTTGTTTCTTGACTGACACTTCGACCAAGAGCAATGAGGGGTGGATAAAGCCTCAAAACCTCATTCAATATCATTGTAACCTGTCACGAAGATCTCACAATAATTAAACAATATGATCATCTCTGGTGTTTTGGTGGCTATAAGACAAAACGTTTTCTAGCCACAAAATGTTAAGTGGAAATTTTATGTTTGCCTACATTAATAAGTAAGGGAGAATAATTTGAATTTAATTGATATTAGTGACCAAATTATTAACTAAATTGTTGCTATTGACAATATGTGATTCAAATTAAGTGACAAGCAAAAAAGGTCACTAAATCGCGACAAATTTGCAGTTGATTATTAGGTACACCTTAAACTAACATGCAAAGAGTGATAATTTGAAAATTATATCACTCAAATATCTTGTAACTAACACACATGCATTTTTTTGAATGGATAAAATGAACTCATGTTCCAAGGAGAATTCAAATGTTTAACTGGAAATGTTACTTACGACTTTTAGGTGATTTAACCCATCAAAATTTGGTGTTTGTTTTCCAAAGGCTTCCAAAACTTCTTCACGAGCTTTCGTCTGCCACTCTGGATATCGACTCAATAAAACCAATGTCCACACGAGCAACACAGAAATGGTCTCCTGCCCAGCAAAGTAAAACAACTTGCATTCTTCTACAACTTCATCAATAGTCATCCCGAAACTCTTATTACCATGTTGTTCGATTTCTTTTAAATTGGATTCTAATAGTATGCCCAATAAGTCTTCATTTGGGGCATCCCCTGCTTTCATGTCCTTAATCCGCTTATATATCATACCTCTAATCGAGTACTGGACTTCTTTTTCAATTGCCTTCATTCTCATGTTCCTTTTTGTTGGCATAAATCTGCACATTGAACAAACTTACATATTATAGAGTTGTTATGACTAAGCCTTCTCAGAGTTGATAATTTCATATTTATATCTTAAAAATTAGTGATGTCAAATCACTATTACATATAAAATAATTAATTAAAAGTAATTAGGTATTATTTTAAGAGAGTAGGAAAAAAAGAATTAAAGTAATATATTTGTGACATGGATTAATGGTAAGCAAGCCCATGTAACATGGGTTTGGAGACTACTTTACGTGGTATGCAAGATTATAGGACAACGAGATTTTGATAGGGACCAGGCCCAAAATTAAATCCGTGTTTTATATTGTAATTTTTTTATGTAACATTTACTTTTCTTGCTTTAGTAGATGCAAAAGTATTTGATTAACTCTTCATATTTTAATTTTCCTAACATATTTGTTTTCTCACTTAATCATTCTTGCAACATAATTAATTGATAAGATCAATATATTATGTCTTGCAGATAATCTCAAAAAAGAAAGAGGACTCGTATCTCTGTGCTCTTCAGCATGAGATTTTTGATTTTTGTTTTTTGAAAAACTGAAATATCAAATATGAATTTTGTTTTGATTACTTGATGTTCGGATGAGAGAAATAAAATAAGTTAAATATGATACATGCGATCTACCTAAGGTCATCTCTAATGACTCGGAGGGTGAAACCCTCCCCCTCAGTCTCTCTTTTTCCCTAGTTTTTTAGTCATTTTTAATGACTCATTCTATCAAACTAATTACTATTATTATATTATTATTACTATATTATTACTATCATTATTACACCAAAAATAAATTTAAAATTTAAAATACATTAGGGAACATAGAAAAGAAAAAATTACATTAAATACTAAATTAATCCATATAAAAAAATCATCATCTCCGCCATATTCTTTGCCACCGTTGTTCCTGCCACTGATATTGTTACTGCCACTATCTCTAGATTGGTCGAACCTCCGGACGAATCTCCAAATAAATGAGCTCGACGATATTTTACGCGAATTTCAGTCCTCACCTCATGCCAATTCTATTTTGAATTAGGGGTCAAAATTAAGGTTTATGTTTCGCCATATGTAATCGTATTTATGAAAACATATTGTATTTACAAAAACATGTTTGATTTCATATGTAATTTCATAATTGTATCGTATTATTTTAAATCTTTTAGAAAGAATTATTTTTTGGTGATAAATATGTGACACCCCACCTGAGATCACTTTGCTTTCAGATGAGGTCCCACACGCCTGCGATTTGTCTTTCTTTAACATTAAGTACCAGAAACGGCGTAAATAAAATAAACAAACAGCCATGTATCGTAAAATACCTCATTCACTTGAAGTTTCTAGAACCATAAACCCGAGAAGTTATAAGTGCACCTCTAGGGAAACAACCTTATACTAAAAGATCTCAGAATGCTTGCCAACAAACTAGCTTATCCTGAGGAAAAGAACATAGAAGGAGAATATGGAGGGTAAGTCTCTTTTGACTTAGTGAGGGTCTAAACAGTACAAATAGAGAGTAGTTTACCAATATGTAATTAAAACAAAGAATAATTTTGACGTAGAGTAGCAATCATATAGAAGAACATATTGATAGTGAAAGATGAGCACGAATACCACATTATATACATATATATATATATATATATATATATATATATATATATATATATATATATATATATTTTCCATCGAGTAGCGACCTCGTACCTTGACTTGTAACTTTTACGCTTATAACTTGTATTTGTAACTTGTAACTTTTAACATGGTTAAGTGCTTAGAATTCAGAATATAAATTTTAAGAGTTCTATTACTTGACCCCAACTACATTGTTTCTTCTCAATCTCATATCTAAATTAAATAAATTATCTTAAAATAGAAATGGTATATAAAAATTATTACTTACTTATAGAATTTGGGATGTAAAAAAATACAACCCCAAAATTATTAGAAAAAATTAATATTAAAATAATAATGTTAATTAAATTAAATTAAAGTTATATTTTTATAATTAAAAATAATTATCGTCAAATAATACAAATTTTAGGAATTTCTATTAAAAAAAGCTAAAAAAAAACCAAAAAACCAAAAAATACAAAAAAGAAAAAAGCAGAGTATGTGAGGGAGAGAGTTTGGGTTGGGGAAGCTTCCCTTCTTCGCCACAACAAAGATTACAAGATATCTTTCTCTCCAAAGCTTGGAAGGCCTCGCATTTCGCTTTTTCCAAAAGAGCTTGCTAGGAACCTATCCTATCGCTCAGCAACCGAGCTTACAAGTAACAAATACTTTCGCTCAACCACCTAGCTTGCAAGTAACCAATACTTTTGCGCAAAGATTAAGTATATTTTCTACCAAGATACAATTACTCCTTAAAGAGTAGAATTGGTAAACTAGTTCACACCCTCAAATTCTTTTTACCTCTCAAATATCTCAAATGTTTCAAGAGCAGGGTAAGACAGTTTTGGTAATCTATAGTCTATTTTAGTATAGAATGCATCAAATTTGCAGGAAAACCAAAATAGCCCACAGCTCAATTCCATATTGGATAATGCATCTCATTTGCAAGTAAGCATTGTAAACTGAATACACTACATTAGCTTACATAAGAGTGAACAAATTTTTTTGTCATAAATATGAAGTGTCAACTTACAACTCCTTTAACCTTATTCAAGTAAACGTAATTATACTTTATGCAATATCGATCGCGGTAACATTTTACAACTTGTGCAGAACCAAGTGAGCTCCATGTTGAGGTTGAAGTGTTACTACCGTGTGAGGAGCATGCGTGTAGGATGGGGAAAGCTCAAAAGAGAATCGTTGTAGAATCATAGACAGTGCAACTTTTGCCTCCATCATTGCGAATACTTGTCCAATACATATTCGAGGTCCCCAACTAAACGGGAAAAATATACCTTGGTTTTTCTGTGCCTTTGACAATCCTTCACTAAATCTCTCTGGTTTAAATTCCATTGCATCATCTCCCCAAACTTCACGATCATGGTGTAATAAGATTATTGGTAGTGTAACTCTCACCCCTTCTGGTAATAATAGTTTCCCCAATTTTGTTTCTTGATTGACACTTCGACCAAGAGCAATGACGGGCGGATAAAGCCTCAAAACCTCGTTCAATATCATTGTAACCTGTCATGAAGATCTCACAAGAATTAAATAATATGATCATCTCTGGTTCTCGGTGGCTATAAGACAACACGTTTCCTAGCCACAAAATGTTAAGTGGAAATGTTATGTTTGCCTACATTAATAAGTGAGGGAGAATAATTTGATTTGAATTTAATTGATATTACTGACCAAATTATTAACTAAATTGTTGCTATTGACAATATGTGATTCAAATAAAGTGACAAGCAAAAAAGGTCACTAAATCGCGACAAATTTGCAGTTAATTATTAGGTACCTCTTTTACTAACATGCAAAGAATGATACTTAGAAAATTATATCACTCAAATATCTTGTAACTAAAAAACATGCATTTTTTTGGATGGATAAAATGAACTCATGTTCCAAGGAGAATTCAAATGTTTAATTGGAAGTGTCACTTACGACTTTTAGGTGATTTAACCCATCAAAATTCGGTGTTTGTTTTCCAAAGGCTTCCAAAACTTCTTCACGAGCTTTCGTCTGCCACTCTGGATATCGACTCAATAAAACCAATGTCCACACGAGCAACACAGAAGTGGTCTCCTGCCCAGCAAAGTAAAACAACTTGCATTCTTCTACAACTTCATCGATAGTCATCCCAAAACTCTTGTTGCCGTGTTGTTCGATTTCTTTTAAATTTGATTCCAATAGTATGCCCAATAAGTCTTCATTTGGGGCATCCCCTGCTTTCATGTCCTTAATCCGTTTGTTTATCATACCTCTAATCGAGGACTGGACTTGTTTTTCAATTTCCTTCATTCTCCTGTTCCTTTTTGTTGGCATAAATCTGCACATTGATAAAACTTACATATTGACAATCAATCCGAGAGGGAAAAAAGTATTCTTATTGAATGCTAAATTGAATATATAGTTACTTTATATACAATTGTATTACCTCCATCCAGGAATGTATATAGACTGTGCAGCCTTGATGACATGCTCAGCCTGCTCTCTCTGAAGTTCAAATACTTTTCTTCCTTCCTCATAACCACTTCCAAATGCAGTTCTTGATATTGCGTCACTTGTTAAATTCTGCAGATAAGGCCACACGTCCACCTCACATGATCCTCCTGATGAAATACTCGTTTCCCATTTGTTGAGAACCTCATCACAACTCAAATAGAAAGCCGGTATCATGAGCTACACAAACCAATTAGCAACCTTATTTCAGCACCCTTTTCGTATAATCTTATGAATGAATTATTAAAAAACTTTTGAATGGTTATATTTAAAAAAAAAAAAAAAACCTTGAGTTTGTCAAGATGGAAGGCAGGGTTGATGATTTTACGGTGTTTAACCCATTTATCAGTCTCATAGCTCGCAAGTCCTTGTACAAGTAGCCTGGTTAGAGGATTCGGGTTATGCACCTTCTGGTATATGTGATACTTGGTCATAACCTCCTTTACGAGTTCAGGGTCTGTGACGAGAATGGTAGGTTTTGGCCCCATCCAAAACAAAGACATGTTTCCTGCAAATATCAATCCTACCAGTCAATTTCACCATTAAAAACTAACATGTCAAGAACTATAACTGAAATGCATACAAAATTCATGCCATAAGAAAAGGGTCCAACTGAAAGACATAATGGTTATGAATTATATACTAAGTTCATATCTATGGAGTACAATAATCCAAAATGTGATCTTGTTTATTTATTAACTAAAACAAACAAGCAAGATTCTCTCCATAATTGATTCATTCTCCTAAGAGTGTTACCTAATCATATAGAGAGGGTACTACACTTTAATTGTCTATAAACTGAGGTTGCACAGGAACCAATTGGCAAGAACCCCCTATGTTATTTTTATTAGGAAAATCCCCCTGTGCTTTTTTTATCAGCAAAAAAACACATTTGAAATTCTTTCATTATCAATGAGTAGATTATCGCCAATATTTTTAGGAAACTTTAAGGACCCATTTGGATTGATGGATTTGAGTTGGGTGGATTTGAAATCCCTTGTCAAATTCATCGTGCTATTTGGATACAAAATTAAATCCATTCATTTGAAATCCTGGATTTTAGTCCAATGGATTTCAACCCAATTTTAAGTGGATTTGAAATTCCTCCTAAAACTAGTCATTTGAAATCCACTTAAAAAAAGATCCACATTGCATATTTTCAAAAATTGCAATTTGATCCCAAATTCTCAAAAAACCTAGAATTCAATTCAGTCCAGAATTTTCAAAAAATTAAAATTTGCAATTCGGCTACTATTTTCAGAAATTCGAATTGCACTTTTGGTCCCTATATTTTCAAAAATTGCAATTTTGACCCCAAAATTTTTTAAGAAGCCAAAATTACAGTTCAGTCCAGAATTTAATAAATTCAAATTTCAATTCGAACCCGGATTTTCAGGAACAAAATTTGCACTTTTGGTCCCTCAATTTTTTAATATTGCAATTTTTACACAAGATTTTTGAAAAATCAAGATTTGCAATTCAGTCCAGTATTTTAAGCAAAATAAATTTTCAATTCGGCCCCTGATTTTCAGAAATTCAAATTTGCACTTTTGGTCCCTCAATTTTTGGAAATTACAATTTGACCCCGGATTTTTTAAAAACCAAGAATTGCGTTTCAGTTCAGAATTCTCATAAAATTAAAAAATTCAATTTGACCCCAGATTTTCAGAAATCCAAATTTACACTTTTGGTCCCTCAATTTTTAGAAATTACAATTTGACCCTAAATATTTGAAAACCCCAGAATTAAAATTCAGTTTATTTCGGAAGATTTAAATTTTCATTTCGGCCCCTAAATTTCAGAAATCCAAAATTTCACTTTTGGTCCCTTAATTTTAAAAAATTGCAATTTGACCCCATATTTTCGAAAAAATAAGAACTGCAATTCAGTTCATAATTTTCAGAAGATTAAAATTTTCAATTTGGCACCTGATTTTAAAAAATCCAAATTTGCACTTTTGGTCCCTTAATTTTCAAAAATTGTCATTTGACCCCATATTTCCCAAAAACCCTGAGTTCCAATCCAGTCCAAAATTTTCAAAAAATTAAGATTTTCAATTCGGCCCCAAATTTTCTGAAATCCAAATTTGCACTTTTGGTCCCTTAATTTTCAAAAATTATAATTTTGCCCCAAATCGATTTATGAGATTTTATCCCGGTATCAACAACAAGAATTACTTGATAGAGCAAATTATAAGGCATGACTGAGAATTTCGAATAACACAAATGATATATACCAAACAATGGATTTCAAATGAATGGATTTAAAATCCTTTGTAAAATTTTTTTATCCAAACAAGAGATTGCAAATGAATGGATTTCAAATCATTGGAATTTCAAATCCATTCATTTGAAATCCCTCTTCATTTCAAATCCACCCATCCAAATGGGCCCTAAGGTTATTTCCCATTTCTAAAGTTGAGGATTTTTGTCAAAATTTAAGTGAATAAAAAATAGCATTCTGGTTTTGCTTGTTATACTATTTTTGTTTAATTTGTTAATTAGGTAAAGCATCGATTATTTTCGCATTTCCCTAAGAGTTTTTTTGCGAGTTAACTTCTTATGATATGTCTAATGTGCAATTTATCTCCATGTGAAATAAAAATAGGCGATTTAACTCCCTGTGAAATGAATAATGATCAATTTACCTCCTTGTGATATGAAAATAGGCAATTTACCTCCCTGTGAAATGAAATAATGAGCAATTTACCTCCCTGTGATATGAATAAATGAGCAATTTAGAGGGAGGCAATGTGCTTCTTTTATAAGAACATAGGGAGGCATTTTGCCGTTTTTATTATCACAGGGAGCTAAATTGCCTATTTAGAATATCACAGGGAGGTATTTTGCCCTTTTATTTAACACAGAGAGTTAAATTGCGAGTTAATTTGCTATTCACTCTTTCCCTAACCTTAACATCAAGTATGAAGAAACAGAGTGTGTGTGTGAGTTAACTAATCCAAAGAACAGAGCAAGACTCATACATACACAGAGGACTTTCATCAAACACAAAACACCATAAAATTTAATACACAAATTGATAAAATAAAACATACCATATTTCTGGATGACTTTTAGGTAAAAGGGTACAACTCTAGGCTTGATATCATCGTCGAGATTGATGGGTTTGGATTTAGCTTCTTTAATCATACTCACAAATTCTTTCATTTCTCCATAAATCAATCTGTAGGAATTCCCTTTGATACCCTGTTGCCTTAGAATTTTTTCTAGCTTTTTTGGCGTGAACCAAGCCCAGTTCAATGCTCTCAATATGTTATATAACAGCACAAAAGCACAAGAAACAGCAAATATAAGGTATAATATCTCCATGATTGAATTTATTGTGTTCAGCTGTAAATGCTTCTAATTACATGTGATGTGATTATATATATATATAAGCAGGCTTTTTCCAGAGGAGATCAAAAAGATATTCTCGCACTGTTTAGGACCCAAATTCTAAAAGGTGGGTTTTTGTCACTCTACAGCCAAGAGAAAAATGACAAATCTTACCCAAATTCTAGAAGGTGGAGTTTTACATTTACGACTACGGCCAAGAGAAAAAGGACTAATCTCAAATTAAAAAATAGTTACGTATTGGATGACTTCACTTTCACAACTTCGTCCAAGTTATTTTTTAGGGTAAATTACGAATACCCCCCTCAGGTAAGGTTAAATTACAAAAATCACCCTCACGTATTGGGTATTACAAAAATTCCCCTCAGGTTTGTCACCTTCTTACAATCAACACCTTGCCCCTAAAATATTTCAATTTTGCCCTTGGGTGTTATTTGTATTGTTTGTAATGTCTTATCAATGTTAAAACTTGGGATCTAATTATTATATTTTATAAATTAGAAAAAAAAGATAATTATATATTTACTATTAGAATAATTGATAAAATTTATAATTGCCCATAAGTTTTAATAAAATTGCAAAAAAAGGGTATTTATATATTTATTAGCAATTTTTAATTGTATAATATTAATTAAATAGAATTTTAATAATATACTTTATAAATATGAATTGTTTACATATTAGTTAAATGAATTTATTTTATAAATTAGTAAATTTAATAAATTATATTGTATAATAAATAAGATATTTAATTTGTTAAAGTTTATCTTGTATTATAAATTGAAATATTTATTGAAATTTATGAGAGATTAAATTATATCAATTATTTTTGTGGTAAATATATGATTATTATTTTTGTATTTACAAGATATAACAAGTAACACCCAATTTTAAAAATTTGTAACATATTATAAACATTACAAATAACTTCCAATGGCAAAATTGGAATATTTTAGGGATAAAGGGGTTAATTGTAAGAAGGTAATAAACCTGAGGGAAATTTTTATAATATTCAATACGTGAGGGTGATTTTTGTAATTTAATCTTACCTGAGGGGGGTATTCGTAATTTACCCTATTTTTTATAGAGTTGTTTTGACTAGGCCTTCTCAAAGTTGAAATCAAGCTTCTCAGGTTAATTTGTCTAATGAAGCGGGCGGGTGATTTGACGTATACCATAAAAAAGAATCAAAATTTGAATTGAAAAATAACTAAATTGTTAAATTAATTTAATTACAAGACTTAATTGTTAACCAAGTTTTTTATAGCACTCTCTGCCACGAGTTTGTTTTAGTTATGGGAGAATTTGTAGAGGGAATCGAGATCTAGTCTAGGAAAATTTTTATCTCATGTCTTTCACATTGTATGACATGATGTATTTTTAATCATAAAATTTAATAAATTCTTTTAGATCTGGTCGAGGAAAAAAAAATTCAGAGTTAAATATGATTAATAAGGATGAGAGAGAGATGAAATGCGGGATAGAAATAATATTATGTGTCTTTTCAAAAATTAATAAGTTAAAGAAATATATAGATTACGTGTTGGCTTTTGATTCTATATCATACAAATAAACCGAGCTTTATAGCATACTTCCTTTATTCCAATTATCTTTGTTTTATATTTAAAATTTTAGGTAGAAAATGAAAAAAGTACTCTTGGGGCTTGTTTGTTTGGCATTTTCGAAAAAAAATTCGTGTTTGGGAAATGGCAAATAAACTTATTTTCTATTTTCTGAAATAAATTTTTCATTTCTCAATTTTCTCAAACTACTCTCTCAAAATCCAAACAAACAACAATTTTCTTATCTCTAAATAAAACATATACAAACTCTACTCTGAGTTGACAAAATAACATATCTCTTACATAATTTATCTCACAACAAACATGATTTGACATAAAGTCTTACACATCTTCCAAAAAAAACTTATACCTACTTTATTTCTCAAACCACTCTCCCAAAACTCAAACAAACAACATTACGCAAATCTAGATTATTTCACAAACATCTACCACTCTCTGAAACTACTTTCTCAAACACCAAACAAACAGGCCCTTGGTAATTTCACATTTATATCTTGAAAATTTTAATGTCAAATCATTACTGCATATAAAATAATAATTTAAAAAAATAATTGATTTCAAGAAATTAGGTACTATTTTGAGAGAATAGGAAAAAAATTAAAATAATACTATATTTGTGACATATGGAGTAATGGCAAGACCATGTCAAATGGTTCTAAAGACTACTTTACGTGGTAGGTAAGATTATAGGACAACGAGAAAATTAATAATAATATCCGTGTTCTATGTTGTAGTAATTTTTTTTTATGTAATAACATTTACTTTTCCTGTTTTAGTAGATGCAAAAGTATTGACTAAATTTTCATATTCTAAAATTTCTAACATATTTTTTCACTTAATCTTTCTTCGACATAATTGATTAATGAGAGCAATATATTATGCCTTGTGGAGGACTCATACCGGATCTTAAGGGGAAAAAAAGGGAGGACTCAGATCTCCGTGTTCTTGAGCACGAGATTTTTTGTCTCAAAAAATTGAAATATCAAGTTTGAATTTTCATTGATCACTTGATGTTCAGACAAGAGAAATAAAATAAGTTAAATAAAAGGTTAAAACATAAATTCCAAAATCTGGCTAAGAAAAGTTGTTAATAAGAGTACAAAGAATGATCTGATTTGTAGGAGAAATAAGAGAGATTGGCTATGGTGGTTTATTTTTTTTTCTAAAGGTCCAAGAAACTTTATTGTCCATATTTGGTTTTGGCCAAAAAAAAAAAAAAAAGAAAAACAAGTGTATTGAATTTATTTTATAATTGGTCGCTCTCCTAAAAGATACACTCAATCTCAAATTAAATGTATATTTTTATAGAATGTTTCAAGAGCTGGGTAAAACAATTTTGGTAAACTATAGTTTATTTTTGTATAGAATGAATCAAATTTGCAGGAAAATAAAAATAGCCACAGCTCAAAATAGTGTAAACTGAATACATTACATTAGCTTCCATAATAGTGCACAAAATTATTTACAACTATTTAACTTTATTCAAGTAAACGTAATTATACTTTATGCAATATTGATAGCAGTCATTTTACAACTTGTGCAAAACCAAGTGAGCTCCATGTTGAGGTTGAAGTGTTACTATCGTGTGAGGAGCATGCGTGTAGGACGGGGAAAGCTCAAAAGAGAATCGTTGTAGAATCATAGACAGTGCCACTTTTGCCTCCATCATTGCGAATACTTGTCCAATACATATTCGAGGTCCCCAACTAAACGGGAAAAATATACCTTGGTTTTTCTGTGCCTTTGACAATCCTTCACTAAATCTCTCTGGTTTAAATTCCATTGCATCATCTCCCCAAACATCACGATCATGGTGTAATAAGATTATTGGTAGTGTAACTCTCACCCCTTCTTGTAATAGTAGTTTCCCCAATCTTGTTTCTTGACTGACACTTCGACCAAGAGCAATGAGGGGTGGATAAAGCCTTAAAACCTCATTCAATATCATTGTAACCTGTCATGAAGATCTCACAATAATTAAACAATATGATCATCTCTGGTGTTTTGGTGGCTATAAGACAAAACGTTTTCTAGCCACAAAATGTTAAGTGGAAATTTTATGTTTGCCTACATTAATAAGTAAGGGAGAATAATTTGAATTTAATTGATATTAGTGGCCAAATTATTAACTAAATTGTTGCTATTGACAATATGTGATTCAAATTAAGGTCACTAAATCGCGACAAATTTGCAGTTGATTATTAGGTACACCTTAAACTAACATGCAAAGAGTGATAATTTGAAAATTATATCACTCAAATATCTTGTAACTAACACACATGCATTTTTTTGAATGGATAAAATGAACTCATGTTCCAAGGAGAATTCAAATGTTTAACTGGAAGTGTTACTTACGACTTTTAGGTGATTTAACCCATCAAAATTCGGTGTTTGTTTTCCAAAGGCTTCCAAAACTTCTTCACGAGCTTTCGTCTGCCACTCTGGATATCGACTCAATAAAACCAATGTCCACACGAGCAACACAGAAATGGTCTCCTGCCCAGCAAAGTAAAACAACTTGCATTCTTCTACAACTTCATCAATAGTCATCCCGAAACTCTTATTACCATGTTGTTCGATTTCTTGTAAATTGGATTCTAATAGTATGCCCAATAAGTCTTCATTTGGGGCATCCCCTGCTTTCATGTCCTTAATCCGCTTATTTATCATACCTCTAATCGAGTATTGGACTTCTTTCTCAATTGCCTTCATTCTCCTGTTCCTTTTTGTTGGCATAAATCTGCACATTGATCAAACTTACATATTGACAATTAAACCAGAAGGGAAAAAAGATATTCTAATTGAATGTTACATTGGATATATATGGTAGCTTTATATACAACCTAAATGTTGACATATTAATTGTATTACCTCCATCCTGGAATGTATATCGACTGTGAAGCCTTGATGACATGCTCAGCCTGCTCACTCTGAAGTTCAAATACTTTTCTTCCTTCCTCATATCCACTTCCAAATGCAGTTCTTGATATTGCGTCACTAGTTAAATTTTGCAGATAAGGCCACACGTCCACCTCACATGATCCTCCCGATGAAATACTCGTTTCCCATTTGTTGAGAACCTCATCACAACTCAAATAGAAAGCTGGTATCATGAGCTACACAAACCAATTAGCAACCTTATTTCAACACCCTTTTCGTATAATCACTAATGCCTTCAAGAATATGAATTTCATATAAAAATCTTAGGAATGGTTACAAAAAAAAAACCTTGAGTTTGTCTAGATGGAAGGCAGGGTTGATGATTTTACGGTGCTTGACCCATTTATCGGTCTCATAGCTCAAAACTCCTTGTGCAAATAGATCGGTCAATGGATTCGGGTTATGCAGCTTCTGGTATATGTGATACTTGGTCATCACCTCCTTTACAAGTTCAGGGTCTGTGACGATAATGGTAGGTTTTGGCCCCATCCAAAACAATGACATGTTTCCTGCAAATATCAATTCTACATGTCAATTTCACCATAAAAACTAACATGTCAAGAACTATAATTGAAATGCATACAAAAGTCAGGCCACAAGAAAAGGGTCCAAATGAAAGACATAATGTTTCTGAATTATATACTAAGAGTGTTACCTAATCATATTGAGACACTTTAATTGTCTATAAACTGAGGTTGCACAGGAACTAAATTATAGCTAGAATCTCACGTGAATGATCGCGCACATAGCTGAATTACATATTTTTTATTAATTAAGAGTGACTTTGTGTAGATTTAAAGCTACTTAATATCATATTGAATCCATGCTCAAATTCTTGCTTAGATTTGAATGTCTTCGGAAACAAAAAAAAAGTCATTGACTTCTACTTTTAGTAATTTGAATATTTGGGTACCGGAGTCCTGCCCCAAAAATTCAGGTAACGAATATAGAACTAAATGCAAAAATACCCACCAACAGATGATTGGTCTAGTGGAAGGGACTAGTCACTACGAAGTAGCGGACTCATGTTCGTATCCCTATTGGAAGAGATACCCACTTAATTTGTCCAACCCGCCTCAGAAAGGGATTAAACCCTTGGAAAACAAAAAAAAAATGCAAAAATACGAAATACCCGTGTTTTGCCCAATTGGCAAGAACCCCCATGTTATTTTTATTAGCCCCCGTGGTTTTTATATTAGCAAGAAAATCCATTTGAAATTCTTTCCTTATCAATGAGGAGAATATTACAAATTCTTTTACGAAATTTTAAGGTTGAATATTACAAATTCTTTTACGGAATTTTAAGGTTATTGCCAATTTTTCAAAGTTAACAGGATGATTTTTATCAATTTTTAGGTGAATATGTGTGTTTTTGCATTTTATGGTAGGTATATAATTGTTTTTTTTTCTACAAACTAGAAAAGTGCACGTGCGTGTGCACGTGATTAACTTATTTCGTTAGTTAGTTAAATCATATAATAATTTTTCATCATACTATGGTCTTAATGACACACTGCTTATGTTTTTTTACTAAATCAATTTAGTTATTACTATGTTGTTATTAAGAATTTAGAGTTGTTACCATAAATACCAAAAATCAAAACTTGAAAATAAAGTATTTCTAACCTAAAACTAAAAGTCTACATAAGTATTATTTCAAAACTACTATTTGAACGAATTAACAACATCAATTCTTTTTTTCCCTGACTTTGATATTTCTATCTAAACAATTTTTCCATTTAAACCAGTTTTTACAATTTTAACACTTTTTTTCCAACTAATTTCACCAATTTTGTCGGTTATACATGTCTTTTATTGAGTTCATCCATTTTCAATTACATGCCTAATCCATTTTTAACAAATTTAACTCGTTTTTATCAATTTTCCTCAATTTTATCGAATAAACATATTTTATCGATTTAATCCGCTTCTACACCGAGTTTACTCTTTTTTTTTTTGGTTATTTTAATATGTTATTTCACCGATTTCACTCACTTTTACATTGAGTTTACCCTTTTTTTAATGTTATTTTAATCCGTTCTTTCACCAATTTAACCCATTTTATGTGGTTCGTCTCATTTGTTATTCAATTAACTCATTCTTCAGCTTAACCAAGTTTAGTCGATTTTGCTTATTCTTTATTGATTTAACATATTTTCTCAACTATTTCACATTTTTGTTACTTTAACTCAATTTTTTTGTTCTTGTTCTTTTATCGATTTGACCCATTTTATGTTATCTCGTGTTTAGTCGATATCATTCATTTTATACTGATTTGCCCGTGTTTTGTCAGTTTATCTCGTTATTTTATCGAGTTTACCATATGCTTTAACTCGTTTTTCTTCGATCTAACCCATTTTTTCATTGTTTTATCATATATTTTATTAATCAATTTTTAGTTTTTTTAATTATTTTTAACCATTTATATGTTTGACTTTTTTTTACTTAAGCTAATTATAAGTTTTTCAGTTAACTAAATAGTATTTTATTTTATTCATACAACACAAATGTGGCATTTTTTTTTTTTTTTTTGAGGTTCTTTAATTTAATAATTGATAATTTCTTAAGAACTGTCCAAAGAGACATAATTTGCACCCGCCTTTACACTGAGTTTACCATTTTTTTGTTATTTTAACCTGCTCTTTGACGTTTACCCCGTTTTGTGTTTTATCTCATTTGTTAACCAATTTGCACATTCTCTTCTATTAAAACAATTTTAGTCGATTTTACTGATTTAATATATTTTTCTCACATTTTTACCGATTTAACTCATTTTTTTGTTCTTGTTCTTTTATCAGTTTGAAACACCCCCGCCACCCCCCCTCCCCCGCCCCCGCCCTCGCCCTCCTTGTTATCCCATGTTTAGCCAATATTATTCATTTTTACCACTTACCCATTTGAAGCCGGTTTACCCCGTTGTTTTATATATCAATTGCATCATATTTTTTTTCTTTAATCCATTTTTCTTCTATCTATACAATTTTCCCATTGATTTTAACGTTTTTATCATATATTTTTAATCGAATTTTATCCGTTTTCAATGATTTTAGCCTCGATATATTTTGAATTAAAATTTTGGCTTAAGCAATTTTAAGTTTTTCAATTAATAAAATAGTACTTTTTTTATTCATCTAGCACGAATGTGGCCTTTTGTTTTTAGGTTATTTAATAAGTGATAATTTTTAAGAACTTTCCAAAGAAATATCGATTTTACCTGTTTTTCACTACGTTTTAATATTTTTTTTGTTTTTGTTATTTTAACACATTCTTTCATTAATTTCACCCTTTTGTTGTTTATCTTGTTTGTTAATCAATCCATCAATTCTTTCTAGCTTAACCCAATTTTAGTCGATTTTATCCTTTTTGTTAATAGGTTCACTCATTCTCTCGGTTTAGCCCAATTTTAGTATGATTTTACTTATTTTTTTGCTGATTTAACCTATTTTCTCACATATTTAACCTTTTTTTTTTTTTTTGTCAATTTACTCATTTTCTTATTCTTGTTCTTTTATCGATTTGATCCGTTTTTTTTTTTTTTTTTAGTTATCTCGTGCTTAGCCGATGTCAGTCATTTTTTTATCGGTTTTATCAATATTTTATCAGTTTACGTTATTCTTTTATCAATTGCACCATTTTGTGTTGCTTTAACTCGCTTTTTTTTTTTAATCTAACCCATTTTTCATTGATTTTACCATTTTTTTATCATATATTTAGACTTTTTTAGCTTAAGCCAATTATATGATTTTTAGTTAACTAAATACTACTTTTTTTATTTATGTAGCACAATTTCTTTTTGAGGTTATTTAATTAATGATAATTTCTTAAGAATGTTTCGAAGAAATATAGAGTTATAATTTTTTTTTAATTATCATTATTTTTACTACTAATATTTTAATGAGTTGTAAAACTCTAAAAGATAATAATAATAAGGTTGATGTAGGAGAGACTTCTTGTCTAATTATACTTCTAGGATTCTTTACTTTATCGTTTTACTATAAAATTAAATATCACGATATAACTTAAATAGGGATATATTAGTCATCTCAAAAAAAGCAAGAAATTTTCTTGGCTAACCCGTACTTTTATATGTATATAATATAATATAATATAAATAATATAATATAATATAAATAAATAAATATAATATAATATAATAAATAAAAATAAAATAAATAAATAAATATAAATATAAATATAAATATAAATATAAATAATATAAATAAATAAATAAAATAATATAAATAATATATAATATAGAATATGTAATCCAGCTTGGAGGATTTTCTTAGCTAATAAAAAGTAGCATTGGAGGGTTTTGCTATAAAAATAACACAAGTTTTGTTATTTTGTTTAATATGTTAATTAGGTAAAGCATAAGGTATTTTTGCATTTCTCTCAATGAAAATAGGTAACATTAGTGTTTTGAAAACCGGACGTACCGGACCGGTCGGTTGATCCGGTTTAACCGCTAACCGATCCCCAATTCGGTCCGGTTCACCTCTAAAAATCAGTCTCCTAATTAACTAGTTCGAACCAGTAAAACTAGCTCCAAAACCGATAAAATCAGTGAACTGGTAAAATCATTGAACCATTGGTTCACTTAATTTTTTTTTTTTTTTAAATTTAGAGATTTTTTGTTATTGTCATTTATTTGAACTCATGTTTAACATTTAATAGACTTACATTTATATACTTTAATTGGAATAACATTCATTATTTTAGTGTTTTCATAATCTATGCAATAATACACTTTCTTTTACATAAAGAAGTACATAACAATTTTCTCATCATTGTGAATAATATTATTTTGTGTATGAAATTATGCAAATCAATTACCATATAAACATCACTTAATTACAACAATAGAACCCAAGTGAACAAATCAAAACTTTGAAAATGAGATGAATTTTTAATTTTGTTGTCTTGTTTTGAATGTATGTATGTTTGAGGGATACTTGAGATATATATTTTTGACGTTGATCTTAATTATTAAGATATCTTGATTATTTGCATGAAATAATAAAAATTTATATTGACAAAGAATGATAATTTCTTGAATTATAATTGTATTTTAGATAATTTAAATATATATATATATATATATATATATATATATATATATAAATATTACATAATAATAAAGTCACACCGGTTATACCGGTCGAACCAGTGGTTGACTCGATCTAACCGATCCAACCAATAACCAGTAAAGGTTTCGGTTCAATGACCGGTCCGATTTAAAAACACTGGGTAACATTCATCCTACATCGGTGAATTATATTCATAGAATTGGATGATAAATATATGTGCATAAAATGATAAAAAATTAGCCTTTCATATACACTTATCGTCATCCAACAACCCAATGGATTCAATATATATATATATATATATATACATATATTAACATCAAGTATGAAGAAACTTGCTCAAAAACCTATATACGTTCATCATCAAGTGTGTGTGTATAAGTTCACTTATCCAAAGAACAGAGCAAGATTCATACATACTTTTTAACGGTCAATTTCACAGAGGACTTTCATCAAACAGAAAACACCATAAAATTTAATACACATATTGACAAAATAAAACATACCATATTTCTCGATGACTTTTAGAAAAAAGGGTATAACTCTAGGCTTGATATCATCGTCAAGATTGATCGGTTTGGACTTAGCTTCTTCAATAGTACTCACGAATTCCTTCAATTCTCCATAAATCAATCTGTAGGAGTTCCCTTTGATACCCTGTTGCCTTAGGATTTTTTCTTGCTTTTTTGGAGTGAACCAAGCCCAATTCAGTAATTTCCATGTGTTATATAATAGCACAAAAGCACAAGAAACAACAATTGTAAGGTATAATATTTCCATTATTGAATTTGTGTTCAGCTTTAATAGCTTCTTAAATGTGATTATATCTATATATAAGCAGGACTTTTCCAGAGGAGATATTCTCACACTGTTTAGGACCCAAATTCTAAAAGGTGGAGTTTTTTACAGCCACGAGAAAAATGACAAATCTTACCCAAATTTTAGAAGGTGGAGTTTTACTTTTACCGTTTTACGACTACAGCCAAGAGAAAAAGGACTAATCTCAAAATGAAAAATCGTTCGTTACGTACTGGATGACTTCACTTTCAAAATTTCGTCAACTTTCTTTAATTTTGTATGGAGTTGTTGTGACTAGCCCTTCTCAAAGTTGAAATCAAGGTTTTCAGGTTAATTTGTCTAATGATAGATGCTGGTGATTTGACGGATACCATGAAAAAGAATTCAATTCTAGTTGAAAAACAACTAAGGGTCTATTTGGATGGGTTTTGGTTCGGTTTCGCAAGTCTCGGTTTAAAAAAATTAGTTTTGGTGGTTTCAATAAAACCTTTGAGACTTCATTTGGATGATTTTGGCTCTTGGGTTTTTAGTTTGAATAAGTTGAAATTCCACTTGGATTGGGTTTGGATGTTGGGGTTTAGGGAAAAAAGTAGGTGATAGATGTTAAATCAATGTTTTTTTAGTGAGATTTGATGAAAAAAATATGTGGTAAGTGTCAAATCAATATTTTATAGATTTGCAAAGTTTGAGTGTGAGTTTCTGAATCGGTTTTTGATGGTTTTATGTGTTTGGTGAAAATTCATTTGAAAGGGTTTTGGCTCGGTCTCGCGAAACCTGCAAGACCGGGTCAAAACCCATCCACATACACTCTAAATTGTTAAATTAATTTAATTACATGACTTAATTGTTAGTCAAATTTTTTACAGCACTTTTTACCATGAGTTTGTTTTAGTTATGGGAGAAATTTTTAGAGGAAATCTAGATTATAGGAGAATTTTTATCTCATGTCTTTCACAATGTATGACATAATGTATTTTTAACCATAAATTAAAATCTAGTAAATTCTTTTAGATCTGTTTTAGGGTAAAAAATTATAACTTACCGTAAGATTAATTGGGATAAGGGAGTGATGAAATGTGGGATATGAATCAGATTACAAGACAAAAGGGTAAAGGTGTCTTTTAAAAAATAAATAAGTTAAACACACAGATGAAATACGTGTTGGCTTTTGAATCCATATCTCATATACAAATAAACCGAGCTTATCTCATGTTTTATTTCATTTATCGTGCTTCCTTACTTTTATATTTAAAATTTTAGTTAGAAAATAAAAATAGAACTCTTGATAACTTCACACTTATACCTTGAAAAATAGTAATGTGAAATCACTACTGAATAAAAAATAATAATTTTGAAAAAACAATTCATTTCAAGAAATTAGGTATTATTAAGAAAGAATAGGAAGAAAATTAAAGTAATAGTAATATTTTTAGGTATATAATTTATTTTTTCCCTAAAATTGAGACTATTTAGTAGGTACTTTAATATGTGTGAAAACATGTAAAATCACAAATAATTTGTATGTAACATTTACTTTTCTTGCCTTAGTAGATACAAAAGTATTGACTAAATTTTCATATTCTAATTTTTCAAACATATTTTTTCACTTCATCACTCTTGCGACGTAATTGATTGATGAGAGCAATATAATATGCCTTGTAGATGATTCATGCCGGATCTCACTAAAAAAAAAAAAAAAAAAGGGGACTCGGATCTCAGATTTTGAGTCTTAAAAAATTGAAATATTCTATCCGTTTCATATTAATTGGCATATTTGTTAAATTTTTTTGTTCAAATTAATTAACACGTTTGAATTTCTTCAAACCATTTTTTTTAAATTTTGTCCTTTTCTCACTTTTAAGTTGGAAAACTCAATGGTCACCACTCACTAATAAAAAATTAAAAAATAGTCATGAATATAAAGGGTAATTGAGATATTTTACCATAAAAAGTATGTAATATTAATGTTTCTTAATATGTGAGAAAACAACAAATATGACAATTAATATGAAACGGAGGGAGTATCAAATTTGAATTTTCATTGATCACTTGATGTTCAAAGATGAGAGAAATTAAAAAAGTCAAATAAAAGGTTAAAAATTAAAAATCCAAAATTTGATTAAGAAAAATTGTTGATAAGCGTAGAGAATGAATGAAGGTGCAAGAAAAATTGGCTATAGTGGGGTTTTTTTTTTCTTCTCATTTCTTTATAAAGGTGCAAGAAAAATTATTGTCCATATTTGGTTTGACCAAATCCATCGAATCATCAGACAAGTGTATTGCATTTGCTTTATGATTAGTCATTTTCCTGAAAATTACACTGAATATCAAATCAAATATATATTTGCTATATATCAACAGGTGATTGGTCTAGTAGAAGGGACTAGTCACTACAAAGTATCGGACTCAGGTTCGAATCCCTATTGGGAGAGGTACCAACCTAATGTGATCAACTCTCCTTGAAAGGGATTAAACCATTGAGAAACCAAAATATATATATATATATTTGCTATATAGTTACTTTGAATTCGGTCAAACTCGTTCTTGATAAAAAAAAATTCCAAAATCCAAACTTACACCAAACGGTCATTATCCTTCGTTCATCTTCTCCTCGTCATCTCTGATTGCAGAGTGAGTGTGCCATCTTTAATTTGTAAAATTCTTGGGAAAAAATGGAATTGAGAAGTTGAGTGAGTTTGAATTTTAAAATTGTGTTTAAGTTTTAGGGTTTTGAGGGTTTTGGTTATGTGTTAAAAAATTTTAAAAAATAATAATAAAGGCTAATGACATTTTCCTAATTATAACATTTGAGGATGGCCTTTGGCCAAATTCCCGAAAAAAGTTAGAGGGAATGAATAATGAGCAAATAAATACCAACTTGTGAGGCAAGATTGTAATATTATTCTTTATAGTCATTTCATATTGTATCAAATTTGATATAAATTAGATTATTTTTATTTGAGTTTTCAAATAAACTTAAGTAATTTATCTTTTTTTTTTTTTGCAATTTAAATAATTTGAATTTCCAGTCTGTTTGGAGTTTAAAAATTTGAAATTAGAACCCGCATATTTATAGAGTTCAAAACATGAATTTTCAATTTTTTTTTTCTAATTTTTCAAGTTTTCAAGATTTGAATTTGCCACTTAATTTATAATTTTTCAACTTACTTAAAATTTTCTTTTATATTTATTAAAGATCTCGGAAAAAAATGAATTCATAAATATAATGAATATAGCAAAAAATTTAAAAATAAAATGCATATTCATTTGCATACACATGCATTTAAGTGAAATACTTTGGAAATCACTATTTGAGTTTCAATAATGCACTTTGCTTATTCAATTTTACATTCTTGCATTGGACTTTCCCTCATAATCAGAGTTATAAGGCCATCTCCTGTGAGGACCTCCAGACTCCTATTCTCCTCAGACTCCCCTTCCCCTCTCCTTTCCTCTTTTCATAATCGTCTTCACTAACTCAATCTTCTCATTTCAATTAATTTTAATTCCCGTATTTTTTTTAATGATAATAATAATAATAACAATGATATTAATAATAAAACAATGAATAATTCATATAAGAAAAAGATACATTAAATTTGCAAAATTTAAAATAATAGACAAACTAAATTTTCTTACGATATTATTTCAAACGGCTAAAATTCAATTTTGGTACCATAGAATAGGGCAATTTTCAATTTTCATACCAAAAGTCCAAAAATCATACAGCCGTTAAGTTTTGCCACGACCGTTTAGTCTTCTCCGTTAAATGCATGTGAGGGGCACGTGGGGCACTAATCTGCCCGTTCAATTTTGGTACTAATCTGCCCGTTCAATTTTGGTACCGTAGAATTGGGGAATTTTCAATTTTCATACCAAAAGTCCAAAAATCATACCAATTCTCACTCAGCCGTTTCAAAATAGGGGGGAAATGCAATTGTCTAAAATTGAGCAGGTTGTTTTTGCAATTATTGCCTTCTTCCTCCTATGGACGATCGCCCGCTTCCCGTGGCCGTTTGTCGAAATTGGTTGAAGATTTTTGTTCCTCTTGTCATGGGCGGAGCTCAACTGTCTATGGCAGCCACTTGGGTGGAGCTCAACCGTCTATGGTAGCTACAATAAACCTATGGAAAATGATGTCCACGGTCATGGGAAACTAATGCAACAAGAATTACGATGTTTGGTTAAGAATCGAAGAAGAAATCACGATTTGAAATTTCAAAAATTTTGACTACAATTCGAAAATTAGAACTCAAATTTCGAATAGATTACTCAAAGGATTGAAAAGATCTTTCTATGTACGAGTTCTCCACGACAAGGGGAACATAAACCCTCAACCAATTCCGACCAAAAGCCACCAGTGCCGGCGGTCGTAGGGGTGGGATCGGGACTGGTTTTCGGGAATTCGGATATTTCGGGACGGGATTTTGAGTTTCGGGATTTCAAATTTAAGTCCCGAAACCCGATAGATCAACCAAGGTCCCGTGAGTTTCGGGTACCCGATTTAATTTCGGGATTTCGGGACGGGTTCGGGAGTCCCGAGAATCTAAGTTGCAAATTTAAATTGTGCAAATTAAACTTTTTTTTTAGCTTATTGTTAAAATGAAATGAAAAAAAAAGTAACATGACTACTAGTCTACTGTAGAACAAACCAATTCAAACATATCACCACAACCATTTCAAAAAAAGAAAAACATGACGGAATTTGGTATGAAAAATGAAATTTTTCCAGTTCTATGGTACCAAAATTGAATTTTATGTTCCAACGGGCAGAATCCGACCCACGTGCTCAGCCCGCCCACGAAGACTTAACGGACACGTGGCAGAAACGTTAAGAAAATTAACGGAAGTACCTTTTTTGAAACAGCTGAGTAGGAACTGGTATTATTTCTGGACTTTTGGTATGAAAATTGAAAATTGCCCTATTCTATGGTACCAAAATTGAATTTTTGCCTATTTCAAACATTATTGTAATAAATTAATGTTGTGTTTATTGAATACTAGGAAAGTGTACGTGCGTTGCACGTGATTAAATAATTTTCTATGTTAGTTAAATAATATAATAATTTTTCAATATACTATCTTAATGGCGTATCATATAATTTTTTTGACTAATTCACTTTAATTATTACTACGTTGTTACAAAAAATTATCATAAATACTTATAATCAAAACTTGAAAATAAAAAATGAACTATAACTATTAAGTATTTTTAATCTGAAACTACATGTCTACAGAACTATTATTCTAAAACAACCATTTGAACGAATGAATAACATCTATTATTTTCTTCCTTTACCTTGATATTTCCATCTAAACAATTTTTCACAGGTTTAACCCATTTTTTTTTATTGATTTAATCAGTTTTGTATATTATACATATCTTTTACTAAATTCATTCATTTTCAATTACATGTCTAATCAAGTTTTAACGAATCTAACCCATTTTTACCAACTCTCCCCGATTTTGTAGTGTAAGCCTGCTTTTACACTAAGTTTACCCTATTTTCTGTTATTTTAACATGTTCTTTCATCGATTTTCTCCAGTTATACTTGAGTTTACCATTTGTTTTTGTGTTATTTTAATCCGTTATTTCATTGATTTCACCATTTTTTGTGCTTTATCCCATTCTTTTCACTCATTCTATCCGCTTTAACCCATTTACCTATTCTTTTGCTCATGTACACTATTTTCTCGACTATTTCAGATTTTTTTTTTCAATTTAACTCTTTCTTGTTGTTCTTTATCGATTTGACCCATTTTTTGTTATATTGTGTTCAATCGATGTCATTCATTTTTTTTTACCAGTTTACCCGTGTTTTGTTAATTTACCTCATTATTTTATCGATCGTACCATTTTTTGTTGCTTTAACTCATTTTTATTTGATCTAACCCATTTTCCCATTGTATTGTCGTTATCACCAGTTTTAACTCTTTTTTAGCCTAAGCCAATTATAAGTTTTTCAGTTAACTAAATATGATTGATTTAGTTTATTCGTATTGAAGAAATGTGAATTCTTTTTAGGTTTTATAATAATTAATCATTTCTTAAGAATTGTCCAAAGAAACATCGATTGCGCCTGTATTTACACTGAGTTTATCAATTTGTTTTTGTTATTTCAACCCGTTCTTCGACCGATTCTACACATTCTTGTGTTTTATCAAATTTGTTAATCAATTCACTCATTATTTTCGGTTTGACCCAAGTTTAGTCGATTTTACCTATCATCCTTACCACATTGTTTTATCAATGACACCATTTTTTATATTTAAGTTGTTTGTCTTCTATCTAACCCATTTTTTCTCTGATTTATCAATTTTTTTTTATCAAATATATATTTTTAGTAGAATCTTATCCGTTTTTACCAATTTTAACTATTCTATGTTTTGACTTATTTTGGTTTAAGCCAATTTTAAGTTTTTCAGTTAACTAAATAGTACTTCTTTTTTTATTCATATAGCTTGAACGTGACCTTTTATTTTTAGATTCTTTAGTAAGTGATAAATTCTTAAGAATTTTTTAAAGAAATATCACGTGTACCTATTTTACACTGAGTTTATCATTTCTTTTTTATTATTTTAACCCGTTCTTACACCGATTTCATCTATTTCTTTTTTGTGGTTTATTTCATTTCTTAATCAATCCATAATTATCTCAAGTGTAACCAGTTTCAGTCGATTATCACATTTGTTAATGAATTCACTAAATTTCTCCACTTGAACCGAATTTAGTCTGATTTTACTTGTTATTTCGCTTATTTACTATTTTCTCACATATTTCAACTTTTTTTTTTTTGCCAATTAACACATATATTTGTTTTTGTTCTTTTATCGACTTGATCTGATTTTTTGTTCCCGTGTTTAGCAGATTTAACTCATTTTTTTTTTACTGATTTTACCTATTTTTTGCTTGTTAACCTTGTTGGTCCTATCAATGGCACGATTTTTTTTACTCGCTTTTCTTTCTATCTAACCAATTTTCTCATTGATTTTACCATTTTTATCATATATTATTAATCAAAATTTACATTTTTTTGCCTATTTTAACAATTTCAATGTTTTGAAGTTTTTTTGCTTAAGCCAATTATACATTTTTAGTTAGCTCTATTGTAACCCAATTTCTTTAATTCTCTCTAATGTAACCCAATTTCAGTCAATTTTCACATTTGTTAATCAATTCACTAATTTTCTCCGGTTGAACCTAATTTAGTTTGATTTTACTTATTATTTTGCTTATTTAGCTTATTTTCTCACATATTTCACTTTTTTTTTTTGCCAATTAACTCTTTCACTTGTTCTTGTTCTTTTATCGATTTGATTTGATTCTTTTTATCAATGGCACAATTTTATTTTTGTTATAACCCGTTTTTCATTCTATCTAACGAATTTTCTCATTGATTTTACCATTTTTATCATATATTACTAATCAAAATTTTGCATATTTGCCTGTTTTAACAATTTCTATGTTTTGAAGTTTACGCCAATTTCAGTCGATTTTTATATTTGTTAATCAATTCACTAATTTTCTCTGGTTGAACCCAATTTAGTCTGATTTTACTTATTATTTTGCTTATTTAGCTTATTTTCTCACATATTTCACTTTTTTTTTTGTTGCCAATTAACCCATTTATTTGTTCTTGTTCTTTTATCGATTTGATCTGATTTTGTTATTCCATGTTTAGCCGATTTTATTTATTTTTTTTACCAATTTTACCTATTTTTTTGCTTGTTAATCTTGTTGTTTTATCAATGACACAATTTTTTTTAACCTGCTTTTCTTTCTATCTAACCAATTTTCTAATTAATTTTACCAATTTTATCATATATTACTAATCAAAATTTTACATATGTTTCCGGTTTTAATAATTAATATGTTTTGAAGTTTTTTTTGCTTAAGCCAATTATACATTTTTAGTTAACTAAGAGCAACCCCAATGGTAGTATGCAAAATTGAGTATGGATATTGTATTTTGCATACCTAAATAGTACTTTGCATACCTTGTAAAATAATTTCACTCCAATGCATGGGTATGCAAAGTGAATATCCATTTTTTTTTAATAATTTATTAGTTTTATAAACTCATTTATTCATTTTTTTTTCTATAAAACTTTTAAGTTTATTAATATTTAGAAAAGAAAAATTGAGTTGAAAAATTCAAATTTTTAAGTTTATTAAGCCAACTAATAATTATCTCAATTTATAAAATTTGAGTCATTAATCCATATTAAGCCCTAAATTATATCACTTTTTCTACACTTAAAGCCCAAAAGTAAGTTCAAATTTATAATAAATTGATTATTAAAAAATAAGACACTTAAGCCCAACATTAACCTATATTAAACATAAAAAAAAAAAAAAATAAACCTGCCTCCAAATTCTAATCGTCTCCTTCAAGCAGCAGTCGTCTTCTTCAACAGAGATAGAGCAGAGCCTAGGTCGTCTTCTTCAACAGATCTAACCGCCACAATCTCTCAATTCCTTTCTGATTCTTCACTTCCCTCTATCAATTTTCGATTTTCTTACTTAAAAATCAGAAGATTTTGTGTATTTTGACTTGAATAAGAATTGGTATTTAATGGCAAAATTGAACCAACGGCTATATCTGCTATAAGCAACGGTAAATTGTCCTTTCCCTCTTATTTTCCATACTCGTTTTCTCTCTCCTCCAGGGGATCCAAATATGCAGTCCCAAATCTGAAAATGCAAAATGCATTCTCCTTTCCATACCTCCATTGGAGAGTGAAAAAGTACAAAAACTGGATGCAAATTGGCAGTTAGGTATTTGCATACCCATTTTGCATTCACCATTGGGTTGCCCTAAATAGTATCTTTTTTAGTCACATAGAACGAATTTGACATAGAGGTTCCTTAATGTTTTTTTAGGTTCTTCAAATAAGTGATAACTTCTTAAGAACTCTTCAAATTTTTTTTGAAGAAATATAGAGTTATAGTTTTTTTTTAACCATTAATATTTTAATAAATTACAAAATTTTAAAAGATAATTATAAGTTTGTTATATAGGAGACTTCTTGTCTAATTATACTTATGTAATTCTTTTCTTTTAGGATTCTTCTATTTTACATTTTTGTCATAAATTTAAATATCATAATATAATTTAAATAGGGGTATATTAGTCTTCACAAAAAAGGGAAGAAATTCCCTTAGGCCAACTCGTACTTTTATATGTATATAGAAAAGTGTAAAGGCCGAAACCGGCACCTGCCTGCTACGAAAAAAATATTAATAATATAACCTAAATAAATTTTCAATAACTACAGTTCAGAGCTCTAACTGTCCCAACTATCTCATTACACTTAACTTATTAAGATTAAACCAACAATCACCTGACAGATTCTAGAAACTCTATGGTAGACACCCAACTAAAATCCCTTAGTCTGATGTGGTCCATCCCGCTCTTCGGTGAGATTCTGAAAGAGTGATAATTTGAAAGCGTAAGTAGTAAAAACAACTTAGTGAGGCATGTGCCAGGGTGCAGTTGAATTTTATGCAAGAAACGATTTAGAAATCCATGAACTGCCTATTTAATTGTAAAAGCAATCCACAATAGTATAACAGTTATATTAATAACATAGATGAGATCACGTTCAATTACCCGTCAAAACGGGCTAAACAACTACTCCACCTCAAAAGGATACAGAAAGATCAGGGGAAGGATTAGTTAACACGCGGTAAGATAAGGGAGAAGGTGCTACTTTTCCTTTTAAAGTGGCATTGACATGTCTTAGCCGAAGCAGGTGAGTCATTCCCCAAGGGCCATTAATCCCTGGTTTGTGAGTCCGGTCAATGGCAGAGCTCTAGTAGCTCTATAGCCCCCAGCTACTCAGAATTATCCAGAGAATACCATCAAACGAGAGCATACGAGCGCCCAACTATATACCAAATAACTTTTAACAATTATCATATACTTCGAACAACGCAGACAGATATATGGTTATCAATTCTACTATAAATAAGTAGTACATATTGCGAGCATCACAGACAGTTACAAACATAGATATAATAATCATACTCATTTCAAATGTAAAATGCATATATACGATATGATTTTCTTTTGAAGCTCTTTCAGTTTTAAAAATATTTTATTGAGGCGCTCACCGTTCTCAGGTTAGAGATGCTTATCCCCTGTAGACAGTCGACCTCAAGACTTGTTATCTCTTTCACCAACTAGTATTGACCAACTAGCTTGACTCAATAGAGAAGTTGCATCACTTCAAATCTATCCAAGTCTTGACTCTATAATCGATTAATCACATACCGATTAATCTCGTATTAATTACAACGGGCTTTTCAATATTATCACTATCACTAGTGATTTCACAATCAACTACCCTAAGAATGCATCACCCATTTTATTTCTTGTTTGTCACTTAATTCGATAATAATACTTTGATATTAATATGACTTTTTATACTCACTTGCCGAAGTTACTAAGCTATAGTTCTTCATTTAAAATTCTATTAGTTTAATAATGTATAGATTACCTTATTATTAAAAATTACTATATTAGTCCAAACAATTTCCTTCTAAACTGACTACCCAATGCATGAGATTATTTATTTATTGAACTGGTAACATGGTCATACGACATAAACAAATTAATTAATAGAATCCTTAACCATAGTTATTATATACTATTATTCATCAATGTGCACTTCATAAGTTCAATTCTTTTACTAATTAAGTTACATAGTTAAGCTATTCGAGTCTTTTATGAAAGAATGATCATTAATAAATTAATTTTAATTCATTTCTAATGTTGTCAACTAGATAAATTAAGTTTCTTGTTTAAGTTAAATTTAATTTAAAATTTATTTTACTCTTATTAAAAGTTTGGGATATTACAAAAAGTTACAATTATATAAGTAATAAAATTAAATTAATGTTAAAATTTTTTAAAATAAAATAAAATTAATTATATAATAATTAAATAAATAAAAAAATAAAAAAAAAACGCAGGTGGCAGACAAGTGTCGGCCACCTGCTCACCGACGACGATGGATGGCTCGGTCCAGCCATCCACCGCCTCATTCACTCAATTTTCCCTCTCTTTCACCCTCCCCTTTGTCTTGGAGCATTAGAGATGCCCTAAGACCTCCAGTTCCACGTCTCGCCCCTGGTCCACTACTTCTCCTAGATGAAATATAGCCACAACTCTATTCAATACTGCATCACATTTGTATGAAGCAAGCACAGTAAAATGAATATAGAACATTATTTTCATAAAGATGAAATTAATTTCCACTTACAACTCCAACTTTATTCTAATAAATGTATCTTAACTTGTTGCAATATAGAACAATCACATTTTACAGCTTGTGTAGAACCAAATGAGCCCCGTGTTGAGGTTGAAGTAACATTATCTCGGCTGGAGCATGCGTGTAAGATGGTGAAAGCTCAAAAGAGAATCGTTGTAAAATCATAGAGAGTGCCACTTTTGCCTCCAGCATCGCAAATGTTTGTCCGATACATATCCGAGGTCCCCAGCCAAACGGGAAAAAGATACCTTGATTTTTATGTGCCTTTGACAATCCTTCACTGAATCTCTCTGGTTTAAATTCCATTGCATCATCTCCCCAAATTTCACGGTCATGGTGTAATAAGATTATTGGCATTGTTATGCTCACCCCTTCTGGTAATATTAGTTTTCCCAATCTTGTTTCTTGACTTACACTTCGAACAAGAGCAACGACTGGTGGATAAAGCCTCAATACCTCGTTCAATATCATTGTAACCTGTCATGAAGCTCTCACAAGAATTAAGTAATATGATCATCTCGGTGTTCGGTCACTATAAGACAACGTTTTCTAGCCACAAAATGTTAAGTTTGCCCACATTAATTAGTGAGAATAATTTAAAAGTAATTGATATTGGTGACCAAATTACCGAATAAATTGTTTCTATTGACAATATGTGATTCAAATTAAGTGACAAGCTAAAAAGGTCACTAAGTTTTGTTACTGTATTTGTCAAAACTCTTATTTCACTAGAAACATGTTACTAAATACATGCAAACACTGATAACTTTCAAATTATATCACTCAAATATCTTGTAACATGCATTTTTTTGGATGGATAAAATGTAGTCATATTCCCAGGAGAATTCAAATGTTCAATTGGAAGTGTTACTTACGACTTTTAGGTGATTTAACCCATCAAAACTCGGTGTTTGTTTTCCAAAGGCTTCCAAAACTTCTTCACGAGCTTTCATCTGCCACAGAGGAAATCGACTCAATAAAACCAATGTCCACACGAGCCACACGGAAGTGGTCTCCTGCCCAGCAAAGTAAAACAACTTGCATTCTTCTACAACTTCATCAATACTCATCCCAAAACTCTTGTTTCCATGTTGTTCGATTTCTTTTAAATTGGATTCTAATAGTATGCCCAATAAGTCTTCTTTCGGAGCCTCCCCTGCTTTCATGTCCTTCATCCGCTTATATATCATACCTCTAATCGAGGACTGGACTTCTTTTTCAATTTCCTTCATTCTCCTGTTCATTTTTGTAGGCATAAATCTGCACATTGATAAAAGTTACATATTGACAATCAAACCGAGAGGGAAAAAGTATTCTTATTGACTGCTAAATTGAATATATAGTTACTTTATATACAATCTAAATGTTGACATATTAATTGTATTACCTCCATCCTGGAATGTATATCGACTGTGAAGCCTTGATGACATACTCTGCCTGTTCTCTCTGAAGTTCAAATACTTTCCTTCCTTCCTCATAGCTACTTCCAAATGCAGTTCTTGATATTGCGTCACTAGTTAAATTTTGCAAATAAGGCCACACGTCCACCTCACATGATCCTCCCGATGAAATACTCGTTTCCCATTTGTTGAGAACCTCATCACAACTCAAATATAAAGCCGGTATCATGAGCTACACAAAATAGAGAACCCCATACCATTACCCTTTTCCATGCAAGAATATAAAAAAGAAAACACGATATATAAAAGAAAATTATACGAATTAGAGTATTTTCCATAATTAGAGAACCCCATATCACTTAGAAAACACTTTGATAATCTCGAGAATGGTTATAAAAAAGAACCTTAAGTTTGTCTAGATGGAAGGCAGGGTTGATGATTTTACGGTGTTTAACCCATTTATCGGTCTCATAGAGCACAACTCCTTGTGCAAGTAGCTTGGTTAGCGGATTCGGGCTATTCACCTTATGGTATATGTGATACTTGGTCGTCACCTCCTTTACGAGTTCAGGGTCTGTGATGAGAATGGTAGGTTTTGGCCCCATCCAAAACAATGACTTGTTTCCTGCAAATATCAATTCTACAAGTCAATTTCACCGTAAAAACTAACAAGTCAAGAACTATAATTGAAAAGGGTCCAAATGAAAGACATAATTGTTTTTAATTATTGCTGAAGTTAGACAAATATCCTCCACATGGTTTCTGCATTCTATATACTAAGTTCATATCTATGGAGTACAACAATCAAAAGTGTGATCTTGTTTATTAACTAAAACAAACAAATTATATGTTATCCGTAATCGATTTTCTTTGCTAATAAAAAAATAGCATTGGTGGGTTTTGCTATAAAAATAACACAAGTTGTGTAAACTTATCCAAATAACAGAGCAAGATTCATACATACCATATTTCTGGATGACTTTTAGCAAAAAGGGTATAACTCTAGGCTTAATATCATCCTCGAGATTGATGGGTTTAGACTTAGCTTCTTCAATAGTACTCACAAATTCTTTCAAGTCCCCATAAATCAATTTGTAGGAATTCCCTTTGATACCCTGTTGCCTTAGGATTTTTTCTAGCTTTTTTGGCGTGAACCAAGCCCAATTCAGTACTTTCCATGAGTTATAAAATAGCACAAAAGCAAAAGAAACAACAATTGTAAGGTATATAAATATCTCCATGATTGAATTAATTGTGTTCAGCTTTTATGGCTTCTTAAATGTGATTACATATCTATATATATGCAGGCTTTTTCCAAAGGAGATATTCTCATACCCACATTCTAGAAGATTGAGTTTTAGGCACACTACAGCCAAGAGAAAAATGGCTAATCTTAAGCGGCAAAATGAAAAATCATTCCTTACGTATTGGATGACTTCACTTCCGAAAATGTCTGGTTTCATTGATAAGACATAAATTTGATGTTCGGTTCGTCCAATAAGTGGACCCTCCTGACTAAACCCCAAACCAAATCGCACCTCTCCCCATGCTATAACATAATCAGGCCACCGACGTGTGATTGATTTATTGGAAGGGACTAGTCACTACAAAGTAGCGAATTCAAGTTCGAATCCCTGTTGGGAGAGGTTCCCACATTATGTGTCCAACGCGCCTCGAAAGGGATTAAACCCCTGGAAAACAAAAAGAAAATAAAAAATCAGGCCATTTGCATATTTTTAGGAACAAAAATATCCTCAACCAGTTCAAGTCAAATTACGCGTGCTACCCTTCAGTACATTACACGTTGAATTCAGATTGCCCCTAGCTACTTCAATTTCTCTAAAACTTAAAAATCCAATTTTCTCCGTGATTTTCGGAACAGTGAAGAAAGATCAGTTTTTTTTTTCTCTCATTTATTATTTTTCAAACGCAAACAACCGAAAGAAAATATGATTCTTATCTTGAAACTAGAAAAGTACAAATAGCAAAAGACAATATCAACTAAATAGAGTACATAAATTCCAACCAAAGAAAAAGTTAAAGATTTTAATCATATATAAATAGATAAAAATTAATATGTATATATATGTGTGTATGCATATAAATCTTATATAAATGTATATATAGATGTACTTTATACTTCTTGAGATAATTTGATAATTTTTATTTTACAATCACTTTTAATATATTTTACAATTCAGAAAGTATTTAAAATTAAACGGAAATATTTATCAAAAATATTACTTTTTTTCCTAAATTTTCTTGACAATCAAAACATGCAAGAAAATATTATGTTGGAAATTGGTTGGGATATGAATATTATGGGCCTGTAATTTATGTTGGAATGAGTAAGGGCGTTTGGTTCCTTATATTACATCACATTAATAATATAATGGGAAGTAATTAAGTGTTTGGTTCACAACACTCTGAACCGGGTCAAACCCGGTTAAAATTAGATTAAAGGTGCCACATTAGCTTTTTAACTTCACTATGAATTGAAGGCCTCCCCTGCTATTGTGGAATGTTGGGTTAATTAGATTAACAATTGTCCATTTTGTCCTCAACTTTAACTTTCAAAAGACATTCATTGCCCTTAATCCAATATAATAAAGGGTTGGGGGGAAATTTTTTCATTCTCCCGCTCCAATTAGCCATTATAAGGAAAAAAAATTCATTCTCCAACTATTCAAAGAAATCAAGAACCCTAGCTCTCTTTTCTTCTGTGACCACACGGTTCTTACTTTTTCATTTTTTGTTCAAATTAATTTCATCGATAACCCATTAGCATAATATCTAATTGTTTATATTTGGTTTAGTTCCAGATTTGCAAGCTCAGCCACCATTTTTGCTCGACTTAAAAACCCAATTTCACATAAAAACCCATTTTTGCTCAGCCACCATTTTTGCTCGACTTAAAAACCCAATTTCACATATACATTAAATTGACCATCTAAGAAAAAATATATAATACATAATGGTAGTGGCTAAATTAATTCACCTCAAGAAACCCAATTTCTCTTTCAAGTCTCTGAACCTTAGCCAACTCTCGCTGCTTACCGTACAAATTCGGCTACTCAGGCGGCGACTGGGGCCTCGGCGGCGGAAGCGAAGGAACTGAACCACCAAAGAGTAAATAATTACCTGCAATCTTTGGAATTTTGTTTCTGGCGTAAGAACACTAAATAACCCAAATAAGCTTCTTCTTTGAGAGACAACGTATGAACACAAAATTTCTGGAGAAAAAAAACGTACAAGGCAAATGATAATTCTACTCGGATATGTTTAGATTAGGGGCATATGTGTCCAACTGCATATATTGGGCCTTAATGTTACAAACCAAATGAATTTAGCACTCTCATCTAATTGCACAATTTGGGCCTCACAGTTATAACCAAACAGCTGATTTATACATGGACTCAATTATGCAATGTAGTCCAATTAATTATATAATACTATAATAGATAGTGGGGTGTTATAAACCAAACTCCCCCAAGAGTTTAGTGTTTTAAGTGGGGTTGGGTGAAATGAATTTTAGCCTTTTTTCTTTTAATCAAATATTTATAATACATGAACACTACTAACATAGATCCCAGACCCTCTCTAGATCCGCCATTGCTTTCAACATGTATTGTATACACCCTCGTACCCTTTTTCTTTTACTTCTTTTACTTTTGGTGCATAGTTTTAGGTAAAATTTGAAAAGGTGAAATTTTTATATACTTTTACTTTTATGCACTTATAAGTAGTTGCTGAGAGTTAGAGATGTCAAATCATTATTTTATGTGAGATGATATTTTTGAGAGAAAAAAAGACAAAATTGTAAATTTCGTCCCATGCTATATCTGCTTTTTAGATATTTTCCCACACTTTAGATGAGGGCAAATTTAGTCCCACAATTTAAAAATTTGCGAATTTCGGCCTATTATACGATTTTGGATGGAAATCACCTCTTATTTGTCAACTCGACAATTACATGTCAAATAACTTTTCAATATGACTTGTAGGAAATTTAAACAAAAAAAAATATTGCAATTTCAATCCCATAAAATCTATTTCTTTCATTTTTCATCCCGTAATATAACACAACAAGAAATTAGTTTGTTGCAATTTCCTTCTCTTATTTTCTCGTATATATTTGCACATATTTTACGAGAAATTTGCAGAATTTTTTCTTCGTGCAAAATAATTTTGGGAAAAATAAACAGATAATAATTGTTCATATATCCTCCATGCATTTCTTTTCTATGTTTCCTGAGTTCTTTGTACAAATTATTTTTTCTAAAATAAATAAATATCACTCCCATTCCCCAAATTTTTAAATATTTTTCAATTTTATAGTAATCCCTCGCGTTTCCTCTAATTTCCCACAGACTCATGGACTGTAAAAGTTATTTAATGATAAGAGAAATGAATTATTTCTTTTTACACAAAATATTGTATAAAACATTTCCGTATTTTAGTAATAATTGTGTTTTTATAATTAATTGCTTGTACCAAAATTATGTTCTTAATTCCTAACATTGTGCAAATTTCCTAACATAAAATTATTAACATTTGCACAAAAGTTTATATCGTTGCATGATGATTTTTTTGGCAAGTTTCACGTATATTCTGTGAAAACACGAGAAATAGGAAAATAGAAATTGCAACAGGCTAAATTTATTGATGTGTTTTTATTTTATCTCTATCTCTACTTCTCTATCTACCTACTATATATATATATATATATACATATATATATATATATATATATTATTATTATTATTATATATACTATATTATATTATATTATATTTATATTTATATTTATTATTATATTATTTATTATATTTATATTTATATTTATTATTATTATTTATTATATTATATTATATTATATTATTTATTATATTTATTATATTATATTATATTATTTATATATTATATATATATTATATTATTTATATTATTTATATTTATTTATTATATATTATTATTATTATTATATAAAAGCATGAATATTTCTTAACTTTTTTGTGCGGACTAAAATACCCTTATTTAATTTAAATTGTAAAGTGATATTTAATTCATTTATAAATATGTAAAAGTAATTGAAGAGGTATAATTAGACATGAAGTCTTATTATATTTAATTTATCTCCAACATAAACTCTTAAAATTTCTAAATTCTCTCTTACATCAATTTTTGTAGTTTTAATCTTCTTGCACAAAAAAGTTAAGAAATATTCATGCTTTTATAATAGTACAGATAGAGATAGAGATAGAGATAGATAAAAACGAACTATTAAAAGTACTATTATTTTAAATAGACCATAAGAAATATTCAATAATATCAAGACATGCTTTTAAATTAATATTTTCTTACTTAAAAAATATTCAATAATATCAAGACATGCATTACCTTAAAATTTCATGATAGGTGGAAAATAGTAAAAAAAATCGACGAAATTTTGTGCAATTGATAAAAAAAAAAAAGCAATTGATAAAAAAAACTATGAAATCATTGAAAACATGTGAAATTGATGAAAATTCGGGTGAAATTGGTGAAAATTTGAGTAAGATCGGTAATAAAGTGTCCCTCAAATCGATAAATACATGTGAAATCGGTAAAAATTAGGGTGTAATTTGTGAAAAATGATGAAATCGGTGAAATAACAACATAAAAAAAAGGTGAAATATGTGAAAACATGAATAAAGTCGGCGAAAATGTTTTGAATAAAAAAAAAATTCAGGTGAAATTAGTGAAAAAACATGTGAAATAAGTGAAAATAATGTGGGAAATAGGTGAAAACGGATTTATTTGATAAAAACGTTTAAAATTTAGTTAATATGATAAGAACGTGTGAAATCAGTAAAAAAAGAGTTTAACATACTAAATAAGGTGAAACCGGTAGAAAAATGGTTTAAAACGGACAAAAACAAAAGAACAAACTTGTAAAAACAATGAAAATAAGTTATAACTGATAAAAAAAAGATGGGGAAAACCATTAAAAAAAATATTTGACTGATAAAAATAAATAAAAGTGGCTAAAAATTAGATTAAATTGGTGAAAAATGAATTGAACTATTGAATTAAATAGGTAAAACAAATGGGTTAATTTGCTTTATTGTATAACATAATAAAATTAATTTTACTCTAATTTACAAAAAAATATCGATTAAATTATCTAGACACGTACATCGTACGTGCACTTTCCTAGTTTGATTAAATAAATGAAAGAATATAATTTTATGGGATCGATATTGGAACGATATATTTTTTCTAATTTTTCAACATGACACGTATAAGTCTGCTCGGAAAGTTATTTGACATGTAGATATCAAGTTGGCAATTACGTTGCAATCTCTATCCAAAATATTACGATGGGACGAAATTCACTAAATATTTAAAATTATGGGACTAAAATTGCTACTTATCTAAAGAGCGGGAAGATATGTTAAAAACAAATATAGTTTTGGACGAAATTTGCAACATTGCCAAGAAAAAGTTCCATTTATGAAAATATTTGAGACATCCTAATAAAAAAATAGAAGTAAAATTAGGTACAATGGGAATATATTAAAAAAACATAATATCTAATTTTCATCAATACAATTATTTTAATCTTATTTTAAGTAAAAACTACCTCATTTTTCTTTGAAGTTCATAATTTTTGTTATTATTTCTCAAATCGTAATTTTATAATTTTACGGGATTTTTGCATGTCACCCCAGAAAAGTTTTATTTTGACACTTTTCCCCTTATGATTTAAAAAACATGACAATACCCCCTAGAAGTTGATAAGTCCACTTTGCCCTCTGATCAATATTTGTTAGATTTCAAATGGTAGAAATGTAAATGTGGGGTTTAGTTCAATTTTTTTAATCTTTTAGAGGGCTAAGTGCACAAAATATTATTAATTTAAGTTATTAGAATGTTAATATTTCAAAGCATATTTTCATAGAATTACTTACCTTAATATCACATCGTAATCTAATTTTAGTCTTATAACATATTTTTATTTTAATTATTTTACTTTCGAAATTTCTTTGATTTGATTAAAATATTTTTAGTATAGAGATGATTTATTTGTAAATAAATAAATAAATATTTAGGACTAATGAAAATTTCGTTAAAAAAACTTCTAAATTTGAATTTTCATACAAAAATATAACTAAATATTTTTTTTCAAATTGCAATTCACATTTGGATATTTTAAAATTTTGTGTACTTAACCCCTTAGGAGTTTTTTGTTATTGCACAACCCTGAGTGACGTTTTTATCCTTTGAAAATTACTTAAAAATGATCAGGGGGCAAAGTGCACTCGTTTGTCAACTTCTAGGGGGTACTATCAAGTTTTTACAATTATCGGGGGGAGGGGGGGGTGGGGGGGGGGGGGGAATGCGAAAATGAAACTTTTCTGGAGGGTGATGTGCAAAAATTCCTTATTTTATTATTCATTATATTACTATTTTAAAGATTCATTATACATGACTTCATAGTTTACGACCTCACGCTCCCGCTGCTGCTCCAAGATGAAAATATGAAATACAGCCACAACCCACAACTCTATTCAATACTGCGTAATGCATCACAATTGTAGGAAGTAAGAACAGTAAACTGAATATATAACATTATTTTCATAAAGATGAAATTTC
Source organism: Penstemon eatonii (assembly GCA_038501285.1). Lineage (NCBI taxonomy): Eukaryota > Viridiplantae > Streptophyta > Magnoliopsida > Lamiales > Plantaginaceae > Penstemon > Penstemon eatonii. Next base: position 1,611,729 of record CM076708.1, on the reverse strand, counting down.
AACTTACAACTTTTTAAATTTATTCTAGTAACAGTATCTTAACTTGTTGCAATATTGAACAATCACATTTTACAACTTGTGTAGAATCAAATGTGCACCGTGTTGAGGTTGAAGTAATAATACCGTGACAGGAGCATGCGTGTAGGATGGTGAAAGCTCGAAAGAGAATCGTTGTAAAATCATCGCCAGTGCCAGTTTCGCCTCTAGCATTGCAAATGTTTGTCCAATACATATTCGAGGTCCCCAGCCAAACGGGAAAAATATACCTTGATTTTTCTGTGCCTTTGACAATCCTTCACTAAATCTCTCTGGTTTAAATTCCATTGCATCATCTCCCCAAATTTCACGATCATGGTGTAATAACATAATTGGCAGTATAGCTATCACCCCTTCTGGTAATATTAGTTTTCCCAATCTTGTTTCTTGACTGACTCTTCGAACAAGAGCAACAGCGGGTGGATAAAGCCTCAAAACCTCGTTCAATATCATTGTAACCTGTCATGAAGATATCGCAAGAATTAAGTAACTGACAAGATGTGATTCAAATTAAATGACAAGTAAAAAAGTCCTTACACCGCCATAAATTGAAGAGCGGTTCTAATTGTATTAATGTCTATAATTGATTTCTTCTGTGTAATACTAATCGATAGGGCCTCAATGGTAAGTGCTACAAGATCAACTTAAATTTATTTTTGTTTATGTATTTGTCAAAACTATTATTTATCAAGGAATTGTTTCACTAAATACATGCAAAGAGCAATTAACTTTCAAATTATATCACTTAAATTTCTTGTTACTAACACATTTTTTGGATGGTGACTACACTCGACTGAATAAAATGACCATATGTTTTAAGCAGAATTCCAATGTTTAATCGAGACTACTTACAATTTTCAGGTGATTTAGCCCATCAAAATTCGGCGTTTGTTTCCCGAAGGCTTCCAAAACTTCTTCACGAGCTTTTGTCTGCCACTGGGGATATCTACTCAACAAAACCAATGTCCACACGAGCAACACGGAAGTGGTCTCTTGCCCAGCAAAGTAGAACAACTTGCATTCTTCTACAACTTCATCAATAGTCATCCCGAAACTCTTGTTACCATGTTGTTCTATTTCTTTTAAATTGGATTCTAGCAATATACCTAATAAGTCTTCGTGTGGGGCCTCCCCAGATTTCATGTCCTTAATCCGTATATTTATCATACCTCTGATTGAGGATTGGACTTGTTTTTCAATTTCCTTCATTCTCCTGTTCCTTTTTGTTGGCATAAATCTGCACATTGAACAAACTTACATATTTGACAATTTAACCGAGAGGGGAAAAAAGAATTCTTATTGAATGCTAAATTGGATAGTTACTTTATATATAATCTAAATATTGATATATTGTATTACCTCCATCCTGGAATATATATCGACTGTGCAGCCTTGATGACATGCTCAGCCTGTTCTCTCTGAAGTTCAAATACTTTTCTTCCTTCCTCATAGCTACTTCCAAATGCAGTTCTAGATATTGCGTCACTAGTTAAATTTTGCAGATAAGGCCACACGTCCACCTCACATGATCCTCCCGATGAAATACTCGTTTCCCATTTGTTGAGAACCTCATCACAACTCAAATAGAAAGCCGGTATCATGAGCTACACAAACCAATTAGCAAACTTATTTCAGCACCCTTTTTGTATAATCACTTATAATGCCTTCAAGAATATGAATTTCATATCAATTAGAAAATCTAAGGAATGGATATGAAAAAAAAAAAAACCTTGAGTTTGTCTAGATGGAAGGCAGGGTTGATGATTTTACGGTGTTTGACCCATTTATCAGTCTCATAGCTCACAAGTCCTTGTGCAAGTAGCCTGCTCAATGGATTTGGGTTATGCCTCTTCTTGTATATGTGATACTTGGTCATCACCTCCTTTACGAGTTCAGGATCTGTGACGAGAATGGTAGGTTTTGGCCCAAACCAATACAATGACATTTTTCCTGCAAATATCAATTCTACAAGTCAGTGTCACCATATAAACTAAAATGTCAAGAACTATAATTGAAAAGCATATCAAATTCAGGCCACAAGAAAAGGGTCCAAATGAAAGACATAATGGTTCTGAATTATACACTACGTTCATATCTACGGAGTACAATAATGCAAAGTGTGATCTTGTTTATTAACTAAAACAAACAAGTAAGATTTATACGTAATCGATTTGACTACATACGTTCATTCTCCTAAGAGTGTTACCTTATCATATAGAGAGGGTACTACACTTTAGTTGTCTATAAGCTGAGGTTGCATACATGAACCAAATTAGAGCTAGAATCTCATGTGAATGATCGCGCACATAGCTGAATTATATAGAGTATTTTTTTTCTTAATGAAGATTGACTCTTTGTTGATTTAAAGCTTCTTAATTATTATTGCTAAAACTTGAAAGGGTGCCAAACTCGAAAGGGATTAAGTTAGATCTAAAACTTGAGTGTCCTCGTAAACAAACAAAAAGTCATTGACTTCTTCTTTTTAACTAATTCGAGTAGTTTGGTACATGAATTATTCAACAAAAATTCAGGTACAATATAGAACTAAATGCAAAAAAATACCCTTTTCTTTTGCCTAATTAAAGTACGAAGATACTTGCTAAAAAACATATATATGTTCATCGTCAAGTGTGTGTGTGTAAGTTCACTTATCCAAAGAACAGAGCAAGATTTATACCTACTCTTGAGTCTTGACACAGGACTTTGATCAAACACAAAACACCATAAAATAAAACATACCATATTTCTGGATGACTTTAAGGTAAAAGGGTATAACTCTAGGCTTAATATCATCCTCGAGATTGATGGGTTTGGACTTAGCTTCTTTATTCACACTCACAAATTCTTTAATTTCTCCATATATCAATCTGTAGGAGTTCCCTTTAATACCCTGTTGCCTTAGAATTTTTTCTAGCTTTTTTGGCGTGAACCAAGCCCAGTTCAGTACTTTCCATGTGTTATATAATAGCACAAAAGCAAAAGAAACAACAATTGTAAGGTATATAACTATCTCCATGATTGAATTAATTGTGTTCAGCTTTAATGGCTTCTTAAATGTGATTACATATCTATATATTATATATATGCAGGCTTTTTCGAGAGGAGATATTCTCACACCCAAATTCTAGAAGGTGGAGTTTTTGTCACACTTACAGCCAAGAGAAAAATGACAAATCTTACCCAAAATGAAAAATCGTTCCTTACGTATTGGATAACTTTTTTTTTTGATAATTACGTACTTGATGACTTCACTTCCAAAAATTTGTCAACTTATCTTTCAATAACTAAAAGTTTTCAGCTTATTTCTGATTTGAAAGAGACGGGTAATTTGACGGATACGATACAAAGGATTCAAATAGTTACAAGACATAATTGTTATTCAAAAATTGAGTAAATTGTATTTTTGGTGTGGATTAATTTTTGCACTTTTGTCCCTCTTAATTTTTTTGTAGCAAATTTCTCCCTCTTATTAATATAGTGTAACACATTAGTCCCTCTTAAATACAGAATACATCACTTAAATTCAAAATACTAAAGTAGACAAAAATTGATGTACTTTGTAAGAGGGACTAATGTGTTACACTACATTGATAAGATGGACGAATTTGCTACAAAACTTTTAGAAGGAAGAATGTGTTATAAGAGGGACGAATGTGATACATACATTGATAGGAGGGACAATCTGCTATAAAAAATTTAAGAGGGACGAATATGCAAAATTTGATCCATAAGAGGACCAAAAATGCTATTCACTCTTCAAAAGTTTTATAGCACTTTTTTCCACGAGTCAAGATTAATTTTACAATTTCAGCTTTACTTAAGAGGGAATTGTATTTTTATACCAAATTTTTGCCTACTTTATACATTTCATATCAAAACTTTCAAAAAGACACATTTCATACAAAAATTGAATTACTTTTTTCACATTTCATACCGCCGTTAGTTTTTTGACGGAAATGGTCACGTGACGAGCACGTGACCGTTAAATCACCATTTTCAACTCTTAAGAGGAATATTTGCAATTGGTCAAGGGTACATTTGCAATTATTTCACCAGCTCCAAAATTTGCCTCTGATAATTCTACATTTCCATCAAATGGGTCCTCGAAGGACACTAGAGAGATTAACTCCTCCATACTCTGAAAAGCCCGTCTTATAATTATCCAATGCCCCATATTTATCGAAATTCATTCATAGATTGGATACCATTTAGGAATACTGAAACACCATCTTGCTCACCATTAATGTACATTTTACTAAAACTTCTACACAAACTGTGATCATTTACCAAGTTTCTCACACTGGAGTTCTTTAAGTCCAATCCGAATCTTTCCCCATAAATTAAGTGGGATTTAAGCTCATCAAATAGGGGAGGGGATGGTGATCTAATATCAGATATTGAATTGTCCTTTACTAGAAAACAGACCATATCTCACAGAGAAAGAAACCACAAATAACTAGGGCTGAGCAAACGGTACGAACCGGACCGAACCGAACCGAAGTTCAGTTCTGCCCCGGTTCGGTCCCAGAAAAACATGGACAGTTTACCGGACCGAAAAAATCGGTCCGGTTCGGTACAAATACCGATCGGTCCGATTCGGTCCGGTTCGGTCCAAATATATACCGAATTTCTTTTTTTTTTTTAAAGAAAAATGAAAAAAAAGAAAGAAAGAAAGAAAGAAAACTGGACTCCACTACTTCAGGTCCAGGCCCGCTTCTTCTTCTTTCTTTCTTCATTTTCTTCCATTTTCTTCTTTCTTCTTCTTTTCTTCTTCTTTCTTCATTATTTTTTAAAGAAAAATGAAAAAAAAAAAAAAAAAAAAAAAGAAAACTGGACTCCACTAAGGTCCAGGCCCGCTTCTTCTTCTTTCTTTCTTCATTTTCTTCCATTTTCTTCTTTCTTCTTCTTCTCTCTACCACACCTTTTGGTGTGAGGGCTTGGGCGGCGGGTGGAGTTAGGAGAAGAAGAGGAAACCGAAAATTAGGGCTGGAGTTGGGAGAAGAAATGAAATTGCAATTGAGTTTGGGACTGGGTATTGGGTTATAGGAAAAACTTAGGTAGGAAAATAGGGTATTGGGTATTTGGGTTTGGGTAAATGGTAATAGAGAAAAAAAAAATTCAATGGGTTCGGTTCGGGAAACCGACGGTTTTTACCGAAAATCGAATATTTACAGGTTCGGTTCTGAGACTAGAACCGATTACCGAACCGGTTGGCCGGTTCGGTAATTGGTCCGGACCGATTCAATCGGTCCGGTCCAATTCGGTCGGTTTACCGAACCGGACTCAGCCCTACAAATAACCACAAGGATTTCATTTTTTTTTATTGTTTTTGTGAGAGAAGGGAGAGGATTAAATCTAATTGAAATATAAGATTATGAAGGGTTTGAGTTAAAGAAAACCAGAAAAAATAAGAATGGAAGAAGCAACGGAGAAGATGATGAATAAAAACACAAACTTTAAAAATCGGGAGTTTCATCAATACTTGGTGAAAATTGATGATGTTGCAGGCAAAAGAACTGCCATACCAAGGGGAACGCACGGCAGTATGTATTCAATGGTGGGTCGCTGGCGGAGAAAAAACCAAAAATGTTAAAATTCTTAGATTCTGAAATACAAGTCATCACAGGATGGATCTGAAACATTGTGTATGAGCTTCGTAGAAAAGATCAAGACGAAGCTATGGCCACCAGGGGGAGGTTTAATGGTGGCCGGAGTCGCCGAAAAACTGAAAAATCCGTGTAGGTGGAGTAGATGGTGAACCTTAAACATAATTGCAAATTCGCCGTAATGTATAAAGTTGACAAAAGTTAATTATTGAGTTATTATTTCTTTTTGGATTACGTGTTGGCTTTTGATTCTATATCATCTCCTATGTATTAAGGTGAGGCTGGATTTGAATCTAAGGGGATGAAAATGTGAACAAAAATGTAGAAAGGGAAAAAAAAGCTAATTACACCTTGAAGCTACACTTGACCGATGCAAGCTGTGAGGCAAGTGAACCTTCACTTGCCTCACAACTCTCGATGGTTCAAACAAGCTCGCCCAGCCAGCAGGTCCTGTTCATTCTATTTATTTATTTTTGTTTTTCTTTATTTTATTTAATAAAAATTCTTTTAATTTAAAAAAAATTATTTAAAATACCTTATTAAATAAAATGTAACTTTTATTTAATAAAATCAAATTTAATGTAAATTTAATGTAACTATTATGTTGGAAAATTTAATGTCAATATTAAATTATTTTTATTATTTTCAAATCATGTCAATCAAGTATTTAATTGTTGTATTATTGTGCACCAATTTTAAAATCCCTTTAAAAGTTAATTATTAGAAACTCAAATTTAATTTAATTAATAAAAATGAAACCTTAAAAGAACTTAACGAACCTTACATATGATTCGTTAAATTAAAGTTATTATTAATGTCAATCTTAAATTATATATATCTTATTGTTATTTATTATTTATTTATTTATTATTGTTTAATTATTATTATTATTATTAAAGAGAGTGAACAGGTGCGAGTGCGCCGCCTGGCGAGTAACAGATCAAGAGGGGTGAGGCGAGTCACCACCAGCTTGCCTCACCCCTTTTAATTGATTTTGGTGGATTGAATGGGTAATTGCATTTTTTCCCCTTTCTACATTTTAGTTCACATTTTCATCTTCCTAGATCCAAATCCAGCCACACCTTGATACATAGGAGATGCCTGATAGCACACTTCCTTTATTCCATTTATTTGGTTCCCTTCATTTTATATTTAAAATTTTAGGTAGAAAATGAAAAAAAAAAAAAAAAAACTCTTGGTAATTTCACATTCAAAAATTGTAATGTGAAATCGTTACTGCATATAAAATAATAATTAAAAAAGATAATTCATTTCCAGAAATTAGATATTATTTTTAGAGAATTGGAAGAAAATTAAAATAATATTATATTTGTGATATATGGAGTATTGGCTAGCCAATGTTACATGGATCTGGAGACTACTTTACGTGGTAGACAAGATTATAGGTCAACGAGATTTTAATAGGACCTAGCCGAAATTAATATCCGTGTTTTATATTGTAATTTTTTTATGTAACATTTACTTTCTTTGCTTTAGTAGATGCAACAGTATTGACTAAATTTTCCTATTCTAATTTTTCTAACATATTTTTTCAGTTAATCACTCTTGCTACATAATTGATTAATGATTAATTAGAACAATATATTATGCATTGTAAAGAGCTCATACCGGATCTTAAAAAAAAGGACTCAGATCTCCATGCTCTTGAGTCTCAAAAAATTGAAATCTCAAGTTCAAATTTTCATTGATCACTTGATGTTCAGATGAGAGAAATAAAATAAGTTAAATAAAAGGTTAAAAATTAAAAATCAGTTGTTAATAAGAGTACAGAGAATGATCTAATATGTAGGAGAAATAAGAGAGATTGGCTATGGTGGTTTGTTTATTTTTTTTCCTCATTTCTTCGTAAAGGTCCAAGAAAAATTATTGTTCATATTTGGTTTGGTCAAATCCATACAACTAGCAAGCAAGTGTATTTCACTAATTTTGTAATTTGTCATTCTCCTCGAAGTTACACTCATCTTAAAGCAAATATGTATTTGCTATATAGTTACATTGAATTCGATCAAACTCGTTTTGGATAAGATTTCTCAATGATCCACTAGTATTAGGCCATTTCCAATGACCAAGTTCAAGGACTTGAAAATAGCAAAGAAAATAATATTTTTTTACTCCTGGAGATGTTGGGCTTCAAGCTGAAGCCAGCTTGAAGGGGTGAGTCAAGCTGATCAGTTCACGCATTGGACATTGGCCCAACACGTAGGCAGCCGATACTTGTCGACCACCTAGTCTATTTTTTATTAATTAAATAAATATATTTTTCTATTAATTAATTAATAAGTAAATAAATGCTGGATTATGAGATAATTTAAATTACAACGATTTTGAAGTTCGATCTTATATTCTACTAATTTGTATTTCTTGAAATTAATGTCAATGTTAAATTAATTTAAAAATATTCTAAATTCTTTTGCCTATTATTATTGTTTAATTTTTACTATTATTATTATTAAATTATTATAATTATTATTAATTGATAAAGAAGAAAAATGAAAATTGAAATTAAATGAAATACATATAATATGACTTAAGAAAAGGATAGAGAAAAATAGCTGGATTTGAATTGCGGGCCCATGTCGAATAAACATAGTCTGGGCGCTGCAATCAAATTGGGCTGTGTATATAATGGCTGTAAATTTACTTGTTTCTATATAATAGGCTATGTATATGATGGGTTGGGGTCCCCATAAGCACGAGGCACTAAGAAAACCATGTCGGCCCTGGATTTTAACGAAATCTTGGGGCCTACTTTTATTTGACACTTCTTCCGTTTTTTTTATTAGGGTTCGTCTAAAATAAGATTTTGAGGGATGGGGAGCACATGAGATAACATTTATCTTGGTGACACGTGTCCTCTTAAAATTTAAGTTAAAATAATTTATTTTCTTAAAGACAAATTTACCCTTTTTTAATGAGTGAAATTCAACAACATCCCTTATGTTTTGCCTAACTAAAAATATGTATTATTTTTATTAGTAAAATATCCATGTATTTTTTTAGTAGCAAAAAATACCATTCTCAAGTCGAATTATTAATTTTACCCCATCAAATGATGAAAAAACATCCGCTTAACTTAAAAGATTACCAATAGCCCCTGGTAACTTTAAAATTTTTCAATAACCTCCCTGATTTTCTTTTTATAAACATCGACAAAAACTTCCACTTGATTATTAAAGTCTAAAGATTTGAAAAAAAATCTTATCCCCCCAAAGTTACATATTGTGACACTTTATCACACATATGTACAAAATAAGCACTTTACTGTCTCAAATAATTTTATTTAATTTTTGTTCGACGAAAAATATACATGTGCCCCTTACATGAATTTTCAAAGTTAGTTACAACCCTTCTTACAAGTCAAAATACTTCGCTCATGTGAAAGAACCAAAAATCCGAAATGAAGTAGAAAAATATTGTATTTGTAAAGAGAGAACATTGTGTTTGTGTACTAATAATTAAGTTGTTCACAAATTACAACAGAGAAATGAGAAGGTAAAGTTTTTATTTTAGAGGGGCATATGTATATTTTCCAAGAATATACATGTGCCCCTCAATGTATAAAGTAGGCAAAATTTTGGTATGAAAAATGCAATTTTCTCAATTTTTTTTTTTTGGAAAAGAGATATGAAATTAATTAGAGAGATTTATTTAAACACATTAATTAAAGGGTTAGTATGTAATTTAACTTATGTTTATTTTTTATAAATGTCCAATGCCACATCATCATTGAACATTTTGACCAAAAATTGTGGTTTATATTTGATGTTGACTTTTTTTAGTGGTTGAAATGAGGTATCTCATATACACTTATGTTCCATGAAATCTTATTTTAGAAAGACCCTTTTTATTATCCTTCACTTTTGGGAGTTTTATATATATATTCTTAAAGTAGTGATTGAGAATAATAATGTCAAATTATTATTTTATAGTATTGTTGAAGAAACTAAACTTATTTATAGAAAGAAAGTTATTTAAGAACATCCCAATAAGAAAATAGTAGTAAAAATTTAGGGATAAAAGAACTATATAAAATTACGAAATTTCACTGAATACTTAACTAAGAAATTAAATGAGTTGTTAGCCGTCCATAAACAATACTTGCAACACGTATTATATAATCCTTCAGTCCCCTTTTTCTTTGACTTTTTTTTTTTTTTTCTTTTCGCGGTGTACTTAGATAATAGTTGAAAAAGTGAATTTTTTTTCTTTATAAGTAGTAGTTAAGAGTTAGTAATGTCATATCATTACTTTATATGAAAAAATATTTTTTAGAAAAAAAAAATCATTTATGGAATGTCAATCTTAGTTTGTGATACCCTAAAAGAAATAGAAATAAAAATTTAGGGACAGCAAGAACACATTATAAAAACATCATATCTAATTTTCATAAAGATGAAATTAATTCCACTTACAAGTTACAACTCCAACTTTATTCTAGTAAATGTATCTTAACTTGTTGCAATATTGAAAAGTCACATTTTACAACTTATGTAAAACCAAATGAGCACCGTGCTGAGGTTGAAGTAATAATACCAAGACAGGAGCATGCGTGTAGGATGGTGAAAGCTCGAAAGAGAATCGTTGTAAAATCATAGCCAGTGCCAGTTTCGCCTCTAGCATTGCAAATGTTTGTCCAATACATATTCGAGGTCCCCAGCCAAATGGGAAAAATATACCTTGATTTTTCTGTGCCTTTGACAATCCTTCACTAAATCTTTCTGGTTTAAATTCCATTGCATCATCTCCCCAAATTTCACAATCATGGTGTAATAGCATAATTGGCAGTGTAACTCTCACCCCTTCGGGTAATATTAGTTTTCCCAATCTTGTTTCTTGACTGACACTTCGACTAAGAGCAACGGCGGGTGGATAAAGCCTCAAAACCTCGTTCAAGATCATTGTAACCTGTTATGAAGATCTCAAAAGAATAAGTAATTGACAAGATGTGATTCAAATTAAATTACAACCAAAAAAGTCACTACATCGCGATAGAAAATTAAATTACAAGCAAAAAAGTCACTACATCGCGATAGATTTACACAATTGTTACTGTATACTTATTAAGGACAACTCAAACTAATTTTTTGTTAATGTATTTGTCAAAACTATTATTTGACAAGAAACTTATTTCACGAAATACATGTAAAGAGCAAGTAAAGAGCAATTAACTTTCAAATTATATCACTTCAATTTCGTTTTACTAACACATTTTTTTGGATGGTGACTAAACTCTACTGGATAAAATGACCTCATGTTTTAAGCAGAATTCCAATGTTTAATTGAAACTACTTACAGTTTTCAGGTGATTTAGCCCATCAAAATTCGGGGTTTGTTTCCCGAACACTTCCAAAATTTCTTCACGAGCTTTCGCCTGCCACTGAGGATATCTACTCAACAAAACCAATGTCCAAACGAGCAACACGGAAGTGGTCTCTTGCCCAGCAAAGTAGAACAACTTGCATTCTTCTACAACTTCATCAATAGTCATCCCGAAACTCTTGTTACCATGTTGTTTGATTTCGTTGGAATTTGATTCCAGCAGAATACCCAATAAGTCTTCGTTCGGGGCCTCCCCTGCTTTCATGTCCTTAATCCGTTTATTTATCATACCTCTAATCAAGGACTGGACTTGTTTTTCAATTGCCTTCATTCTCATGTTCCTTTTTGTTGGCATAAATCTGCACATTGATAAAACTTACGTATTGACAATTAAACCGAGGCAAAAAAAGAATTCTTATTGAATGCTAAATTGGATAGTTACTTTATATATCATCTAATATCAATATTGTATTACCTCCATCCTGGAATATATATCGACTGTGCAGCCTTGATGATATGCTCAGCTAGTTCTCTCTGAAGTTCAAATACTTTTCTTCCTTCCTCATAGCTACTTCCAAATGCAGTTCTTGATATCGCGTCACTAGTTAAATTTTGCAGATAAGGCCACACGTCCACCTCACATGATCCTCCAGATGAAATACTCGTTTCCCATTTGTTGAGAACCTCATCACAACTCAAATAGAAAGCCGGTATCATGAGCTACACAAACCAATTAGCAAACTTTTTTCAGCACCCTTTTCGTATAATCACTTATGCCTTCAAGAATATGAATTTCATATCAACTAGAAAATCTTAGGAATAGTTATAATAAAAAAAACCTTGAGTTTGTCTAGATGGAAGGCAGGGTTGATGATTTTACGGTGTTTGACCCATTTATCGGTCTCATAGCTCACAAGTCCTTGTGCAAGTAGCCTGGTTAGTGGATTCGGGTTATGCACCTTCTGGTATATGTGATACTTGGTCATCACCTCCTTTACGAGTTCAGGGTCTGTGACGAGAATGGTAGGGTTTGGCCCAATCCAAAACAATGACATGTTTCCTGCAAATACCATTCTACAAGTCAGTATCACCATAAAAAACTAACATGTCAAGAACTATAATTGAAAAGCATATCAAATTCAGGCCACAAGAAAAGGGTCCAAATGAAAGACATAATAGTTTTGACTTATTGCTCAAGTTTGACAAATATCCTTCGCATGGTTTCTGCATTCTATATACTAAGTTCATATCTATGGAGTACAATAATCAAAAGTGTGATCTTGTTTATTAACTAAAACAAACAAGTAAGATTTATACGTAATAGATTTGACTACATTAGTTCATTCTCCTAAGAGTGTTACTTAATCATATAGAGGGTGTACTACACTTTAGTTGTCTATAAACTGAGGTTGCATACATGAACCAAATTAGAGCTAGAATCTCACGTGAATGATCGCGCACATAATAGATTTATACGTAAGGTTTTTTTTTTTTTTTTCTTAATGAAGAGTGACTCTTTGTTGAATTAAAGCTACTTAATTATCGAAAGGGGTCAACTTCGAAAGGGATTAAGTCTTCTTAAACAAAAAAAGTCACTGACTTCTTCCTTTTTACTAGTTCGAGTAATTTGGTACATGAATTATTCAACAAAAATTCAGGTACGAATATTTATAGAACTAAATGCAAAAATATACCTCTTTGTTTTGCCTAATTAAAGTATGATGAAACTTGCTAAAAAACATATACATGTTCATCATCAACTGTGTGTGTAAGTTCACTTATCCAAAGAACAGAGCAAGATTTATACCTACTCTTCACACAAGACTTTCATCAAACACAAAACACCATAAAATTAAATTCACAAATTGACAAAATAAAACATACCATATTTCTGGATGACTTTTAGGTGAAAGGGTATAACTCTAGGCTTAATATCATCCTCGAGATTGATGGGTTTGGACTTAGCTTCTTGATTCATACTCACAAATTCTTTCAATTCTCCATAAATCCATCTGTAGGAGTTCCCTTTAATACCCTGTTGCCTTAGAATTTTTTCTAGCTTTTTTGGCGTGAACCAAGCCCAGTTCAGTACTTTCCACGAGTTATATAATAGCACAAAAGCAAAAGAAACAACAATTGTAAGGTAAATAAATATCTCCATGATTGAATTTGTGTTCAGCTCTAAATAGCTTCTTAAATGTGACTATATCAATATATATAAGCAGGCTTTTTCCAGAGGAGATATTCTCACACCCAAATTCTAGAAGGTAGAAGGTGGAATTTTACATTTTACTAATACGGCCAAGAGAAAAAGGACTAATCTTACGTACTGGATGATTTCACTTCCAAAATTTTGTCCAACTTATCTTTCAATAACTATATACTAAGGCTAGCGATATATATTGTCATAGCACATATTGTTGCTATCAGAGCAATTTTTTCTAATTTTTTAATCTACCATTCTACCCCTTCTAATCAAGATCATAAAACTTGAAATTCTCAATCCTCATGACACACCATATTATTTTATTGACAATTCAATTTTCTCTCTCATATTAATACCTTCTTATTAATATATTATTATTGTTTTCCTTTTTTCTTTTATTATTTAAATTCTTTTTCCTTGTCCTATTATATTTCAAGCATAGATATAATTATATAGTTTTATATAACAGTATAATACGCGTGGTATATGTGATTCACAACAATATATAAATTAATTAATTTGCGATGAAATGGACTATTGCATAATTTCATTTTTTTCTTTATAATTGAATTCTTTGTATCTTCTTATTACCAAATATTTATGACTTAAAGCAAATTTGGTAAATCCAAAAATGAGCATAGTCGACTTCACACAAAAATGAAATGTGGATGGATAATATAGTTAGATAACTTTCAAACTCGTCACAAGCTCGATTCGGTAAGTCAAAAATAAAAAAATATATGTAAATGTAAATTTAAACGAGTTTAATACATGTTTGATTCGATTAAAACTCTTTCAAATCTAAATCTATTATTCTTATCAAACATAGCATGAATAATATAGTCATATAATTAACTTTCAAACTCGTCACAAGCTCGATTCGGTTAGTAAAAAAAAATGTAAATGTGAAGTTCAACGAGTTTAATACATGTTTGATTCAATTAAAACTCGTTCGAATCCAAATTATTTAAAAATATTTTCAATATTAAATTAATCATTAATGCACAAAAATAGTTTGTACAATCCAAAGAAATTATCACAACATTATATATAAGTGTCATTCTAATCAAATATACATGAAAATGGGAAGGGGAAAATGTATCGCTGGGCCAAAATTAATATTACGGAAATTATTTATATTACAAATGAAGTTAAAAAATTACATTTAAGGATGATGATGAAGGAATTCTTTCATATGCGCAGTTTATTATATTACGGCAAAATTAGAATTAATAATTGCAAATGAAGTTAAAAGAATTACTTTTAAGCATGATGATGAATGACTTCTTTCATATGTCATTTATTATATGTTGAAGAACATGTAAAATTATTAATGTGTTTTATCTAAAAAGTCATTAAAATAATTTATTTATTTTCTTGTTAAAATATACTACTATTAAAAAAGAAAAGAAAAGTTAATAATGTATTAGTAAGAGAGAGAATATTGAATTACCAATTAAATGAGTATTTTGGGAATTGAGAAATATGGATTTAATGAACATTGATTTGAAAGGGCAGAATAGGAAATTAAAAAAAGTTGCTCTGGTAGCAACAATATGTGCTCTGGCAATATCGCTAGCCATATATTAATGGGGTGTTTGCAAATGCTTCTTGAAAGTGCTTTTCAGCTTTTTTTTCCTCGAAAAGTGGTTTTTCAGTGTTTGCAAACTCTGCTTTTGCTTTTGCTTCTCAACAAAAAAGCAGTTAGAAGCTGCTTTCGAAAAAACATGTTATGACCTGCTTTTGGGGCTGATGGCATTCTTGTAATAAAATAGAAACAGTTTTGTGATATATATCTTTAATATTTTCTCTTAATTCCAACAATACCCTCATTCTCTATTATATGTAATTGATGCTATTTATTTTTACTTTTCACAATTTTATTTATATTCTTGCGGGAAATGACTATAAAAAATATGATACTCATTTAATTTCTAGTTTAGCTTTGTGCATTGTTGTAGCCCTTTTTAATTTTAAATAGGTTCTATTATTTTTGTTTTTCACTAATGATAAGTATTCATTATGATTTGATTTAAACTTAGTTAATGATTTAAATAACCTTGATTTCTTCATATTTATTTGACAAAATCTTAGTTAATATTTAGATGATTTTGTTTGATTCATTATAATTAAATATAAACTTACTTAATGATTTATAATAATTTTGTTTAATCCATTTGATTTGATAAAGTTTAGCCAATGGTTTACATATATAATTATAACATTGTTTGTTTTGATCTTAGTTGGTAAAATTAATTTATGAACCTGCCAAGTATATAGTAAAATAGGGCTTGTAATAAAATTTATTTGAAATAAAATTAATGTATGAACATGCCAAGTTAAGGGTAAAATAGGACTTGTAATAAAATTCATATAAAACAAAAGACTTACTATATTCTGCTTTTCAGAAATTGTAAACACCTACTTAATTGCTTTAAGCTACTTTTTACCTTATTTTGCAAATACCTCATGTTTTTTTCTAAAAATACTTTTTAATTACTTTAAGCAAAAGCAAAAATGTGCTAACTGGATAATAAATTCAATTCAGCTGCACGGAATAATTCACTTGTGTGTAGGGGCGGATTCAGGATTTTTGGTTGGGGCCTAAACTTATAAAAAAAAATTTATCAAACAGTTAAACTTAGAGTTTATATTATTCACGAGAAAATATATGACACGATACAAAAATACAGAAATGCGGAGGTGGAGTTTGACAAAGATACACAAAAATATATTTTAATTATATATGATACTCCATTATAGTCCCCAAAGAACCCAAAATATCTACATATTTACTTTGATAATTGACCACATCGGTTCTTCATCTTTTGAAATGGGTCCATGACAGCATCGTTTGAAATAATACTAAATATGTCTCTCTCTATAAAGACTACTAAAATATCATTCAGCCATTGATTGTCCAATCGGTTACGAAGTCGATTCTTTACTATCTTCATAGCCGAAAAAACTCTCTCCACTGATGCAGTTGCAACGGGTAGAATAAGCGTCAACGTCACAAGTTTGTAAACCATCGAGAATGCGACAAGTCTTTTAGTTGCAACCATCTTCTTAGCAAGATCTCCAATCCCTTTCAATTTAGAAAAAACATCACTTGATCGAACATCCCTAATATAATTCTCATGTTGATTGGGAAGGACCGAGAGCTCAAGAAAAGAGAAGTCATTTGGATAAAGTTCGGCAAGACGAACAAGTTTTCCTTTGTCAAAAGCTTCAAAGTGATTTGATGTGTTTAAGCATGCAACACAAATAAGCAACTCCGCGTTTACTTCATTGAAACGTTGTTCAACTATTGCAATTGTCAATCTATCACCAAATTGAATCTCTCAACTTTTTAATAATGCTCGATAGTCACTTGTTCAATCCTACGCTTTGGCCTCTCGTAATGAACATAGGCATTACTCATTGTAAGAATTTCAATTTATTGTTTAGAACAAAAAAAAAGTAATTTATATATGGGCGGAAAATTTCAAATTGTACTAATTTATTGAATTTTTTTTTTTAAAAGAAATACAACATTACTATATTAAAAAAAAAAAAAAATTCTTTCATTATGTGCATCCGCCTCTGCTTGTGTGTGCACAGTAAACCAACGGTTTATAGTCGGTGCACTAAGCACGCTTCCTCCGAGTCTTTTTTATTCCCCTGGGTTTTAGAAAATAAATATATCCCAAGTAAAATAAAAAATATATTCACTAGTTTCCAAATATATGAGCAAAATAATTTTAAACAAAATGACGGGAATGTTTCCTTCGTTTTAATACAGTGTTATATGAAAGTCAAATAAACAAGTTTTTCTTTTCGAAAAAAAACTTATTCTATAAGTTTATATCTAACTTTTTCAGAATAATTTTCATCACAGTAAAATTATATTTATATCTAAAAATATTTGAACGAATTTTATTTTGATTTGAGCTAAAACAATATATTTCTTACTTTATTTCACTTACCAAATTTATTTTGACAAAAATAACCAATAATTTATAAATTTTTTGATTTTTTCACAATCTCTAAAAAGATTTACAACTTTCTAAAATTCAAATCTACTATTCCTCTCATATCGAGAATAGAAATTCAAATATATTTTTTTTTTCAAATACATGACATCAAATGATATCTAAAAAATATCCAATTTATTAGAAGTAATCTGCGAAGACATAACAGACCGCCTAATGGAGGATGAAACTATTAAGAAAACTCTCAGCAGCATTTAATATAAATTCCAAGGCTTTTTACTTGGAAATGCTGAATTAATCCATTATGTGAAAGAGACGGGTAATTTGACTCTGAAATTAGGATACGATACAAAGGATTCAAAATTTTAATTACAAGACATTATTGTTAGTCAAAATTTTTGTAGCACTTTTTGGGTTTTTTGCACTTTGCACTCCCGAAACTTGGGAAATAGGCACTTTGTACCCCCAAAACCTAGATTTAGCACTTGGCACCCTCGAAATATGAAAAATGCATCACTTTGTACCCTCGTTTATTTTCAAGCAAAAATTTAAGGTCAAAATAGGTAATTCAATAGTATTGGTACTTTGCACCCTCAACGCTTGAGAATTTCGCACTTTGTACTCCCAAAATAAAATTAGTACTTAACACCCTCTATTTAAGAACAAATCTGCAACTTTCACCCATGAAACACAATAAATAAGCACTTTCCACCCCTAAACACAAAATTAACACTTAACACCCTCTAATTTAAAAAACCAAAACCCCTCATTTTTTTTGCCAAAGTTGACTATCGGAGTGAAAAAAATCTTAAGGCAAATAGGAAATTCATTTTTTTACTTAAATTTTGCAAAATAAAATTATAAATACTCGAATACTCATTTCTCTCTCCATCTTTCTTTTCAACAATATAACCATAAATAACTAAATAAAGTACAAGTAAACTTTTCGAAGGCCCATTGTCTACTTCAACATATCAAAGACCGATAAATAATTACCTATTTTGCCCTAAAAAAATTCACCTTAATGGTCAACTTTGCCGGAAAAATGAGGGGTTTGAGTTTTTTTTTTTTAATTTGAGGGTGTTAAGTGTTAATTTTATATTTTGGGGTGCACAGTATACATTTATTGTGTTTCGGGGGTGCAAGTTGCTAATTTATTCTTATTAGGGAGTGTTAAGTGCTAATTTTATTTTGAGGGGGGGGGGAGTGCCAAAGTTTTCAATAGAATTACCTATTTTGCCTTTTAATTTTTGCTTGAAAATAAAAGAGGGTGCAAAGTACTGTATTTTCATATTTTGAGAGTGCAAAGTGCTAAATCTAAGTTTCAGGGGTGCAAAATGCCTATTTATCATGTTTAGGGGGTGCAAAGTACAAAAAACACGCACTTTCTTCCACGACTTTGTTTTAGTTGCGGGATTATTTTTAAAATTTTCAGCCTTATTTAATAAGTTAACTATTGAGTTTTTATTTCTTTTTATATGACAATCTAAAAAATGTTTAACCTGCCACATCCTTTACTTTTAAATTTCATAAATTTGAAAAAAAAAATCTTTTTTCTTCTGTTAATACTAAGAAAAACATTTATATATAAATATTAATTACTTAAGAATTTCAAATATGTAGTAATTTATAAGATTTTCATTACATTGATTTAGTTAAGTCCACTTACATGATTTGAATCTAACTCAACCTCAAAGTTAGTTTAAGAGATGAGGATTTCACAAGACGTAAATTTAATTACTATTTTCTATCCATGTGAAGATTTAATCTCAATAATATTAAGAATTAATTAATGCTTTAGGAATTAATTGAAAATTCAAATTGGACAAGCCTCAATCTCCATTGGATTTTCTTAAAGGGATTTTTGCATGTCAACTCCTAGAAAATTTTCGTAATTTTTTCTCCTATGATTGAAACAACATGACAGTGCCCCTAGAAGTTGATAAGTGAATGCAATTTGCCTCCTGCTCAATATTTTGTTGGGTTTCGAAGAGTAGAAATGTAAATAGAGGTTTAGTTAAATAATTTTAATCTTTTATGGGGCTAAGTGCACCAAATTTATTAATTTAAGTTATTAAAATATTAACATTTCAAAGCAAATTTTCGTAGAATTTCTTACCTTAATAATTACATCTTAATTTTAGATTTGTAACATATTTTTCATTGT
This sequence comes from Penstemon eatonii, assembly GCA_038501285.1. NCBI lineage: Eukaryota > Viridiplantae > Streptophyta > Magnoliopsida > Lamiales > Plantaginaceae > Penstemon > Penstemon eatonii. The sequence goes on along the minus strand of CM076708.1, from coordinate 1,592,400 downwards.
ATAGATTGTTTTACTTTCAAATTCTTTCATTTGATTAAAAGATTTTTAGTTTAGAGATGATTTATTCGTAAAAAAATAAAAAAAATAGTTAGGACCAATTAAAATTTTGTTAAAAAACCTTATAAATTTGAATTTTCAATTAATTCCTAAAGCATCATGGGTTGGGCCCATGATGGGTAGTCTATGTATATCATGGGTTGGGCCCAAAAACTTAGGTCTTAGTTGACTACGGTCCTAGCTGACCTCGGCGGCGGATTCAGAAATTTCAGACTAGGGGTTAAAGTAAATATAAAAAATTAATTAATTAAACAATTAAAAATAAAAATAATATTTCATTAACGAGATAATATATGACGATATACAAAAATGAAAAAGTGAAGTTTGACAAAAATAATCTCACAACTTACACTAATTATATATAAAATCACTCTATGACTCCTAAAGTACCCATAAGATCTACGTATTTACATTAATAATTAACAAATATAAATTTTTCTTTTCTGAAATCGGTCCATGATCGCATTATTTGAAATACCATTAAATATGTCTCTCTCTATAAATACAACTAGGCCATCATTTAGCCATTGATCGCCCATTCGATTACGATGTCGATTCTTCAGTATCTTAATAGCCGAAAATCTCTCTCTGCTGATGCAGTTGCATTAAGGAGAAAATGTCATAAGTTTGTAAACATACGACATGCTTTTTAGTTACAATCATCTTCTTAGCAAAATCACCAATTCCTCTCCAATTAAAAAAATTATCACTTGATCGAATATTTCTATTATAATATTCTAGTTGATTTGGACTTTGGGCTAATTGTGTAGGTTGGGACTTGGGACATGAAGGTTTAATATTGAAGTAGTTTGACTGGGTTTGGTCTCGGTTTGGTTTGAAAAAGTGGTTTTGGAGGTTTCGACGAAACCTTTGAAACTCAATTTGAATAATAGTTTGAATAAAATATTGAGATTGTAAAATATTATTAACTAATAGTTAGTGGATTTTGAAAATTTGATATTTAATTTTGATGGTGGTTTGATTGTTGGGGTTTCAAGAAGAAAAGTAGGTAGTAGGTGTTGAATCAATAACTTTATAAAATTTCGAATATAATAGTTTATTGTGTAATAATTAAGATAATGAGTTATTATATTGTAATAATTGAGAATTGATTGTAACTATTTAGATATGATTGTGATATTAATTTAGATGATGATTAAATAAAATAATTAATAATTTTGTTATTTTGTAAATTATAAGATATATACAATAGCATACACGACGTAAATTATAAGATATATAATTTTGTTATATAAATAAAATACAATAAAATACAAATTTTTTACCAAACCCAATTTTTCTTCAAAATTAATGATAGTTTACTCCATACGAAATGTACAATGTTTAATTTACCACCTTGTGATTTTAAAAAAAGAGCATTTTATCTCATTTACTTTTATAAAAGTTCCACACAGTCTCCTTGACATTTTTATAGACGATACTTTATCCCCTTTTAAATAGAATGTATATTTATGAAATAATTAAAATTATTTATGTTAAAATATATACAATATTAAAATGAACTTTATGTTTTCTAACTAAAATAATTGAATATAACATTAAAATTATAGTTAAATATTTTAATAACAAATGATAAATATAAAAATTAATAATGCAAAAAACAAATATTATGATATTAATTAATATAATTGAATATAAATAATATAAATGTGACATATATAGAGATTAAATAAATTATAGAAAGCTTAGAAAGAAAAAAAAGCAAAAAACAACAAAAAAGAAAAAGAAAAAAACATGTAAACAGGCGGCGCCTATCTACTACTGCCTGGGCAGGTTTCGGCCTTGAGCCGAAACCCTCCCAGGCCCATTGTCAAACAGGGTTTGGCCCAGTTTGGCTGAGACCAAACCGGGCCAAACCAAATCCATATATACCCGAATATTTTGAGAGTTAAATTCCTACAAGTCATATTGGAAAGTTATTTGGATGAAATTCACCGCTTATTTGTCAACTTGACAATTACATGTCAAATGATTTGTAGAAAATTAACAAATAAAAAAATATTGCAATTTCATTTTTCATCTCAGAATATCAATAAGAAATTAGTTTGTTGCGATTTTTCTTCTTTTATTTTCTCGTATTTGCACATAATTTAATTTTCAGAATTTTTTCTTCGTGCAAAACAATTTTGGGAAAAATAAATAGATAATAATTGTTCATAATTCCTCCATGCATTTCTTTTCAATGTTTCCAGAGTTCTTCGTTCAAATTTTATTTTTAAAATAAAGAAAAATTACTCCAACTTCCCGAAAATTTTAATCCAATTTTATAGTAATCCGTTGCGTTTCGTCTGATTTCCCACAGATGCATGGATTGTAAAAGCTATTTAAAGATAAGAGAAATGAATTTTTTGTTTTACACAAAATATTGAAAAAAACATTTCCACATTTTAGTAATAATTATGTTTTTATAATCAAATTTCTTGTACCAAAATTATGTTCTTAATTCTTAAAAGTAATTAACATTTGCACAAAAGTTTATCTTGTTGCATGATGATTTTTTTTTTTGGCAAAAATTCAATTAAATTCTGTGAAAATAGGAGAAATAGGAAAATAGAAATCGCAACTGACTAAATTTATTGATGTGTTATAGTATGAGATTAAATAAACGAAAGAATTTACTTTCATGTGATTGAAATTGGAACGGTATCTTTTTGCAAATTTTTCTACATGACACGTGCGAGTGTGCGTGGAAAGTTATTTGACATATAGTTACTGAGTTGGCAATTAAGTTGCAATCTCTATTATAACTTTATTATTATTTCTCAAATCATAATATTAAAATTTTACTATTTATTATATTACTAGTTTTAAGACCTCACGTTCACGCAATACTGAGTAATGCATCACATTTGTAGTAAGTAAGCACACAATAAATTAAATACATAACATTATTTTCATAAAGATGAAAGTTTCACTTACAACTGTAACTTTATTCTAGTAAATGTATCTTAACTTGTTACAATATTGAACAATCACATTTCATAACTTGCGTAGAACCAAATGAGCGCCGTGTTGAGGTTGAAGTATTGCTACCGTGACAGGAGCATGCGTGTAGGATGGTGAAAGCTCGAAAGAGAATCGTTGTAGAATCATTGACAGTGCCACTTTTGCCTCCATCATCGCAAATGTTTGTCCAATACATATTCTAGGTCCCCAACCAAACGGGAAAAAGATACCCTGATTTTTCTGTGCCTTTGACCATCCTTCACTAAATCTCTCTGGATTAAATTCCATTGCATCATCTCCCCAAATTTCACGATCATGGTGTAATAATATAATTGGCAGTGTAACTATCACCCCTTCTGGTAATATTAGTTCTCCCAATCTTGTTTCTTGACTGACACTTCGAAGAAGATCAACAGCAGGTGGATAAAGCCTCAAAACCTCGTTCAATATCATTGTAACCTGTCATGAAAATCTCACAAGAATGAAGTAATATGACAAAACAATGTCTAGCCACAAAATGTTAAGTGGCATTGTTAAGTTTGCCTACATTGATAACTCATGTTCCAAGGAGAATTCAAATGTGTAATTGGAAGTGTTACTTACGACTTTTAGGTGATTTAACCCGACAAAATTCGGTGTTTGTTTTCCAAAGGATTCCAAAACTTCTTCACGAGCTTTCGTCTGCCACTCTGGATATCGACTCAATAAAACCAATGTCCACACGAGCAACACAGAAGTGGTCTCCTGCCCAGCAAAGTAAAACAATTTGCATTCTTCTACAACTTCATCGATAGTCATCCCAAAACTCTTGTTGCCATGTTGTTCGATTTCTTTGAAATTGGATTCTAATAGTATGCCCAATAAGTCTTCTTTCGGGGCCTCCCCTGCTTTCATGTCCTTAATCCGCTTATTTATCATACCTCTAATCAAGGACTGGATTTGTTTTTCAATTTCCTTCATTCTCTTGTTCCTTTTTGTTGGCATAAATCTGCATATTGATAAAACTCACATATGGACATTCAAACCGAGAGGGAAAAAAGTATTCTTATTGAATGCTAAATTGAATATTTAGTTACTTTATATACAATTGTATTACCTCCATCCTGGAATGTATATCGACTGTGAAGCCTTGATGACATACTCAACCTGTTCTCTCTGAAGTTCATATACTTTTCTTCCTTCCTCATAGCTACTTCCAAATGCAGTTCTTGATATTGCGTCACTAGTTAAATTTTGTAGATAAGGCCACACGTCCACCTCACATGATCCTCCCGATGAAATACTCGTTTCCCATTTGTTGAGAACCTCATCACAACTCAAATAGAAAGCCGGTATCATGAGCTACACAAAATAGAGAACCCCATAACATTACCCTTTTCGTAACAAGAATATGAATTTCATATCACGTCGAAAACACTTTGATAATCTCGAGAATGGTTATAAAATTGAACCTTAAGTTTGTCTAGATGGAAGGCAGGGTTGATGATTTTACGGTGTTTGACCCATTTATCGGTCTCATAGAACACAACTCCTTGTACAAGTAGCCTGGTTAGCGGATTCGGGCTATTCACCTTTTGGTATATGTGATACTTGGTCATCACCTCCTTTACGAGTTCAGGGTCTGTGACGAGAGTGGTAGGTTTTGGCCCCATCCAAAACAATGACTTGTTTCCTGCAAATGTCAATTCTACAAGTCAATTTCACCATAAAAACTAACAAGTCAAGAACTATAATTGAAAAGGGTCCAAATGAAAGACATAATGGTTTTGAATTACTGCTGTAGTTAGATAAATATCCTCCACATGGTTTCTGCATTCTATATACTAAGTTCGTATATATGGAGTACAATAATCAAAAGTGTAATCTTGTTTATAACAAACAAGTAATATTTTATCCGTAATCAATTTGACTACATACGATCATTCTCCTAAGTCACCTAATCATATAGAGAGCGTGCTACACTTGAATTGTCTATAAACTGAGGTTGAACATGAACCAAATTAGAGCTTCATAATTTAAAGTACCTCAACATGAGGATTTTTGTCAATTTTTAAGTGAATATGGTTGTTTTTGCATTTTATGGTAAGTATAATATTGAATGACCAACTAATCTTGTTTAAGAGATGAATCATTTAATATATATCACTTAACGCACACCCTCACGTATACGGTGTATTAATTTTCTCAAGATCAAGCCTCACATGTGAAATTTAGATATTGGTGACGGAGGGATTCAAATTTCGAACACAAGACCTCTTGGGTCTGTCGGTCTGAGCTCAAATACCATATTAGAATTCTCTACATGGATTGAGTTAAGTCCAATCACATGGCTTGAGCCTAACTCAAACTCAAAAACTAGTTTATTAGTTGAGGATTGTCCAATACCTTATAAAGTTGACTTAGCTATATTTTTCGATCAATTGGAAACATTTAGTCTCAATATTTATAATGATTATTTTTCCAGCAAAATATATACTCTAGCTTGGAAGGATTTTCTTTGCTAATAAAAAAATAGCATTGGTGGGTTTTGCTATAAAAATAACACAAGTTGTATAAACTTATCCAAATAACATAGTAAGATTCATACATACTTTAATTTAATTTAAAGATTTAGTACACCATAAGTCATAAACACTTTAAATAAAAAATTTAAAATGAAATTATCTTAATTATCATTAAGTTACAAAAAAAAATTAAGTTAAAAAAAATTAAGATTGAATTGGATCTTACTATGAAATAATTAAAAATATTTATGACTTGGCTAATTATGTAATTTTACTTTGGCTATAACATAAAAATATAAAAAATATTCAATAATATTAAGACATGCATAACCTTGAAATTTTATGGAAATCTTTTCGTGAAAAACGGATTAAATTGGTGGAAAATGGTGAAATCAATGAAAATTCGGGTGAAATCCGTAAAAAAAGTTCCACTGACATCGATAATTTCATGTGAAATTGATCAAAATTTGGGTGAAATTCGTGAATGAAAAATAATGAAACTGGTGAAACAACATCATATAAAACTTGTGAATCGGTGAAAGATTAATAAAGTTTGTGAAAATGTGTCAAATCAATAAAAAAATTCAGGTGAAATTAATGAAAATACATGTGAAATCAGTGAAAAAAATGTGTGATAGGTGAAAATCGGGTTAATATGATAAAAACGTTTAAACGCGAGTTAATATGATAAAAAAGTGTGAAATCAGTAAAAAAAAAAAGAGTTTAACCGACAAAAGAAGATGAAACCGGTAGAAAAACGCAAAAATTCAATTTTCATACCATAGAATAAGCCAAAGTCCATTTTTCATACCAATCGAACGAAAATCATACCGTAGAATAAATGGACGTTTCAAAAATCATACTTCCGTTAGTTTTTTTAACGGAACCGCCACGTGTCCGTTAATTATTACTCCCTCCGTCCCATTTTTCTTGCTCCTATTTCTATTTTGGGACGTCCCAAAACATGGCTCCCTTTCTCTCACAAAAAAAGTCAAAAGTTCACTTTTTTAACAAATTGTCTAAAACTCCGTGCCAAACATAAAGGGAGCAAGATTATTGGGACGGAGGGAGTATTTTTTTTTGTAATATTAGTATTTATAAGTATAATTTAGCTTTAATAATATTGCGGATTGACCCTTAGTCTTTTGGCAATTAGCAAATTAACCCCTCTTCTTTTTCCTCATGCCCAATCCAGCCAGGCAACCACCCTCCCAACCACCGCCGCCCCTACCAGTGCCCCCAACTTCCAAACAGCATCGCCAATTAGCACCTTTGTCTCCTTCCTCGGCTGCCACCACATTCTCCCTGAACCGCCTACACCTCCTCGACCGACACCACTACAACCCACCAAAATTCATCCCCATAGCCACCTTCTCTGCCACCCCTCCACCACCTAAAACCCAAATATCGTATCATCCATGTTCTGATTCTGGGTGAAAACGGTTCGAATTGATGGATGATTGACGAATTCTGAGCTAGGGTTCATGGATGGGAAATTAGGGTTTTCAATTGGGGATCGTGAAGAGAGATGACCAAAGGTGGAAAATGAAAATCGAAGGTTCGAAGGATCTGATTTTAATTCCAGGTGATGGAGGGGTGGGCGGAGAAGGTGGTGGATGGATGCGTGGAGAAGGTGGCGGTGGGCATGAATTTTGGTGGGTTGTGGTGGTGGCGGCTAAGGGAGAAGTTGGTGGCGGCTGAGGGAGGTGCGAATGGGCCGGGGGTTTGGGGGTGCTGGTAGGGTGGCGGTGGTTGGGAGGATGCTTGACTGAATTGGGCATGGATTTTCCGATGGAACTGTTGGGAGGGGTGAGTTTTTTTTTTCTTTTTTCTTAATTTTATTATTAATTAATTTTCTTAATATTAATACGAATTTAACGGCCATATGAAAATTCCGTCCAAAAAATTAACGGAAGTATCAAATTTGTAAAGCTGGTATGAAAAATGGACTTTGACCTATTCTATGGTCTGAAAATTGAATTTTTGCCGTAGAAAAATTATTTTAAAACGGAAAAAAGGACAAAATCGTAAAAATAATGAAAATAAGTTATAACTGATAAAAAAAGGGTAAAATAGTTAAAAAAACGTTAATGATAAAAATAAATAAAATTGGCTAAAAAAACGTTAAACCGATGAATAATGAATTAAATAGTTAAAAACGGGTTAAGTTTTTCTATTTTATGACATAATAAAATTAATTCTACTCTAATATACAAAAATACCAGTGAAATTAACTATACACGTATAACGTAGGTGCAATTTTCCTAATAAAAGTATGAAGAACTTGCTAAAAAACATATATATGTTCATCGTCAAGTGTGTGTGTAAGTTCACTTATCCAAAGAACAGAGCAAGATTTATACCTACTCTTCACCCAGGACTTTGATCAAACACAAAACACCATAAAATAAAACATACCATATTTCTGGATGACTTTAAGGTAAAAGGGTATAACTCTAGGCTTAATATCATCCCCGAGATTGATGGGTTTGGACTTAGCTTCTTTATTCACACTCACAAATTCTTTCATTTCTCCATATATCAATCTGTAGGAGTTCCCTTTAATACCCTGTTGCCTTAGAATTTTTTCTAGCTTTTTTGGCGTGAACCAAGCCCAGTTCAGTACTTTCCATGTGTTATATAATAGCACAAAAGCAAAAGAAACAACAATTGTAAGGTATATAACTATCTCCATGATTGAATTAATTGTGTTCGGCTCTAAATAGCTTCTTAAATGTGATTACATATCTATATATATATATATATATATATATATATATATATATATATATATATATATATGTATATATGCATGCTTTTTCCAGAGGAGATATTTTCACACCCAAATTCTAGAAGGTGGAGTTTTACATTTACGGATACGAAATGACAAATCTTACCCAAATTCTAGAAGGTAGAAGGTTGAATTTTACATTTACGAATACGAAATGAAAATCTTACTCAAATTCTAGAAGGTAGAAGGTGGAATTTTACATTTACGAATACGAAATGAAAATCTTACCCAAATTCTAGAAGGTGGAGCCGTGGAGTTTTACATTTATGAACACGAAATGAAAAATCGTTCCTTACGGATGATTTCTCTTCCAAAATTTTGTCCAACTTATCCTTTAACTAAAGTTTTCACATTAGCCGAACCCAAAGCAACTACATGGCAAGTGTAATACACTTGCTTTGGGATTGGATGTAATTCCCAGGAGAGTGATCAATCACAAAGCAAGTGCAATACACTTGGTTGATGGTTGGATGGGTTTGGCCAAGCCAGTCTTGGACAAGAATTTTTCGTGAAAGAGATGGGTAATTTAATTTGACGGATATAATACAAAGGATTCAAATTCGAGTTGAAATAAAATGAAAATGTTAAATTAATTTAGTTACAAGACATAATTGTTAGACAAAATTTTTATAGCACTTTTTTCCATGACTTTGTTTTAGTTGCGGGATTATTTTTAAAATTTTCAGCCTTATTTAATGAGTTAATTATTGAGTTATTATTTCTTTTTAATATGACAATCTAAAAAATGTTTAACCCGTCACATCCTTTACTTTTAAATTTCATAAATTTGAATAAATAATAAAAAAATAAAAAAATAATAATTTATTTCTTTTGTTAATATTAAGAAAAAAAATTATATATAAATATTAATTACTTAAGAATTTCAAATATGTATATATAAGATTTTCATTACATTAATTTAATTAAGTCCACTTACATGGTTTGAATCTAACTCAACCTCAAAGTTAGTTTAAGAGATGAGGATTGCACAAGATGTGAATTTAATTATGATTTTCAATCCATGAACATTTAATCTCAATAATATTAAGAATCAATTAATGCTTTAGGAATTAATTGAAAATTCAAATTGGACAAGCCTCAATCTCCACTGGGTTTTCTTAAAGGGAATTTTGCATGTCAACTCCTAGAAAAGTTTCATTTTCGTACTTTTCCCCCTTTGATTGAAATAACCTGACAGTGCCCCTAAAAATTGATAAGTGAATGCACTTTGCCCCCTGCTCAATATTTTGTTAAATTTCGAAAAGTAGAAATGTAAATAGGGATTTAGTGAAATAATTTTGATCTTTTTGTGGGGCTAAGTGCACCAAATTTATTAATTTAAGTTATTAGAATATTAACATCTCAAAGCACATTTTCATAGAGTTTTTTACCTTGATAATCACATCTTAATCTAATTTTAGACTTGTAACATATTTTTCATTGTATAGATTGTTTTACTTTCAAATTTCTTTGATTTGATTAAAAGATTTTTAGTTTAGAAATGATTTACATCTAAAAAATAAAAAAAAAATAGTTAGGACCAATTAAAATTTCATTGAAAAAACTTATAAATTTGAATTTTCAATTAATTCCTAAAGCATGGGCCGGGCCCAAAAGCTTAGGTCTTAGTTGACTATGCTCCAAGCTGACCTCGGACTCTAACGAAATTTTAGTGGCTACTTTTACGATATACTATAAAATTACGGAATTTCACTAAATACTTTAAACAATAAATTAAATGAACCTTTGACAATGTTAGCCATCCATATACAGTTATTTCAACCGCGGCGGATTCAGAAATTTCAGACCGGGGGTTAAAGTAAATATAAAAAATAAATTAATTAAACAATTAAAATTAAAAATTATATTTCATTAACGAGATAATATATGACGAGATACAAAAATGAGAAAGTTAAGTTTGACAAAAATAATTTCACAAGTTACACTAATTACATATAAAATCCATTTATGACTCCAAAAGTATCCAAAACATCTACGTATTTACATTAACAATTGATAAATATAATTTTTTTTTATTCTGAAATCGGTCCATGATCGCATTATTTGAAATACAATTAAATATGTCTCTATTTATAAATACAACTAGGCTATCATTTAGCCATTGATCGCCCATTCGATTACGTTGTCGATTCTTCAGTATCTTAATAGTTGAAAATATCTCTCTACTGATGCAGTTGCAATAAGGAAAATAAATGTCAATGTCACAAGTTTGTAAACATGCGACCTGCCTTTTAGTTCAATCATCTTCTTAGCAAAATCACCAATTCTTTTCAAATTAAAAAAATCATCATTTGATCGAATATTCTTATTATAATATTCTAGTTGATTTGGACTTTGGGCTAATTGTGTAGGTTGGGAGTTGGGAGTTGGAGTTGGGAGATGGGAGATGGGAGATGGGTTGGGGACACGAGTATTTTGGGAGTTAAGTTCCTACAAGTCATAATGGAAAGTTATTTTGGATGGAATTCACCGTTTATTTGTCAATTTGACAATTACGTGTCAAATAACTTCCCAATATGACTTGTAGAAAATTTACAAATAAAAAAAATATTGCAATTTCATTTTTCATCTTGGAATATAACACAACAAGAAATTAGTTTGTTGCGATTTTCTTCTTTTGTTTTCTCGTATTTGCACATATTTTACGAGAAATTTGCAGAATTTTTTCTTCGTGCAAAACAATTTTGGGAAAAATAATTAGATAATAATTGTTCATAATTCCTCCATGCATTTCTTTTCAATGTTTCCAGAGTTCTTTGTTCAATTATTTTTTCTAAATAAAGAAAAATTACTCCAACTTCCCCAAATTTTTAATCCAATTTTATAGTAATCCGTTGTGTTTCCTCTAATTTCCCACAGACGCATGGATTGTAAAAGCTATTTAAAGCATGGATTGTAAAAGCATAAGAGAAATGAATTTTTTCTTTTACACAAAATATTGAAAAAACATTTCCACATTTTAGTAATAATAATGTTTCTATAATCAAATTGCTTGTACCAAAATTATGTTCTTAATTCCTAAAAGTTATTAATATTTGCACAAAAGTTTATCTTGTTGCATGATGATTTTTTTTTGGCAAAAATTCGAGTAAATTCTGTGAAAATAGGAGAAATAGAAATCGCAACGGATTAAATTTATTGATGTGCTATAGTATGAGATTAAACAAATGAAAGAATATACTTTCATCTGATTGAAATTGAAACGGTATCTTTTTGCCAATTTTTCTACATGACACGTGGTCACGTGCAAGTGTGCGTGGAAAGTTATTTGACATGTAGTTACTGAGCTGGCAATTAAGTTGCAATATCTATTATAACCTTATTATTATTTCTCAAATCGTAATATTATAATTTTACTATTTATTATATTACTAGTTTAAAGATTCATTATAGACGCTCTCATAGTTTTAGGACCTCACGCTCCCGTTGCTGCTCCAAGAGGAAAATATGAGATATAGCATCACATTTGTAGGAAGTAAGCACACAGTAAATTAAATATAACATTATTTTCATAAAGATGAAATTTTCACTTACAACTGTAACTTTATTCTAGTAAATGTATCTTAACTTGTTACAATATTGAACAATCATTTTTCATAACTTGCGTAGAACCAAATGAGCACCGTGTTGAGGTTGAAGTAATAATACCGCAACAGGAGCATGCGTGTAGGATGGTGAAAGCTCGAAAGAGAATCGTTGTAGAATCATAGAGAGTGCCACTTTTGCCTCCAGCATCGCAAATGTTTGTCCAATACATATTCGAGGTCCCCAACCAAACGGGAAAAAGATACCTTGATTTTTCTGTGCCTTTGACAATCCTTCACTAAATCTTTCTGGTTCAAATTCCATTGCATCATCTCCCCAAATTTCACGATCATGGTGTAATAACATAATCGGCAGTGTAACTCTCACCCCTTCTGGTAATATTAGTTTTCCCAATTTTGTTTCTTGACTGACACTTCGACCAAGAGCAACGGCGGGTGGATAAAGCCTCAAAACCTCGTTCAAGATCATTGTAACCTGTTACGAAGACACAAGAATTAAGTAATATGACAAAACATTGTCTAGCCAGAAAATGTTAAGTGGCAAGTTAAGTTTGCGTACATTGATAACTTGTGTTCCAAGGAGAATTCAAATGTTTAACTGGAAGTGTTACTTACGACTTTTAGATGATTTAACCCATCAAAATTCGGTGTTTGTTTTCCAAAGGAATCCAAAACTTCTTCACGAGCTTTCGTCTGCCACTCTGGATATCGACTCAATAAAACCAATGTCCATACGAGCAACACAGAAGTGGTCTCCTGCCCAGCAAAGTAAAACAACTTGCATTCTTCTACAACTTCATCAAGAGTCATCCCGAAACTCTTGTTGCCGGGTTGTTCGATTTCTTTTAAATTGGATTCTAATAGTATCCCCAATAAGTCCTCATTTGGGGCCTCCCCTTCTTTCATGTCCTTAATCCGCTTATTTATCATACCTCTAATCGAGGATTGTACTTCTTTCTCAATTGCCTTCATTCTTCTGTTCCTTTTTGTTGGCATAAATCTGCGCATTGATAAAACTTACATATTGACAATTAAACTAGGAGGGGAAAAAGGTATTAATATTTAATCCTAAATTAAATATATACAATTGTATTACCTCCATCCTGGAATGTAAATCGACTGTGAAGTCTTGACGACAAGCTCAGCCTGTTCTCTCTGAAGTTCAAATATTTTTCTTCCTTCCTCGTAGCTACTTCCAAATGCAGTTCTTGATATTGCGTCGCTAGTTAAATTTTGAAGGTAAGGCCACACGTCCACCTCACATGATCCTCCCGATGAAATACTTGTTTCCCATTTGTTGAGAACCTCATCACAACTCAAATAGAAAGCCGGTATCATGAGCTACACAAACCAATTAGCAACCTTATTTCAGCACCCTTTTCGTATAATCTTTGGAATGAATTATTAAAAAATTTAGGAATGGTTATATAAAAAAACCTTGAGTTTGTCTAGATGGAAGGCAGGGTTGATGATTTTACGGTGTTTGAACCATTTATCGGTCTCATAGCTCACAAGTCCTTTAAGTAGCCTACTTCACGGATTCGGGTTATGCACCTTCTGGTATATGTGATACTTGGTCATCACCTCCTTTACGAGTTCAGGGTCGGTGACGAGAATAGTAGGTTTTGGCCCAATCCAAAACAATGACATGTTTCCTGCAAATATCAATTTTACAAGTCAATTTCACCAGAAAAACTAGCATGTCATGAACTATAAATTGAAATGCATATAAAATCCAGGCCACAAGAAAAGTGTCCAAATGAAAGACATAATGGTTCTGAATTATTGCTGAATAGTTAGGCAAATATCCTCAACATGGCTTCTGCATTCTATATACTAAGTTCATATCTATGGAGTACAATAATCCAAAGTGTGATCTTGTTTATTAACTAAAACAAAGGACTAAGATTTTATGTAGACTTGAATGTCAATGGAAACAAAAAAAAAATGTCATTTTTTTTATTACTAATTCGAGTAATTTGGTATAGGAATCATGCAACAAAAATTCAGGTAACTAGTATAAAACTAAATGCAAAAATACCCCGTGTTTTGCCCCAATTGGCAAGAACCGCTCCTGTGTTAATTTTATTAGCAAAATCCTCCCGTGTTTTTCTACTACCAAAAAAAAAAAAACAAATTTGAAATATCTTCATAATTCAATGAAGAGATTATTGCAATTTTGTTTTAATGAATCATTAAGGTTATTGACCATTTTCAAAGTTAACAAGATGATTTTTGTCAATTTTAGGTGAATAAAGGTATTTTTTCATTTTATGGTATGTAAATATAAATAATTGTTCAATTTTTTGTGCAAAATATGTACTCCAACTACGTTATTTTTGTCAATCTACGTTATTTGTGTAATACTTCCTTGTATTTTCGTTTTTAAATGTTTGTGCAAAACTCTCTTGTACTTTTGAACATTTGCTCAAAACTTTCTTATATTTTTTAATGTTTGCCTAAAAATCTCTTGTACTTTTGAAGATTCGAACAAAACTCCTTTATACATTTAAATATATCTAAGGATAATTTACAAATTCAATTAAATATTAACGATTTAAGTAACTAACGAAAATTGAGTATTTTATACAGGATTTTTAAAAGTACAAGGGAATTTAGTGCAAAAAATATTGACATGATTATTTGGTACAAATTTCGCATATTACATGATACTCTCATGCATTTTCTCCGTAACCTTATCCAAATAACATAGCAAGATTCATACATACTTTCATCAAACAAAAGAACACCATAAATTAATGGGTTAATTACAGGGACCTCCCTTGAGGTTTGGTGAAACTCGCGTTCATTCCCCTCCAAGAATACTAATTACTCGGACCTCCCCTGAGGTTTGCAAAACCTTACAAAATCCTAACGGAGACTAACGGAGGTGGATGGAATGCGTGAAATTACCCTCTTGCCCTCATCAATTTTAATTACATCGACCTCCCCTAAGGTTTACAAAACCTTACAAAAATTTATATTTGCCTATTAGTCCCCAAACTTTAATTTAACAAAATTAAATTTACACATGACAAGAAAAGAAAAACTAACCCCACCCCGATTTATATCACATAAAAACGAAAAAAATAGTTTATTAATTATACAATTAATAGTAATAATAAATATGTAAATAAGATTTTATTTTTGTATTTTATAATAAAATATTATCTAATTGTATTGTATTTAAGTAAGATATAAATTTAAGTTTAAAACTGAAATAACCCATAAATTTAATTATTTACAAATACCTCATAGATAATTATTTTATAAAAGGGTATTTGAATTAGTATCTTTAAATTTTGTGAAAAAAATATTTATTGATTTTTTTAGTTAATTTTTTATAAAAAACATATTACAATACTTTATAATTTATCAATAGTGTAAAAAATAATTTATTAATTATGTAAACAAGATTTATTTTAGTATTTTATAGTAAATATTATTTAATAGTATTGGGTTTAAGTAATCAATAAATTATTGTTTGGGATCGCTGGTTCCAGGCCGTCGACGGCCTGGGATATTCTCCCCAGGTCGTCGCTGGCCTGGATCTGGTGATCCCAGGCCGTCGGGACGGCCTGAGAAGGTGGTGGCGGCGGGGTTGGGGGTTTGGGGTGGGGTGATTTTAGGGTTTTTTAAAAAAAAATTATATTTATATTTTTATTATAAAAATTAAAATATTATTGAATATATATTTTTTCTTTAAAACTTGTTATGTTATATTTATGAATAATTAAAAAAATAATAATTTCCCAACAAATAAGTTCTTTAATTCATATCAATAAAAATTGAGTTGATATATGTGTAATATGTGTAATATTTTTTCTAAAACATTATTGGCTAATATAAAATTTTATAAACATGTGTAATATTTTTTCTAAAACATTATTGACCATTATAAAATTTTATATTTATCATAAAATTTAAACGTGAGTATTTTCAATATTTTTCTATCAAGTAAAATATAAGAACACTAAAAATATAATAAAAATAAATTTGGACGTTTATATTTATTTGAATTTATATACACAGATAAGAGTGACAATATGGAAATCTATACATTAAAAATAAATTTCAATGTTTATATTTATTTGAATAAAAATAATTTTTTGTAAGAGTTAGTAGCTTTGCATATATTTTACAATAAGTAAGAAAATACTTTAGAAATATATTATTTTAAATATAAATATACATTAATTAAGTCATTATACATTTTATATAAATTTAATAACATTTTAATCCACAAATGTAATTTGACATTGCTACTAGATCCATTCTCATGCAACAATATAACATTTGCTGAGAGGGGTAATATAGTCCATACATATTTGCTACAGTAAGTCGGGGGCAAAATTGGCAATCTTCAAAAATTTTATGATGACGTAAGCAAAAATTAACGGAACCCTAACGGTTGTAAGGTTTTGCAAACCTCAGGGGAGGTCCGAGTAATTAGTAATCTTAGAGGGGAATGAACGCGAGTTTCACCAAACCTCAGGGGAGGTCCCTGTAATTAACCCTAAATTAATACACAAATTGATAAAATAAAACATACCATATTTCTGGATGACTTTTAGCAAAAAGGGTATAGCTCTAGGCTTAATATCATCCTCGAGATTGATGGGTTTGGATTTAGCTTCTTCAATAGTACTCACAAATTCTTTCAATTCCCCATATATCAATTTGTAGGAATTCCCTTTGAGTCCTTGTTGCCTTAGAATTTTTTCTAGCTTTTTCGGGGTGAACCAAGCCCAATTCAGTACTTTCCATGTGTTATATAATAGCACAAAAGCAAAAGAAACAACAATTGTAAGGTATATTGGAATCTGAATGTAGCTCAAGAAGCCTTGTAATTGTATTGATTAAAGATGAAAATATCAGAGAGAATTTGTGGAAGAAAACTGTAAAAATATTATTATGAAGAAGTGCTATTGTACAGAATCGAACTCAGCTTAAATACTAAGCCTAAGGCGGTGAACAGTAACTAACCTAAACTAACTAACTGCTTATATGGAAACGGTGCCGCTTTACAATTATATGAATAAAATAAATACAAAAATAATTACATAAAGTAAATGGAATTCCTAATCCCTAATTATTCATTTCAGTCGTTCAACTCCAGTAAAACCATTTCCATCTTCAATCCTTCAACCCTCAATCTATCTGCAAATATTATTCCATGTGTATTCTCTGTATTCTCCAATACTCCCCCCTCAAGACGGAGGCGCGTGAATATCCAGCAACGACATCTTGGACAACAAACTGTGAAAACGAGGTAAAGCCAAAGATTTAGTCAATAAATCTGCAATTTGATTTTCAGTATGAATAGAAAGTAGCTTTATTCGTTTTCTATCTATTTGTTCTCGTATAAAGTGACAATCTATCTCGATGTGTTTAGTGCGTTCATGATAGACTGGTTTATTTGCTATATGAATTGCAGAATTGTTGTCACAGTATAGAAAAGTAGGATAAGAAATTGAAACTTGTAAATCATGAAGTAATTGTTGCAACCACACTATCTCACTAGAAACAGTAGCTAAGGCCCTGTACTCTGCTTCAGCAGAGGACTTAGACACAGTTACTTGTTTCTTGGATTTCCAAGAGATAAGTGAATTGCCCAAAAACACACAAAACCCTGTAGTTGACCTCCTTGTGTCTTTGCATGATGCCCAATCTGCATCAGCAAAAGATGTTAAAGTTAGTTTAGAAAAAGATGAATAAAAAAGACCTCTACCTGGGCTAGATTTCAAATACCTAAGGATATGATGTATAGCTTGCAAATGAGGTACCCTAGGTGTTGAAACATACTGGCTAAGCTTATGCACAGCAAAGCTTATA
This sequence comes from Penstemon eatonii, assembly GCA_038501285.1. Lineage (NCBI taxonomy): Eukaryota > Viridiplantae > Streptophyta > Magnoliopsida > Lamiales > Plantaginaceae > Penstemon > Penstemon eatonii. Next base: position 1,574,680 of record CM076708.1, on the reverse strand, counting down.
TCTGGTCTTGTGATAGTTAAATAGAGTAACCTACCAATTAACCTTCTGTAATGTGTAGGATCATCTAATAATTCACCATCATTTGAATTAAGCTTGGATCTAGGATCCATAGGTAATGCTAGAGGCTTACTGCCTAAATATCCTGTTTCTTCTAATATCTGTAAAACATATTGCCTTTGATTCAGACAAATGCCTTTTGAAGTTCTTGCAACTTCTAAACCCAAAAAGTATTTAAGGTCTCCCATGTCCTTTAGTTTAAATTTAGTAAGAAGAAACTGTTTAAGTAGAGAAATTTGAGACAAACTAGGGCCTGAAATAACTATATCATCAACATATAATAAAAGAGCTAAAAAATCATTACCTTGACCCTTAGTAAAGAGGGAATAATCAGATTTAGACTGAATGAAACCAAATTCTACAAGAGCTTCTGTGAACTTTGCATTCCATTGCCTGGATGCTTGTTTAAGTCCATATAAGGATTTTTCTAATTTACAAACATTCCTAGTTGAACCTGTAAGCTTACTGTGTGGATAACCTAAAGGTAAGTCCATGTAGACTTCCTCCTCTAGATCCCCATACAAAAAAGCATTATTTACATCTAATTGATATAAAACCCAATTATTTATGGATGCCAAAGCTAACAAAACCTTAACAGTCACCAGTTTTGCAACTGGGGAAAAAGTTTCTGTGTAGTCTATACCTTCTTTTTGTGTGTAACCTTTGGCAACAAGTCTTGTCTTGTACCTGTCAAGGGACCCATCAGGGTTTCTTTTTATTTTATATACCCACCTGCAACCAATAGTCTGTTTTCCTTTTGGTAATGGAACAATTGTCCAAGTTTTGGTGTCTTCTAAGGCCTGAATTTCAGAATTCATTGCCTGTCTCCAATTTGCATTAGTTACAGCTTGATGATAGTATAAAGGTTCAATTTCATTAGATATATTAAGTATAAAGGATTTATAAGAATCAGAAAGACTATCATAGTTTAAAACATTTGAAATAGGATACTTGGTAGAAAAATCAGTGTTAGTTTTGTAATTAAGAAGATGATTGCAATGATAATCAGATAGATATGATGGCTTCTTATTAGGTCTGGTAGACCTTCTTTGAGGTTGTGAAAGGGACTGATCAGTAGTTGAAGGAAGATTATCCATTGAGTCAGGAATATAAGAGGGATCAACTGTATGTGAATCATAGGAATAATCATCATACAAATAGTCACTAGAACTTTGAGGAAAGATATTATCATTTAAAACAGTTTTATGTTGTGTGGATAATGTATGAAAAGGGAATATGGATTCATGAAAAATGACATCCCTAGAAATGAAGACTTCTTGGTTTTGAATATCATAGAGTTTGTAACCTTTAACACCAAAGGGATAACCAATAAAAACACAAATTTTAGCCCTAGGATCAAACTTAGATCTTCCCTGTTTTAGAGTGGAAGCAAAAGCTAGACATCCAAATGTTCTCAAAGAGCTATAATCAACCTGTTTGTTAAAAAGTAATGTATAGGGAGTTTGAAAATTTAGGATTTTTGTTGGTGTTCTGTTTATTAAGAAAGCAGCTGTTGCCACACACTCATTCCAGAAAGTATTAGGTATTTTTGACTCAATAGAAAGTGCCCTAGCAATATTTAACAAGTGTTGATGCTTCCTCTCCACAACAGAATTCTGTTGTGGAGTTTCTACACATGAAAACTGGTGCAATATACCATGTTTATTAAATAAATTAGTGAAGGATAATTCAGGAGCATTATCACTCCTAAAACACTTTATAGTTTTATTAAATTGATTTTTAACCATTGAAAGAAAGTTTGGAATAACAGTGCCTATATCAGATTTATTAGTAAGAAAACAAACCCATGTAAATCTACTGTAATCATCAATTAAGGTAGCAAAATACTTATGTCCATTATATGATGGGGTATGAAAGGGACCCCAAATATCACAATGTAAAAGCTCAAAAATATCAGTAGATGTAGTAGAGGACTTAGGGAATGAAAGTCTTTTATGTTTTGCCATAGGACAGATATAACAAGGTGTATTGTCATTATTATTACAAGTTTTTGACAGATCTAATCCTAAATCACTTCTAATCCAGCTCATAGTTTTGAGGGGAAGATGCCCCAATCTCTTATGCCATGTAGAGAAAGACACTTTATTGCAGTAGGTTGTAGAAGTAGGCCTATTATTCTGAGAATCCAAGACATAAAGTCCTTGTTGTAATTCACCCCTTCCAATCATCTTCTCTTGCAAGTCCTGAAGGATGAAGGAAGTAGGTGTGAATTTTAAGACTAAATTTTCTGTTTTAAGTAGTTCACTAACTGAAATTATGTTGAATTTAAATTTAGGTATGTAGAAAACATTGGTAAGGATGATATTAGGGTTAAGTTGTATATCCCCTATTTCAAAAACAGAAAAACTGGAAGTATCAGGTAGGACCACCTTAGTGTTAAAAACAGGTTTTAAAAAAGTAAACAATGATCTGTTGTTGCAAATGTGTTTAGAAGCTCCTGAATCCAAAATCCAATTAGAATGAAAAGAATTAATATTAAAATCAAGAGTATTAGAAAAAATACCAGATGCACAAGAATGGTGTGTTGAATCACTGTTCTGTGCACTTGATGTGTGAGTGGAAGTTTGTAATTGGTTAGAAAACAAACTAATAAGCTGCTGACATTGCTCAGGAGTGAAGCTTTGTAAAAAAGGAGTCAGAGTTGTAGTGGAGTTGTTAGGATCAGTTTGTGAATTTGTATTGATATTCTGAGAATTATCTGAAACTTGATGGACTGGATTGTTTGGGAATGTCTGTGGTCTAGGTTTAAACTGGAAACCAGGGGGGTAACCATGTAGTTTAAAACATTTATCTATGGTATGGCCAGGGATATTACAGTGGGCACATATAGGTTTGGTTTTGTTTCTGAAATTGTTGTTGGTATTGTTGTTGGTATTGTTTGTTTGGTTGCTTTGTGAGGGGTTCTTGAATTGGTTGTAAGGGCGTGTGGAAGGGTTATTCTGAGTAGATCTTGTAGAAAAAGCCATTGAAGAGGAAAAATCCTGTGTAGATGTTTGGCCTACCATTTTCTGCCTCTCAGCTTGAGTAGCTAGTGAAAAAACTCTGGATATAGGTGGTAAGGGATCCATAATAAGAACTTGCTCCCTTAAATTGTCAAAGGAAGAGTTTAAACCCTGCAAGAATGCCATAACATACTCCTCTTGGTTGTGATGGTGTATCTTTTGTGCATTGCCACAGTCACTTTCACAAGAAACCATGACTGGTCTATAAGTGTGCAATTCGTCCCAAATGGACTTGAGTCTTGTAAAATAAATGTTGACAGTTTGTGTTCCTTGGCTTAGAGTAGCAAGGTCTCTCCGTAGCTGGAACACTCTAGGGCCATTGTTTTGTTGAAATCGAATCTTTAAGTCATCCCAGATCTCCTTTGCAATGGAAGTATAAATGATACTTGAATGTATTTCTGTGGAAACTGAGTTCAAAATCCAAGAAACAACTATATCGTTGTTCCTGGACCATGCATCATATAAAAGAGGGTCAGTAGGACCTGGATTGCTGATTGAACCGTCTATGAATCCTAATTTATGTTTTACATTCAGGGCAATGGACATAGAGCGAGCCCAAGTGGAATAATTGTCACCAAGAAGTTTGTTCTGAACAAGAAGGATCCCTGGTCCTTCAGAAGGATGAAGGAAATAAACACTAGTTGGATCTTCAGTGAGGGTTTTGGATCTGGTGGTGGGAGTTTCAGTAGACATTATGGTGATGAGGGATGAACCAAGAAGAAGGAGAAACAACCAAAAAGAGAAAGATTTTGCAGAAAACAGACCAAGAAGACAGCACTTCAAGGGAAAAGATATAGCAAAAAAAAATAGACCAAGAAGACAGAACTTCAAGGAAAAAAGATGGGTGAAAAAAGCTTTGCACAACAATGGCAGAAACATAAAAGAAATTGATTGAAATCAAGCGGAAGAAAAGAAATTTCTTACTGATACCATATTGGAATCTGAATGTAGCTCAAGAAGCCTTGTAATTGTATTGATTAAAGATGAAAATATCAGAGAGAATTTGTGGAAGAAAACTGTAAAAATATTATTATGAAGAAGTGCTATTGTACAGAATCGAACTCAGCTTAAATACTAAGCCTAAGGCGGTGAACAGTAACTAACCTAAACTAACTAACTGCTTATATGGAAACGGTGCCGCTTTACAATTATATGAATAAAATAAATACAAAAATAATTACATAAAGTAAATGGAATTCCTAATCCCTAATTATTCATTTCAGTCGTTCAACTCCAGTAAAACCATTTCCATCTTCAATCCTTCAACCCTCAATCTATCTGCAAATATTATTCCATGTGTATTCTCTGTATTCTCCAATAAGGTATATAAATATCTCCATGATTGAATTAATTGTGTTCAGTTTTAATAGCTTCTTTAAATGTGATTACATATCTATATATATGCAGGCTTTTTCCAGAGGAGATATACTCACACCCACATTCTAGAAGGTGATGTTTTTGGCACACTACAGCCAAAAGAAAGATGGCTAATCTTGAGCGGGAAGAAAAATGACAATAATTTTTCACAATTAAGGATAGGTATGAATAGTGATAAGGGAGAGATGAAATCATGAGTGAGAAAAATCACATTACAAGACAAAAGGGTAAATGTGTCTTTTAGAAAATAAACAAGTTAATGAAACAAATGAAATACGTGTTGTCTTGAATCCACATCTCATATACATATAAACCGAAATTATCTTATTACTTCATTTCATTCATCTAGCTCCCTTTACCTAATATTTATGTAAAAAAAGAAAAAAAAGAAGAAGAAGAAGAAAGGAACTCTTGATAAATTCTAGGCTACAAAATAATAATGTCAAAATCATACTTCATATAAAATACTCCCTCCGTTTCATATTAATTGACATATTTTTTCAAATTTTTTTGTTTCAAATTAACTGACATGTTTGAATTTTCAAAGTATTTTTTATCAATTTTGCCCATTCTCACATTTAAGTTCGAAAACTCAATGATCACCACTTACTAGTAAAAAATTAAAAAGTAATCATCATTATAAAAAGAATTTGAGACATTTTACCATTAAAGAATATGTAATGATAAGGTTTCTTAATCTGTGTGAAAATAAGAATTGAGTTAATTAATATGAAACTGAGAGAATAGTAAGTTTTATTTGTTTATTTATTTATTTTTAGGAAATTAGGTATTATTTTGGAAGAATAAGAATAAGAAAAAGTAAAAGTTATATATTCGTGACATATGGAGTAATGACAAAGCCCATGTCACATGGGTCTTTACGTGGTAGGCAAAAGAAAAGGACAACGAGATTTTAATTGGACCGGTCGTAACGTGGTAGGCTACTAAATTGAGGCCCTTTAATCGCAAAAAAATATTTTGCATAACATTTATTTTTCTTCTTTAGATGCAAAAATGTTAATTAAATTTTCTTATTTTAATTTTTTCAACATATTCTTTTCCATAGATTAAATGACCTATTCATTTAATCTCTCTTGTGACATAATTGAACTTGAAGAGAGCAATACATTATGTTTTGAAGATGACTCAGAACTACTCCATGCTCTTCGGTACAGGATTTTGAGTTCTCCAAAAATTGAAATATCAAGTATGAATTTTGTTTGGTCACTTGATGATAAGATATAAAATAATTTTAAGTGTCAATGATTAACGGAGAATGGGTGTAATTTGCAGGGTTTTTGAAAACACAAGGAAGTCTGGTGCAAAAAAAATTTCACAGGATAGTTTTTTGCATGTTTTCGATATCACAGGGTAGTAATATGCATTTTCCCCTGTATAAGTCTGCGTAGAAAGTTATTTGACACATAGTTATCGATTTGACAATTAAGACCGGATGAAACTTTTAAAACAATGGTACTAAATTGCTACTCATCTAAAGCGCAAAAAAATATGTAAAAATTAGATATAGTTTGGGACAATATTTACAATTTTGCCTAGATTTTTTCTAGGGACAATGGGAATATATTATAAAAACATCATATCTCATTTTCATCAATACAATTATTTTAATCTTATTTTAGTAAAAACTACCTCATTTTTCTTTAAAGTTCCTAACTTTATAATTAATTCTCAAATCGTAATATTAGAATAATTTTATTATTTATTATATTACTATTTTAAAGTTTCATTATAGATGCACTCATAGTTTAAAGACCTCACGCTCTCCCGCGGCTGCTCCAACAAGATGAAAATATGAAGTATAACCACAACTCTATTTCATATTGAGTAGTGCACCAAATTCGTAGGAAGTAAGTAAGCACAATAAACTGAATATATAACATTAGCTTCAATGAGCACAAAATTATTTCCATAAAGATGAAATTTCCACTTACAACTCCAACTTTATTCTAGTAAATGTATCTTAACTAGTTGCAATATTGAGCAATCACATTTTAAAGCTTGTGTAGAACCAAATGAGCCCCGTGTTGAGGTTGAAGTGTTACTAATGTGACAGGAGCACGAAAGAGAATCGTTGTAAAATTATAGCCAGTGCCAGTTTTGCCTCTAGCATTGCAAATGTTTGTCCAATACATATTCGAGGTCCCCAGCCAAACGGGAAAAATATACCTTGATTTTTCTGTGCCTTTGACAATCCTTCACTATATCTATTTGGGTTGAACTCCATTGCATCGTCTCCCCAAATTTCACGATCATGATGTAATAAGATAGTTGGCAGTATAACTCTCACCCCTTGTGGTAATAATACTCTCCCTAACCTTGTTTCTTGGTTGACTCTTCGATCAATAGCAACTAGGGGTGGATAAAATCTCAAAACCTCATTCAAAACCATTGTTACCTGTAACTTTTGTTGTCAATAAGTTGTCACTAATAATAATCAATCGCGGAAAGTAACCATATTTGTGAAGACTATTGTTTCAAACAAAAACCATGTTTCATTAAATACAAGTCTCTTGTCACTCATGCACATTTACTAAACTTGACTGGATTAAATGAACTCATGTTTTAAGTAGAATTCAAATGTTTAATCGAAAGTTACTTACTATTTTTAGGTGATTTAACCCATCAAAATTCGGGGTTTGTTTTCCAAAATGCTTCCAAAACCTCTTCACGAGCTTTCGTCTGCCACTGAGGATATCTACTCAATAAAACCAATGTCCAGACGAGCAAAACGGAAGTGGTCTCCTGCCCAGCCAAGTAGAACAACTTGCATTTTCTACAACTTCATCGATTGTCATCCCGAAACTCTTGTTACCATGTTGTTCGATTTCTTTTAAATTGGATTCTAATAGTATGCCCAATAAGTCTTCGTTTGGGGCCTCCCCTGCTTTCATGTCCTTAATCCGTTTATTTATCAAGCCTCTAATTGAAGATTGAACTTCTTTTTCGATTGCCTTTATTCTCATGTTCCTCTTTGTTGGCATAAATCTGCACATTGATAAAACAATAGCCAAACACAAAACTTACAAGGGGTTAATCCCACCTGTGAACATGATATGCATAATGTTCAATTTACTCCCCTATAATCTATATCTATATATATACTAATACTAAAAGTGTGAATATTTTAAGTTTTTTTCTTTTTTTGTGAAGACAAAAATGCCCTTATTCAACTTGTAAAGTATAATAAAAAATATAATCAAACATGAATTTTCCTTAAATTTTCTCATCAAAAATTTGGTAGAAAAATATTTTAAGAAAATTTGTAACTCCCTTTCCTCCTAATCAAGCACCATGAATATGGAAGAAAAACAAAACTATATTAACTCTAATAAATAAGAAATTAACTCTTACATCACTTTTATAATTTCATTATTGTTCTCTTATAACACATAAAAATAAAAATAAAAACACTATTATATTGAATAGTTGCTAAATTATATATGTAAAATTATTATAATGTACTGTATTATCAAAATGTTGTTATGTGCAAAATATTATTTATATCATTTAAAGATTTAGTACAATATGTCACTCCTTAAAAAAAATTATATTCTCTTAAATATCATAAAACATGTTCAAGTAGAATCGCATCTTACCTATGAATGAATAAAAATGTTTATGACTTAGTGAACTAAGTAATCTTTATTTGACATGAGAAACATTACCTCAAATTTTCATGGAAATCTTTTCGACAAAAACGTGTGAATTAAGTGAAAAAACGGATATGAGAATTGGTGAAAGCGTTCAAATAAATTTGATGTAATTGATGAAAATATGTGAAATCGATCTGGATGAAATTTATGAACGGTGAAGTAGGTGAATAAAATAGGCAAATCAGTAATAAAAAGTGCCAGTAAAATCGATAAATACATGTGAAATCGATGAAAATTCGGGTGATATTTGTGAAAACATGGGAAACAAATCAGTGAAATCAGTAAAAAACGGGTGAAATATATGAAGAATGGGTGAAATCACTGAATAAATGTTAAAGTCTATGAAATCAATGAAAATTCAAGTGGAATCAGTGAAATATAAGTTAAACTGATAAAAATAAATAAAAGGAAAAAAGTTTAACTAGCAAAACAGTGTGAACTAAACCACTAGAAATTTTTTGGCTTTTTTGTTTGAATATGAAAAAACAAAAGAAATTGATGAAAAATAGGAAAAACAATGTACAATAGGGTATAATTGATAAAAAACGAGTAAATCAGTAAAACAATATAAAACCAGTAAAAAAAATTATATGAAAATTGAATTAAACTAATTAGTATAAATAGTGAAATGGCTTAGATCGATAAAGAAATATCTTTCAAATGATAAGATAAGTGAAATAATTTAAGATATACTTAAAAGTAATTGAAGATGTATAATTATTTGAGTTGAAAATTCGATAAATTTATGTGAAATCGATGAAAATTCAAGTGAAATTAGCGACAAAAATTGATGATATTGGTGAAACGATGAAATTTCGTAAAAAATGATGAAATAGATGAAAAATGGGTAAAAATCGGTGAAAAAAGGCTAAAGTCTGCGAAAACATGTGAAAATTGGTTAAACTGGTAAAACTGAGTGAAATCAATATAATAAAAAAATTTCAACCAACAAGAACAAAATCAAACCAAGAGATAAATGGTTTAAACCGAAAAAACTAAAGAAATCGATGAAAACTCCCATGATGAAGTTAACAAATTGAATAGCAGTCATTAATATGTGGTATTTTATGATATAATGAAGTTAAATTTATTCTGATTTACAACAAAATACCACTGAAATTAAATAGACATGTACAACGTATGTAATGGTATGTGAAATCATAAATATATTTGAAGTCGATAAAAAAAAATTGGGTAAAATTTGTAAAAAATGGATGAAAACGGGTAAAATCGATTAAAATAAAGATAAAGTTGGTGAAAATATTTGAAATTGATGAAAATTAATTCTAATGGAATTTCTAGGAAAAATGATGAATTCAGTAAAATTTGGTAAAACCGGTGAAAAAAGGGTAAAATCGTTCAAAAAACGTAAAGTTGGTAAGAACATATTTAATCAATGAAAAATTCTGGTGAATAACATATGAAATTAGTGAAAACACATGAAAAATAGGTAAAAATGGGTTAAAATGATAAAATGAGTGAAATCAGTTAAAGAAATAGTATAACTGGTGAAATCGGTAGAAAAATGGTTTACACTAAATAAGAAATACAAAAGAACTGGACTAAAAATGAGAAAACAATGAAAAATATTATAAGCTGTAAAAAAAAGGGATAAATCGCTAAAAAAATAAATCGGTAAATTATTTTAAAGAAACGGATAAAATCAGTCAAAAAAGCTTGAAATCGGCGAAACATGTTTAATCGATAAAAAATTTAGGTGAATAACATGTGAAATAGGTGAAAACGAGATAAACTTTAACCGACAAAAACAAGGTGAAATCAGAAGAAAATGGTTTAAATTGGAAAAAAAGATCGACGAAAAAGGGAAAACAATGAAAAATATTATAATCGATAAAAAATGGAAAAATCGACAAAAAAAAAAAACAGTGAAAACATATGAATCGATGAAACTTCGGGCGAAATTGGTAAACACTTGTGAAGTTTGTGAAAAAACCGGTGAAACCAGTAAGAAAAAATGATCGTGAAATCGATGAAAGTTCAAGTGAAATTTATGAAGAAACGGATGAAACATGTGACATCGGTGAATAACGGATAAACTTGACATGAAAACTACTATGATGTAATGAATTAAAAAAATTCTTATGATCTTATTTGAACCAATTTTATAAGATGTAATGAATAAATTAGTCATCATTTTATATTTATTATAACTATTCAAAGTCATCATTTTTTTATAAATTAATAATAATTAATAATAACAAATTTCATAAAAAAATAATTGACCAATATATGATATTCTATGAAATAAAAATAGCTAATTTTACTCTAATTTATGAAAAATACCCATGAAATTGAAATTAAAAGTAGACACGTACAACGTACGTGCACCTTTCTAGTTTAAAAAAAAAATGCTACCCTTTATGAAAATTCTAAAGATCAATTGTACCCCCAGTGATATTCATAATGTTCAATTGAATGCTAAACTGGAATTTCGCTTTATATGTAATTCTAAATGTGGAAATATTAATCGTATTACCTCCATCCTGGAATGTATATCGACTGAAAAGCCTTGACGACAAGCTCAGACTGTTCTCTCTGAAGTTCAAATACTTTTCTTCCTTCCTTGTAGCTACTCCCAAATGCAGTTCTTGATATTGCATCGCTAATTGATTTTTGAAGATAAGGCCACACGTACACCTCACACGATCCTCCCGATGAAATACTCGTCTCCCATTTGTTAAGAACTTCATGACAACTCAAATAGAAAGCCGGTATCATATGCTACAAAAAACAATTAGTAACCTTATTAATTCAACACCCTTTTCAAAACAAGAATATGATTTTCATATCAATTAGAAAATCTTAGGATGGTTATTAAAAAGAAAAGAACCATGAGTTTGTCTAAATGGAAGGCCGGGTTGATGATTTTTGGTGTTTAGCCCATTTATCGGTCTCATAGCTCGCAACTCCTTGTGCGCGTAGCTTGGTCAACGGATTCGGGATCTGCACCTTCTGGTATATGTGATACTTGGCCATCACCTCCTTTATGAGTCCAGGGTCTGTGATGATGATTGTAGGCTTTTGCCCAAGCCAAAATAAGGATTCATTTCCTACAAGTTATATTAATTGCTAGAAATCAATTTCACCATAAAAGCTAACATGTTAAGAACCAATTGAAATGCATATAAAGCAAGATTTATACATACTCTGTTGGGAAAAACCGGTTTTAAGATTATCAAAAACTTGAATACAAAATTGAAACTGAAACAAACAAACCAATTTGAACAGTAACCGAAAAAATAGTCAGTTAAAAACAAATCAAACAGATAAATTAAAATTAACTTATCTCACAATTCTGTATTGTAACAGAATTGATCCAACCAAATCGCAGAAATGATCCTGCTTGCCTTGAAGAAATTATCGACCCACTTCCGGTGCAGTTGGGAACACGAACACTTCTTTTTGGATAATTTGGTTACAAGAATTTCTCCACTGCACAGTAGTAGAAACTCCACCTCGAAGAACACTCAAAAGCAGAAAAGTAACCAGAGATATTTTTCTTAGGAAATGATTTCGAGAGAGAACAGATTTGTTTTCTGTTGGTGTGTTTTCCAGAGCTGAAAAGCACTGATATATATAGGGGTAGGGGGAGGCCTTTGGCAATTAAAATCGCCTATTAAATCTGTATAAAACGGCTGAAACGTTTTTGATTTAAGTTTCCGTAACTGCTCACTTTAAATTCTCGTAACTGAAAGCTGCAGAATTAACTTTGAGACTGTTACTGTTTTTTTTTTTTCAATTTCGAATTTTTAAATTCAAATCCAAATTCATCCAAAAAGATAAGTCCGAGACGAGACAATTCGCCCAAACGCCCCAGATCAGATCAGATCAGAGTCGGGTCGGGCGGGCGGCGGCGGCGCGCGTGTGGTGTATTCATATGATCCCCTTTGTAAAGACTTATACCAAGTCTAAACACTTAAGTTCATATATACTAGTACACACATTTAAAATAAGTCAATGTGGGACATATGAAGAGTTTGAAACTTTTCAACTTCCTCACAAGGCCTTAATTAGTCTTGGACCAATGAGGGACAAGCCCACATACAATTATCTTTATTGAATTTTAATTTCCCCAATAAATCTATATATAACATTTTTATCTATGGATTCCAACCTTTTAATTAGGTATCCATCCACATAATCACAACATACTCTTCACACAGGACTTTCATCAAACATGAAGAACCAAAAATTCTCATACACAAATTTTAATGGAGCTTCCATTTTTGAAGGAAAAAGGATGATGAGGAGATCATAGCTGATATAGCATAGGAATAATTATTATCAATATAAATCACGATTATCCTAATTATACATTATCGTAAAATTAATAATATTGATTTTGAGATCAATTGATCGGAAAAATTATCGATTTTGATTGCAATTAACTTGATTATACATAATTATATACTTTTGATATTAATTGAAATTGAATAAATTATTGACGAAACTCAATAAGATTATATATGTTGTGTATATAGTTATATATTAGTGTGTTAAGCTTAGTTAAAATATGATTGATATTGATATTTGAATCGACCATTAACCTTAGTCAACTATATGTTGATGATATGATTATGTTCAGAATATGTGAGATTGATTTAGTAATTGAATCGAATATTTACCTTTGTTTAATAATGTTTACTATATAATTATATATTATTGTGTTAAAATTATTAGAAATCAGATTGATAATTGAATCAATTGTTGACTGTATGATCATATAGTATTTTGTTAAGGTTAATTAAAATCGGATTAATAAATGAATTGAATATTCACTAGTGTCAATATTATTAACTATATGGTTAATTATATACTATTGTGTTAAAGATTACTGAAATCTTAATTATAATATAACGTACTATGAATTAGAGTTATTTTTATTTTTAAATATCTTAAATTAAATCAAATTGGTTGTACAGAACTTTAATTTTAGTATTTTTAGGAAGGGATTAACAATAGAAATAGGGCCAAATGTCACGGACTCATGGTGGGTAGGCCCAGTACTATTAAAAGCCCATCTACGCTGGGCCAGGAGAACCATATAGACTCAAATGCTTCGGCCCACTCTTATGTGGGCCAAGTTATATCTCAAGGCCCAATTTTCGGTAATAACTTGCCCAACCCACTCCAACAGCTTCGCTCGTCTCTGTCTTCTGAAGCAGCGGTAGAAAAAAATACATCTCCATTAGAGATTTGGATCAAGATAGGTAGTGATTACCCATTTTCGAATAAAAAAAATTTGCTTGTTGAATCGCATATTTAATGTTTGTAGTGCTAAATCAAATTTAATCAAGTTACTTGATACTAGATTCGATCGCATTTCGACTTGATACTCGATTCGATCGCGTTTGAGGAAAGCTCATTTCAGCTCGCTCATCAATCTTTGCATTTGATCTTATAAAGCTCACTAAGACAAAAAAAGACAAAATGCATTTAAAAGAACCAAATTAGTCGATACTAAAATGGACTCAATCATTAAAAGCTCGATTCGTTAAGTATCAAAAAAAAAAATTTGAATGACCAACTTATCTATTTAGAAGTTTAAGTTGTTAAAAGATAGGTCATTCAATATTATCACTTAAGCTCGATAAAAAAATTCAAACCAATTGTTCAAGACTGCTCGATTCGCTTACACTCCTGAATTTCGGTTTGGAGAAAAGCTTCAAATATGCTGGCTCATTTACTTTTTCTATTTATGTATTAGACAATTTTTCTTTATGTTAAATAATAGATGGTAAATTTCACTTGTCATATGAAGCAAAAAATACAAGCAAATTCATTTTTTTTTAGAACCGTACCCTTTACCTATATCAACTAGCAAAATTAAGTTACTTAGAGGAAATAGGATTTAGAAAAATTTTGGAGGAAAAAAGAGAAAGGAAGAAAAAGAATTACGGAGGAAAAAAAGAGAAAGGAAAAACCATTAATTAAGCGACGAGTAGAATCGTTTGCAGATAACTTAAATATGCGACGGGATATTCCTTTGAGATTTAGACCTTCGTCTCTCAGATTCATTAAGTGAAAATTTAAGAAAAAAGGAGAAAGGAAAAAAAAAAAAAAAAGAATTCCGAAAGAAAAAATAGGAAAAAAATTTGGACCATTTCTCGATTTGTGCGTGTCATCCTTGCGCAGGGGCCATGCTAATCTTCTCTGTATCGTTCCAATTTTATCGGATGTCCCCGAAGGGACAAACAATAGGGTTAAGTTTCTATATATTAACTGAAAAGAGTTCTTCGTTCTTCCGTTGTGGGATTTGGGAAGAGAAAGAAGATTTACTCGAACTGGGCCTAGAAGTTAGCCTTTTGGCCTTTTGAATATGTCTTAGTGGGCCTAAAGACAAGTATTAGTATTTCTTTTTTAATAACAAGACTGCTCGACTTCCCCTAAAGATAATTAATTAATTACCAAAGGAAAACAAAAGACTTCCTCGAAAAGGTAACATGTCTTTTCTAATTTTTCAAGAAAAGGAATGAAAACTAAGTGTATCAATCAAGATTACTACACAATTGTTCCAAAGGTGAAATCGCTCACCCCGGGCGCCCCTCACCTCCCTGTCCGACGGAAAATTAAACAGTTAAGTAATGTTTAAACAGTTAATCAACATATTTGATTATTTATGATCTATTAACTATATTGCGGTCAATCGTTAACTTAATCGTGATCGTGTACTAAGAAAAGACTTTTCATCGCAAATTATGCAATAATTGCGAAAAATATAGCAAGTTTATATTAATGAAATAATAATTAAAAATTAAAAACAAGTACTTTGTGTTTTTAGTGGTAAGAGATCAAATAAGTTTTTGGATTCAAGAATATATCATATTTGGAATTAATTTTTTTTTTATAATGTGAAAATTGCGGAGTAATAAATTACTGCAAACTTGTTTTAGTAGTATATTACAAATAACTTGGTATACTTTCTTTGTCCCATTACTTTTGCTCTTATTTTTTTTGGATCCAAAATTACCACTATTCTTTAATGAATTTTTTCCTAGCGAAACTACATGCTCACATAGAATTAATGATTTGACAATACTAATTTATCATAGATTACAACTGGTTCATGATCACATCAGTTGAAACGTTACCAAATATATATTCATCTAGATAATACATCCTTATATATATCTGTAAATCATGTAATTATTTAAATATTCAGTTCCCATCCTATGTCTAATGGAGTTTTAATGATTTTATATATACTTCATAGGAGAGAAAGTCTTCTCCACAGTTTTTGTAGTAACTGGCAAAATTAGTGTAAATTTATGAAAACAATATTCAAGGGGTTCCAATCTATAGTATATATTCCTCTTTGTATTTGATATAAATTAAACTATTGTAAGAAAAAAAGAAATTTATGCAAACTTCCAATATAAAACAAATACATATTACGACTAACAAATATCAAATAATTCATTGGTATGTATATCGATATTTCTTACGTACTTTGTGTCTTCAATCAATTTTTAACCTTAACATTGACTAAATATCGAACGTTTATTCATAACACAATATGACTAGCAAAATTAATATAAACACATTACATTTTAACAATCTATGTTGACAAGATTGGGTTTACAAAACCTAGTTCAAGTTAACTAATAAGATTTGACTCGTTTTGCTAACTCTATTAAATATAACATTCCAATAGTAAAAATGTAAAATCACATACTTTATTTCAAAAAAATCTAACATCACAACTAATACCATATCATGTCAAATCACAAAACAAACAATAAACTATGTTCCTTCAAAATAAGGAGATCAATATCAAACTTTTAGGCCTAAAGTTTGTGGAGAATTAATTGTGCACCATATTGAGGTTGAAGTGTTAGTACCATATCAGGTGCATGTGCATAAGATGGAGAAAGCTCGAAAGAATATTGTTGTAAAATCATGGCTAGTGCCATTTTTGCTTCTAACATTGCAAAATTTTGGCCAATGCATATTCGAGGCCCACCTCCAAACGGAAAATACGATAGTTGTCCTCTTGTAGCTTTTGAAACTCCTTCATTAAATCTCTCAGGATTGAACTCCTTTGCATCTTCGCCCCATAAATTGGTGTCGTGTTGCAATGAAATTATTGGCAATAAGAGCTGTAGTTCGGCAGGTAAGGTAACATGTCCTAGTGTAGTTTCTTTGTGTATTACCCGACTAAGCATGATTGCAGGTGGATATAACCTTAAAACCTCGTGAAATATCATGGTTACCTACACGAAAAGATAAAAATCATAGTTCATACCACTATAATGACCTGTTATGCATGAAGACGACGAAGCAATTAGAAGCAACATTGTTCTTAATTATAGGATATATACAATGAGAAACAAAATGTTAAGGTTCAACTTTTCACCTATAGAATTAAAACACATAACATACATAAATGACAAATAATCAACAACTTACAAGATATTTTCTCCAACAAATAAGAAGATATATGAGATTTGGAGAATGGGAAAACAAACATAAGTTTTTGGTAATCATGAAATGGTCTTATATAATAGACATATCTGCATCCTATTTTTTCTTAAAAAAAAGCAAATATTGTACACCCGTTAGAGTGTAGCAAACCCAATCGGATTCAATATTTTCTAAATTTAAGAAATAGTACTAATGCTAATATCATTGTGTTTTAGTTCAAACATTGGTTACACTTACACAACATCATGTGCATTTATATTTAATTTTTTTTAAATATTATATTGTGTTTTACTTCAACAGACTCAATATTTAAAATTCACCTATTTTTTTACCGTCTGAGTTTAGATTAAAAAAGAAATGACTATACCTTTTCAAAAAAATCAAATTGGAAGAGTTTTAATAATGTTGCTCAAAGTAACACATAATTTTCAAAGATTTACAAGCAAAACATATAAAATAACACTTACAATTTTGAGGTGGTTTAATTCTTGGTAATCTGTTAACTTTTCACTTCCAAAAACTTGTACAACCTCTTCTCTAGCACGAGCCTGCCAATCTAAATGCTTACTCAATAGAATCATTGTCCAAACGAGCAAGGATGAGGTTGTCTCTTGTCCGGCAATGTAAAAAAGTTTGCATTCTTCAATAACTTCTTTCATTGTTATTCCAAACTCATTTCCATTTTGTCTGATTTCATTGAAATTGGATTCCAATAATATGCCCAATAAATCATCAGATTTTCCTTCACCTAATTCAATTGCTTTCATTTTTTTATTAATGATTTCTAGTATTGATGATTCTATTTCCTTGGCTATTTGTTTCATCCTTCTGTTTGTTTTTGTCGGCACAAATCTGCATAGAAGATCTTAACAAGATCAATTGCTGGTAGGTACATTGCTCATTAGGCATATTTTCGTCAGGTAAATTGCTAAAAAGTATGAAATATAGTTGATGTTAAAATTTTCTTCTATGCTAAAAATAGAGTCTCGGTTGTATATTTACTCGCGTGAGAAATCTGCACGCACTAAGGAGGCACATGCCCCATATATTATTTCACGAGGAGTAACCTACATATTTTTTTCACATGTAGGTAGATTGCCTATTATTAGGCATAGTTTATGCCTTTATGGGTGAAGATTTGTGAATAAGAACAAAAGAAGCCTTCTATGAAATGTAACTCATATTAATTTGAAATTTTAATACCATATTAAATAAACTAAGTCCACATAAGTAATTTTGGTCCAACTCATCCCAAAAATAACTAAGTAACGATTATACAACACTATATAAATATTATTTAGTCTTGATATCTAATTCACGCAATACTCTTATTCTCAACAACTAAATTGATCGAGCCGACCAAATTAATTTATGGTAATTTTTATAAGATGTAAGTAAGTGTAAATACCTACTTATATTATGAAAAATTCAAGAATCCAAAAAAGAAAAAAACATTGATAAATTATTATATATATGTACCTCCACCCAGGAATGAAAATAGAGATGGACTGAATTGTTTGCAAGACTAGTCCAACTTGTTGTTTTTGAAGTTGGAATATATTTCTTCCTTCTTCATAGTTACTTCCAAATGCAGTACGTGAAATTGCATCACCTGTTAAGGTTTGAAGATAAGGCCATACATCCAATTCACATGATCCTTCACTTGGTACAATCTTTTCCCATTTGCTCAACATATCACTACAACTCATGTAAAATGATGGGAGCATATGCTGCATTTATAGGACAAGGAAAATAATATTTATTTAAATGGAAAATAAATCAAACTATTTTAGATGAGATTGGATTCAATCATTGAGAGTCTTATTCATTAAATATATTCTCAACCAAGTTTGAACAACACATATTGTAAGTAAAAGTTGTTTTTATCAAGATCCGTCAAAATTCATATCCTATAAAAAAAAATGAACCATTATATCTTCTTTAAGCCATTATATTAGTAAAATTTAATGTTGTTACAACCCTAAATGTAAAGGGGTATATTTATTAGTTGTTTTATATTAAAGAAAAATTAGGTTTAATCTTTAATGAATCGGATCAATCTAAATTTAAGATTTTTCTGGAGTTTTATATTGTGTACCTTTTTAATCATATCATACCAATTAAAAAAAAAAAAAAAAAAACTAACAAGTGTATGTTGGGCCTGGATCATATCGGCCCATGGGTTGTCCCCAACTTTGCTAAAGCAAACTAGTAAACTACTTTAGTATTTCCTCCGTCTTATTTTTCTTTATCCATTCGTATAGTTGATCAGTTAACTTAATTAAAATAATAAAAATTATAATAAATAAATATAATTATATTTCAATAATAAGTTGATAATATTATATGGCACAATATATCTTAATGTTTAAAATGTTTAATACACCATAATGTGAATAATTTAATTACATGATAAGTAACTGAAAAGATTGAAAAGTTTGACCATGTACTATAATTAATGGAGTAAAAATAATGTGACGGAGGGAGTACAATCTATTTAGAACAAGATTATAAATTGGTAATTATAGGAAAAACAACTATTAATACTATAAGAAAGCCCCATGTAATTATTTTTTATATGTTTATATTAAAAATAAATTACCTTCAATTTCTCCATATGAAAAGCAGGATTTATCAATCTTCTGTGTTTGGCCCATTTATCTGTTTCATAAGTAACTATTCCTTCTGCTAGCAGTTTATCTAATGGATGAGAAGGCTTTTGGAAAACATAATTTTTTGAGAAAATCTCTTTTATCATTTCAGGATCTGAGATAAGAGCTGTGGGATCCGGACCAAACCACATAAAGCAATTTTCACCTGCAAATTCAACACTAAATTGATATGATATGTCAAATTATTCTAGCTCGACCTTTTTTTTAAAAAAAAAAAATCGAATGATTTGCTTGTTTAATATTAAAATTGAGTTAAAGTTTCAAATATATTAAGATAATCGAACTACCCTTACAATTAAATCCAAGTAAATTGTGTTTGAATAAGTAATATAATAAATTAAGTGTTAACAAGTAGATTTTAAATTTGATGGTTGATGGATAAATAATATTGTTTAACCAGTAAAAAATTAAGAGTGAACAGCATTTTTGACCTCGGGTTAAATTTTGTACTTTCATCCCTCTGAATTTTTTTGTAGTGGATTCTTCCCTCTTACCAAACACATTCGTCCCTCTTAATTCTTTTATAGCAGATCCGTCCATCTTATCAATGTAGTGTAACACATCCATCCCTCTTAAATCCAAAACATATCAACTTTCGTTCATTTTAGAAGTGGTGTATTTTGTATTTAAAAGGGACTAATGTGTTACACTAAATTGATAAGAAGGATGGATCCGCTATAAAAAATTTAAGAAGGACGAACATGTTACACTTGATTGATAAGAGGAACATAAACCTCGATTTGAAAAGTGGTTATCACCAAATAGAAATACATACCATATTTGGTGACAGATTCTTTAATGAAAGGCATGACTCTTGGCACAATATCATTTGAAAAATTTATGGGTTTGGACTTAGCTTCTTTATCCATTGCAACAATTTCTTTGTAGTCTCCAATAAATAATCTGTAGGAATTTCCATTGAATCCTTGCCGCCTTAAGAATTTTTCCATCTTTTTGGGCTTAAACCACACCCAATTCAAGAATTTCCATGTATATATTGATACAAAAACAGCACAAAAAAGTGCCACTAAGCTTTGAAAATTTTCCATTAATTTTGCTTCTCTCTCTTTTTTTTTTTTTATTTGAAGTGTAAGTATAGTATTTTATTTTTTAGCCATCAATTTATAGGAAATTAACAGAGGAAAAAAAAACTTCTTTCCCGAGATATTTCCTTTGATTTTCGTAAAATAATATAAAAATCATAGAAAGTAGACATAGACTAATGATTTGGAATATTACTAATTACTTTTCTTAATTACACTTTTAGTTTGACTTTGCCAACTTATACAGGACTAAAATTAAGTGAAATGTAAAAACTTCCCGTGAAGTTTCTAAACTTTTCATTAAGTTTTTAATGGGAACTCGGATATTACAACTTTTAAAGTTTGTCGGACACGTTACGTGCATGGATCAAAATTTCGCTTTGAATGTATGTTTCAGTCAACCAAATATTGGAAACTTTTCGAGACTTTTCAGAAATATTTTGGAAACACTAAGAAAAAATTGTAAAAAAAGTTACTAAATTTAGGAAAATAACAAAGTTTAAGTTTAAGGCAAATAAATAGTTTCGAAATTACATCTTGTTTTTGTTTCGCCTAATTGAAAAACAGAAAATTTTCGATGAAAAAAATAGAAATTTTGATCCATGATTACGTGTGAACTTATTTTTTCAACAAAAATTCAAATTAAGTTAGCCGAATTATAAAAACTAGTTCCTCAGCACTAAACAAATCATTTGTTGGTTGATGAGAAGTTTTTAATTTCCAAAAGATCAAGTTGTAATAATGTTAGTAGGTATCATGTGTTATAATTAATTTTGTTAGCTCATTAGAAAAAAAAAAAAACAATTTAATACGTACAATTCATATAGGCAAAAATACATTTTTAATCTTTAGTTTTTTAATTCGGAAGTTGTGAACTTTTCATTTATTTTTTTCTTTCTAGCTTTTTGGCGTGAACCAGGCCCAGTTCAGTCCTTTCCATGTGTTATATAATAGCACAAAAGCAAAAGAAAAAACAATTGTAAGGTATATAAATATCTCCATGATTGAATTAAATTAATTGTGTTCAGCTTTAATTGCTTCTAATTACATGTGATCATATTCTCACGTTCTAAAATATGGAGTTTTTGGCACACTTACAACCAAGAGAAAAATGACTAATCTTACCAAAATTCTAGAAGGTGGAGTTTTACATTTACGACTACGGCCAAGAGAAAAAGGACTAATCTCAAATTGAAAAATCGTTCCTTCGTGTTGGATGCATGACTCACTTCCCAAATTTTGTCCAACTTATCTTTCAATAACTAATTTAGAATGTTTTAGATTTGTCTTGACTAAGCCCTCTCAATTTTATTTTATTTTGAGGTTACTTATATCATACTCCAATGAATTTAATCTATTGGGGATGAGAAGACAAAAAATTATCATTTCTTATATAGGTGGTATTTATCCAGTGTCCCGATTGATTAAATTCGGAGTTGAAATATAACTATAAATTGTCAAATGAATTAGTTATAAGGCATAATTGTTAAGCAAATTTTTTAGCAATTTTTACCACGAATTTGTTTTAGCTGCGGGATCATTTTTACAATTTTCACCCTTATTTAATAAGTTAACTATTGAGTTATTATTTCTTTTTATATGACAAACTAAAAAATGTTTAACCTGTCACATCCTTTCCTTTTTAAATTCATAAATTTGAATAAAAATAAAAATAAGAATAAAAATTATTTTTCTTCTTTTAAGTGTTGACATTAATATAAACATTATTAAGTGTTAAGTTCACTTATATGGTATTGATCTAATTCAACCTCTCAAAAGTTAATTTAACAGATAAAGATTGCACAACCTCTCAAAAGTTAATTTTCAGTCCACGTGAACATTTAATCTCAATGGTATTAAGAATTAAATTAAATTAAATTAAATTAATTAAGATACTTTAGGAATTAATTGAAAATTCAAATTGGACAAGCCACAATTAAAAAATCATGATAGTTGAGGCGGTGGCGAGTGGCAATAGGGGTTGGGTTTGCGGGTGGGGATTAGGGTGAATTTAGATTTGATTTTGATCCATGAAAATTTTTAAGATTAATTTGTGATTGTTTTACAATCACAAAGTCTAATGGATTTTCATAGATCAAATTTAGTCTAATGGTATATATATTGATATTCTTTACTTTGCGTCTTCGATCAATTGTTAACCTTAATACTCCCTCCGTTCCACTTTTCTGGCTCCTATTTCTATTTTTGGGACGTCCCAAAACATGGCTCCCTTTCTATCTCAAAAAATAACAAAAGTTTATTTTTTTAATAAAATGTCTAAAACTCCGTGTCCAACCAAAAGGGACCAAAATTAATGGGGCGGAGGTACTAATTAATATCGAACATTAATTCATAACACAATATGACTAGCAAATTACATTATATTCTAACTAATAAGATTTGACTAGTTTTACTAACTCTACTAAATATAGCATACCAATATTAAAATCACAACTCATAGTAAAACTTTATTTCGAAAAATCTAACATCACAACCATATCATGTCAAAACACAAAACAAACAATAAACTATGTTCCTTCAAAACAAGGAGATCAATATCAAACTTTTAGGCCTAAAGTTTGTGCAGAATTAATTGTGCACCATATTGAGGTTGAAGTGTTAGTACCATATCAGGTGCATGTGTATAAGATGGAGAAAGCTCGAAAGAATATTGTTGTAAAATCATGGCTAGTGCCATTTTTGCTTCTAACATTGCAAAATTTTGTCCAATGCATATTCGTGGCCCACCTCCAAATGGAAAATACGATAGTTGTCCTCTCGTAGCCTTTGAAACTCCTTCATTAAATCTCTCAGGATTGAATTCCTTTGCATCTTCGCCCCATAATTTGGGGTCGTGTTGCAATGAAATTGTCAGCAAGAAGAGTTGTAGTTCGGCAGGTAAGGTTACATGTCCTAATGTAGTTTCTTTGTGTATAACTCGACTAAGCATGACTGCAGGCGGATATAACCTTAAAACCTCGTGAAATATCATGGTTACCTACATGAAAGGATAAAAAAAGTTCATTCTTCTATAATGACTAGTGATGCATGAAGATGACGAAGCAATTAGAAGCAACATTCTTATAAGAAATGTTAGGTTCAACTTTCCCCTACTAGAATTAAAACACATAACATACATAAAAATGACAACTTATCAAAAAATATATTTTCTACAACAAATGCTACGATATAAGTGATTTGGAGAATGAGAAAACGAACATAAGTTTTTGGTAATCATGAAACGGTCTTATAATATAAACATATCTACAGCCTATTTTTTCTTTAAAAAAACAAATTGTACAGACGTTGCACGGACTATAGAGTGTAGCAACCCCATTAGGATTCATTATTTTCTAAATTTTAAGAAATGGTCCTAATCCTAATGTAAGATCCAATCACGTATCTTTGTGTTTTATTTCAACCTTTGGTTACACTTACTCAACATCATATACATCACTTTTTAATTTTAATTTTTTCAAAAATATTGTGTTTTATTATTTAATGTCAACACACTTATTATTATTCAACTAACCATCCGATTTTAGATTAAAAAAGAGATGGTTAAAGATCTTTAATATTTCTTGAAGTAACACATAATTTTCAAAGATTTACGAGCAAAACATATGAAAAACACTTACAATTTTGAGGTGGTTTAACTCTTGGAAATCTGGTAATTTCTCACTTCCAAAAACTTGTACAACCTCTTCTCTGGCACGAGCTTGCCAATCTAAATGCTTACTCAATAGAATCATTGTCCAAACGAGCAAGGACGAGGTTGTCTCTTGTCCGGCAATGTAAAAAAGTTTGCATTCTTCAATAACATCTTTCATTGTTATTCCAAACTCATTTCCATTTTGTCTGATTTCATTGAAATTGGATTCCAATAATATGCCCAATAAATCATCAGATTTTCCTTCACCTAATTCAATTGCTTTCATTTTTTTATTAATGATTTCTAGTATTGATGATTCAATTTCCTTGGCTATTTGTTTCATCCTTCTGTTTGTTTTTGTCGGCACAAATCTGCATAGAAGATTTGAACAAGCTTGTTAGGAAAAGCAAAAATCAAATTTTGTAGAAAAAGTAAATATAATATTGTCCTTAAATTAATTTGTTCTTGTTCATGCCCCACATGCTCAATTTAGTCCTACAACTTTCCAGCCTAAGCTGATAAAGAAGAATTCAGCGTCACCAAATTTAGCAATTTACCTCCCTCTTAAATTAAAAATAGATAATTTATCTTCCTGTAAAAAAAATAAAAAATAAGCCTAAAAAACCATCCTTTAGCCTTTCAAACACCTATTAGGACTAAAATAAAATAAAACAACTTTAAAAAATCAAAAAGAATTATAATCAATACCTTCCCATTCTTTTGATTTACAAGACAGATATAAATTGCTCATGAGACATATTTTGGGGAGGTAGATTGCAAAAAAGTAAGGAATATAACAAAGGTTAAAGTTGTCTTTTCAACATAAAATAGACCCCGAGTTGTATTTTACGCACGTGAATAACATAGCATTCACTTAGGAGACATGCGTATTGTTTATTATTTCACGAGAGATAATCTAAATATTCTGTTTGACATATAGGTAGATTGTCTATTAAGCATAGCGTGTTGGGTGAATTGTGGAACCCAACATGTGAATAATGACAAATGAAGCTCATCACAAGATAAGGTAACCCACATCAACCAACGATTCTAATAACATTTTAACACACTAAGTCCACAAAAATAAATCTGGTTTAACGATCATCTCTAAAGATAGTTCAAGAGTACATCACCTTATAAGGATCACTTAACCTCGATGTTTAATAAACGTGAGACTTTTATTCGCAACAACTAAATTGAACTAAAATTATGGTAGTTGTTATATATAGAATGTAATATATTTGGAAAAATTCAAGAATCGAAAAAAAAAACATTGATAAATTATTATATATATGTACCTCCACCCGGGAATAAAAAAGGAGATGGACTGAAATGCTTGCAAGACTAGTCCACCTAGTTGTTTTTGAAGTTGGAATATATTTCTTCCTTCTTCATAGTTACTGCCAAATGCAGTACGTGAAATTGCATCACTTGTTAAGGTTTGAAGATAAGGCCACACATCCAATTCACATGATCCTTCACTTGGTACAATCTTTTCCCATTTGCTCAACATATCACTACAACTCATGTAAAATGATGGGAGCATATGCTGCATATATAGGACAAGGAAAATAATATTTATTTAAATGGAAAATATATCAAACTATTTTACATGTGATTGAATTCGATTATTCGTTAAATATATTCAAATAAGGTTGTAACAATACATATTATTAGTAAAAGTTGTTTTATCATGACCAGTCAAGATTTTTTTTTTTTTTTTTTTGAGAGCAACAATGAAGTTTTATTGATGGAAAACTTCAAGAGAATACAAAGTCCAAAAGCTAGAAAATGTTAAACATTCAGATCATTCAAAGCTAGTTGGACTAAACAATGAGCTACTTCGTTGCCTTGTCGACGTACATGACAAACTTGAATTGATTCAAAAGATGTTGTTAACCTCTTCACGTCTTCTATGACCCGTCAAGATTCATATACTATAAAAATGAACTATTTTATATTTTTTAAGCCATTATATAAGGAAAATTCGGATTTAAGAGTGAAAAGGGTATAAGTTCTCCCTGGTGTTTCCAGTATCATTCGAACTTGAGTCTCGCCTCTAAAAATTGTAAGTCACTACCACTTGGCCCAACCACCTCGAATAAATGAATATATTTATATTTAGAAGGATAATATTAAAGAAAAATAGGTTCAATCTTTGACAAATCGGCTCAATCTATATTTTAGATTCTTCAGGAGTTTTAGTCTGTGGACATTTTTTATCATACTAAACCAAAAAATACTAACAAGTTTATGCTGGGCCTGGATCATATCGGCCCATGGGTTGTACCCAACTTTGCTAACACAAACTAATATACTACTACGTACTATTGTATTATTTATTTAGAACAAGATTGTAACTTTGTAATTTATTAAAAAAAAAAGATTATAACTTTGTAATTTATTTAAAAAAAAAAATATTATAACTTTGTAATTTAGGCAAAAACAACTATTAATAGTGTAATACAATAAGAAAGTCCCATGTAATTATTTTTTATATAATAATATTAAAAACAATTTACCTTTAATTTCTCTAGATGAAAAGCTGGATTTATCAGTCTTCTGTGTTTGGCCCATTTATCTGTATCATAAGCAGCTATTCCTCCTGCTAGCAGTTTACCTAATGGATGAGAAGGCTTTTGGAAAACATAATTTTTTGATAAAATCTCTTTTATCATTTCAGGATCTGATATAAGAGCTGTGGGTTCTGGACCAAACCATATAAAGCAATTTTCACCTGCAAATTTAACACGAAATTAATATGATATTTCAAATTAATATAAAAGATTCGAATGATTTGCTCTTTTAAATTTTAACATTCAAACTGAGATAAAGTTTCAAATACATTAAGAAAATCGAACTACCATTAAAATTAAACCCAATTAAATTACATTATAATATCCCGTTTGTTCGAATAAATAATTTAATAAATTAAAGGAGTATGGATAAATAATAACCAAACTCTATCCACACATTTAGTTGAGTGGATTAAGAGATGAAAATCAAATCAAATTCATCTATATTTTCTAACCGATAAAAAATTAATTTAAACATCGAATTGAAAAGTGGTTATCACCGAATAGAAATACATACCATAATTGGTGACCGATTCTTTAATGAAAGGCATGACTCTTGGCACAATATCATTTGAAAAATTTATTGGTTTGGACTTAGCTTCTTTCCCCATTGCAACCATTTCTTTGTAGTCTCCAATAAATAATCTGTAGGAATTTCCAGTGAACCCTTGTCGCCTTAAGAATTTTTCCATTTTTTTTGGCTTAAACCACACCCAATTCAAGAATTTCCATGTGTATATTGATACAAAAACAGCACAAAAAAGTGCCACTAAGCTTTGAAGAATTTCCATTAATTTTGATTCTCTCTCTTTTTTTCTTTGAAGTGTAAATATAGTGTGATTTTATTTTTTAGCCATCAATTTATAGGAAATTAACGGAGGAAAGAAGAACTTCTTTCCCAAGATATTTCCTTTGATTTTCTCAAATAATATAAAAATCAGAGAAAGGAGATTTAGACTGAGGAGTTGGAATATTACTAATTACTTTTCTTAATTACACTTTTAGTTTGACTTTGCCAACTAAGTAAAATGTAAAACTTCCCGTGAAGTTTCTAAATTGTTTAGGAAAAATTATTTTTTTGGTACCATAGGATAGGCTGACTTGCACTTTTGGTACCATTGGATATGAAAATGCAAATTTGGTACCATAGGATAGGTTTTCATTGCAATTTTGGTACCAAACCCAATTTTTCAACAAAGTTAATGGCAATTTACCCCCTACTAAATGCATAATGTTCAATTTAACCCCTCGTGGTTTAATAAAGAGCATTTTATCCCTTGAAATTTTGTAAAAATTTCACATCGCCCCCCTGATATTTTTATAGGCGGCACTTAATCCACTTTTATTATGATAATGTGATTTTTTACCCATTGTGTTATGATTAATTTGGCAATTTATCCCCCTATGTTAAATAAAATAGTTTGCATGCATACTCTCAATTTCGGCAAGTGAGTTACAATCTCCGGCTGAAGGGGGTAAATTGCTTCATTAAAATTTTACAGGGGGTAAATTGATTTTTTTCAAATTATAGAGGGATAAATTGAACATTATGCATTTCATATGGGGTAAATTGCCATTAACTTTGTAGAAAAATTGGGTTTGGTACCAAAATTGCAATGAAAACATATCATATGGTACCAAATTTGCATTTTCGTATCCAATGGTACCAAAAGTGCAAGTCAGCCTATCCTATGGTACCAAAAAAGCAAATTTCCCAAACTTTTTATTAGATTTTTCAATGGTATTCAAATATTACAATTTTTAAAGTTTGTCGGACGATATGTTATGTGGGAACTTCTTTTTTTAATAGGAAATTCAAATTAAGTTTGCCACATTGTAAATACTAGTTAGGGCTAGCTGTCAATGGGTCGGATCAGGCTCGTCCAGATCCGGCTCCATTTATATCGGATCGAATCCTGTCGGATTCGGATCTTGCTCGGATAGTGCTCGGATCTATATTTTTTTAATCCAACAGATCTTGGTCGGATTTGGCCGGATATCGGATATTTTTCAGATCCAATAAATTTGTATTTAAAAAGTTAAATTAATATTTTTTTCCTAAAACAAGTTTATTATCTTTTCATTTTTATTTAATTTTAGCTCACATTTTCAAAGTTTCTTTACTATATTCATATTTGTAGAATGAATATATTGGTTTAAATAAATTTATAAACGAATTATGAATTACTATCTTCTTAAATTGACGTTGAAATATTATTAATGATACTTATTTTTATAAATCATTTTGTATATATATCTTTCTTTTTATTTGTTGTCGGATACGGATCTTTAACGGATCGGATCGACCTAAATCCATATTCGCTCCATGAGTTTCGGATTTCGGATCTTTATAATCGGATCAGGTCCATCGAATCTCTAATCGGACAATTATCCTAATAAATCGGACTGAATTCGAACGGATCAGGATTGAAATCCGCCCCATTGACAGCCCTAATACTAGTTACTAGGGGTGTTCAACGAAACCGCTAGACCGCCCCAACCGATCAACCCAACCCAACCGACCGCAATTTTACGGGTTGAAGGTTTGATGGGTTGATCTTGGGCATCATGAAAAAAAGACCGCAATTTTCGATCGGATAATTTGGTTTTATACTTTTTTAGACCGCATAACCGCATTCGACCGCACTTTATATAAATGATGATGTATATATGTTTTATTTTATTTTATTATTTAATTTAGTCCTAAATTTAAGAAAATGAGAAATATAATATAAGTATATACTTTAACAAATTAGTCGTGTTCCACAATCAAAACCCCAATTATATTAGATAAACCCTACAATCTTACGTAAATCTTCAATTGTAAGTGCCAAAAAGATAAAAAAAAATAGATCCAAAACTAGAACAAATTAGTTAAAAAATATTCTGCGAAAAACAAAAAGTAAAGAAAAAAAATATCAATCAAACTTTTCATTTGCCATTAATTAACCACCAACACCAAGTTCGAATATAAAGATATTTTTCTCTTTTGTTTATTCTTTGGGAACAATTTGATTTTTATGTAATGAAAACTTGTTAATTTAGTGTTCGGGTTTGTTAGCTTTCATTAAATTATGTATTCATTGTAAATTATATTTTAATTGATATTTTACATTATATCCATTATATTTTCTATGAAAGTTTACTAAATTTATTAATAAAAACAAAAAATTATAATTAATTAGTGCATTTTATATTTAACTCATCAAGTAATAAAAATACAAGAAAGTTGATAATTGAGACCGCAAACCCCCCCCCCCCAAACCGCCCCAACCCAAATGAACCGCATAGTGCAATCTCAAGACTTGTTGGGTTGAGTTTGGAGTAGAGATTTCAAAACCCGCAAATATTGGGTTGGGTTTGGACAAATACAAAACCACACTAGACCGCACCGCGAACACCCCTACTAGTTACTGACACTAAACAAATGAATTGTTGGTTGGTGAGAAGTTTTAAATTTTCAAAAGAACAAGTTGCAATAGTTATATTAGGTATGATGTGTTATAATTTTGTTAGCTCATTTAAAAAAAGTTGTATCTGAATATACACTTTGTTTTTATGTAAGTAAGGCAATCTGTTTGGACCTCTTAAATTTTAACATCTTATGTTTTTAAAGTGTACTCGTTAAACGTCTAATTATAAAATAAGGGATCATTCCTTTTAGTTTTCCTCATTTAGTATTTGAATCATATATAAATGATTTTTATTGAGTTAAGTAAAAAGGACCTAATTAGTTAGTTTTTACCCTTGAGGTTTCTTTTTCTGTCACTCTCTCTTCAATAATAAAAAAATAAAAAATAAAAAAACATTGTGTGGTATTCAGCACCGGTTGGTACTTGGTTGTGTTAGATTAATATATCCAGCGCCTAAAATGTAATACGTACAATTCATATAGGCAAAATTGCATTTTTAATCTTCGGTTTTCTAATCTGGAAGTGGTGAATTTTTTATTTATTTTTCTAATATCAAAAGAGAGATTTTTTTTTCTTGTTCTTCTCTCCAATCTATATCTATTCTATATACATATAAATAGTTGGTCTAAGAAAATTTCTTTTCTTTTTTTGAAGATTAATATACCTTATTTAAATTATAATGTGATATTTAATTTTATAGCAAAAAGATAAAAGAAAAAAATCCTAGAATTATAATTAGACAAGAAATCTATCCTACATCAACCTTATAATTATCTATTAAAGTTCTAAAACTCATTAACACATTAATGATATCAAAAAAAAAAAATTATTCTATATTTCTTCAAAAATTTATTGAAAAGTTCTTAAAAAGTTATTACTTATTAAGGAACCTCAAAAATATTAAAGAGACTGGAAAAAAAATTATGTCACATTCAAGCTACATGAATAAAAAAAGATACTATTTAGTTAACTAAAAAATGTATAATTGGCTTAAGCCCAAAAAAGTCAAAAGATAGAAATTGCTAAAATCAACAATTCGATAACTTTTTAAGAAATTTTTGAAGAAATATAGAATAATTTATTTTTTATCATTATTGTTTTAATGAGTTGGAAAACTTTAAAGATAATTAGAAGGTTGATTTTAATCACGTGCAAAGCACGTACATTTTTCTAGTAGTAATAAGTACATATACTGCCAACATTGGATATGGATTGGACAATTAGATAGCCGATTGACGAGATTAGAAGATTTTGGACGAGTTGGCCAAAGTGAAATTTCAGATAATTCATCGTTCGTGTCTCAAATATTCAAATTGTGTTGCCTATATTCTTGTCGCTCGAGCATTTTTATCTAATGGGTGGGATAAACTTTCTAATTTAGATTCTATTTATTTGTGTTGTTTTTGAAATGGGGATTTCCTGATTGTTGACTATGTCCCGGACCTATCATTTTATTAATCTATAATCTATTATTTGTTTGATAAAAAAAAAGTACTGGTTAATTGCTATTAACCCATAATAAAATGAACGATCGATCAAACAAAAGTTCATTCGTTGATTTCCTAATCTTTCCAAGCAAAAATAATGAGGATTTTTTAATTCATGTAAACTGTTATTATATATTATTTTTCTACAAATAACAAATATAGGAAAAAAAAGGGAAATGGTGTAAAATATTAGAGTATTACCGTTCTAATCCTCGATCAATTTATCAAAGATGCAAAGCCGAACTGTGTTATTTGCATGATGCAGGATAAAAATTGATAGTATTTCAAGCATATATTAAAATCTTATTTTCATCGAAAATATCAAAAGAATTGTGTTTAATATTAATAGAAATGAAAATGTAGAGTATTTCACATTCAGTATCTTTTTGTAACTTATTAGAATGTTTTAAAAAAAATAAAAAAATGTTTTGATATTAAACTGACAGAACATACCAAATGAACCATGCATGATTTTAAGAACTAGAACCGTGTGGACCTTTTCATGGAATATGCAACATAATTTCTGTGGCTGGTCAAGTCAATGCAATCATTTCTTACACCTAAGGAATACAAAATTTCATTTTTATTAAAACATTAAAAAAAAAAAAAAACATTATTGAAATTTCAATTTTAATTCGTTGGTTCAAGCAATTGATATCCTATCCAGACTCGTTTACCATTTCATCTATTTTCATTTTTCAGTGCCTCTTATTAGTTCGTTCGAAATAACTCAGCAAATAATTCGATATTTAAAAAGATTTGATCCGAAATTGTTCGATTTAACCATTTTCTACCTTTATTTTAAAAGAATTTCAAAATCAAACTAACCATGTATCAACATTTTATTGTCGATGAGGCATTAGCCAAGTGGTTAAGGATTAAGCTTCATGACTGGGTCATGGATAATTTAACTCCCACAAATGTGGGTATTTTCTCTAGTTTCATATCAGTTTTTCTCTAGTTTAATACTAGTAATTAGTTTCAATTGATATCACTGTAATATTTCGATTCGACATCGTGTTTGATATAACAATATATTCACCATCTAAAAAAAAATTATATCAACATTTTATTAGTTCACTATACCATTTAAAATATTCTCATAAGTCAACAGGAAAAAGTTTTCATGTCTTTGCTTTTGTAGTGTCGAGGCATTCGATGTTGACGACCACACAAATGTAAAGGTTGGAAATCTTTCATATTTTCTCTAGAATTTCTATGAAATGTCATAGTTTATCTTAAGCCCTTATTAGTTTCGTTTGTTTGGTATGTTTTATAATTTTTTGGAGATTTTTTCAAAATCTTCGGAAATCATTATAATAATCAAAATAACATGTCAAAGCAGAAATTACCCTATATTTTCGATACGAATGACTAAAAAACACACAGTTTTAAAAAAAAAATTGATAAACATCTTAATTGAGTAATATGTCGAAGTAGAAATTACTTTATATTTTAATTCGGTTCAATTGCCTAAAACAAAAAAAAATTGGTGATTAATTAACGATTATTTCTCTTAATTTCAAAGAGTTAATTGATTTCTTGGTAATCATGGATGACTATGATAGTAAAAACAATCAATATGGAAATGCAGGTATATTTCTAGCCAAATTTTCATGCAAACTTTAAGGTAATGAAAATTATCATTTTTTTTATTAACTTTCAATATTTCCACGAAAATAATATAAGAATCATAAAATGGTAGACATTTATTTCCATTTACCTCATGTGATAACTGATAAGCATAATTTCTATCCCCTATCCCGTATGACTTGAAAAATAGCATTTTACCAATTTGAAATATTTATTACTTGCCAGGAATGAAACTCCTGAATTCAGTCGTTTTTATTTTTTAACTTGTTTAAACATCCCAATAAATCCAGTATATATATCCAACACCACCATCTATGTTTGAATCAAGCACATTAAAATTCGCACTTAACTTACCCAATGTCACGTCACAATTAGCAATGCTTCTATGTTCATGAAACAATGGAGTTACAAATTTACTATTGCCAGACCAGTATCACGACCGTTAATGTCTACACAATCAGCTATTAAAACTTGAGTTTATTAATTGATTAAGTAAATCACACACTCTTTCGAGGTTAATTACTGGACAATACCAAAGAGATTAAGACATTTAGCACAAAGAGCGTTATAAGAAAATTCTTTGAATTAGGGGAAGAAGAAGTCATGCATGGTTTTTGAAGTTGTGTTTGTGTTTGTGAAAAATTAAAGGTTTGCTTGCTATTTATAACCTACGATCCTCAATAATAAAGATGAAATAAATTTGTGGATAAATATCACTTTTGGTCCCTCTTATCATTAACTTTTTACAGAGTGGTCCCTCTTATGTTTTTTTTCCCACTTTAGTCCCTACTATGAATTATTTATTTCACTTAGTCCCTACTATGAATTATGTGTTTCACTTTAGTCCTTATCAGGTGGTTCTGATAACACGTGACATGCATATGAATATTTTTTAGGGCATTTTCGTCCGTTCGCTATTGAGACCATTTGAGATATTGTTTAATTGGTGAGCAATTTTGGTGTTTGAAGAAGATTTTGGGAGAAAACTTTAGTTTGGAACGAAATGGACGATTAAGTTGGACTGGAATGAAAGCCTAATTTGGAAGAGATTAAATCTTTAGTTTTTTTTCAAATGATTAGAAAGACGAAGATATCCATGTTAGTTTACTTGAAATGACGAAATTGCTCTTATGAGCATATCACATGTTACCGAAACCGCCTTGCAACACCTGAAAAGGACTAAAGTGAAACAAATAATACATAGTAGAGACTAAACTGGGAAGAAAAACATAAGAGGGACCACTCTATAAAAAGTTAATGATAAGAGAGACCAAATGTGGTGTTTACCCTAAATTTGTATAAAATCTTGGAATCATGCATACATGTTTCTATTAAAAAAAATAAGGAATCATACATTAATGCTATATCATGTCAAAAAATTTATATTTGCAGGATGCAAAGTGCTAATATTTTATATTTGTAGGATTCAAAGTGCCAAAAACTATATTCCTAATTGCAAAGTGGTAAAAAATATTTTTAAGAAAATGACTATTATATCCTTCCACTAACATTTTTTTTTTAATTTAAACACACATTAGAGTTCGAAGTGATAAATGAATTATATTTTCAGGGTGTAAAGTACCAAAACTTTTTAAAGTCGGAATGCAGAGTGCCAAAATCCTGTACTTCTGGGGTGTAAAATACCGAAAACCCAATATTTACATTCAACATTTTTTTTTCTTTATTTACATAGTTTTGAAGATTTAGATATACAAATTAAGTAAACGAACCATGATTTCAAGAACTAGAAGGACGTGTCTTTTCCATGTAATTTACATGGCTGTTGGTCAAATCAATGCAGTCATATCTTACATAAGAAATTTCTATTGAAACATCGTTGAAATTTCACTGTTAATTCGTGGGGCTCAAGCAATTGATTTCCTATCCAGTTGAAATTTCAATTTATATATGTCATCATCATTAATAAATAAATTGTCAAGTGCATAGAAACATCCAAACTTGCTAAAATTTGTTTTCAGATTAATAAATTGTCAAGTGCATAGAAACATCCAAACTTGCTAAAATTTGTTTTCTATAAATCTTCATGATAGTCCCCCAATGTAGCCCACACCCAAACCACAGATAATTAATAATGGAGATATTAATAATATTGCTTAAATTGGTTGCTGTAAGTTGTGTTTTATTTGTGGCATGGAAAATTTTGAATTGGGTTTGGTTTAGGCCAAGAAAGCTTGAGAAATACCTCAGGGAACAGGGTTTCAATGGAAATTCTTACAAGTTTTTGTTTGGGGACTTTAAGGAAATGGGGAGGATGATGCAAGAAGCCAACTCCAAACCCATCATCAATTT
The DNA here is from genome assembly GCA_038501285.1 of Penstemon eatonii. Taxonomy (NCBI): domain Eukaryota; kingdom Viridiplantae; phylum Streptophyta; class Magnoliopsida; order Lamiales; family Plantaginaceae; genus Penstemon; species Penstemon eatonii. The sequence goes on along the minus strand of CM076708.1, from coordinate 1,539,358 downwards.
CTCCAATCATATTGTGCCTAGAGTGATGCCCTCCATCCATAAAGCCCTCACCAAATTTTGTGTTTGGGAAATGCCAAACAAACATATTTTCTATTTTTTGAAATAAAATTTTCATCTCTCAATTTTCTCAAACTACTTTCTCAAAACCCAAACAAACAACAATTTTTCCTATCTCTAAATAAAATCTATACAAACTCTACTCTGATTTGACATAAAGTAACATATCTCTTGCACAATTTATCTCACAATAAATATGATTTGACATAAAGTCTTACACATCTTACACCTACAATCTAATTCTTCAAAAAAAAGACATACATCTACGTTATTTCTCAAACCACTCTCTCAAAACCCAAACAAACAACATTACGTAAATCGAGATTATTTCACAAACATTCACTACTCTCCCAAACTACTTTCCCAAACAGCCCCAAACTGTTTTCACCTTGTAAAAACATCATTCCACCTTGCACTCTGGAAACTATTTTCTCAATTTTCAGTTTGCACCTGGGGTGTTTTACGGTCATTTAATTTGCTGGAATGAGGATATTTATGTCCAGTTACTTTAATTACCAGCCAACATTCCCTGGATAAGTAAATATCATATGAGTGACATGTGCAATTATGCCACAATAACACCCAAAAAAAAAAAAAAAACTACTAAAAATATATCCCAAATTCTCATTAAAAAAAAACTAATACTCTTATGCCGGAGAAACTACAATATATAGCAATACTAATCTCTTTCATATATGTAATAATAACGTCATATTGATCGAACCAATAATTAATATGACTTTCGCTTATGTGTCTGGTCCGCATTTGAAAGTATTTATGGTGTTTCTGTCAATTTTTTTTTAATTGCACAAAAAACAAATATCAATTCAATTGGAAAGTCGATAAATGAAATGATGTATATATTCTATAAAAAAAATCCTGATTTTACATTTTTATTCATGCGAGAGAGACAAAAAGATAAAACACCCCATAAATGAGAAAGAAGTTTCTTGACAAATTAGGGAAAGGTTATTAATTTGTAGAAGGTAAACCGGTAAAGTTGAAAAATGTTCTGTTACTAGGAAATAGGGGACTTCTAAGGTGAAGTCAATTTAATTTAAGTATTGGATTATAAATATGTATCACAACCAGTCAACCACATAAATTTCATAATATAGAATAAAGTTAACCTTAATTAATTATGAGGTAAAATATTATCTTATATTCTTTAATATCCCAAAGTTAGCTACCATAAATATTTTTATTTTCCTTCTTTTCTTTTTTTTACCCAAATTAATATCAAATTACCATAAAAATTGTATGTTTCCACATTGTATGGTACTAGTTCATATATAATAGTACAATACCACCAATGTGTATAATTATTTACATTATATAGTATAATGTCTCACATGTAATAATATTGACTCCGCATATTTAGTACGGTCTCATATTAGTAGTAATTAGCCACATTATGAAGTATTATCATTAGTACTACCAATGTATATAATTCTTCACATTACATAGTATAATGTCTCAGATATAATACTATTGACTCCACATACTTAGTACGTTCTCATATTAGTAACAAGTAATCACATAATATAATATTACCATTAGTATTAACCATTTTACTAATAATTCTTCACATTACATGGTATATATTACACATGTAGTAGTATAGACTCACATAGCATAGTATTGAGTCCACAAATTTAGTACGGTCCCATATTAGTAGAAATTAACCATATGATGAAGTATTATCATTAATTTTAATCAATGTGTGTAATTCTTCACATTACATATTATAATTTCTCACCTGTAATAGTATTGACTCCACATACTTAGTACGGTATCATATTACTAATAATTAGTCACATTATATAGTATTACCATTAATGATAACCAATCTACTGATAGTTCTTCACATTGCATGGTATATGTCTCACATGTAGTAGCATAGACTCACATACCATAATATTAACTCCACAAACTTAGTTGGTACCATATTAATACTAATTTAGCCACATTATGAAGTATTATAATTAGTACTAACCAATATGTATATTTATACATATTACATAGTATAATGTCTCACATGTAATAGTATTAACTCCACATACTTAGTACGGTCTCATATTAGTAATAATTAGTCACATTAAGTATTACTATTAGTACTAACTAATTTACTGATGATTCTTCACATTACATGGTATATGTTTCACATGTAGTAGTATAGACTCACATAGCATAGTATTGACTCCACAAACTTAGTACGGTCCCATATTAGTAGTAATTAGCCATAACCAAATTATTGATAATTATTCACATTACTTAGTATATGTCTCACGTGAAGTAGTATAAACTCACATAGCATAATACTGACTCCACATACTTAGTACGGTCTCATATTAGTAGTAATTAACCACATTCTGAAGTATTACCATTAGTACTAATCAATGTGTATAATTTTTCACATTTGCATGGTATATGTCTCATATGTAGTAATATAGACTCACATATCACAGTATTGACTCCACATACATATTAAGGCCCCATATTAATAGTCATTAACTATATTACGAAGTATTACAACCACTACTATCCAATATGTATTAAAATATAAATTATGTGTATTAAAATATATTATGATTTTTTTTTCAAATGTTAATATTAATTATTCAATACGAAATACTATTATATATCGTTTATAATTAAATATTATTATACAAAATTATTTATTTATTTCTATAATAATTTATTAGTTTGTAATTTACTGTTGATGTAGTTAAATATTACAAATAATGTGGTTAAATTAGGGGGATTATAGGGTGCCGCTACGTTAGGTGCCGCTAATACCACATTAGGTGGTATTATCACACAATGTGTATCACATTGTATGGTATAAGGAGTATAATATATACCATAGAATGTGACACACATTGCGTGGTAATACCACCTAATTTGGAATAAATACTACATGATGTGGGGGTCATACTAAATATATGAGGTTAATACTATGTAATGTGATCATGTACCATAGAATGTGATACACATTGTGTGGTAATACCACCTAATGTGGTATTAGCGACACCTAACGCAGCGACACCCTAGAATTTTCCGGTTAAATAATAGTATAATACAATTACTTATGGTAATAGTATTATGACTTGTTAGTAACCTGTTAAGTAGATAATTTATTAATAAGATGTCATAATTCTATTGGTTATAGCTTACTTCATGTAACATCACAGCACCTTAGAATTTTCCAAATAAATATGCTCTGGCCAACAGCCATTTGCACCAAAAAAGTCCATGACAGCCATTTTCCTTTTTACTTCCCTAAAAAAACTCCCAAAATATCAAATTTCCTTTTTGTTTCTCCAATTTCCATTTAATAAACCCTATTACAAAAAGAGACAAATCCCCACGACTGCGTCTCCGTTTACCCCCAGTCAAAGTTAATAAAATCATAAGAATTGGAATTCAACATCTTTGAAAATTCAACACACCAGTCCCACAAATCCCCTTCTTTTTTTTCTTAAAAGAAAAAAACAGAAAATAATAGTTTCTCTCAAAAGTAGATTAAAAAACAGTGTGTACCCTCAAACACTCACAACCCAACAAATTAGCATCCACGAGTGTTGAAAGTCAAGTCTACTATTTTTTTTATTGGGATGCAAAGTGTCCAAAATCTTATATTTCTGGGGTGTAAAATACCAAAAATCCAATACTTTACATGTACATCTTTTTTTCTTATTTACGTAGTTTTGAAGATTAAGATATACAAATTAAGTAAACGAACCATGATTTCACTTTTGATACCACAATTATACTTACTTTAGGGATTTGATACCACAACTATTTATGTCGACATATTTGATGCCATATCTCAAATCAACTTTATACATTTAATACTTCCGTCAAATTAATGACGGAATTGTCGCGTGCCCGTTAGTTCTCGTGAAATCTGAATTGAGAATTTTACCTTTGATAGCACAATTATATTATGTCGACACATTTGATACCATATCTCAAATCAACTTTACACATTTAATACTTCAGTCAAATTAATGACAGAATTGTCACGAGATTGTCACGTGCCCGTTAGTTCTCGTGAAATCAGAATTTGGGGGAGACTCATTCCAGGTGGCATCGTTTTTGGGGGGAAATTTGCTATGTCAGCTGCCCCAATTTCATTACATAAAAGACGGTCACATATGCAGAGCCCTAATTTACGTAGCCGTTGGTCAAACCAATGTTGAAACATCGTTGAAATTTCTATTGAAACATCGTTGAAATTTCACTGTAAATTCGTGGGGCTCAAGCAAATAATTTCCTATCCAGTTGAAATTTCAAATTATATATGTCATCATCATTAATTAATAAATTGTCAAGTGCATAGAAACATCCAAACTTGCTAAAATTTGTTTTCAGATTAATAAATTGTCAAGTGCATAGAAACATCCAAACTTGCTAAAATTTGTTTTCTATAAATCTTCATGATAGTCCCCCAATGTAGCCCACACCCAAACCACAGATAATTAATAATGGAGATATTAATAATATTGCTTAAATTGGTTGCTGTAAGTTGTGTTTTATTTGTGGCATGGAAAATTTTGAATTGGGTTTGGTTTAGGCCAAGAAAGCTTGAGAAATACCTCAGGGAACAGGGTTTCAATGGAAATTCTTACAAGTTTTTGTTTGGGGACTTTAAGGAAATGGGGAGGATGATGCAAGAAGCCAACTCCAAACCCATCATCAATTTCTCCAATCATATTGTGCCTAGAGTGATGCCCTCCATCCATAAAGCCCTCACCAAATATGGTAATTAAGTTCTTAATTTTTTTTTTTTTGAGACAATTAAGATTTTAATTTATACTCCTATATGTGGAAGAAAAAAAGAAAATCTAATTTCTTGTTTCCATATTTGTAAACTTATAATTGAAATTAAGGTTTTCTCTTTCTTGATCCCCACATATTTGCAAGAGTTTTCTCTTTTCCACATGTGGAGATGCCTTGAAGGATTGTAGAACTTTGTTATGATACAAAAGTCTAAACAAGAGGAGGTCTTTTTGTAATTTCTCAGACGTCAAGGATTCCATCGTAAATCACCCAAATTTTTTTTCCTCGAATAATTAAGTAACATTACACTAGACTGATTACCGTGTTATTCTTTATGTGGAAAAATCCGAAGCTCCGTAGTGGGGTTTTAGCAATTTCACCAAGAGATATGTTTAATGTGTAATTTATCATATTTGAAAAACAAATATGCAGATTATCTCTCACAAAATTAAAAAATGAAAAAGAAAAAAAAAATCGATAAGTCTCAAGCACACGTAGTGTTATTCACTCATGTAAAAGTGCAATTGAGACCCAATTTTTGTGTTTAAAAGGCAATTTTGATCCCAAATATATTTCACATTTTCTAGCAATATATCGTATATAAATAGGGGCCGTTTGGTAGGGTGTATGAGATTAAGGTGGATTAGATTGGAGCCGGATTGAAGGACATTAAAATCATGTTTGGTAGATTTGATTGAATGCTTCCATGTTAATTCTAAATTGATATAGATTTTAATTTGTGATTTATTTATGTATAATATTTTTTCATTTTCAGATATTTGAGAAGAATTTATGATATTTTATGATATGTTAGAAAGGAAATATGTAATTTTGTGGTTATTAATTATATTTACTTAATTCATATTTACCCGGATTAACTAATCCACCTATGTCTGGGTGGATTATAATCTAGTCTTAATACCGGGTCGTAAGAATTCAATCCATTTGACGACCCGGTATTAGAGTAATGCCACCAAACATTGTATTAGCTCATATTAATTCATATAATATGAACTTATTAGATCCTATCAAACGGCCATATAATATTATATAGGGACATTTTAGTCTTTAAAAAAAAGCATTTGAAAGGGTAATCGAGGTGGTGAGCCTCTTTTCAAGAATGAGTAAGATGTTTTATAGCTACTTTTGACATTAAGATAATTGCCTATTTCGAATATCACGTAGTGGTAAATTACTATATTAACCCGTTCTTTAGTGGTTTCATATTGTTTTAATACTTTTGAGTGCAGGTGAAAATTGCTTTATATGGTTTGGCCCCAGACCTGCAGTACTTATCACGGACCCTGAAATTATAAGAGAGATTTTGTCGAAAAGTTACATTTTTCAAAAACCTTCTGCTAATCCATTTGGAAAATTGCTAGCACGAGGTGTAGCAAATTATGAAACAAATAAATGGGCCAAGCATAGAAGATTGATCAATCCTGCTTTTCACGTAGAAAAATTAAAGGTAATTTTCAAGTTGTAATAATTTATTTGTCTTTTGATTAGTTAAATTTTAAGATAATTTGCGGCATAAAGTCCTCTAGTTTATGTTATTACAAAATGTTAAGGTTTGCGATTTTGGTATATCATAGTGTTTATGAGATGTATTCCTACAGCATATGCTTCCATCATTCTACTTGAGTTGTGCTGAGATGTTGAGCAAATGGGAAAAGATTGTCGATTGTGATCAAGAATCGCGTGAGTTGGACGTGTGGCCTTATCTTCAAACCATGACAAGTGATGTGATTTCGCGCACTGCGTTTGGTAGTAGCTATGAAGAAGGTAGAAAGATATTCCAACTTCAAAAAGAGCAAGCCAAGATAGTCATGAAGGCATTGGGTTCGATTTACATCCCCGGGTTAAGGTGCAATCACTCCTCCTCTTTGAAACTTGATTTTTTCCCTCTTATCCAAATTCTAGTGTTTTCTAATGAACTAAACGCAACAATATCCCTTGGGTTAATTTTTTATAGCAAAATCCCCATGTATTCTTTTTTTTACTAGCAAGAACGCCCATAAATCATAGGGAGTTATTGTCAGATTCGTAAGTGAGATAGACGAAGCATAGGGGCATTTCTTTCGTTTTCTAGTTGTGACTTGTTGTGTACATGTAGATTTGTGCCAACGAAGAGCAATAGAAGGATGATGAAAATTGTGAAGGAAATCGAATCCTCGGTTCTTGGCATTATTGATAAACGAGTTAAGGCAATGGAAGCAGGGGAAGCTAGTAGTGATGACTTATTGGGAATATTATTGGAGTCGAACATCAAGGAAATTAAAGCAAATGGAAACAAGTTTGGAATGAGCTTGCAAGAAGTGATTGAAGAGTGCAAGCTTTTTTACTTTGCAGGTCAGGAAACAACTTCAGGGCTTCTGGTTTGGACAATGATTTTATTGGCCAAGCATCAAGATTGGCAAGTTCGTGCCAGAGAAGAGGTTTTGCAAGTTTTCGGAGGAGAGAAACCCGATGATATTCAAGAATTGAACAACCTGAAAATCGTAAGTCCACTCACAAACATATAGTTGTCAATGACTTAGACCTGGATTAGATTGGAAAGTGCCAAAATGTTTTGTTATCAAGTTGCAAAGTGTCAATAGTATATATATTTTCTGGGTGCAGGATGTTAAATCTATGTTTACAGGGGCTAAAGTGCCAAAAGTATTCGAAAATGACTTTTCTACCCTTCCCCCAACGAATTTTCTCATCAGAACATACAGTAGAATGCAAAGTGTCAAATAAATTGTATTTTCAAAATGTTACATCTCTAGGGTGAAAAATGACAAAATTACAAAACTTTTTTTTTTCTTTATAGATTCATTCGAATTCAAATTAAAACAGTCTCATATACTCTGCCTAATTGCACGATTCACATCTTCAATTTGTGCAGGTAACCATGATATTTCATGAGGTTTTAAGATTATATCCACCAGGAGTCGTGCTTAATAGAACGACCGGAAAGGAAAGTACGTTAGGAAATATAACTCTACCAGCTGGCGTGCGACTTTTGTTGCCGACACTTTTATTGCACCATGAACCCAAAATATGGGGCGAAGATGCACAAGAATTCAAACCGGAGAGGTTTAGTGAAGGAGTTTCTAAGGCTACGAGAGGTCAACTATCGTATTTCCCATTTGGCTGGGGACCTCGGATATGCATCGGACAGAGTTTTGCCATGTTAGAGGCAAAAATGGCTTTGGCTATGATTTTACAGAAATTTACTTTTGAACTATCTCCATCTTATTCACATGCTCCTCGTACATTGATTACTCTTCAACCTCAATATGGTGCACACCTAGTTCTACATAAACTTTAGAGTTGTAACTTGGCCTTGATGTTTTTTTATGTTATTTTTCCTCGTGAAGAAAGTGTTCTTTGTACGAAAAACTGTCTTAAAATATCATGTGGCGTTTAGAATTGGGATTTTTATTTGAGGCAAATTGGAACACCATTCTTGGATGTTTTGTATATTTTCCGTGACAATTCCTAGGAATATATTTACTGAATCAACACTCGTCTAAACTTAATTAACTCAAATTAAAATATTATTGATTTATCTGCAACTAGCTATGAATGAAATTCAGAAACCAAGATATGAAGACTTAATTTGATATGGCAAACGACACACTATTAAAGCTTGATTTGAATTTTATCGAGCTTGAAATTTTGTTTTTAAGTTTAGTATGCTTATTAAACAAGCTGAACTCACATGAACTATTATGAAACGAGCTCGAGTCGAGTATCAAATAGCTTGATATTTTATATTTATATTATTTTTTTTAAGCTTATCGAATCGAGCTTCAAAAATTATCAAATGAAGAATAATATTCAAGCTGACCTCAATTTTTTTTTAGTTTGGTTGTTAAACAAGTTAAACTCAAATGAGCTTTTATGAAACGAGCTCGAACCAAGTATCGAGTAACTTGATATTTCATATCTTTATTATCATTTTTGGTTTATCGAATCGAGCTTCAAAAATTAACGAATTAAAAATAATTTTCAAGCTTGTTTAATTAATATATCGAACCTAACTTAATAAAACGACCTCAAATCAAATATTAAATAATTTTATTTTATTTTCTGTCCAATTTACGAGATATAGAAAGAGAAAGAGTGCTAAGAGTGTGTTGTTTAAATGGGGGGTGTTTCATGTTTGACCCCGTAGCTTTGGTGATGCCAATGATATTGGGTTTAATCCCATTTTGTACCTTGAAAATAAACTATTTTTTATATTTTGCACCTTGTAAAAAAATCATTAACTATTTTTTATATTTTGCACCTTGTAAAAAAATCATTCCACCTTGCACTTTCGAAACTATTTTCTCGATTGTTCAGTTTGCATCTGGGGTGTTTTTCGGTCATTTAATTTGCCGGAATGAGGATATTTATGTCCACTTACTTTAATTACCAGCCATCATTCCCTGGATAAGAAATAAGAATATGAGTGACATGTGCAATTACGTCACAATCACAAAAAAAAAAAAAAAACTACTGAAAATATTAAAATTTATTCCAAATTCTCATAAAAAAAGTTAATATTCTTATGTCGAAGAAACTACAATGTATAGCAATACTAATCTCTTCCGTATCGATCGAACCAGTAACTAACAGGATCTTCGTTTATGTGTTTGGTCCACTTTTAAAAATATTTTTATGTGAATTTTATTTTTAATTACACAAAAAACAAAGGGTTATTGGCATTTTACATCCTGGAATTATAGGATTTTGACACTTTGCACCATGACTTAAAATTTTTGGCACTTTGCACCTTAGAAATATAATTTATTTGGCACTTTGCACCCTAGCGCGTGTTTTAGTGAGAAAATTCATTGGTAAAAGGATAGAATATTTATTTTCAATTTTTTTTTTCACTTTGCACCTTCGCAATATAGATTCCGCACCCTTAAAATCTAAAATATTTTCACCCCGATTTAAATTTATTGGTATTATGCACCCTAAAATATAATTTGTATGACATTTTGCATCCTAATGAATTTTTCTTAAAAGAAACAAACTCATGAATGTCGGCGATGTACAGATAAAATGGTCATTTCTATGCACAACAATCATAAACCTGTTATTCTAAATTTATTTTACTTTATGATAACTTATTTTAACATTTTCTCTCAGTAAAATTTATATTAAAAAAAAAAGACATTGTCTTCTTTTTATTTCAAGTATCCTCTAAATTATTTACTTTACATCTAAAATACACGTTTACATATCAAACATATTATTATATTGCATCTTATACATTATTTAGATGATCATATTAAGTCGGGGTTAAAAATATTAGAAATTTTATTTTATGGATGTAAAGTGCCAATATTCTCTATTTCAGAGTACAAACTGTCAAAAACTATATTTTTAGGGTGAAAAGTGTCAAAAATATTCGAAAATAACTATTATGCCTTTTAATCAATGAATTTTTTCTTCAAAACACACAATAGGGTGCAAAGTGCCAACTAAATTGTATTTTCAGGATGCAAAGTGCCAAAACTTTTACATTAGGATGCAAAATGCCAAAACCCTAAAATTTCATGGTGCATAGTGCCAAAAGCCCAAAAAACAAATATCAATTCAATTGGATTGGAAAGTCGATAAATGAAATGATGTATGTATAATGTACTCTATGAAATTTTTCTTTTCCTGATTTTACATTTTTATTCATACGAGAGAGAGAGAGAAAAAGATAAAACATCCCATAAATTAGAAAGAAGTTTGTTGACAAATTATGGATCAAACCGGTAAAAGTTGAAAATTGTTCTGTTATTAGGAAATATGCTCTGGCCAACAGCTTTTTGCGCCAAAAAAATCCATGACAGCCATTTTCTTTTTTACTTCCCTAAAAGAACTCCCAAAATATCAAATTTCCTTTTTGTTTCTTCAATTTCCATTTAATAAACCCTATTACAAAAAGAGACAAATCCCCACGACTGCGTCTCCGTTTACCCTCAGTCAAATAATAAAACCATAAAGAATTGGAATTCAACATCTTTGAAAATTCAACACACCAGTCCCACAAATCCCTTTCTTTTTTTTTTTCCTTAAAAGAAAAAAACAGAAAATAATATTTTTTCTCAAAACTCAAAAGTAGAATTAAAAAAACAGTGTGTAATTGTTCCCTCAAACACTCGCAACCCAACAAATTATTATCCACGAGCGTTGAAAGTCAAGTCTACTATTCTTTTTCTTTTTGGGATTAATTAATTTATACCCAATCGTCAAAGGTCCGAGTTTTTGACGATTTTGCTATATAATTCTTCCCTCTTCGGATATGGTTTCTTTTTCTCCAAGAATTGCTCATTTTCCAAGATCCCTATTTATTCTCTCTGTTTTAGTATTCATAAGTGCCAATCAAGAAATATTTATTTCTTTATTGAAGTTAATTTCTTGGGGTTTTTAGTTATTGATTAATTCCGTGTGTGTTCTTTCCATTTGGGTAGTGGGATTTTGGTTTCTTGGATCGTTTTCAGAATTGGGTTCATTTGTTATTCGAATATTAGGTCCTCTTGTTCATAAAGGTTGAAATTTTTGTTTCCTGTATTGTATTCAAAATTGGGTTCATTTTGTTATGTGATTTCTGGGTTTAGTGTACTTGATCTCAATTGAGAGAAATATCAAGCAGATTTTGGGTGTTTGAAGTCAACTATTAATACAAAATTTGATAATTGGTTATGGATGGATCAAATGGTAGCTCTAGTTCACCTGCACCTTTTCTATTGAAGACCTATGAAATGGTGGATGATCCCTTGACTAGTTCTGTTGTTTCTTGGAGTCACACGGGGCTAAGTTTTGTCGTTTGGAATCCGCCTGAATTTGCTCGAGATTTGTTGCCAAAGTACTTCAAACACAACAACTTCTCTAGCTTCATTAGGCAACTCAATACATATGTAAGCCCCTTTCAACTTCTTGATCTTAATTTTAACTTTCAATTCATGGAACTAGTAAGTGTTTTTCTTGCTTAGTGTCTTTGTATGTATGTATGTATGTATGTATGTATGTATGTATGTATGTATATGTGATATCTATGTGATAGGATGGACTTAGCTTTTGGTTACTTGGAACCCTTCGAGTGAGTTTTTTTACTTGCATATCTCTTGAATTATTAGCTTATGAACTGTCTAAGAATGTCATTCAAACAGAAGGTAGTGGTGAAGTATAGATGAATGAAACTAAGTGGTAGCGATATTGCTAGAACAAACAATGTTGCTTCTAGAGTCAATGTAATAGTACTTAGGAATTACATTTATGTTTTTAACTTAATTAACTCTAGATAATGTCCGATATCTCTTCTGTTTATGTCTTTTGCGGTGAAAGAAGAGTTAATTTAGATAATATTATTAAATATATCCTAAGTAACCATTTATAGTCATTGGTTCTAGAGGCATTTCATTAAATTGGCGCTGGAAGCAACACTGTGGCTCTGGCAATATCGTCAGCCAAACTGAGTATAGATGCTCTCTAGTCTCTAAGTAGCTGTCTGAATAAATGGAATAAATTAGATCTTGAAGAATAGATGTATATGGGAACTTGATGGATTAATTGTGTCTAATTGGATTTTTGTTAAGCATTTGTTTTGAGATAATTTCACTCAACTTTTTCTTACAATATGATGTAGGGATTCAGAAAAGTTGACCCTGATCAGTGGGAATTTGCAAATGAGGAGTTTATTCGAGGAAAAAGTCATCTTTTAAAGAACATACACAGGCGAAAACCAATCCATAGCCATTCTGGTCAAGGAAATGCAGTACCATTAAACGACTCCGAGAGAGAGGAGCTTGAAAAGGAGATTGAAAAACTAAAACAAGAAAAGCTTTCACTTCAGTCGGAGTTAGAGAAACATCAACAAGAGAATCGAGGATATGAATATCAACTCCGATCATTGGGGCAGACTTTGCAAACTATTGATCGTAGGCAACGACATTTGGTGGCTACCTTGTCTGAAGTATTGCAGAAACCCGAGAATTCAGAATCTCATAACAAGAAAAGAAGGTTGTTAGCTTTGCATCACGCGGGGGAGAATCAAATTACGTCATTTCAAGAAAACTTGAACCCTTCATCTCTTCCATTATTAAATATGGAAATAGTCGAAAAATTGGACTCATCTCTAATATTTTGGGAAAACTTTCTACATGGGATTGACCAAACTTCATCGAACGAGTTGCTTGATTTTAATACCCCCCTACTGCCTGGACCAGTAGAAATTACAGAAATGCCCTCGTTATCCACAGATTCTGACTTGAACGTCCCACCTTGCACACCCGAGTGTCATATGTCGCGAGATTGTCAATCCTCTCCTGAACCAGTATTATCAGAAATTGACGTGAATGTGAGCCCAACTAATAAGGTTTCCGATATGGAAATATCAAAAGATCGAGGGCAAGATGGCACGGTTCCTTCTGTACCATCTGGGGGTAATGATGTCTTTTGGCAACAGTTTCTGACAGAGGCACCTGGTTCCTCTATGACACAGCAGGAAAGAATACAATCTTAAAGAAGAGAGTTAGATGAACACAAGAATTGGTAGAACTTAGTGGAGATGAGAGGACGTAATATAACTGCCAAATCTAGTTTGATTGAGGATGTTGTCATGGTATATATTAGATACTTCACTTTTTTGTCTTTTTAATCTTGCTTTTTCTGGTTTTACTTATTTTGCTTAATTTTGTATCATTTTTGTCATGATATAGCTAGCAGATTACAGTTTCTTGTGTATTATTGGATGTAGATGTATCATCTTTCTGTACATATTGATCACTTTTCATATAAGTCAATTAATTTAGATATATGTCTCAACATTTTGCATAAGTTTTTACTCCGGTATACTGGCTACTCACTCCGTGTTCTATTGTTGTCTCGACGACTTGACTTAAATTCTGTACTGGATGTAACCTGATCTTTTAAGTTCTAACTGTGTTTACTGAGTGTATATATTTCTCCAACATTTCATTTTCTTAGTTACTTTCAAGGAGGATTCTGTGTTTACATGTTTCAGCAGAAGACTTCCTATTGATTCTAGTAGACATAGAGATTCTTTGTCGACCAATTTTCGATGATGTGAAACCCGTGCCTGGATCCGGGCATGGCCCAAGTGAGGTATATGTGAATTAGTATATTTCAGGTGGTTGGTCCAAGTGGTAGTGACTTGCGACTTTCAGAGGCAAGACTCAAGTTCGAATCCTACCGGAGACGCCACACTGGGGAGAACCTATACCCTTTGCACTTTTCGGCTCGAGCTGTAAATATACATTCTAGTAGATAAAAACAAAAGGAACCCGAGGACGTCCACCTTGCTTAAGAGGAACACTAAGGGAGTTTATCCAATTTGAAGAACTACTAGCTCGTATACCCCAAACAGGGTTGGATACGACTTTATGTAGTAACTCGCACAACTAAGTCCCCCAAAGTGATGATCCAAATTTAAATCCCTATAAAGAGATATTCCCATATAGTATTCCCAACACACCTCGAAATAGATTAGACGAGAAACCAAAAGAGATTTTCTACTGATTAGAAAGAACACATTGAGTATTTTTATGCACTAATATGACATTTTAAGTTCCAAAATCAACCCAAGTTTATTTACGAAAAGTCACCCCAAATTAAAATTGGAAAACGTGTTGTAAAATAAAACCGCATAAAAAAAAAGCGATTCTTAGATTTGAATCAAACATGTCACCAGAAAACATTTAACAGTTTAACAACTAACCACAACAACAATTCACTCACACGCCTCATTTTAATCAATTCCTAATTATTAAAGACACCGATCCAATAAAACCTCGATCCACATTTATTTTCTCTAGTGATAACAAATTCGCAAGAATATTAATCCAGAAAATTTGATTGCTGTACAGGTCAGTTTCGGTCTCTCATTCTTAACTCTAGTAATAATTTTTGAATTTGTATGTTACTGGTATCGATTTCATTTGATATTTATGATTAATTTGCTTTCTAATGTTTGAATTTTTTCAGCTGATTATAGTTAAGCATTGATTTGATTTTGGATTGGGGTTTTGATAATTCTGAGGTTTAATAAGTTATAGACTAAGACGTGATATGGTGTAGAGTTTAGGAATTACATGTCTCCGAAAGAATTGGAAACTGAAAGTGCTGATGATTTAGCTAGTAAAGATAATAAGGAAGTGGGAATTAAGCGGGATCCTTCATTCTCGGGCTGGTTTGATGATGATGGAATCTTACACGATACTAGATTAGAAAATGAGGAAATAAATGAACTAGATTTTGATTTTAAGTTGCCTTTGGTTCAGAAGCATGGGTCGGAAAATAGAGTTTTAGACCAGCAAAGAGTCCATCTGAGTGACTCTTGGCAGAAAATGGATCGCGGTGAAAACATTGATGATGCTGCCGTTAGTGGTTTGCAAAATCAGGATGAGAGTTACGTGCCTTTTGACATTGAGAAAGATCAAGTAGTTGATGGGAAATACAGTATTGACCTGAATTATACGGATTACATTGGCACGTCTAAGCCAAAAGCTGAGAACCCTATCTCTGTTGCTGATGTGTTGAAAACGTTATTTTTCATACTAGTTTGGTACACATTCAGTACATTCCTTACACTGTAAGTTACTTTATTAACTTGGCGTTGTTAATTCATGGATTCTAGTATTTTGATGCTTCTCAAGACTAAGTTTTGTTACTTCTTTTTGCTTAGAGCAGGTATAATAAAACATTATTAGGTGATCATTTGGGGAAATTCCCTGCACCGTTATTGATGAACACTATCCACTTTGCCATGCAAGCTGCTTTGTCAAAGGCTATTACATGGTATTGGTCTGACAGATCTCATTCCTCTGTTATGTCATGGAAGGATTACTTTGTGAGAGGTAGCATAAATATTTCTTTCTTGTGTTATGAGTCAAGGATCAAATTCTAAAAGCTAGCATATATTTTTCTCCATATTTTCAATAATTTGTCAGTAACATGGGTTTTTTTCTTTAATATATTGAACTAATTTACTTTAAAAAGTTGTATTTAAAATTAAGACATTTCACCAATTGATGGCATTTTAATCTGCAAATCTTGGGAACCATTTATGACAAAAACGAAAAATATGGTTAGTTTCTTATGTACATACAGTAACTCTGTTCAAGTGAATGATAAGTCTTTTTAATACTTAGGCCGTTCCGTGCAAAGTTGTCGTAGTATTAGATTTTAGTTTTAGTTGTTTCTGTAAGTGATTAGAATGCATCAATGAACTTATACTTTCTGTTCAGCTTTCCTAAAATTTTCTTTATTTTTAATGGTTTTAGATTTCTAAATAGGTCAGCTATGATGTGAATTACTGATTACCTTATCTATAACCCTTTAGATCAGTCATGTTCGTTAGAGAAGTTATTTGTTTATGGGTTTTTAGTTCCATTAACCATTAGGAACTTGGTTTCAGTATCTGAATCAAATTGAAGCACATGTGACTGCTGAAATATGTTTGGTTGTAATTTTTCTTAAGAAGCTGATGGGTGTATGTCATTAATCCATCTTTAAAAATGTTTATCGAGTTCCTAATAGCTGAAAAAGAGCTATGTATAAACATTTAGCTATTCCGCTGAATGAAAAATGATGTATCATTTTCTAGTGGTCTTTTAGGAGTTCACCCAAGTAAATTGGCAAATCCTAGTCCCATAATCCCTTTTGTTTAATTTGCAACTAGCTCTAACATCTATTTTTTCACACTGTTCTATTAGACAGCAAATGCCTAAATACTGTTACCTTATTCCATTCTGTTGAACCTTTTTTTGTTTTCCCTGAATACTAGTCCTCCAACTTCTGGTAGAGGGTGATATGATCATAAATTGGTCCGCATAGGCATAGTAATTAAACCGGGACCATTCTTCATCAGAATTGTGTCGGACACATTTTTTCCTGTATTTTAATTGTCTATATCAATGTGACGACTCATTACATTCCTGTGTTATACTATTTATTTTTCATTCTCTTTTTCTTAATATGATTTGCTAGTATAATTAACTTCTCTAACAACTAAGGCTTCAGATTGCTTTTTCCTTTCACAGTTGTACCAACGGCCCTGAGCACTGCAATGGATATTAATCTAAGCAATGCATCCCTGGTTTTCATTTCTGTTACATTTGCCACCATGGTAATTTTTGTTCCATTATATCAAATTATGATTCATATTTTATGCTTCAGGTGTTGGATTAAGTTACTCCAAGTTGTTAGCTTTATGAATTTGGTGGATGGTGTCAGAGCTTTCCTTTAAAACTTCTTAATGTGCACTCTACCACATTTAGCAATAAATAAGTGTTTAAAAGAGAGGGCAACAAATAACTGAAGCTAACGATTGTTCAGAAGTAATTTCCAAGTTAAAGAGAACCAACCTAATTTATTTTTTTGGTTAATGCAAAACTATTCATAAACTAAAGTAAGAAATAGAATCCCAGATCTAATTGCTGCAAGGTAAAAGGAGACCACAGAATCGTTAGTATGCAGTTATGCACATCCCTTAAACAAATCTGTATTAGCAGAACATAAAACTAAACAAAAGACTAGGTAAACGAGAGAAAGCTACTAATGCAGATGTTCAATAATCAATTAGAGGAAAGTAAAGTCATATCTGGTAGCTCCACCAAATTTAACGGATTGTCAGATGTTTGATAGTATCTGCTTGTTATACTACTATTTGTCATCTATGTTCGCCATTTTCTTCATGCACAGCACTTGCTGCATGAAGTCCAAGTAGGCTCCCACTGGTTCAAGTTTGTTTTGTATGTAAATGGTGCAGTCAGAAATACACAACACCGTTTAGCTCATTTTCTGACTTATTTGTCTGAAGCAACTTGGTTCTTTCATGATCCTTTACTTTATGTCATAAGAAGTGTAAGTCACTCTCTTTACTTGCAGTGTAAATCGGCGTCACCAATATTTCTCCTACTTTTTGCCTTTGCTTTCAGGTATGTCACTCTCAACTGGGCTAGTTTCTTTATAAATTCCCTCCCAGCAGCTAGCTATATAATCATTAACAGTGCTTAAATTGGTCTTACCTTCTTGTGCACTACATAGACTCTTTAGAAAATTAATGTTTGTGCAACCTGTTAGAGTTAGAGTAAGAGTTATAGCATGAGTTAGAGTTATAGCGTGTTAGGAGTATTAGCTTTAGGTTGGGTATTTTGGTATTTATGGAGTCTTATCTCTTTGTATAAATACCCCTTCATGGGTACATAATTAATAACAACTTTACACTTTATCCCTATATTTTTTCTTTTGTAACACAACCATATCCTAGTGAGATGGATCGAACATTTTATAGTCGTTCATAAATTTTATGCAAGAGTACTAACTTAGGGTCTATTTGGATGGGTTTTGGCTCAGTTTCGCGGGTCTCGGTTTAAAAAAAATGGTTTGGGTGGTTTCGATGAAACCTTTGAGACCTCATTGGGATTGGTTTTGGCTGTTGGGTTTTGTGGTTTGAATAAGTTGAAACCCCACTTGGATTGGGTTTGGATGTTGGGGTTTAGGGGAAAAAGTAGGTGGTAGGTGTCAAATCAATGTTTTATAGGTTTGAAGAGTTTGAGTGTGAGTTTTTGAATAGGTTTTTTATGGTTTTATGGGTTTGGCAAAAACTCATTTGATAGGGTTTTGGCTCGATCTCGCGAAACCCGCGAGACCTGGCCAAAACCCATCCACATACACCCTTAAAGCTCATTTAAAGATTATTATTTTCCATATGATTATGTATTTGCCATATATCTGACTTAGAGTTACTTATTCTTAACTCGTTACGAGTAATGACCATACTTTGATTTTTTGACTAGTGTATTTGTATAACATATTCCTGGGATTTCCAGTTTATTTTGTCTGATCCATGTCTGGAAATGGAAAATCCAGCTTGCATTATTGTTACCAATCGCATAGCCTCGAAACTTTATTAAAATTTGAATATTTTTTATTGCATTAAATTATACTCTATTGTGATGCTACTCACCTATAATGATGTCTACATTAGCATTTAAAATATCTGTAATTCTGTTTGGTGATTTTAACACCCCAATCCCACATTGATTGTGGGCGAATTGTTTGAATAGTTTATAAAGACTTGGTCCACTCCTACTTGTCAACATGAGCTTAAGCATTTTGGGTTAGTGGATCAGAGCTCAATAATGTTGACAGGGCCAGAAGTGGATCAAGGACTTTACAGTGAATGTCTAGTTCATCTTAATGCATGAGTTGGTAGACTGGAGAGACATATAATATCTTATAATGTCTCTAAATCCTTTCACGTACATGCGATATGCTTTTTCTGAGAATTAGACTTGAAATGTTTTTTTATGTTTGGATGGCAATGGGATTCAAAACTTTATTCTCATCGCCATCCATTTACGAGAAAGAGTTAAAGCTAGGTTCTTGAAGTATAGCCTAGAATTTCGAGGCAGCATGTAGAGACAACAAGTATCAAATATCTCATTTCTCACAGCATAAACAATTTCATGTGGTAGTTATGCAGTAGTGAGATTTTGTAGTAATGTGCATAAAAAAGAAGTTTTGACAGTCTAAGCTATAAGCCTATAACACTCCTGAATTGATTTTATAAACTAAATTGGAATTTGGATGGAGAACGACGGGAGAATGAGGGACATGTATGTGTTGGAATGGTAGGTGAAATCTGTAAAGACCTTTGAGCTTTGCAGTATTTGTGAAAAAAAGTTCTATAGTAACTATATTAGTTGCTCAGGAATAAAGTAGGCCTAATCTGTCATAGTCGATTTAGTAAAGCAACATAAAGTCTTGTGGATATAAAAAGACAGACATAAGGTTGCTTATACATTTCTAAGGAGACGCATCAATTTCAATTTACATATATGGGTGAGGTTCTTGCGTTGAAGTTATGAAATGCTTATAATGATAGCTTTTCCAGATTTCCAATATATAAGGAAGCGTAAAATTTCAATTATAAAAGAATGTAATATTTCATCTTTTTGTATTTTTTGTGCTGATGCATTTAAATTCATTAATTAACCTATCGCCTGACCCAATTTCCTTTTTTCCCCTGAAGATTGGAGTCACCAAGTGTTAAGCTGCTTGGCATTATGTTGGTCATTTCAGTTGGTATACTATTAACAGGTAATGGGAGTTTGCCACGTTAATCCTTATTGTTATTGAATTTGTGTCTTTTTGTGAAGGTTGTGGTCGATTTGGGTAATACTTTCCAGAATTTATGGTGACACTTGCATGTTTCACATCTCACTTAATTATAATAGTAATATTTCGTACACTTTTGGGAACGTAGCATTTCTTTTCCTGCTGCTGTATACCACCATGTTCATGGAAATCAGAAGTTTAAGATGTCAGTGTCGCTGGTTTTAAGAAACTGACTATATATATCTACAGTATTGGCTTTTATCATCCCTTACAATGTTGTGATATGAGCCGTGAGTTACTTGCATCTGCTTTTCCTACCAGAAACACTGTGCCGTAATCTTGTCATTTTGGGCAATAATTGTGCATTAAAATTCATTTTCTGTTCAAGGCAACATATGTTGTGTATCAGAAACAAAACCAAAATTTTGATTTAGCTGTTTCTTGTTTATCAGTTTAAATTGCATTATACTTTTACCTGCTAATTATTGTGAAACCTGTCATAACTCACACAATTACCACAAATTATGGAGCCCTAGCCCTGTAAGCCCACCCCTGTATAGAAGCGACTTCATGTATTTAAGTTTATTGACCCTTGAGCGGTCCACTTGCCTTATTAAGGCTGAGCTAGCTTGAAGTTATATATTCATGAAGCTTGTGACTGAAGTTGATCTGACCCACTCAAATAAAGTACTTAAACAGAAATACCTTCAAAATAACTGCTAATATGGCACCCTGCTGATTTCTGAAGAACACCTGCTAAGATGAAATACAACAATGATAAGAAGGCATTTAAATTGGTAAAACTCAGGCCAAATCAGTTGCTATGTCAGTTTTAAATCTAACCTTTTTGGTTTATAATGCAGTTGCGAAGGAGACTGAATTTGAGTTTTGGGGTTTCATATTTGTTATGCTTGCTGCTGTCATGTCTGGGTTCCGTTGGACTATGTCACAGATTCTTCTCCAGGTATGAGCTGCATGGTACATTTTTTACATTTCTGAACTATAACTTTGTTATTATTTTCAAACTATTGTCATATATATTCACTAATCTTTGTAAATGGCTTTTGTCTTTCACTGATTGGCACGTACTGATTTAAAATCCTGGCCTAAAGAAAGAAGTCTATGGTAAGTCTTACCAAAAGCTACCTGTTTTAACTTGAAAATTCCAGCAGTATCATAATTTCGTGTATGTACATCTTTATGACTTGGGTATATTTCCGTGATGTCTAATTGATGACAGTTCCCTTTCTCTACTTTAAGGTCTTAAAAATCCACTTACTTTGATGAGCTACGTTTCCCCGGTTATGGCAATTGCAACTGCCCTTCTTTCGTTGATGTTCGATCCATGGCATGAGTTCAGAACTAACGACTACTTTGACAGCTCATGGCATATTGTGAGAAGTTGTTTGCTGATGTTGTTTGGTGGAACTCTGGCTTTCTTCATGGTAATTGATTTTAATTGAAGATTTTGAATTTGTGCCATGTGATACTTGGCTTTTTGGTATTTTTGGTTTTTTTCCCCTATACCTGGAAACTCTGGTATCTAGTACTCCAATCAATCACTTAAATTTTGAAATAGTGAACAACTCAACAAGATTGTTCTTCATATTTGTTTGTGATTGCTACTTGGATGTTCTTTTCAATGTTGTTCCATTTACTTAATAAGGAGAAATAACTGAAATCAATTATTGCATTTTAAATAGCTTACGCTTACTAGTTTCCTAGCTCTGAGTTTCATAAATCAATGAAAAGATTTACTTTTTGGTCCTATTGCAGGTATTAACTGAATACATTCTCCTGTCAGTGACTAGTGCAGTAACAGTAACAATAGCTGGGGTGGTGAAGGAAGCTGTAACTATTTTGGTATGAAAGTACATACGTTGGACTTACATTTCCATTAAATATATGAATATGCTAAAGTTGGTTGATAATTGTTAGTTTTGTACTTTTTTTTAAAAAAAATTATCAGTTTGATACTTTCTTTTTAATTATCACTTTCATACTTGTCTTACCCAGCATATGTAAAATGACTGATGCGCATAGACAGTATTTTGTACATGGATTTGCAGAGATTATGGATATCCAATACTTTCAATTTTATTTCAAATCTTGTTGAAACTTGAAACAGTTCTACATTTGTATTAGTTCCTTCAATTCTCATTGTGCAAAGTTCTCAAAATCAAGAATAGATGGTTCTATGTCTTGATTTTGACTTGTTACTCCCCTGGTTTGAGTAACTACCAAAGTGGCCTTTTTCTTCAAATTTGACAAAAAATTAATAAATTGTAGTAATACTACCTTTTCTAAGGAATGTAAGTGGGAGTCAAACTTCCTACATTGACCATCTCAGACAATTTGGAGATCTTCAGTATGATGGCATCAAAAATGTAACTGCATTACCGTTCTTCGTGATTAGGATTTCTCAAAGACAAATCACGCGCACAATCTTCTCCTTCAGATCCCATCACAAGAAGAAGAAAAGGAAAATGGTTATTTTTAAGGAAAGAAGAAAAATAGATATAGGGTTAAGAGAAGACATTATATATATATATATATATATATTTATATACCAACTCAAATAGAGCTTTCTATTGGCTTGGTCATATTATAAAGCTACAGGGTGCAGTTTGTGCGATATTGATTGCAAACATCTCTTTGGAAAACAACTGTATTTATCACCGCTTTTTGATGTCTTGGAATTTAGACAGTCGAAAATCAAGAATCATTTTCTCTATATATGACTATTCTCTTTATGTCTTAGAAGTTCTGTGATTAGTAAGCCCTTTTTCTCTTACTGTTAGTTAACCGTCCAAATTTCTTGCAGGTGGCTGTGTTCTATTTCCATGATGAGTTCACCTGGCTGAAAGGGGCTGGCCTTGTAACGATAATGATTGGTGTCAGCTTATTTAATTGGTACAAGTAAGTGATCAAAATGCATGCCATTGAGTGAAAACTTACCTCAGGATTGTTCCTTTTCTTATTCAAGGCAGTAAAGGTTATGTCAATGCATTAAATATGATCATCAGTATATCTTAATAATGATATATTAGTAATGATTTCCTAATTCGTTTTAGATGTGAATGTTCTTCTTGTTTGCTTGATGTGATCAATGCGAGTAATATATTGAATTTTCAAGAGTATGCCTTCTAGTTTTGTTCTCATTAATAACAAGAGTTTTCTGTTTATTCTTGTGAGGAAGAAATATGCTCTTGCTGAAAGATGGGACTATAAGAACCTTTTTAGTATCTTTGCTCACCTTTGCAATTTGGATTGCAAAGGAAATTTTTTTTATGACACAGTGGCAATTATGTTTCTAGTGAACACTTGAAAATGATAATATCGATGCATCTCTTCTACAAGTTGAGGATTTAAATTTGATAAAATATCGCTAGATGCATATATTCACAGCACCATCTGTACCTTGTTCTCTATGATGATCACTTTGTAAATCAGTAATAGGATTTAACACAATAGCATTATACTCTGACTACTCTTAACTTGATCTTTCTGAAGAAGTGGATACACGGTTTTTGTAATTTTCTACCTTGTGTTATAGTGCACTCTGTGTCTGTTGGGGTTGGGTTTGGTGGGGGGGGGGGGGTGCTGTAAAGAAATCATCTCAGTCAGTGGGTTTCTTGACTTGTGTGATTGCACAAAATGCATTATTTCCAATCCTTACCATTTGTTACACTGCATAGTCTGAACTTCATAACTTTTATTTCTTTGGTTCTATCAGATATGAAAAGTTACATAAGGGTCACACAAATGTTGGGTCACCATCAGAAGGTGCAACTTCAAAGTATGTGATCCTTGATGAGATGGAAGAGGAAGAAAGCAACCTTTAAAAGCCAAATTGCGTTGAGAAATGGGGTAAGGTTCTTATTAATTGCTTTGCATAGTTATTTTTCATTGTCATACATTTTGTGTTATGTTCTTCATTACCCTTTTCTTCTTATGTGTTTGTCTTTTTCTTAAAGAATTATCTTTGCTTTTGCTTTCGAAGTAATGGAATTATAAATCATTGTGATTTGTTTAAGCATGGTATCTTTAATCTTGGGTTTCTTTCTGTTCAGAAGCAGTTGTAGAATTTTTGTCAGATTACCAACTCATTCATAAGAAAATCTTGGGTGAGAAGAATATCTGTCTTGGGTAAAAGTTACATGTTTAGTCCCACAGGATTGGACTGTCAGCACTTTGTCTCATATTTTTGAGATATTTTGCACTTTTGGTCACATGGAATAGTCTCTGTTTGGTACTTCTGGTCCCGAAGGGCTGCTCAGTTCTGCACTTTAGGTGAATTGCAAATATCTTAAAAAAGTAGGACCAAAAGTGTTCTAAGGTGCTGTACTAAAAGTGCTGAGGTTCAGTCCCATGCAGTTTTCCCAAGTTGGGTGCGTTCTTTCTTCACGATCCTGTTGTTTATAAGGCTTGGCCATTGATACTATCTCTTGTTTGTTATTTGCATCTCTCTCTTGCACCGATTTTCAACTTCTTCTACGGTTCAAAAAATTAAGAACTTACCCCATAAAAGGAAATACTGATTCTAAATTGGTTCGTAACTTCGTTGGCCTATTTATGTAACTCCTCTCCTTTCACCACATTGTAGAAACATGGTGCACTATATATATAAGCTCTTATGTATCTCTGTCTTTAGGATTTTGGACTAGGTGGGTATCTTCGAATTATGTTGACGAGGCTACTGGTTTGTCTTTGGTCATGACAGGTAGTATAAAAGGTGCTTTCATGGTCGGTAATCCCATGTCTAGACTTGTCGGAGGCCATGTATCATCCACATAATGCTTTGAGGGCATCATTTATTTGAACGCAAACTTGTCAAATCACCTCGTCGTGAATTGAATGACTGATTTATCCCTGGTCATCGAGAAGTGTTGAAGTAGTTTAAGTTCGTGTTCTATTATCAAACATGTTCACAAATTTGTCTCAAATTGATGAATGTGTTGATTTAAAATTCCCTTTTTACAATTCTTGGAGGTCTCTGTCAAAAATTTTGCTCCGTGTTCTGGTGAGAGTATATTTGAGTTATACGTGTATTTAATTAAACTTTCTTGAACCAATAATTTTTTGTCATTTGTACTGTCATTATTAAGTAGTAGAAATTTCAGGTCAAGTCTTCTGCTAATTTTCGTAAGGTTCTCCGGTTCTGTGTGTCTAACCTACTGCTATATGTCTAAAATAGCATATTTTCCCGACTATTATGCAAACAAGTTGCATTAGAAAAAATTTGCTACAAAAACACGAGTAATAGGCACTTATAAACAATGAAGATTGCAACTCTTTTTATATGATTTTAACCCTAATTAACTGAAAGGAAATATGATTCTTCAGTAAACTGAATAAGATTCTTATGGAAACAAAATAATAATAAAAAAAAAAACTAAGAAAACTAAATAATTAAAAATAGGAGAACCTAATTACTAGAAAAAACTAACAAAAATGATAGATAAACTGATCTAGATATTTTATTAAATTCATTCATAATTTCCCAACGATTCATACATTTTCCTTTTTGGTGTCAAGTTTCCTCAAAAACAATACCATTTTCTCCCTCTTGATGCATAATTATGTCGTGTCAAGGCTCATTCGCATATTGCAAATAGAACATAATTCTGTAGTGTCAAAAGGCTCGTTCGAGTCTTGCTAATAAGAACCTGATGTAATCTTTGGAGGCACAATCCATAGAGCGCTGCAAACGAGGTTATCTCGATTCCAGCGAGTGTGATAATTATAATGATACAGCAAACCACTTAGCTCACATAGGAATTCATTCTCTCGATTTCCCCATCATCTGATTGTGGATGGTATGAACTGATGAAACCGAAAAAATAGAGAAAATGTGTGCAATTGTGCACTGATAAGTTTAAACTTAATTCTCATCAGTTTGTTTGAAGAAGCATTTTTACCTGAAAGCCCTGACAAATACCCTGTAATGCATGCTTGTCAGTTAAAATGTCTCTGGCATGTCACCGGATGTTAGTTTCAGCTGCAAATACATTTATTTTACAATTTACAGATATTCAAAGTGATGTGAAATTTGAGTTTTTTTTCTTTTTTCTTTTTTTAAGACGATAAGCTTAACCAGTTTACAACGCCATCACAAAAAATAGTAGTTGGAATATTAGAATGACTAAAATTGTGTCTCGATGATTTTAACTTCAAATATCATCTCAAGTATGAGTAATGCGAGGGTTTTGATTTCCGAGCACGTAGTATTCTGGATTAACTTATCGAATCAATGTTAAGTAAGGGGAAAAATACATTACAACACTCAAGTTCTAGAGTATATGCATTTGACCAGTTGTAACTTGTGTTCTACTTCTTGTTCCTTTTTCTTGCTAAAATGATATTTTAATTTTGACATGCATATTTGTGATTAGAAATTCCTCTGGAAATCAGGTGAAGAAATGACTAGTAAGGAGTAGGATTCAAAAAGAAACCAAAACCTCAATTGCATTCTTAAGGAATTCACGCTGTCATATATATTATTAAGTTTCTGCTATTTAGATGTGGGACTTTACACAAGATAGGTTTAAGAAATAAAGACTAGCTTAATTATTTGCATTTGCGTTAGCAAATATAATATGGTACATTGCCATTAGTTTTTTACTTTTAAAAGTGACAAAAAGTAATGCAATTTTATACAAGACATGTGTTTCTGAAACATTTTTACTTTTGTTAGATTCATTCTGAAAAACAGTACTGTTTTTCACTTTCGAACGATCCCGTTGAAAGAAACTTACTTGCCAAGTTTCAATCTCACAAAAGAAACATCAGAAAGAAAGCAAAAGATGAAGATATTGATTGATGAAGATATATAGTGAGGAAGAGGAGCCAGAAAGTAAAGCCAAGAAATGACCTCCGAGCGTGAATTCGTTTGTACATGCAAAAAGAAGGTCAAATGATAAACGAGTGAATGTTGATACATCGATGTGCCAGAGAAGTTAAGCGATCAGAGCGACATTGAGCTCACAGTCTTGTTATGTATAAGGTTTCCGTGCACCATAACTTTTCTACTTTGTGGAGGATATTGGCCTAACACCTGTAGCAAAATTCATTCTGTAATTTCTTCTTTAATTATGGTGGAACAAATCTATTTATATAATGACCACTTCTTCTAAGAGTTAAGTTAGAGTGCACATCAACCAGAAGTTGATTTTCCGCATGGAAGGGGCGGGTGATTTGGCGAACACTAGGGAAAATAAACTCCATTCCAAATTAACTTATATAGTTACGGGACTTAATTGTCAGTCCAAATTTTTAAGGACTTTTTTGTTGATGAGCCTTAGATCATTTTTGCAATTTATCTTTAAGCTAGAATCACAACTTCACATCAACAAGAGAGCGGGTGATTTGACGGACACGGTGGGAAAAAAAAAACCAGATTCCGATCGAAATAAGACGTCGAATTAGTTATATATAATCTAACTATCAGTCTTTAATTAAAGGACTTTTTTGCCAGTAAATGATCATAGTTACGGGTCATTTTTACAATTCTCCATAAACAAAATTCCAAAAATATCATTATGGCTATAGTCTTGTGTAGATATTTGTTCCCAGAAAAAAAAAAAAAAAAAAGAAAAGAAAAAAAGTTGTGTGGATAATTCTGCCGGGACCCTTTTTTCCTCTATCTTGTTTGTTTTTGTCTCGAAATATAATCGGTAACTTGGCATAATAATAATCACTATTTCTTGAAATGCAATACACTCCACAATTAAAATTTTAAAAAATCTTAAAAATAGATTAAGAACTCCAGGAAAAATCAAGTCTTTCTTTTTTCAGGTTTTTTTGGTGTGTGGTTAATTTAACAAATTAAAGTAGTGATAATGGAGAATGAAGTGATGAGAAGAAGAGCAAATGTTATTGCATCCCATTTGGCTAATGAAGATATTTCTGCCACTGCAACCCACGTTTTCCCCATGGTAATCAATTAATTTTTTTTGATAAATTAACCCTCATGCATATGATTATTATTATTATTAATTCATTTTCTCATCAGTTAATTAGTATTTACTAGGAAGATTAAATATATATGTGCTTTTTCTTGTTTTTAAGATATATTTTTTCATGTCATAATTGATTCTTTATCACAAAGGCTATGTTTGGCTCTTGAATTTCAATAGGTAAAAATTCTTTTGATTTTTCTCAGCATTTTACTCACTAAAATCTAAGCACCAAACATGTCGAAAATAAAGATTTGCTGTATGTTTCGTTCAGATAAATAATTTCTCTGAGCAATTGATTCAAAGACTACTATATAAAGATAAGAAATTAGTTGTAGGACTAATTTACATGAAGAAGTATTATGCCAACACATGTTGGCTCCTTCCCCTCAAAAGTTGTGAGTTAGATTCCCATTGCCGACGTGAGGGCTGTGTTGGTGGGCGATTTGTAAGAAACTCTGTAAACGACTTTTGGTCCCTGAGGCATGCCCTGGCCCATGGTGACAGCCGGAGCCGAACCCACCCAAACTTTTTATGTACCAAAACAAAAAAATGAAGAGTATTATATTCTGTCTTAAAGAATGTCCTTAACCAAACTCTCCAGAATTTGTTACTACACATTATGTCCTGTTTCTTTTTGTTACTACACATAAAAATGATCTTTACTGATCTTATATGTTGATGACGTTAGAGCTGTAGCAACAGCAATCTGAATACTGTAATTCGGAGGAGGTTAGACAACAGAACATACTTTGCTCGTCAGGCGTCTAATTCTCAAGGTTTCTTCATGAGACAAGCAGCTTCGAACGAACAACAACAACAGGTATAATTACGTTAAAACAAATTAAAAATATCAATGATATGATCTGAGTTACATCCATTTATATAACAAGGGTAAATTACGAATAACCCCTGACAGCAGAATTGGGACCTTTGAGGGGTAAGGGGCTAATATTAAGCTGACGATAGTAATTCGACCTTACTAGTATTCGTAATTTACCCTAATATAATATGGTAATCTCATATTATTTCTTGATAGAATAATTCACAGCTGGGAAAGTACGATACGATGCAACCACCTAGTTCTGAAGAAAACAAGTTGTTGAATGCTAATTATGAATTAGCACCCATGTTTTCTAGACCGGCTAAAGAAGCCATAGCCGAGTCCATGTTTTCTGATCCTCCTGTATTTGCGAGGCCAAACAACCGAGAACGAGAGCATGATTCCCGGTCTCGATCTCAATCTCAATCTCCTAAGAAGACTTGTGATGGTTTTGCATCAAATGGTAAAGGAGCTGCTTTTCAATTTCCATATTGCTTCTTTAAGTGGAGAGTTTTCTTTATTGTGGCTTATAACCGTACAGGGAGAATTGCACTTTGCCCCTTACCTTAAGCTGCTTTGCACTTTAACCCTTAAAGTAACCGGTTTTTATTTGCATTTGTTCCCTTAATTTTTCAAAATTTTTGCAAATCACAACCTTTGATAGTTCAGCGGTGGGCTTACATATTTCTCTAATATTTAAATACTAACCATATATATGGGGTTAAGGCAATTTACCCCCAGTGATTTATAGTGTTCAATTTATCCCCTGTGACTTGAAAAAGAGCAATTTATCCCCTTGAGCCGGAGAGTGTAACTCACTTGCCAAAATTGAGAGTAAGCATGAAAAGTATTTTGTAAAATAGAGGGGGTAAAATGCCACATTTATCATAACACATGGATGTAAATTTTCACATTTATCATAACACATGAAGGTAAATAACCACATTTATCATAATACAAGGAGGTAAGATACCACATATAAAAATGTTAGGGAGTCAATGTGAAACCTTTATAAAAGTAAGGGTGGGGGTAAAATGCTCTTTTTTAAATCATAGGGAGGTGAATTGAACATTATGAATATCACGGGGTTATTGCCATTTACTCCATATATGTAACAGAAAACCCCAAACATAGGGGACAAAGTGATTTTCCATGAATTCTACCATTTCTTCAACCCAAAAAAAAAAAAAAGAAGACACATTCTTTTGTTAATTTTGTTTTAATCATATATGGTACAGAACTTAAGTGGTCACCAAGAATGGATGTTGCAGAATCTGGATTCAATTATTTTGTTACATTAGAAATTCCAGGAGTCAGTATTGACAACATAAAAGTGGAGGTCAACAATGAAAGGTACTTCTAAATATATATTCATTTGATAATATTTAAGCCTAATTGATATGATCTATATCATCTGTGACATGCAGTTTGATTGTAACCGGTAACCGGTCAAGCAGCTGGTCTTGTAGATCATCATCAGTTTGTTCAAATAAGTTGGCGGCATCTTCATATCATAAAAAGGAAATTTTACAAGGACCATTCCGATTTGCGTGGCCACTTCCGACTAATGCAAACAAGGACAATGTTTCGGCTGAGATTCAGTAAGTTTTAGCTAAATACAAAATTAAAAAATACCCCCTGAGTTCTTTTTTAATTAGTTAGCATGGGGGATATTGCTAATTTTCAATGTTACCACGGGGCTTAATTGATACTCTTTTAGGTTAAGAGGGGTCTTTTTGCTTCCTTTTGTTGGGGTATAATTGTCATTTCAGCTTGGTAGGGGTTTTATATCTTGCTAGTAGCACGTGGGAGTTTTTGCTAATAAATATAACAAGAGGTGTTTTTGTATTTCACTCTCATTTAAGCCTAAGACCAGACCGAAAGGTGTAGTCCATAGACGATAGGCGAATATTACTGTAATACCCTTGGTGGTTTTGAAAATTGTCAGCTAGCACGAAGCTAAACAAGAAAAGCTCCATAAATTCTTAATCTATATTAATTACAAAGTTAGGTTAACTAAAAAAATAAAGAAAATGTGTTACGTAGTATTATTAAGTTGTGAAAAGCACACGATTTGTTCATAAAGAGTTTCGGATTTCTAACATTTGTACGTAATTGGATGTTGGCTTATAACATAGACGAACGTAGTTTTCGTCACAATGAATTACTGAAACAAGATGTAGTCATCCTACATTGAGACAAACAAGTATAAAACATATCTTTGCGTTTTATCGTTCTCGATAGTAGAATTGTGCCTTCTCGATCGACAACAAATTAAATATTTTTGAAGTTAATTATTTTCTTGTGCATGGTAAGATATATAATGACTTAAATGTGTATTTGTGGTGTAGGGATGGGCTTCTTCAGATTACAATACCCAAACTTTCAGGATTAAGGTGGTTGAGGAAGGCAAACATGTAGGTTTGCTTTTTTACATATTATCAACAAATAAATAATAGTATGTATATACCAAACGACGACATATAAGTTAAAACACGACTATTGTGTTAATCTTACCGTTTACATTCGTGTTGTAGCATTTTATTCATCTTCACATGACATTTGGAATTGAAAGTATATTTAGTTTTTTTACCTAGGTAAAGTAAGATGATTTAAGCTAAAGTGTTATTAGTGATTTTATGGAAGGTATACGTTGTATTAAAGGAAAATTAATAATCGGCTTATTGTTTCGTTTAGTTGCTATTTGGGCCACAAAGATAATTATTTGTTTTGTTTCATCATAGAAAATTTCAATTACTTCTGTCGAAATATTAAAATTAATATTGTTTCATTTGACATAACTTTTTTTTTATTTGATAATTATCTGACATAAAACAATAAAAAGTTAGTGTTTTCTTAATTTTAAAATCTCAAACAAACAATATTTTTTATTTTTTATAATTGTGTCGTCACCTATAGGGGTGTTCAACGAACCCGCTAGACCGCCCCAACCGATCAACCCAACCCAAACCGATCGCAATTTTACGGGTTGAAGGTTTGATGGGTTGATCTTGGGCGCGCATCATGAAAAAAAGACCGCAATTTTCGATCGGGCTTGGTTTTATACTTTTTTAGACTGCATAACCGCATTCGACCGCACTTTCTATAGATGATGATGTATATATGTTTTATTTTATTTTATTATTTAATTTAGTCTTAAATTTAAGAAAATGAGAAATATAATATGAGTATATACTTTAACAAATTAGTCGTGTTTCACAACCCAAACCCCAATTATATTAGATAAACCCTACAATCTTACGTAAATCTTCAATTTTAAGTGTAAAAAAGATAAAAAAAAAAATAGATCCAAAACTAGAATAAATTAGTTAAAAAATATTCTGCGAAAAACAAAAAGTGAAGGAAAAATAAATATATCAATCAAACTTTTCATTGGCCATTAACCACCAACACCAAGTTCGAATATAAAGTATTTTTCTCTTTTGTTTATTCTTTGGGAACAATTTGATTTTTGTGTAATGAAAACTTGTTAATTTAGTGTTCGGGTTTTTTTTTAGCTTTCATTAAATTATGTATTCATTGAAAATCATATTGTAATTGATATTTTACATCATCTCCATTATATTATCTATGAAAGTTTACTAAATTTATTAATAAAAACAAAAAATTGTAATTAACTAGTGCATTTATATTTAACTCATCAAATAATAAAAATACAAGAAAGTTGATAATTGAGATCGCAAAATTAAACCTGCCCCAAACCGCCCCAACCCAAATGAACCGCATAGTGCAATCTCAAGACTTGGGTTGAGTTTGTACTAGAGATTTTAAAACCCGCAAATATTGGGTTCGGTATGGGCAAGTACAAAACCGCACTAGACCGCACCACGAACACCCCTAGTCACCTAATTGAAATTAGTATTTCACATTGTATTGAGAAATTCATAATATATTGGTGTATCTATTGTATTGAGATACCAATGAATGTATTTGTCTTATATTTGATGGCAACGGGAAATTTAATTTTGGCGTGCTGCTGTTCATCAAATACAAAATTGAATATAGACCACTAGCAATAAAGCATTCGGGTCTCTATCAAGTACGTACGGGTTCCACCTTTTCAAGAACGAATTATTGGAAGCATAAAGAAGGAAAACTTGAAGCCAATCGTTTTCATTTATATTTAATCTTCGAATTATCTTCCATTTCAGCCATGACCCCCTTTTGATTTAATATGGTTTAAGAGTTTTAAAGTCTTAAAAAGTGTCTAGTGTTCAAAGGGGCTAATGGCAATTTACGTCTACGTGGTTATCATAATATTCAATTTATCTTCCTGTAATTGAAAAATTAATGATTTTTTTAAAGTAGCAATTTACCTTCTTGAGATGGAGAATGTATCTCATTTGCTCAAATATGAAAGTGGACGTGAAATATATTGTGTAAAAAGAAGAAATTACCCTTTGAAGGGGGTAAAATGGTCCACATAAAATTACACAGGAGTAAAATGCCACATTTATAATAACACGGGGAGGTAAATTGTTACATTTATAATAACACATGGGGTAAATTGTCATATTTTTTTAATTCAATTTTTTTGAAGGCTTAAGAGGGGGGGGGGGGGGTATTATTGTTAATTCAATT
Source organism: Penstemon eatonii (assembly GCA_038501285.1). NCBI lineage: Eukaryota > Viridiplantae > Streptophyta > Magnoliopsida > Lamiales > Plantaginaceae > Penstemon > Penstemon eatonii. The sequence goes on along the minus strand of CM076708.1, from coordinate 1,506,016 downwards.
TTTTCTGGAGGCTTAAAATATATAGGAAGACAATGTGAATTACTTTTAAATCATAGGTGGTAAATTGCTCTTTTTCAAATTATAAAGGAATAAATTGAATATTATGATAATTATAGGGGCAACTTGTCATTAATCCGTTGGGAAAGTATCGATAAAAATAAAATCCAATTTTGAGGAAGTATCTTGCACATGATGACATGATGCTTGATGTTTTGCCGATCGACTAATATTTATGTGATTAGGTCGTAGCTTGTTTCTAATACTGAAATAGATTACGGGGAATGTGGGCTTACGGGCGAAATAGGATTATCGATTTTATACCCACCTAGTCTTTAGCAAAACGAGTTAGGGAACATAGCTTATACTGTTAAAACGATGAGCATATCAGTTTTGGGCATTTCGACATCGTTTGAATTCTCAAATGGACCTTATTTTTTCTTGTAGCATTAATGTTTTCAAACGATAATATCTTTTATATGAGAAACTCTTATTTTCTTTTGGTAAATTGGGGATCATTGCTTAGACTTTTTCGTATTTTACTTGTTTGATTTATTTGCTATTTTTACAGTTTTGGCGTTAGAGTTAAACTATTAAGTATAGTAAGTCTAAGTGCTTTGACACTCCTTTATTAATGCTTTCTAAGCAACATTTTCTCTATTTTGAGAATGAAGTTTTAGCTTTGACGTTCATCTAGCTAATTTGTATTTTTGTTATGTATTAGAAATTTATGATTTGTGATGTTATCTCAGTTTTTTTATAAATTACAATTGTGAAAATATATTAAAAATTTATTAATAGTTTAAAATTGGAATCCATGAGGTATTATCTGATTTTTTTTAACAAAAAAAGAAAATAAAATAAAATAAAATAAAATAAAAATTAGAGCAAACACAATATAAATACACCGAAATGAAAGTAAATGGGAATCCCGTCTCATGTAATGGTGAGAAGGACATATATGTAGGTCTATTTAAATCGCAATTGATGATATATAATTGATAGGTCGCGTTTTATATAAAATTATAAACCATGTACAAAAAGGAAAATTTTTGTCCAAACCTGACTTGGTCAAATCCATCCAATCACCAAGCAAGTGTATTGCACTTGCTTTGTAATTGGTCACATTCCTGGGAGTTACATCCAATCACAAAACAAGTGTATTATATTTATCATGTAATTACTTTGGGTTTGGCCAAACCCGATCTGGGTAAGAATTTCCCTAAAATATAGTCCATGTCATTGTACTAAAGCCTAAGAAAAACAACTTTTACTGTTGAACATGCACATCGATATATATCTTCTCTTATTACTTTATTTTATTTATAGGGAGGGTAACAATATCCAGTAATTGGTTAGAAACGCGTGAAAACAAATAGGATTAAAATAAGATGCACTAGGTAGTAATAGTATGCTCGAATATTTTGTCCTTTCCTATATTTGGTTGACTTTATTACTACATAAATAAAAAATTGCAGTTGTCGGTGTCCTTGTATTTATTGCATACTGTATTTAAATTTTAGGTATAAATTAATTTTTTTTGACACGCATCAAACACATTACCTGAAAACAATTCTTAAATGAAATTGGAACCTGATCATGTCTTCAAATTGTGGGAGATAATTAAGAAAAAAAACTTCAGTTGAATTCAGATGCAGTATTAGGACACAGAAGATATATAATTCCCTCATAATAAAAGTTGGAAAGCCTGCAAATTTATCATTTTTATTATGAGATGATACTTTTATTCTAAATTTTTGGATATTTTACTTTTAAATATTGGTGAATGATGAATTTTATTTGAAAAGTAATTAAATATTTTTTATATGGTTAATATCACAAAATTTAGGTGTCTCTTTTATAATTTTTACATATTGAGTGGGTTATCAATAGATTACAAATATTATTTGAAATAAAATTATGTTATGCAGGTAGTAGGTGATCCAATTTAACTTCCAAAATATTAAAAATGGATTGTACATATATAGATCTGCGATATAATCATTTTCGATCCTAATATTTTTTTTAAATATTTTTTTTGCTTTAGCTTATCATGAGGAACTTGATTCAACTCTGAATGTTTACAAATAATAAATAGGAGTATTATTTATATTATATATATAATTATGAGATTAAACCAATTTTTATCAGTAATATTAGATTCAAATCTCGTACGTACAATTTGGTGATTGTTATTTATTTACAAGTAGTCGGAAAGAGTCTGGATTGCTAGAAGATTCTTAAAGAAATTCGAAAATTTTGGGCTTGTCGATCAAAATGAAAATTTCAATTTTCTCCTTATAGAACTAAATTCAATTCTTTCGCTCAAAACCTCGGTTCGAATTGCGTAGAACATTTTTGTTGTATTTCTAATTCATTGGGGTGATTGCTTTCAAAAAAAAAAAAAATTCATTGGAGTGTTTTATGATTGGGGTTTCTTTTACCTATGATTTGGTTGTATTTTCATTTTATGAATGAATGAATTATAGGAGTGTATTTTTACATGGTTTCATAGGAAGACTCGTCAATGAGAAAAGGGAGAAATGATCATAGAAGAATCTTGGAACACATAAATGCATTTAGTCAAAGACTCAAACCTATAAACTATAATATTAAATGTTTCTACAATACTCATCATATATTAATTATTTGTAGATGATAATGGTCAAAAGGCCCATCTCGTTATCTTGTGTTCAAAATACATAACCAGCGCAGCGAGAGAGATGGTACATATGAAAGTCAATCATGCTTCCAATTAAATCTTGCTTTCAATTAAATCTTGGTCTTGGATCAAGTAGCCAACCGCATGTTGTCTCTTGCATTTTATTATTTCAGTATAATTTATAAAGATAATTAATGGATTTTAAATTTCTAGTAAATAAACTTTTGAAGTATTTCAAATATTATGTTACAAATTCATTAAGAAGCGCTAGCTCCAATAGTGATCTTACGTAATTTCGTGCGTGATCACAATAGGAAAGTATGAATAAGGTACACAGCAATATGAGTAGATCAATCAATGTTATATATATTTCGAACAAGATACAATGGATGATAGGGGCCTATTCGAGCATTATATGATGTCGTACAAACTAGAGGCTAAATTCAATATAAAAAAGTACTCTAATCTAACTTCTGAGGAGATTCCGAGCAGTAGGACCGATCTAGGAGCACCTGGAAATGCGTGTCTTATGTCATAAATACGAGTGGTATTTATAGTTGAGGCGGCGTGATAGGTGAACCTTCCACAGGGATACATTCCCTAGCACAAGGGCCTGGGCCGGGGGTCGGCCCAATAGTGATTTCGAACATGAGCCCTCTTCTGCCTAGAGCCTTCGAGCAGTCGGACTGGGCTGGTTAGAGATCATGATATGGAGATCGAAATTACGTCTTCGAGGTCGGATTTCCTGATCTTCGATTAAAGATGGTTCCCGAAATAGAAAATTCAAAGTACCCCTCATCAAATAGTTCAAGTTCTAGTAATTTACTTTGGCCATTAATCAACCAAAGAATCATATGGTGTTCAAATAATTTTTTTATGATATTTATTATTACTAAAATTATTGTTTTATGAAAAAAAATGATAGCTTTAAATTGTAATAAAATATATAATGATGACTGATTTAGTTATGAGATCTTGTAAAATTTATTCTAAAATAAGAAAATAAAAACATTGTATAGTTCATTCCATAAGTTTACCTGTTATTCACTGACAACACCTCACCTGAATTTAGTTTCATCGATTTCATGACCACTTTTTCTTATTGATACCCGTTATTTCATCAACTTCACAGGTGTTCACATTTACCCAAATTTTCATCAATTCATATGTTTCACCTTTTTAATATTTTTTTGTCGGTCAATATACGATCTAGTATGAATTACCTTTTTTCGTCGATTTCATTTATTTTTTCTGGTTTAAACCAATTTTCTAACGATTTCACCCGTTTTCACCTATGCACATATTTTTTTCATTGATTTCACATGCATTCATATTTTTTATTCATTAAACATGTTTTCACCTACTTTAAGCTTTTTAATCGATTTTATATTTTTGCACTATTTTTACCCGTTTTTCACTGGAATTCGCCGGTTTCTTACTCTTTTTTTTTTTTGGCAAATTCACTCAAATCTTAATCGATTTTACATGTCTTCATTGACGTTACCTTTTTTCCACCAATTTTACCCTTTTTACCAATGTCACCCATTTTTTAACCGATTTAACCATTTATATGTTTTTCAACCATGTTACCATTTTTCCAATGATTTAACCGTTTTCATCCATTTTTCGCAAATTTCACTCGAATTTTGGTCGAGTTCAAAGTATTTACCGATTTCAAATGCAATTTTTTTAACCGATTTCACCTGTTTTTTCACTAAATTCGCCAATTTCACCCGAATTTACATTGATTTCACATGTTTTAGTTGATTTCATAGATTTTTTTTTCATATTCTTTATATTTTGCCTCTCTAGCCAAAAAGAGAAATTAAATACTTAGCTAGTTATAAGCATTTTTATTTCATTTATAGGTAAGATGTAATTCTATATATGTTAAGTTTTTTTCCCTGATATTTAAGAGAATTTGATTTTAATATTTTTTTAGAGGATTGTTTATGAATTATATTTTATTGAATATTTCAATGATACAAATAACATATTGTTGCTAAATTCTAATAAATTTACATAGTATATGTTTTAGGAGCTATTTATAGTAACAATGTTTTAATTGTTATGATTTTTTTCTTCTTATGTGTGATAGGAGAAGAATATTGAAATTATTAAAGTTTATCTCAAAGATAATTTCTAGATTTTAGGAATTAATGTAGGAGATAAATATAATAAGATTCCATATCTAAATATAGATCTTCAACTACTTTTACATATTTATCATAAATATTATAAGATTCCATTTCTAATTATATCTATTTACCTATTTTACATGTTTATCGTTAAATTAAATATCACTTAACTAGTCAAATAAAGATATATTAGTCTTAAAAAAATATAAAAACTGATATTATTCACGCTTTTAAATTTTAGATATAATATATAGTAATAAGTATAGATAAGGTGATAAATAATACTAGTATTAAAATTTTGTCAACTTTTTGTAAATGCATATCAGCATACTTTGGACTTTGTAGCTTCACCTCTTATATCTCTTACTAAAATAATATATATATATATATATATATATATATATATATATATATATATATATATATATATATATATAGTAAAATGCAAAAATTAATAATACTAGTATTGGACAAAATTTTAGTTAGAACGAAGGAAGGTTGTGTTTTGCATGTAACTTTCAAGAACAAGGTTGTATATGTCATTTCACAGGAAATGATAAATTATCAATTGCGTGTGGAAAGCACTAATTATCATTGGAATAGTTTCGATTTGATATAGTGTTTGATGTAACAATATATTCACCATCTCAAAAAAAAAATCGCATCAATTTTTGATATCTAGCGCGGTAATTTCAAAATTTGTACAGTACATCAAACCAAATTATTTAGTTCGATTATCAAACGGTTCAGTCCGTTACAAATAAACGAGAAGTGTATGTAATTTGAGTATTCTTTATAATAAATTAATATTACATCAAATTCTAAATTTTATTGATTAATACAAAACAACAATATCATAACATATATATATATATATATATATATATATATATATATATATATTCCAAAATACTAAGACATAATAAAACAAAAACACTTGTATATCAATTAGCATATTCTCCCTCCGTTTTATTTATTCGCTTTGGAGGATTGAACACGGATTAAGAATTTAAATAACCACATTTTTAAGTAAAATTTCCAAAACACCATTTTCATCAAATAATCATAGTATAAATAAGAAGGGTAAAATTGGTATAAAATTTTTAATTCTACATTGAAATTCTAAAACAATAAATAAAAGAACGGATGGAGTAATCATTATCATTTGACACCAATAATATAAAATAATCATTTTTACATAAATTAGATCAATAGATCTTACATAACAAACATAAGAAGAATTTCAATAGAATGTGTAATGTTAATCGAAAAGTTAATTTTATAGGTTAAATCTATTTTAATGTCGCGCTACAATCATTGTCCAACGCATCTTAACCAACACATGACGCATTAATGTTAATATAGTATGATGCAGGTAAAGGGCGAAGGGGGGCAGACATAGCATAAATACATAGTCCATAAAGATATCGAGGACATTCTTTTTGCATATAAATGGTTCTAAATTAAGGAGTAAAACATTCTAGATAAGTATATATGAAAAGTCTCTAGAGCATTAGTTTTAGCCACTAGATCAATTTGATTTTCACCGTCTGTTTAAGAATGTGGTTATATAAATAAGTCAAAAACTTATTTGAAGTTTTTATTCTTGCATCTTATTTGACAAAAAAAAAAAATTGTCAAATAGAAAAAAAATTGAGGCCTCTCTATAGTCGGGGCCCTAAGCGAGGGCCTAAATTACCTAATTATAGACCCGACACAAGGTAAAGACACGTGTCAACTCCTTACACATTAGGTTTTATGAACCCAAATTCTAAGGATATACACAACAATTCAGATTCCTCAATCATTGAAAGAAGAACAAACCATTTCTCAACAAAGTATAAGAGAGAGCCAATGTCCTCCATGCAGTCAGCCTCAAGCCAGTGTTTACGTCACGGTTTACTTCAGCAGCAACAGCCTCTACCCAAGCGTCAAAGGCCTTTAGGGGCGGGTACACATAATACTTCAACGCCGGGATTGAGGATGCTAGAAACATCAACTTATATTTGTTTTCCTCATTCTTGACATCACATACAAAGATCAGAGGTAATATGATTGCAACAATGGTATCGGACAGCCCACAGTCATCCCCCATCAAAAGTATCGAACAACCTAAGCAACAATAGAATAATAGCCATGCCTCGTAATGGTCTTCCACAACACCCAATTTGACAGCTGCTACAGGCAAACATGTTGCAGCTGCTAAACGAAATGTTTGTCTAAAAAATGAGACAAACAACTTCCCAATCTTGCTCTTGATTATAACACTCTTCAACCTAACTAAAGGTGGAACACAATACTTTCTAAAATAATACACGCACAAGCAAATATAATAAATGAGCTGGCAACTTAAAACAGCAGTGATCACCAGTGGTGATATGTCCAGATTGAGCCAGTCCAAATTAGGATGAAACTCTTTGTCAAATAACACAAACATTCCAACCCCTATCATAACCGCAGATAAGACCGAGCATATGTAGAATTTAATATTTTGAAGCCAAAACTTGAATTTTTTCAACCACTTTCGGAAATCCTCCATTTCTAAAAAAGAAGAAATGTTATTATAAATAATATGAACACTGAAGTCCTGAAATGTTATTATAAAAATTCTTTGTCCTCACTAAAAACATTTGTCCAAAAATAGCACTAGCTTTCACCAAACGAACTACAGATATTTAAGAGTTTCATTAATTGTAAGTTTGGCCTAGTTTTCCCAGTAAGATGATAGCTGAATTCTTGTTCCAAAAGGTGAAATCGCTCACCCTGGGCGCCCCTCAGCCCCTGCCCGACGGGATTGTGAGAGGAGGTAAATCATGGTGACTCAACCGACAACAGAGGCTGAGACCAGTGCTCACTGCGCACAAGGAGCCCCCTTCATTTTTTGAGAGATTGCTCCCACACTGCCGCTGGTGAGGTTCGATCATTGGTCTCTTGTTCCAAATTCCACCACTGATACCAGTTGAGCTGCCCATGCGAGCATGATAGCTGATTTCTTACAGCTACAAGTTTATGCTAGCGTAACTTTCCTAATTAAATAGTCAATATATTAATTCCATAAATTTAATTAACAAATTAAAATTAAACAAGATAACATAAAGATGCAAATAAACCTAAATTAACCTAATAAATAATCCAAAAACCCCAAATTAGCTTATTTATTCAAAAACTATATCCTAATTAAATCAATTTATTCAAAAATATTATTTAAAGGGGTAAGTACAAAAACCTCGACAATTTTTCGTAAGAATCAAGCATGTTTTCTAATATTTTTAGCCCGTGGAAAAATTAAAATTTTCTCCAAGAGATAAGTTCACAGTTTTAACCAATTTTTTGTTGATACTAAAAATCATTTTAACAATAATATAGACAAAGTGGTGCGTACATAGCCTTGGGCAATATTTTTCTTATATCATAAGTCGTGTTTCTCATATTTTGAGACTCAGTAGAAAAATTGAATTCCTCGAAGGGGTAAGCTAATAGATTTGGCAATTTTTTTTATGGATATTTAAAATCTTATAAAAACAAAAAAATTGTTAATAGGGGTAAGAAAAAAACCCTCGACATTTTTTCTAATGATTCAATTCAGTTTGTAATATTTTGAGTCAGTGAGAAATTTTAAATTTTCTACTAAGGTTAAGTTTCATAGTTTTAACATTTTTTTTGCGAATTCTTAAAATCAGTTTAAATACAAAACTATATTCAAAGTGGTACATACACAGCCCTGGACAATATTTTCTTATGTTATAAGTTCGTTTAATGATATTTTGAGAACGTGAAAAAATTTCATTCCTCAAAAGGGTAAACTCACAAATTTTGTCAATTTTTTATGGAATCTTAAAATCTTATAAAAATAAAAATAAAAATTGTTCATACGGGTAAGTACAAAACACTCACAACACTAAAAAAAATTCGAATGATTCAAGTTAGTTTTGTAATATTTTGAGTCAGTGGAAAAATTAAAATTTTCTCCAAGGGGTAAGTTCACATTTTTAACATATTTTTTGCGAATACTAAAAATTAATTTAAATATATTCAAAGTATTACGTACACATCCCTGGTCAATGTTTTTCTTGTGTTATAAGCCGGTTTTCAGATATTTTGAGCCCGTGAAAAAATTGAATTCCTCGAAGGGGTAAGTTCACAGTTTTGGCAAATCTTTTATGGAAATTTTGTAAAAACAAAAAACATTGTTCATAGGGGTAAACAACTCCCTGGACAATTTTTCGTATGATCAAGACAGTTCTGTAATATTTTGACCCAATGAAAAAATTGAAATTTTTTCCAAGGGGGTAAGTTCACAGTTTTAACCAATTTTTTACGGATACTAAAAATCAGATTAAATATAAAATATGTTCAATGTGGTGCGTACACATCCATGGACAATGTGTTTCTTATGTAAAAAGTGGTAAACTTGAATTCTTTGAAGGGGTAAGCTCAAAGTTTTTGCCAATTTTTTTACTGATACTTAAAATCTTATGAAAATATAAATATTGTCTATAGCGGTAAGTATAAAACCATCGACGAGTTTTCTTATGATTCAAGCATGTTTTGTAATATTTTGAGCCGGTGGAAAAAGTTGATATTTCTCCAAGGGGTAAGTTCACACTTTTAACCAATTTTTTGCGGATACTAAAAATCAGTTTAAATACAAAAACATATTCAAAGTGGTGCATACACAACTCTGGGGCAATGTTCTTCTGATGTTATAAGTCGGTTTTCTGATATTTTGAGACCTATGGAAAAATTCAATCCCTCGAAGATGTAAGCTCACAGTTTTGGTCAATTTTTTACAGATACTTAAAATCTTATAAAAACAAAAAAAAAATTGTTCAAAGGGGTACCCTCGACAATTTTTCGTATTATTCAAGTCAATTTTGTAACATTTTGAGCCAGTGGAAAAATTAAAATTTTCTCCAAGGGGTACAAATTTATCCAATTTTTCGGGAATACTAAAAATCAGTTTAAAAATAAAAATATATTCAAAGTGTACACAACCCTAGGCATTATTTTTCTTAAAATTGAGTTCCTTGAATGGGTAAGCTCACAGTTTTGACCAATTTTTTACAAATACTTAAAATCTTATAAAAATAAAAATAAAATGTTCATAGGGGTAAGTACAATCCTTGACAATTTTTCGTATGATTCAAGTCGATTTTGTAACATTTTGAGCCAGTGAATAAATTAAAATTCTCTCCAAGGGTTAAGTTCACAGTCTTAACCAATTATTTACAGATACTTAAAATCAATTTAAAATGTAATATTTTGACCCAATGAAAAAATTGGAATTTTTTCCAAGGGGTAAGTTCACAGTTTTAACCAATTTTTTGCGGATACTAAAAATCAGATTAAATATAAAAACATATTCAATGTGGTGCGTACACATCCATGGACAATGTTTTTCTTATGTAAAACGTGGTAAACTTGAATTCTTTGAAGGGGTAAGCTCAAAATTTTTGCCAATTTTTTACTGATACTTAAAATCTTATGAAAATATAATATTGTTTATAGCGGTAAGTATAAAACCATTGACGATTTTTCTTATGATTCAAGCATGTTTTGTAATATTTTGAGCCAGTGGAAAAAGTTGATATTTCTCCAAGGGGTAAGTTCACACTTTTAACCAATTTTTTGCGGATACTAAAAATCAGTTTAAATACAAAAACATATTCAAAGTGGTGCGTACACAACTCTCCAGAATTTACATGAAGAAGAACTAGATTCTGTCTTAAAGATTGTCCTTAACCAAACTCTCCAGAATTTGAACATGTTTTTGTTACTACACATTATGTCCTGTTTCTTTTTGTTACTACACATAAAAATGATCTTTACTGATCTTATATGTTGATGACGTTAGAGCTGTAGCAACAGCAATCTGAATACTGTAATTCGGAGGAGGTTAGACAACAGAACATACTTCGCTCGTCAAGCGTCTAACTCTCAAGGTTTCTTCATGAGACAAGCAGCTTCGAACGAACAACAGGTATAATTACGTTAAAACAAATTAAAAATATCGATGATATGATCTAAGTTACATCCGTTTAAATGATAAGGGTAAATTACGAATAACCCCTGACAGCGAAATTAGACTTTACTAGTATTCGTAATTTACCCTATATAATATGGTAATCTCATATTATTTCTTTATAGAATAATTCACAGATGGGAAAGTACTATACGATGCAACCACCTAATTCTGAAGAAAAGAAGTTGTTGAATGCTAATTATGAATTAGCACCCATGTTTTCTAGACCGGCTAAAGAAGCCGTAGCCGAGTCCATGTTTTCTGATCCTCCTGTATTTGCGAGGCCAAACAACCGAGAACGAGAGCACGATCTCCGATCCCAATCTCGATCTCAATCTCAATCTCAATCTCAATCTCAATCTCCTAAGAAGACTTGTGATGGTTTTGCATCAAATGGTAAGTGGAGAGTTTTCTTTATTGTGGCTTATAACCGTACAGGGAGAATTGCACTTTGCCCCTTACCTTAAGCTGCTTTGCACTTTAACCCTTAAAGTAACGGTTTTTATTTGCATTTGTTCCCTTAATTTTTAAAATTGTTGCAAATCACAACGTTTGACAGTTCAGCGGTGGGCTTACATATTTCTCTAATATTTAAATACTAACCATATATATGGGGTTAAGGCAATTTACCCCCAGTGATTTATAGTGTTCAATTTATCCCCTATAATTTGGAAAAAAGTAATTTACACCCTTGAGCTAAAATTGAGAGTAAGCATGAAAAGTGTTTTGTAACATAGAGAGGGTAAATTGCCACATTTATCATAACACATGGATGTAAAATTTTCACATTTATCATAACACATGAAGGTAAATAACCACATTTATCATAATACAAGGAGGTAAGATACCACATATAAAAATGTTAGGGAGTCAATGTGAAACCTTTATAAAAGTAAGGTTGGGGGTAAAGTGCTCTTTTTTAAATCATAGGGAGGTGAATTGAACATTATGAATATCACAGGGGGTGAATTGTCATTTACTCCATATATGTAACAGAAAACCCCAAACATAAGGGACAATATGATTTTCCATGAATTCTACCATTTCTTCAACCCAAAAAAAAAAAAAGAAGACACATTCTTTTGTTAATTTATTTTGATCATATATGGTACATGCAGAACTTAAGTGGTCACCAAGAATGGATGTTGCAGAATCTGGATTCAATTATTTTGTTACATTAGAAATTCCAGGAGTTAGTATTGACAACATAAAAGTGGAGGTCAACAATGAAAGGTACTTCTAAATCTAAATTCATTTGATAATATTTAAGCCTAATAGATATGATCTATATCATCTGTGACATGCAGTTTGATTGTAACCGGTAACCGGTCAAGCAGCTGGTCTTGTAGATCATCATCAGTTTGTTCAAATAAGTTGGCGGCATCTTCATATCATAAAAAGGAAATTTTACAAGGACCATTTCGATTTGCGTGGCCACTTCCGACTAATGCAAACAAGGACAATGTTTCGGCTGAGATTCAGTAAGTTTTAGCTAAATACAAAATTAAAAAATACCCCCTGAGTTCTTTTTTAATTAGTTAGCATGGGGGATATTGCTAATTTTCAATGTTACCACGGGGCTTAATTGATACTCTTTTAGGTTAAGAGGGGTCTTTTTGCTTCCTTTGTTGAGGGTATAATTGTCATTTCAGCTTGGTAGGGGTTTTCTTGCTAGTAGCACATAGGGGTTTTTGCTAATAAAAATAACAAGGGGTATTTTTGCATTTCACTCTCATTTAAGCCTAAAACCAAGCTGAAAGGTGTAGTCCATAGACGATAGGCGAATATTACTGTAATACCCTTGGTGGTTTCGAAAATTGTCAGCTAGCACGAAGCTAAATAAGAAAAGCTCCATAAATTCTTAATCTATATTAATTACAAAGTTAGGTTAACTAAAAAGTAAAGAAAATGTGTTACGTAGTATTATTAAGTTGTGAAAAGCACACGATTTGTTCATAAAGAGTTTCGGATTTCTAACATTTGTACGTAATTGGATGTTGGCTTATAACATAGACGAACGTAGTTTTCGTCACAATGAATTACTGAAACAAGATGTAGTCGTCCTACATTGAGACAAACAAGTATAAAACATATCTTTGCGTTTTATCGTTCTCGATAGTAGAATTGTGCCTTCTCGATCGACAACAAATTAAATATTTTTGAAGTTAATTATTTTCTTGTACATGGTAAGATATATAATGACTTAAATGTGTATTTGTGGTGTAGGGATGGGCTTCTTCAGATTACAATACCCAAACTTTCAGGATTAAGGTGGTTGAGGAAGGCAAACATGTAGGTTTGCTTTTTTACATATTATCAATAAATAAATAATAGTATGTATATACCAAACAACGACATATAAATTAAAACACGACTATTGTGTTAATCTTACCGTTTACATTCGTGTTGTAGCATTTTATTCATCTTCACATGACATTGGAATTGAAAGTATATTTAGTTTTTTTACCTAGGTAAAGTAAGATGATTTAAGCTAAAGTGTTATTAGTGATTTTATGGAAGGTATACGTTGTATTAAAGGAAAATTAATAATCGGCTTATTGTTTCGTTAATTAGTTGCTATTTGGGCCACAAAGATAATTATTTGTTTTGTTTCATCATAGAAAATTTCAATTACTTTTGATCGAAATATTAAAATTAATATTGTTTCATTTGACATAACTTTTTTTTTATTTGATAATTATCTGACATAAAACAATAAAAAGTTAGTGTTTTCTTAATTTTAAAATCTCAAACAAACAATATTTTTTTATTTTTGATAATTGCGTCGTCACCTACTCACTTAATTGAAATTAGTATTTCACATTGTATTGAGAAATTCATAATATATTGGTGTAGGGTAAACACCACTTTTGGTCCCTCTTATCATTAACTTTTTACAGAGTTGTCCCACTTATATTTTTTTTCCCACTTTAGTCCCTACTATGAATTATTTGTTTCACTTTAGTCATTTTCAAGTGGTCCAAGGCGATTCCGATAACATGTGATATGCTCATGAGGGCAATTTTGTCATTTCAAGTAAACTAACATGGATATTTTCGTCTTTCTAATTATTTAAAAAAAACTAAATTTCCAAACTAGGCTTTCATTCCAATCGAACTTAATCGTACATTTCGTTCCAAACTAAAGTTTTTTCCTAAAATATTTTTCAAACACCAAAATTGCTTACCAATTAAACAATATCTCAAATAGTCTCAATAGTTAACGGACGAAAATGCCCTAAAAATATTCATATGCATGTCACGTGTTATCGGAACCACCTGATAAGGACTAAAGTGAAACACATAATTCATAGTAGGGACTAAAGTGAAACAAATAATTCATAGGGACTAGAGATGGAAAAAATACATAAAAGGGATCACTCTGTAAAAAGTTAATGATAAGAGGGACCAAAAGTGGTATTTACCCTATTAGTGTATGTATTGTATTAATGTGATTAATGTGATACCAATGAATGTATTTGTCTTATATTTGATGGCAACGGGAAATTTAATTTTGGTGCACGTGCTGCTGTTCATCAAATACAAAATTGAATATAGACCACTAGCAATAAAGCATTCGGGTCTCTATCAAGTACGTACGGGTTCCACCTTTTCAAGAACGAATAATTGGAAGCATAAAGGACAACTTGAAGCCAATCGTTTTCATTTATATTTAATCTTCAAATTATCTTCCATTTCAGCCATGACCCCCTTTTCATTTAATATGGTTTAAGAGTTTAAAAGTCTTAAAAAGTGTCTAGTGTTCAAAGGGGCTAATGGCAATTTACGTCTACGTGGTTATCATAATATTCAATTTACCTTCCTGTAACTGAAAAATCAATGATTTTTTTAAAGTAGCAATTTACCTTCTTGAGGTGGAGAGTGTATCTTATTTGCTCAAATATGAAAGTAGACGTGAAATATATTGTGTAAAAAGAAGAAATTACCCTTTGAAGGGGGATAAAATGGTCCACATAAAATTACACAAGAGTAAAAAACCACATTTATAATAACACATGGAAGTAAATTGTCACATTTATAATAACACATGGGGGTAAATTATCATAACTTTTTAATTCAATTTTTTTGAAGGCTTAAGAGGGGAGGGGGTATTATTGTTAATTCAATTTTTTTTGGAGACTTAAAATATATAGGAAGACAGTGTGAATTATTTTTAAATCATAGGGGGTAAATTGCTCTTTTTCATATTATAAAGAAATAAATTGAATATTATGATATTTATAGGGATAAATTGTTATTAATTCGTTCGAAAAGTATCGATAAAAATAAAATCCAATTTTGAGGAAATATCTTGCACGTGATGCTTGATGTTTTGCCGATTAACAAATATTTATATGATTGGGTCGTAGCTTTTTTCTAATATTGAAATAGATTACGGGCGAAACAGGATTATCAATCTTATACCCACCTAGTCTTTAGCAAAACGAGTTAGGAAACATTATAGCTTATACGGTTAAAGCGATGAGCATATCAATTTTGGGCATTTCGACATCATTTGGATTCTCAAATGGACCTTATTTCCTCTTGTAGCAATGTTTTCAAACGATAAAATCTTTTATATGAGAAACTCTTTTATTCTTTTGGTAAATTAGGGATTGCTTAGACAATTTTGTATTTTTATTTATTCGATTTATTTCCTATTTTTACAGTTTTGGCGTTAGAGTTAAACTATTAAAGTATAGTAAGTCTAAGTGCTTTGACACTCCTTTATTTATGCTTTCTAAGCAACATTTTCTCTATTTTGAGAATGATGTTTTAGCTTTGACTTTGATCTAGCTAATTTGTATTTTTGTTATGTATTAGAAATTTATGATTTATGATGTTATTTCAGTTTTTTTATAAATTAAAATTGTGAAAATATATTAAAATTTTATTAATAGTTTAAAATTGGAATCCATGAGGTATTATCTGATTTTTTTTAACAAAAAAAAAAGAAAAGAAAAGAAAAGAAAAGAAAATAAAAATTAGAGCAAACACAATATAAATACATAGAAATGAAAGTAAATGGGAATCCCGTCTCATGTAATGGTGAGAAGGACATATATGTAGGTCTATTTAAATTGCAAATTTGCAATTGATGATATATAATTGATACATCGCGTTTTATATAAAATTATAAACCATGTACAAAAATAGTCCATGTCATTGTAATAAGGAAAACAACTTTTACTGTTGAACATGCACATCGATATCTTCTCTTTTTTTTT
Organism: Penstemon eatonii; assembly: GCA_038501285.1. NCBI lineage: Eukaryota > Viridiplantae > Streptophyta > Magnoliopsida > Lamiales > Plantaginaceae > Penstemon > Penstemon eatonii. The sequence goes on along the minus strand of CM076708.1, from coordinate 1,489,970 downwards.
TTTTTTTTTTTTGATAATTTATCTTCTCTTATTGCTTTTTTTTTTTTTTTTTTTGATAATTTATCTTCTCTTATTGCTTTATTTATAGAATATCCACTAATTGGTTAGAAACGCGTGAAAACTATAGCTAATAGGATTAAAATAAGATGCACTAGGTAGTAATAGTATGCTCGAAGATTTTGTCCTTTCCTATATTTGGTTGACTATTTACCACATAAATAAAAAATTGCAGTTGTCGGTGTCCTTGTATTTATTGCATGCTGTATTTAAATTTTAGGTATAAATTAATTTCTTTTGACACGCATCAAACACATTACCTGAAAACTATTTTTAAATGAAATTGGAACCTAATCATGTCTTCAAATTGTGGGAGATAATTAAGAAAAAAAACTTCAGTTGAATTCAGATGCAGTATTATAAGGACAAACAAGATATATAATTCCCTCATAATAAAAGTTGGAAAGCCTGCAAATTTATCATTTTTATTATGAGATGATACTTTTATTCTAATTTTTTGGATATTTTACTTTTAAATATTGGTGAATGATGAATTTTATTTGAAAAGTAATTAAATATTTTTTATATGGGTAATATCGTAAAATTTAGGTGTCTTTTTTGTAAATTTTAGAAACTGAGTGGGTTATTAATAGATTACAAATATTATTTGAAATAAAATTATGTTATACAGGTACATAGTAGGTGATCCAATTTAACTTCCAAAATATTAAAAATGGATTGTACATATATAGATCTGCGATAAAATCATTTTCCTAATATTTTTTTAAATATAATTTTTCTTTAGCTTATCATGAGGAACTTGATTCAACTCTGAATGTTTACAAATAATAAATAGGAGTATTATTTATATTATATATAATAATTATGAGATTAAACCAATTTTTATCAGTAATATTAGATTCAAATCTCATACAATTTGGTGATTGTTATTTATTTACAAGTAGTTGGAAAGAGTCAGATTGGATTGCTAGAAGATTCTTTAAAGAAATTCGAAAATTTTGGGCATGTTGATCAAAATGAAAATTTCATAGGACATTTTTGTTGTATTTCTAATTCATTGGGGGTGTTTTATGATAGGATCATAAGAGTTTCTTTTCCATGATTTGGTTATATTTTCATTTTATGAATGAATGAATTATAGGAGTGTATTAGTGTATATTTTTACATGGTTTCATAGGAAGACTCGTCAATGAGAAAAGGGAGAAATGATCATAGAAGAATCTTGGAACACATAAATGCATTTAGTCAAAGACTCAAACCTATAACTATAATATTAAATGTTTCTACAATACTCATCATATATTAATATTATTTTAATTGTATATATGTAGATGCTAATGGTCAAAAGGCCCATCTCGTTTATCTTGTGTACAAAATACATAACGAGCGAGAGAGATGGTACATATGAAAGTCAATCTTTCAATTAAATCTTGCTTTCAATTAAATCATGGTCTTGGATCAAGTAGCCAACCGGAAGTTGGCTCTTGGACTTCTAATATTTCAGTATAATTTATAAAGGAAATTAATGGATTTTAAATTTCTAGTAAACAAACTTTTTAAGTATTTCAAATCAAATATTATGTTACAAATTCATTAAGAAGCGCTAGCTCCAATAGTTCAAGTTCTAGTAATTTATTTTGGCCATTAATCAACCAAAGAATCAGATGGTGTTCAAATTATTTTTTTATGATATTTATTATTACTAAAATTATTGTTTTATGAAAAAAAATGATAGCTTTAAATTTTAATAAAATATATAATGATGACTGATTTAGCTATGAGATCTTGTAAAATTTGTTCTAAAATAAGAAAATAAAAACATTGTATAGTTCATTCTATAAGTTTACCCGTTATTCATTGGCAACACCTCACCCGAATTTAGTTTCATCGATTTCACGGCCACTTTTTCTGATTGATACCCGTTATTTAATCAACTTCACAAGTGTTTACATTCACCCGAATTTTCATCAATTCATATGTTTCACCTTTTTAATAATTTTTTGTCGGTCAATATACGATCTAGTATGAATTACCTTTTTTCGTCGATTTCATTTATTTTTTCTGGTTTAAACCAATTTTCTAACGATTTCACCCGTTTTCACCTATGTACATATTTTTTTCATTGATTTCACATGCATTCATATTTTTTATTCATTAAACATGTTTTCACCTACTTTAAGCTTTTTAATCGATTTTATATTTTGCACTATTTTTACCCGTCTTTCACTGAATTTCACCGGTTTCTTACTCTCTTTTTTTTTTTTGGCAAATTCACTCGAATCTTAATCGATTTCACATGTCTTCATCGACATTACCTTTTTTCCACTAATTTTACCATTTTTACCAATGTCACCCATTTTTCAACCGATTTAACCATTTATATGTTTTTCAACCATGTTACCATTTTTCCAATGATTTAACCGTTTTCATCCATTTTTCGCAAATTTCACTCGAATTTTGGTCGAGTTCAAAGTATTTACCGATTTCAAATGCAATTTTTTTTAACCGATTTCACCTATTATTTCATTAAATTCGCCAATTTCACCCAAATTTACATCGATTTCACATGTTTTCGTTGATTTCATAGATTTTTTTCATATTCTTTATATTTTGCCCCTCTAGGCAACAAGAGAAATTAAATACTTAGCTAGTTATAAGTACTTTTTGTTCATTTATAGGTAAGAAGTAATTCTATACATGTTAAGTTTTTTTTTTCCCCTGATATTTAAGAGAATTTGATTTTAATATTTTTTAGAAGATTGTTTATGACTTATATTGTACTGAATATTTCAATGATACCAATATCATATTGTTGCTAAATTCTAATAAATTATATATGTTTTAGGAGCTATTTAAAATAACGATGTTTTAACTGTTATGATTTTTTTCTTCTTATGTGTGATATGAGAAGAATATTGAAATTATTAAAGTTTATCTCAAAGATAATTTTTTAAATTCGAGGAGTTAATGTAGGAAATAAATATAATAAGATTCCATATCCAAATATATATCTTCAACTACTTTTACATATTTATCATAAATATTATAAGATTCTATTTCTAATTATATCTATTTAACTATTTTACATGTTTATCATTAAATTAAATATCACTTAACTATTCAAATAAGGATATATTAGTCTAAAAATAAATAAAAACTGAATTTATTCACGCTTTTAGATTTTAAATATAATATATAGTAATAAGTATAGATAAGGTGATAAATAATACTAGTATTAAAATTTTGTCAACCTTTTGTAAATGCATATCAGCATACTTTGGACTTTGTAGCTTCACACTAATAATATATATATAGTAAAATGCAAAAATTAATAATACTAGTATTGGACAAAATTTTAGTTAGAACGAAGGAAGGTTGTGTTTTGCATGTAACTTTCAAGAACAAGGTTGTATATGTCATTTCACAGAAAATGATAAATTATCAATTGCGCGTGGAAAGCACTAATTGCGCGGACTTTTTTGTTATATCTATAAGAACAAAAGGGGTTATTGTCTGTCACATTTTATTATGGGGTTATTATTGTCACTTACAATAAGTAAGTACACCGAATTATCAATAATTAATTGTCACATTTTTGGCTAATAAAATAATATAGGAGACTTTTGAGCAATTAGAAAAAATATAGGGAATGTTTCTGCATTTACACACTGTGTTACAAAAACTCTTTAAAACAAGAGTAAATAACACTTTTGATCCTTTTTATGGGCAATTTTTTGTATATTCGTTTCTTTTAAATTTTTCGTTGCAGATTTGTCCCTCTTATCAATATAATATAACATTTTCGTTCCTTTTAAATTTTTTATAGCAGATGTATCCATCCCTCTTACCAATATATTGTAACACATTCGTCCTTCTTAAATTCAAAATACATAATATATTACAATATATTGATAAGAAGAATGTTTTTACTATAAAAAAAATTGATAAGAGAAACGAATCTGTTATGAAAAAATTTAAAAATAACGAATACGCAAAAAATTGGGAAAATTCTTGTATAGACCTGGTCTATGAGATTTTCATAGACCTTGTGGTGGTAAATAAGCCACATTTTATTTTAATGATGTCATGCTCTCAAAATATATGATGTGACTTATTTACCACCACAAGATCTATAAAAATCTCTATGCAAGAATATTCCAAAAAATTGCCAATAACGAGGACCAAAAGTGCTATTAACACTAAAAACTAATATAGCAAAAAGTTGTGGCATTGAAATTTCAACTATAAAAATCTATCTATATTGGTGCTGTCAGTCCTGTCCATTTCCCGTAATATATCAACGTCTGGTCCTCGTTGTGGAAAATTTAATTTAATTTTATCAACATTATATATATATTTCTCACCAAAATCCTGCTTCCATTACTTGTAAATGCCACGAGTGACTAAAAAATGATTCTCTATGCAAAATATTGGATTATGAAAAAGTTGATAGTTTTGTGTTTCATCTCTTCTCTTCACTTCAATTTTTTCTCGCTTTCTGTTTCAACAGCTACACTGCCAAAACAACAACTCCACCTAGATGAAGGTGAGTTCTTCAATTTTATTTGGTTTTTAGTTCAAATTCTTGATTTTTTTGTGGAATCCCAAAAGAGAAAATGTTTGATTTTTTTTTTTTTAATTACATGATAGTGAGAGCTTTGAGAGATCTTGGAAGAAGATTGGGGAAAAAAGATTGGGACTTTAGCAAAGATCCGTGCAGTGGAGAAGGAAATTGGAGTGTACCCATTACAAGAAAAGGCTTTGAGAGCTCTGTCACTTGTGATTGTTCTTTTTATCAGAATTCTACTTGCCATGTTGTTACCATGTATGTATGTATAATCATTCTCAACCTACCCCTACCCACCCCCCACCCCAGAAAATCAAGAACTAGTGCCAATTTATGTTTTTTTTTAACATGTATACCTTTTTTTAAGCTAAATAAATGCCTCTTTACCCACATTTTATTAGCTTACCACATTGATTTGAAATATCTTTATATGTATATAGGTGGTTATTGTGTTTTATTAAGTGAACATGTGTTATTTTCAATTTTCAAAGTTAATAGGAGATTATTGTCAATTTTTTGATGAATATGGGTGTTATTGCATTTTTTAATGGTGAGGGTATAATTGTTATTTTTCCCAAATAATATGTTCTCCAGCCACATGGGTTCTTTTGCTAATGAATATAACACAGAGATTTTGGTCAATTAGGCAAAGCAAAGGGGTATCTTTGCATTTCACTCACTTTTTTTTCACCCAAAGTTAGTCCCTTTTGAGTTACAAGTTGACACATTACATAGACCTGAATTAAATTATTTTCAGTTACTATCAGGCACATTACATGATTACTTCTATCGACGAAGATTCATACTTGGTTTTATGTAGTAAAATTTGGGTTTGTGGTTGCTTTAGGTATGGTGTTAGGACAAGGAGTTGACTGAAAGTCAGTCAATGGTTAATGAGTGTTTCGTTGACTTTCTGACTCTTCATTCAATCATCCAGCTGTTCATGGAGGCTGAGGGACCATGTTTGTCCCCAACTCCCCATGGCCCTCACCTTTACTATTTTACTCTTTAAGTGAGAATACTAAAGTCTTCTTTATGGGATGTAGTGAGTATAAATGATTTTGGTTAAGTCGAACAATACATTGTTTAAATGTGTGTCTTGTATTTGGACTTGATTTGATTCTTGAACAAATTGAGTTTAAACGAGCGCTAATCGAGCTGGACATTAGTTGAACTCGAGTTATAAATATTTAATTCTTGCATTTTTTAATACTAATATTCTTGCAGCACTTCCTTTTATACTAACTTAGATTTATGAAATTGTGAAAGTAGAATATTTCAGTTTTCTTACTTCTTAGTATATCAATTAGTGTTGCTCCTATTAACTGAGTTGTAGCAAATGCACATTCGTTTGGTCCCGTCTTCCTCCGCATGGAATTGCATCGTGTGATATTAGACCTTTTAAGGAAGTTATTTACACAAGAGTTTCTAACTTTGCTACCTTAAATCTATTGCAGAAATTTGAAAGCACAAAATTTTACAGGAATCGTCCCTCCGGAATTTGCTAGATTTCGTCAACTTAGACATTTGTGAGTCATTATCACTAAGATCATTCCAATTTTATATTCAAGAAGCTCGATTCCAACTTTTCGTTTATTGTGATTTTGCAGGGATCTTAGTCGCAATTGCTTTAATGGTTCTATTCCAATTCATTGGGCTCAGATGAGATTAACTGATTTGTAATTTAGACCTCCACAAACTTTCATTTCATTGCTTTATTTTCTTGATAGATAATATGTCATTGACTTATGCAATGTTTCATTATTGAACTTGTGCAGGTCTTTTATGGGAAATAAATTATCCGGTCCATTTCCATTGGCGATTACAAGAATTACCACCCTTGTTAACGTGTACGATGCAATTTTTTCCGATTTTCTGCAATCTAATTGTATTGTTTTTTTTACATATATTTTAGATTAATTGTCTTTCGAATTGACCTTGATATATTATATGCAGGAGCCTTGAGGGAAACCAGTTTTCTGGATCGATTCCTTCAGAGATTGGACGTTTAGTCAATTTACAAAAACTGTAAATGTTACAAAACTTATTATCCATGGATTTTGTTTCTTGATTTGCTTACTACATTATTAGAAATTATTCTCACATATGGTTTATTTCTATCAGTGTTTTGTCATCAAATGCATTCACAGGAGATTTGCCAGTGGAATTTTCCAAGCTGACATCCTTAACCGATTTGTGAGTACTATATTTTCCAAGAATAATGGAATTAAGAAACGGATTCAGCCGATACAACATTTGTCAATTTTGAGTCCCTTTTGCAATATAAGCCAAGTAATTAGACTTGTGTATAACATTAATTGTCACGTTTCTAATAACTTTTACCTGAATAATTTTAATTTATTAGGCGAATAAGTGACAATAACTTCACTGGAAAGATACCGGATTTTATTAGCAGCTGGACAAAGATTGAAAAACTGTAAGCTTCTTCATTTTTTTTTTTTTTGTTTTTTGTTTGAGTTGAATTAAAAACTACTTAAGTTCGCAAAATTACGTGAAATGATCAAATTGGTGCTAATGTCACAGGCACATTCAAGGTTGCTCACTTAAAGGTCCGATCCCTTCTTCTATCTCGGCCCTGACAAGCCTAAATGATTTGTAAGTAAAAAAAAAATTTAATTTTTTTTCCCTTAATCTAGCTTATGGAATTTATTAATTCTTATTCGGCTTCTTCTTTTTCAATTTCAGGAGGATCAGTGATTTAACAGGCGGAGGATCTACATTTCCTCCGCTAAGCAGTATGAAGTCTATGAAAGTGCTGTGAGTTTTGCAGTTTTTTTCTTCATTTATCTTCATTCAAAACACGGCTATTTTTAAACTCGACTATTCAATGTAGGATACTGAGGAGTAGCTTAATACACGGTGATATCCCTGAATATATTGGAAACATGAAAAAATTGAAAAATTTGTAAGTATTTTAGATTTCTATTTTTTTTTTTTTTTTTTTGGGGTCTTTATTTAGTTATGGTAGAAAACAAAAGGGTGCATTGACTAGTCACATTTTATATTTTTACTGAATATATGGATAAACTGATATCATACTATATGTTATGATTATTAAATTTAAGACGTTGTGCTTTCTTTGCAAATGTAGGGATCTTAGTTTCAATAATTTGACTGGTGAGATTCCAGCTTCTTTTGCCAATCTTGCAAAACTTTATTTTATGTAAGTATATAATTTGTTCATTTCAACTTCTTATACATTTCTTTATTCCAAAAGCATTTAGATGATAATCGAACAACTATTTTTCGATGCAAAGGTATTTGACAGGAAATAGACTTACTGGAATAATTCCAGAATGGGTTTTCGTAAGAAACAAAAACGTGTAAGGATCTTTCTTTAACTAGCTTGTGTCGTCGTGTTGATTTTTTTTTTTATACATATGTTTGTATACTCATTTAATATTTCATGAACAGAGATATCTCTTATAACAATTTTACATCAGAAAGATCATCACAAAACAATTGCCCACAAGGAAATGTGTAAGTATAATACGAAGTATAAGTTCTGTCGGTTTTCTAAATTTTCTTGTAACGTAGTTTTGTTTGGTTTTATTTGCTTAGAAACCTCGTGGAGAGCTACTCATCAGCAGCTCATTCGATGTAAGATTATGTGTCTTTTAATTCATTTCTTCGCTGATTATTTGTGACATATGGAATTTCAAGATTATAGCATTGGGAGCCATACCAATTAGTATTCTCTATATTCTTTTGGTGCAGAGGTAGAATTCATCCATGTTTGAAGCAAGAATTTCCATGTCTCGATCCAAAAAATAAACGTGAGCATATTGTTCATTTCAGTTGTTTAAATTCTGGATGTGATGTGATATGATGTGATGTGTGGATTTAGTCAATGATCAATGACTTGGTTAGAAAATGTATTAGGAGTAAAATGCCAAAACCTTCTCCAATGCTGTAATACATATTTTGCAAAATAAAACAATTATAACCCCACAAAAAGGCTAAAAATTCCTCTTAACCTAAAAAATTATCAATAATCCTCCTGTTAACTTTGAATATTGACAAAAACCTCCTTATTCATTTAAAAAAATTAACATTAACCTCCCTATTGACTTACGAAGGATTTTCAAATGGGGCGTTTTGTTAATAAAAAAAGAACACCGGGGGGGGTTTCCAATTTACCAAGTACAGGGGATAACAAAAATCTAAAGGCGAATTTTGTTATATTAATGTTAACATCACTAAAATTGCTTATTCTTTAATGTTTTCAGAATATTACTCATTGTACATCAATTGTGGTGGCAAAGAAGTAAAAATCAATGACACTATTTCGTACGAGGCCGATTTAGAAGCCAGAGGTGCTTCAATGTTTTATAACGCAAAAGAAAAGTGGGCATTTAGCAGCACCGGAGACTTTTTAGACAACGATCTCGATTCCGATAATTACATCAATACCAATGTTTCTTCTCTACAAAATGTCACTTTCCCATTATCCGAACTTTACAAAACTGCGCGTGTGTCTCCCCTCTCACTCACTTACTACGGCCTTTGTCTCATAAACGGAAACTACACTGTGAAACTTCACTTTGCGGAAATTGTGTTTACGAATGATGGTTCATTCAACAGCCTTGGTAGACGAGTCTTCGATGTCTATTTGCAGGTAAATTTACATGAATGTGGAAATATAGGTAACATTGCAGTTTTAGTCCCCCAGGTGAAAGGACTAGTTCCTTTGCACTTTTGGACCCGTGTCTTACAAAAAATTGCATTTTTGTTCTAATATTTAAAATATTTTGCACTTTTTGTTCCTATCACCACTTTTTCATTCGATTTGGGACCGAATGTGTAAAATTGAGATGGTTGCATGAGTGCAAAACATGACTATTCTTTTGGAACAATGCAAAGTTATATGAACATGTAATGATAGGTAAAATTTCATTTTTAGTCCCATATGATTGGTCACTTAGCACTTTGCGTCCCGCACTTTACAAAATTGCAGTTTTAAATTTTAGAGTATTTTGCACTTTTGGTCCTATCACCCCCTGGTCATCCAATTTGGGGCTAAATGTGCTGAACTGAGATGGTCCTATGGGTGCAACAGCGCAAAACATGACTACTATATGGGGAAAAGAATGCAAAAATTGATGGAAAAGGTGGTAATAGGATAAAAAGTGCAAAATATTTGTAAAAATTGTGATCGAAAGTGCCGTTTTATGAAGTATGGGACCAAAAGCGCAAAGGTCCAATCACGTGGGACTAAAAAAAAAATCCGAAAGTTATTTGGATTACTAATCATATGATTCTGAATGCAGGGAAAGTTGGTACTAAAGGAATATGATATTGCAGCAAAAGCTGGTGGGCCGGGTAAGCCCATAATCGAGACGTTTACTGTAGCAGTCACGAGACATACCTTAAAGATCCATCTTTATTGGGCTGGAAGAGGGACCACTGGAATACCAGAGAGAGGAACTTATGGTCCTATGATATCAGCTATATCAGTAGATCCTAGTAAGTCATCAGTTCTTTACTCTTTCACTATAGTATTTCTTGATAAATTAACACTTTAGGTAGGCCTACATTTCAAAATCATGTATGCCATGCTCAAAATCTGTATGTTACAATTTGAAACCGAGGAGTTATATTTATTGTCATGGAGAAAGTTTTTTTGCTAAATCTCATAATTATAATAAAAATTTGCATTTTATAGCAAGTTCAAGTTAAGCAGACCTCAAACTCTCGTTTTGCACAGATTTTGATCCTCCGGTCCATCACAAGAAAATAAGAACTTCCATGGTTGTTGGGACAATAGCCGGAGCTTCTTGTCTTATACTTTTGATTCTAATCATCTTGCGTAAAAAGGGTTGTCTTGGCGGCAAAAAATCAGCAGATAAAGGTACGAATCTTTCTTATATTTGCTCGAGTCTCAGTACGGCTATTTCCAAGTGTAACTTGAGCCTTAAAATTTTCTTTTGCTTGTTTAAAGATTCATGATAATGGGTCGAACAATGAGGAGGTGATAAAAAACTGCTACTTTGATTATATGATGATTTATTTATTTGTTCTATGAACAGAGCTTAGAGGCCTTGATCTACAAACAGGTCTATTCACATTAAGACAGATCAAAGCTGCAACCAAGAACTTCGATCCTGCAAACAAGATTGGTGAGGGTGGTTTTGGTTCAGTTTACAAGGTACTCAGATATTTCTTCAACTATTACATAGAGTAATCAATTTTTTTTTCCAATGTTCCCTCATATTTGAGATAAATGCAAAAATACCCCTTGTACTTTGCCAAATTGGCACCCCCGTTCTTTTTTAATTAGCAAAAAAACCCATTTGAGATTCCTTCATAAGAAAACAGGACGTTATTGCCAATTTTTTAAGTGAACAAGGGGGTTGCCATTTTTCAAAGTTAATAGGGGGGTTTAGGTTTAGAGTGGTGTTTTTGAATTTTTTTTAGGGGTATAATTGCCATTTTTCCTGCAAAATATGCATTCCGGCATGGAAGCTAGGGGACTTTCTGCCAACAAGGGGTTTTCGCTAATAAGAATAACACAAGAGTGGGGTTATTAATTATGATAAACATAGGGGGTATTTTTGCATTTCACTCTTCTTATTTAAATGTGAATTTACTCGTTTTTTCCACTATGCAGGGTCTACTATCCGACGGAACCATAATAGCAGTGAAGCAACTTTCCTCAAAATCTAAACAAGGAACGCATGAATTTGTTAATGAAATCGGAATGATATCTGCTCTCCAACACCCGAATTTAGTAAAGCTTTATGGGTGTTGTGTTGAAGGAAACCAGTTAATTTTAGTCTACGAGTACATGGAAAATAATTGTGTAGCACGAAGCCTTTTCGGTGAGAATCAATGCATATTATTACAAAGTGAATACGTGCATGGCAAGCTTTATTATATTACTTTTTTATTTCTCGCAGGAAGAGACGCGACCCAAAAACTGAAGTTGGATTGGCCTACTAGGAGGAAAATTTGCCTTGGGCTAGCTAGAGGTTTAGCTTACCTTCATGAAGAATCGAGACTGAAAATTGTCCATCGGGATATCAAGACTAGCAATATTTTGCTAGACAAAGATCTTAACGCAAAAATTTCTGATTTTGGCCTTGCAAAGCTTCACGATGATGGCAAAACACATATTAGTACTCGGATCGCAGGAACAATGTAAGTTTCTTTCAAATCTCCTCTCTAAAAAATTAGAAACACCTAAATTTCTTAACATACTTCTGGAGACCTCGTAATATACACGTACATTACAGTGCTTGTGTTTAACCCTTGTATTGCTTGGCAATGAAGCATCAAACATTTACTAGAGCATCACTTGTAATTTGTTATGCAGAGGTTATATGGCTCCGGAATATGCAATGCGTGGTTATCTAACTTATAAAGCAGACGTATACAGTTTTGGGGTAGTAGCTCTCGAAATAGCCAGTGGCAAAAGCAACACGAACCATATGCCAAAAGAAGACTTCGTGTATCTTCTTGATTGGGTAATCTCATAATAATACTATACTCTTTTCTTCTATAATTTTCTACAACAAAATTGTTTATTTAGTCCCACAAGATTGGACCCTAAGCGCTTTTGGTTCTTGTACTGTGCGCTTTAGTCCTAGTTTTTGAAATTATTTTGGGCTTTATCCCACATTTTACAATTTGCAATATTAGTCCCATAGAATAGTGTAAGTGTAGCAATTTATCTTTCACCGGACCAATTATCCCAAGGACGACGATGATCATAAAAAATCATCTCAACTTTGCACTTTTGGTCACAAAAGTGCAAAACACTTCTAAAAATTGGGACTAGACTAAAAGTGCAATTTGTAAAGTACAGGACCAAAAATGGTTTTGTACTGTAGGTCTAAAACTGCAACTTTCCCGGTTTTTTACCTCTTTTTCATGCTTTCACCAGGCCTATGTTTTGCAAGAAAGAGGTAGTCTACTTGAGTTAGTCGATCCAGACTTGGGATCTTCGTACTCGTCGGAAGAGGCGATGGTAATGCTAAACGTGGCCCTACTCTGCACGAATGCATCGCCAACTCTAAGGCCAATAATGTCCCAAGTAGTGAGCATGCTCGAAGGAAGAACTGATATTCAGGACTTACTTTCTGATCCCGGTTTTTCGACTACTGATTCAAAATTTAAGGCTATAAGGAACCATTTTTGGCAGAGTAATAGTGTGAGTTATAGTATTAGTATGTCAACCAATGGTCTATATCCAGATTCATCCCACACAAATATAAGTAGGGAAGGAAATGGCATTGTTCAAAGAAGTGATCCAGATGTATCTATATAATAATATTACATCGCAATTAAGCAATTGAATATAGTTTTTGTTTTTTCTATTGAATGAATGAATATAATTGGAATATTATGAATTGTGCAAACAATTTAATGTGTGTTTAAGGGCTTTTGGCACTTTTCACCCTGGAATTATAGGGTGTTGGCACTTTACACCCTAACTTAAAAGTTTTGACACTTTGTACCCTCGAAATATAATTTAGTTGGCACTTTGCACCCTAGTATGTGTTTTGAAGAAAAAAATCATTGATTGAAGAGTATAATAGTTATTTTCGAATATTGTTGGCACTTTGCACCTTAAAAGTATATATTTTGACACTTTGCACCTAAAAATATAATTTCTGACATTTTCAACTCCGACTTAATATGATAATCTAAATTACGTAAATAACATGCAATACAATAATATGTTAGAAATCTAAACGTATAATTTAATTAAAAAAAAAAGTAAATAATCTAGAGGATACATGAAAATAAAATAAAAATATTGTCTTTTTTTAACCTAAATTTTAATGAGAGAAAATATTAAAATAAATTATTATAAAGTAAAATAAATTTAGAACAACAAGTTTATGATTGTTGTGCATATAAATGACTATTTTATCTCTACAGCGCCAACATTCATGAGTTTATATTTTTTTAAAAGAATAATACATTAGGGTACAACATGTCATACAAATTAAATTTTTAGGGTGCAGAGTGCCAGTGCCAAAAAATTTAAATTGAGGTGAAAGATGCTATTATTTCATAATTTTATGGTGCAAAATGCCTACATTCTATATTTTAAGGGTGCAAAATCTGTATTGCCAAGGTGCAAAGTGAAAAAAGAAAATTTAAAAATACCTATTCTACCCTTCTACCAATGAATTTTCTCACTAAATTATATTTTCATGGTGCAAAGTGTCAAAACTTTTAAGTCAGGGTGCAAAGTGCCAAAACCCTATAATTTTAGGGTGCAAAATGCCAAAAACCCTGTGTTTAACATAGATTGCAAAATCAGAAACTTTGTTTTAATAATTTTTATAAATATGATAAATTAAAGTAACTTGTTTATTATATTTTATTCTTCTTGCAATATTAAACTATAAATGACATTATATAGTTTATTATATTTTACATGTCATATAAATAATAAATACATATTCTTTTATCATTATATAAATATGATATGATAAATATAATAAATACATATGATAATTTTTATAAAAGTTTATCAAGTTTAATTTTTTTTTGGGCAACCATGTGCCGCGCACATGTCAATTTTGTAAAAGAGGTGTACCAAATGTGTCGAACTAACAGAATTAACGGTGATTTTGCAATTTATTTAACGGTGGTACCAAATGTGTCGAACTTTGTTAAAGAGGTGTACCAAATGTGTTGGACACATAAAGCTGTGTACCAAAAGTGAGAATTGGCCTATAGCTGTGTACCAAAAATGCAATTCTCTCCGGATATATCGTTCTACATGAGCCGCTTAATTTTATTTATTAAAATAAACTAATTATTTGTGACGTTGGACTGATTGGCGGCCCAGTTCGGTTAAGCAGATTGGTTTTGGACTGATTTTTTCAAATTATCAATTTAAACTATATGGGTGGGCTACCGATGGTATTGCAATTGGGGGGTATGGCCCAAGATTCGGTGGGCAGCCCGCCTTTTCCTAGGTCTATTTGAACGCCATTAAAGGGCCGAATAAATTAAGGAATCAGACCCTATCTGTCAACATACATGATGCATCTCTGTTTTATTGGCTAGAGATTTAAGATTCCACTTGCTACCTGTTAAACAGGTCTAATTTCAAAAACTTTCTTAAACTACCATTGGCTATTGAAACAAAAACTAAGAAAATTGAAGTGAAGTGAAGAGATGAAATGAAACACAAAAGTATGAACTTTTTCATTTTGAAATTCTTTTGCATTAGGAATAAAACATTAGATATCTTTCATTCATATATGTTTTAAAGAAAATCTCGACATTACACACATACATGCATAAAATTTCACTTTTAGTACCAAATTTTAGTTTGTGCTATAAAAGATAAATTGAGAACATTACAATATATAAATGTGGACGTATTGTTACTGCACCCATGAAAAGAACTACATTCCGTTGACGGATAAAATTCAAAACTGCAACCTGAAGAAAGATGCACAACTTTGCTAACGATACAGCTTGTGCTTTAAGTCTATATCACTACAACAAATATGATTTATAGTGGCACCATGCTTGATAACATTTTAAAGAAAATGTCACAAATTATTAATATAGTCACATTTTTGAAAAATGCCACAAAGTATAAGTGTTAATTTTACTGACTAGTGATATTTTTATACTATAGTTATATTTTATAATGTTACTTTTAACTATAATTGTGACATTGATACATTTAGCCACACCGCTACAAGTGGCACTTTGCTAGTGACATTTTATATATAACGACATTTTCCAAACTGCCATTTGTAGCGGTGTGACTAAAAGTTAAATGTCACTATCATAACAAGATGTAACATTATAAAATGCCATAATATATTAAAATGTCACTAAATAGTATATTTAACATTTATAATTCCTGACATTTTCAAAAAATGTAACTGTATTAATTTTTTCTCACATTTTCTAGAAAATACCATCAAGCTTGATGCCACCAAAGATTATTTTTATTGTAGTGTATATTGGCCGGAATCTCGACTATCACAACTTCAACCTTGAAAAACTAGTATAAAGAACTTTGTACCAAGTGAATTAATAAACTTACTGAATTTGACGAACGGAGAATTTTATATAGAGAGGCTAAAAGTACAAGGGAATTTGATGCAACAAAAAAATTATAGGGAATTTTGTGCATATTTTGCATAATATAGGGGAGTATACTGCAATTTCCCGAGAATAGGGGGTAAAGTGAATTTTTCTTGTTGTTTTTCTTTTTGATACAATAAAATATACGAATGTTCATAAATTTCATTTTCAATTAATAAATAAAACGAAACAAAAACAAGTTGCAAGTACTAATGACTTTTTTGGAGATTCCGAAGGGTTTAGACTTCAATAAAGAAAGATCTCCACACCAAACAACAAACTACAGATCTTACGCAAACTTGATTTAAATTCCACTTTTCCTTTTCTTCATTTCAAAGATTTCTAATTTTCCAATTTTTTGATTGAAAGAAATCTCTAACTTTCAATCAGAAATTTTATGGCGGCACTTTCCGTTCATCAGTTCGCTCAATGTATTACTTGTCATGCTTGGAGCCCCGACCACTCCAGTACTCTCTTTCTTTCTCTAAATTTTTATGTTTTGATGATTCTACGTGAATTGTAATTGGTATAATTATTTTGAATTGCAGTGGTAGCATTTTGTCCGAATAATAATGAAGTACACATTTATAAACTGTTGGAGGAAAAGTGGGAGAAGATCCATGTTCTTCAGAAGGTAAATTTCTGTTTGATAATGTTCAGCTGTGGTTTTGTTTCAATGTTGACTATATTGACTCATAATTAAATAACTGATATTTTGCATTAGGGTTGTAGGCCTTCTGAAAATTTCTCAATCTGTTTGATAAAAATCAATTTTTGGAGCGGCTGCATCTATAATTTCTAGAATTTGTTTCTTGCTTTAGTTGGATTATACATTTTCAGGGTTTGAATTTTGAATTAATTGGGCACGGCTAGATCTGATGGATGACATTCTTTTAAAAATTGCTGGTAATGAAGAAATAAAATGTGTAATTATGTCCCC
Source organism: Penstemon eatonii (assembly GCA_038501285.1). Classification (NCBI taxonomy): domain Eukaryota; kingdom Viridiplantae; phylum Streptophyta; class Magnoliopsida; order Lamiales; family Plantaginaceae; genus Penstemon; species Penstemon eatonii. Next base: position 1,473,354 of record CM076708.1, on the reverse strand, counting down.
TCATCAGTAGGAAAAGCAAAACATGACTGCATTTACATGTCCACAGAGTTGTATACCCTGTGGAGTTGTTTTGATAAATGGAAAGATTCTGTATTGCATTATTCTGCCATACGACCTTAAAACTTGCCTCTTCAAACTTTTCCTACGTTTTAAGTTCTTAATATTATTTTGTTAATGTTTTTCATCCATCTTATTGCTCACATTACCCTGTCGGGGTAAAATTGCTGGTCATTTCTTTTATTCTCATATTTTTTTCTTGTTGCAGCACGACCAAATTGTTTCAGGAATAGATTGGAGCATAAGGTCCAACAAAATAGTCACTGTTTCTCATGATCGGAATTCGTAAGTGGTCGTAACTTCAAGTATTGATAATGCATTTTTCTTTGTGATCCTGTGCACCTAATTTTCTTTATTTTCCATTATTGCTGGTTACAGATTATAAGTGTAGTTGTTTGTAACTTCTGCAATTTTTAGTTTCTTGATTTCCTCAAGTTTATGACAGACCTAACCAAATTTCCTTTTTAGATATGTTTGGTCCAAAGAAACGACAGAGTGGGTGCCAACCCTGGTTATCCTTAGGTTGAACCGTGCGGCGCTTTGTGTACAATGGAGTCCAAAAGGTGTGGAAGCCTATTACTAACTTTTATGTATGTTTTATATGTATTCACTACTCAACTCAAGTACATATCCTGTTTCTTATCTGAATGCTTTGTCTAATAAAACTAGCAAGTGTATTTGTTCACGAGTCACTTAACAGTAACTTTATTCAACAGATGTGATGAATTCTTGGTTCCGAAGTTCATTTAGGAAAATTAGGCTACAATTTTGATTACTCATTGCTGTACAGTACAGGACAGGCTATTGCAATAAATTCAACAATATAAAATTATTTACTTGAAAATTTGAGTATGTGTGTATAATTTGGAGAGAGATGATTTTATTTTACTAAAACACATTAGTTTAATTTGGTGTCTGAATTCAATTACTCATTGATGTTCAATACAAGCCAGGCTATTGCAGTAAACTCAACAAGCAAAAATGATTTACTTAACTTGAATTTGTGGGAGACTATTTTATTTTACTAAAACACTTTTAGTTTAATTTGGTGTATGGATTTGTCTAAAATTATGTGAAATCTTAATCAGTGTTCCAGCAAACCATACAAATGAACTTGCTGTGGTCGAATTGGTGTTTTTAGTTCAGCCATTTTATAATTTCATTGTTTATTTTCAGAAAACAAGTTTGCTGTTGGAAGTGGGGCTAAAACAGTTTGTATTTGCTATTATGAGCAAGAGAACAATTGGTAAGATCTCCTAGGTGTAGTTTCTTTCACATCTTCAGCTGACTCATGAAAAATTATCTAGTTCAACTACGTTCTGGGCCCCCCTAATACTTCTTAAGTTCTCTTTGGTTTGCTAATAAAAGCAGTATGTTAGGCTATTTTACTGGCATCTGCCTTTTAATTGTTAACAATATATGCATATGAAAACAAGAGCTCATCTCATTTGATGGACGAATGCGTACACATGCACATACACATAGTGATTATATGTATTGCTCTAGATGTGGGTTTCTGTGTCTTCACTTACAAGTTCCCCTCTAGTTTTATGATAGCCCTTGAAAAGTTCTACCAGGTCAATCATAGCTGGCTGTCATATTTTAATATGCAACTTAATACTAAAAAACAATAAGTTTGATATTCTCTATTACATTTTCTAATCTTGAGTAATTATGTTTCTCTAATGGAACTGAGGGAAGCCAGTATAACAAGCATATTATTTCAAATTTAAATGCATTAGACTTTGATGTCAGAAAAACATTCTGAATGTTTGATAAAGGCAAGACGACCATAAAGAAATGTTTAGAAATGTTCCCTTTGCTTCATGTAGGATTTTATTCTGCTATACCACAGGTGATTGGTCTAGTGGAAGGGACTAGTCACTACAAATTAGCGGACTCAGGTTCGAATCCCTGTTGGGAGAGGTTCCCACTTTATGTGCCCGACGCGCCTCGAAATGGATTAAACCCTTGGGAAACCAAAAAAAAAATAAACTGAATAAATTTTGCATTAAGAGACTCAATAAAAATTGTACTCGATTAATATGCTGCTAGTATTGATAACAAATAATATTTAGAAGAAATTGAAAATTGGTACAATTAAAGAGGTATTAGCAATCCAATATCAATATGGCGATAGCCATCATGAGTGAGTTTAGTTTAGGCCCCTGTTGGATTGGTTGAGGATCAACTACCGAATTTTCTGTGGGCTTCAGTCAATCATTTGCCCAAACTCTACCCCGAATTTTGTACACGATGATTCTTTTTCTTAACATAATTTCACCAATTTAGATGGCTGAATCCATGTCATCATGGCTGATCATCTGATTAAGATATTTTTGAGAATAACATTTCGTTTTTACAAAATCGAAATGTGCCCTAATTTTTCAAGCTTTACATATCTTTCTGCAAATATTTTATATTTGTCTATGTAGATGTCTCAGTATATCTCTTACACATTTCCAGGTGGGTAAGTAAACTGATCAGAAAGCGGCATGATTCATCTGTGACTAGTGTTGCTTGGCATCCAAATAATGTGAGTGTCTCTAAATTTATGTACACTAGGTATATGGGTGCTCAGTGTTACAGTTATTTATTGGGGGGGGGGGGAGTACGCATTAGTAATATTACTTGCTTCGAAATAAGAGAGGGATGTGCTGTATGCCTGTATCAGTATACATTTTTTTTAAGAGGAACAGGATGAACTTGTGTAGAGCTTGGTATGCACGTAAGAGTCGAGCTTATTTAGCTTTTGAGAAGTCCTGGTATATATATGAAAATAATGGGAATGCAACTGTCCTTTTTGCATACAATGTTTCATGATAATTTGTGAATGAATAAGTTGGAAATTTATGTAAGTTAAATATATATAGAACCCCAAGCTTTATTCATCCATTACTTGCATACATTTGCATTGTTGTCAAGTAGGATATTGTTTCAAAAGAAAAGTTATACGAATCAAGGTTGACATTGTGCATTAATAAATATACATTATTTTTTTCTCCTTGAACGAGTTAATTGATTGCCCTTTCATCTATTTACATTTTAATATAGACATATGTGCAGATATAATTTCTCCTTTTACGAGTTAACTGATTGCTGTTTTCTTCATGCAGATATTCCTGGCAACCACATCAACAGATGGGAAATGCCGAGTTTTCTCTACTTTCATCAAAGGTGTGGACACAAGGTGTGTCTCCTTTTTACACTTTCACATTTCAACATTCCCTGAGTTTCTGACTCTCTTCATGTTTGCTGGTGCTGTTAAACAGGGACTCCACAGGTTCTTCTTCCGATTCAAAATTTGGAGAGGTTAGAATTTATGCTTCACTGCTCTTGACCTCTTGTATTATGTAATAGCCTAGTGGTGCTTGGTGTGTTGGAAATGTATCTCTTGATTAAGGGTTTGGGCAGGCTATGATAATAGAAGACCTCGAATAAATTGACTTGTCCTTTTTATAGTAGATGCAGTCTCTCTGCCTTGCTGGCCAAAAACCACCAGCACTGAAACTCCATCACTTTAATTAAATGTATTAAGTTTTTGTATATTTTGAGATTGATTAATTGAATATCAATACGAAATAATCTGTTGAGATCATTTGATGCTAATGTATGAGATTTTTTAAGTGTCATAATCTGCACTGTCCAAAGTTCTGCCATCAGTATTTCATCTGAAAAATTCATGAAATTTGCTTATTACATGTTGGCATTTAGTGTTTAGAAATGAACTCTTTACTAATACCACTCATTTGATTTTTGACAATATTGCAATTGTGTTAGTGTTCAACTTGTTCATCCATTACAATAACTGAGTTCTGGCTATTTAGACGAAAAAATCATTTGCAATCTTTCTTACAGTATGCATAGTTTGCTTAAGATCATTGCATGGGCTTAGGAGTCCGCTATCTTAATAGTTATGATTTTTCAACTTCTAAATAGTAGCGCTTAACCATGGTAGCTCGTTGTTGGTAGCTCATTGCATGGGCCTAGGAGTTAACAATCTTAATAGTTATTATACTGATTCTTGTATGTCTCACATCTTGTGTTATGGACATGGGTTTGATAGATATGCACGTGATCTGTACAACTTTTTTTTTTCCAAAAAATAGTTGTTTTTTCACCAGATTTACATATGGAATCCATTATACCACGTGGTCATTTTAATTAGCATGGTAGACTTGATCATCACTCTAATATGTATTTTTTTTTATTGTTTGGAGCAGCAAATCATGCAGCTTGATCTCTCACTTAGTTGGGCATTTGGTATGAAGTGGTCCCCAAGTGGCAATACCTTAGCCTATGTAGGTCGGATATTCATTACTCTGCTTTTTTTTACTCTTGCTTGAAACTTTTTGTTTGCTGAATCCGTTTGGCATCTGTCAGAATGATTACCAAATTTGTTATTAATGATTTTGTTTCCTAAAGGTTGTTGCAATCGTAGTTTTGAGTTGACATTTGAATTACTTAAAAATCAATTTTTCGCGATGTTTGGATTTTCTTTCAAGTCCATCCTATACTTGAAAAATAATACTGATCCCGGAACTAGAACCCAATTGTCAACACTTGTATTTTTTCTTTTCATGTTTTTGCTTATTGGGATAAAACTGCAGGTCACAATTCAATGATCTACTTTGTTGACGATGTTGGTCCTTCTCCATCTGCTCAGAATGTAGCATTCCGTGATTTGCCCCTTCGTGATGTGGGTCAGCATCCACTCTCAACAATTTACATTGTTTCTTGTGATTTTCTTTATGATGATGATATTAATGAAGTTATACATTTGGTTTAGGTTTTGTTCATCTCTGAGAGAATGCTGATCGGTGTAGGATTTGATTGCAATCCAATGATATTCATAGCAGATGAAATTGGATTATGGTGAGTTAAGCTTCTGAAATAAACTATTCTGATTATCTGGTTGGATATAAGTGGCTTTGCTTTATCTTTTACAAATGTTTTTAAACATGCATATGATTTTCTCATTTGGGTTCTCCAATTACCATTGCTTAACAATGAACATTTCACACATTTACCATAGGAAACTTCGAAGATCAAAAATCCATATAACCATAATTTGTATCATAATCCCTGTTCCTTGTCGGCTTTGTGTTCTTTAATCGACCTAACTTGCAGATCAGTTCATTAATTAGATAGAGCGTTGTACAGTAGCCTTGCGGTAGAATTTCCGAGAATGGCCTTTTTCTTTGAACTACATTTAATATAGTTTATTAGCAACATGATTTTTTCTAGTGATATACTATATTTACTATTTTTTGTGACTCCTTTGAACTCTTTCGCTTCTACTTTTCCCTTTGCAAAACATAGAAAACAATATTCAAAGCTGTAAATAATTTTATCGATCTGCATGTAATGGTTGCCCGTTGGTCTGTTGTTACATACAGACAATGTTCAAGAGATTGAACTAAGAGTGCTGGCAAAGTAATTAGATTTATTTTTATTCTTTAGGAGTTTCTTGAGGTTTCTTGATGAGAGGAAGACAGCGTCTGCAAGTGCAAAATATGGCTCACAGGTATGTACTTGTTATATTAATATCTCAGTACGTATATAAATTAATGCAAAACCATTGGATTGATTATTAACATGTTAATTAGAATATACAAGAGAAGGTGACACCAACAAAAGTCTCCTTAGGAACTATTCTTCTGCATTTCTCATCTTATAAAGCTTAACATTAGTTTATACAATACACACCATCAATATTGTGTTATAGAAGCATTTCAAGAGATACATTAGGGGGAGTCGTAAATGGCATATTCTGATTATTGATTGGTAAATCACTGCCTAATGTTGCATTTCCCTTTTCCTTTTTCCAGTTTTCAGAAACTTTTGGAAAATTTTACAGTCAATCAAAGTATGGAACAAGCAATGACACCCTTGAATCTTCAAGGACACTTGGGGGCGCTCATGAAAACTGTATCACGTATGACACACTGTGATTTACTTAACCAATTCGACTATATATATATATATATATGTATATTTATATATGTATATATTGTCTTTAAGTTAAAAAAACAGAAGCAATAAGCATAATTTCGACCCTGACCATTTCCGTTTTCCTGCTCCCAAATTCCAGATCTATTGTATCACTCAAGAAAGTAGGGGATACCTCAGCTACTTCTTTCAGCACATCAGGTTGGAGTAACCAGATTTTAACCTACATCTAGGAAAATTGCAGTTTTAGTCCCATGTGATTGGATCCGCAATACCTTTGGTCCCGTGGTTTACAAAATTGCACTTCTGGTCCTATTCTTTAAAATTTTTGCGCTTTTGGTTGTATATTTTGTTCTTTTGGTCCCAAATTAGGAAATGGGTCGATTGGACCAGACGTGCAATTTTATTTCTTCAAATAAGGACCAAAATTATAATTTTGCAAAACATTGGACCAAAAGAACCGAGGGTCCAATCATGTGGGATTAAAATGCAATTTTTCTTTGTATCTGTTATTCCTAAAAGAATTGGTTGGTTTACTAAATCATTTATTACATTCATGACAGGATTGGATGGCAAAATTGTCATATGGGATTTGCAAAAACAGCAAGATCTTGAAGAATTCCTGTGAGGATGAAATGACTTCCGACATTTAGATGAAGGGTTTTTCCGAAAAATCGACATTTGTTAATCTGTTGTTGCTATATTTTTTATACAAGTTGATTGACTTATTAGAATTTAGAAATAATGAATTTGAGTTTCCTTGTAGTGCTAATAGTGTTATTCTGTGTAATGTATGTTTTCTTTGTATCAATCTATGTCCTTGTAATGGTTGGAAAACAAAATAAATTGGTTGAGTACTTGATATTTGCCTGCCTAAATTTTGCAGATTTTTGTAATACTTTTACACAAATGAAACAAAAGAAATCAGTTCAATTGCTATTATGAGTCTGGATATATATGTGTTGATTAAAACTTTGCCCAGACACACGTTACAAGTTTCCAATCAACCCAATGCAGCCAAGCGTTTGCTTTAGAGGTGAGAGTTTTCAAAAGTACTTTAAGAAATCTATTACGATATGAATGCCTTTTTAGAGGTATGTTGTGATGTGAAAGTATTTGAACCCCTGAATGATTGGTCAATATTAAGGTTTTGGCATTCTGAACTTTTAACTTAAAAGTTTTGACACTTTTTACCTTAAAAATACAATGTAGTTGATACTTTTGTTTTGAATGAAAAATTCATTGATGAAAGGGTAGACTAGTCATTTTTGAATTTATTTTGCACTTTGCATCCTAAAAGTATAAATTTTGACACTTTATACATGAAAATATAGAATGGTGGCACTTAGCATCCACAAAATATAATTTTTGACATTTTCAACCTTGACTTAATATGATATTCTAAATAATGTAAATAATGCAATATAAGAACATGTTAAATTTGTAAATGTGTATTTTAGATATAAATTAAATAATCTAGAGGATACTTGAAAATAAAATTATGACAATATCTTTTTTTTAATCTAAATTTTACTGAAAAAAATATTAAAATAAGTTATTAAAGAGTAAAAGAGATTGTTGTGCATAGAAATGACCATTTTATCTATATTCGTGAGTTTTTTTTTTTTTTTTTAAGAAAAACATATTAGGGTGCAAAATACCATTTGTAGGGAGCAGAGTGCCAAAAAATTAAAATCGGCATGAAAAGGGCCAATATTTTATAATTTTAGGGTGCAAATACCACCAGTCTATATTATCAGAGTGCATAATTTTTATTTCATGGGTGCAAAGTGCCAAAAAAAAAGGCTATTCTACCCTTCTATCAAAGATTTTTCTCACCAAAACACTCATATCTGTAAAAAAATTGGCCAAAACTGTGAGCTTACCCCTTCTAGAAATTAAATTTCGACGGGCTCAAAATATCAGAAAATCAACTTATCTCATAAGAAAACATTACCATGGTTGTGTAAGTAGTTTTTTAAACTGAATTTTAGTATATGCAAAAAATTGGTTAAAATTGTTAACTTACCCCATGGAGAAAATATAATTTTTCCACTGGCTCTAAATATTAGAAAAATGACTTGAATCATATGAAAAATTGTTGAGGATTTTGTACTTACCCATATGAATAGGGGTGGGCACGGGGCGGGTTTGGGACAGGTTTGGGGTTAGAGATATGGGTATGCTAAATTTCGGGATTGACACTTTTCATCCCAAACCCGCCCCGTAATAATTCGTGTACCCGGAAGCGGGTACCCGAATTATTGCGGGTCGGGACGGGACGGGATTACGGGTCTCATATTATTTTTATTCATTAATTCTTCATCCATCTAACAAAATAATACAATATTAAGTAATTATATTTCGTCAATTTTCTTTTGCTAAATTGTATCACTTTTTAATTCATTAATACATAAAACATGTCATCAAGTCATCATAACGATTATTTCTATATCCAAATATGAACATAAAGTAAAATCATATAATTAGCTATTGATAAGACTTACAACTTACAAGGGATTATGAGAGATTGAGAGTTTTTAACTTTTTAGGATTGACTTAATATTAATTACTAAACTAATGTAAGATTTAAAAGGAATATTAGGGTAAAATTTAAAAAGTTCATTTATTAGATAATGTTATACAAGTAAACTAGTAAAGTTTATAAATTATATAATTAATAATATTATATAGGCGGGTTCGGGTATTCGGGGTTGGAGAGACCAATCCCAAACCCGTCCCGTATTTCCGTAATAAAATACGGGTATTCAAGTTCGGTTACCCAAACCCAAAAAATTCTCGTCCCGTTCGGATATTTTAAAAACGGGACGTGTCGGGTTTGGATTACCCGAACCCAACGCCCACCCCTACATATGAACAACTATTTTACTTTTTATAAGATTTTAAGTATCCGTAAAAAAATGGCTAAAACTGTGAGCTTTACCCCTTCAAGGAATCCAGTTTTTCCACGAGCTCAAAATATCAGAAGAATGACTTATAATATAAGAAAAACATTGTCCGGGGTTGTGTACGTACCACATTGATTATATTTTTCTATTTAAACTGATTTTTAGTGTTTGGAGAAAACTTTAATACTTTCATTGGCTCAAAATATTACAAAACTGATTTGAATCATACGAGAAATTGTCGAAGATTTTACTTACCCCTATGAATATTGTTTTTTTGTTTTTATTATATTTTAAGTATCCCTAAAAAATTGACCAAAATTGTGAGCTTACCCCTTCGAGGAATTCAATTTTTTCATAGGCTCAAATTATGAGAAAATCGACTTATAAGATAAGAAAAACGTTGTCCAGGGCTATGTACGTACCACTTTGAATATATTTTTGTATTTTAACTTATATTTAATAGTTGTAAAAAATTGGTTAAAGCTGTGAATTTACCCCTTGGAGAAAATTAAAATTTTTCCACTGGCTTAAAATATTATAAACCTGACTTGAAACATAAAAAAATATGTGGAAGGTTTTCTATTTACCCTTATGAACAATATTTTTGTTTTTATATTTAAGTAACTGTTAAAAATTGGCCAAAACTGTGACCTTACCCCTTCGAGCAATTCAATTTTTCAACGGGATCAAAATATTAGAAAATCGACTTATAACATAAGAAGAACATTGCACAGGGCTGTGTACGTACAACTTTGAATATATTTTGTATTTAAACTGATTTTTAGTATCAACAAAAAATTAGTTAAAACCGTGAAATTACCCCTTGGAGAAAATCTTAATTTTTCCACGGGCTCAAAATATTACTAAACTGACTTGAATCATACGAAAAATTGACGAGAATTTTGTACTTACACCTATGAATTTTTTTTGTAAGATTCTAAGTATCGGTAAAAAATTGACCAAAATTGTGAGCTTACCCCTTCGACGAATTCAATTTTTCCACGGGCTCAAAATATCATAAAAATGGCTTATAACATAAAAAGCATTTCCCAGGACTTTGTGCGTACCACTTTGATATTTTTGTATTTAAACTTATTTTTAGTATCACAAAAAATTGTTAAAAACTGTGAAATTACCCCTTGAAATTTTTTTCAAGTTTTTCACTAGCTCAAAATATTATAAAACTGGCTTGAATCATACAAAAAATTCTTGAGGGTTTTGTACATACCCATATGAATAATATTTGTTTTGTAACTTTGAGCTAACCCCTTCGAGGAATTCAATTTTTCCACGGGCTCAAAATAATTGAAAACCGACTTATAACATAAGAAAAACATTGTCCAGGGTTGTGTACGTACCACTTTGAATATATATTAGTTAAAATTGTGAACTTACCCCCTGGAGAAAATTTTAATTTTTCCACTGGCTCAAAATATTACAAAATTAACTTGAATTATAATAAAATTTGTCAAGGGTTTTGTACTTACCCATATGAACATTTTTTTAGTTTTTCATGTATCTGTAAAAAATTGGCCAAAACTGTGAGCTTACCCCTTCGAGGAATTCCACAGGCTCAAAATATCAGAAAACTGACTTATAACATAAGGAAACATTGCCCAGGGTCCTATACATACCAATTTGTATATATTTTTCTATTTAAACTTATATTTAGTATTTAGAGAAAATTTTAATTTTTCCACTGACTCAAAATATTACAAAACTGACTTGAATCATACAAAAAATTGTTGAGTGTTTTGTACTTACCCCCATGAACACTTTTTTCGCTTTTATAAGATTTAAGTATCCGTAAAAATTGGCCAAAACTGTATGCTTACCCCTTCGAGTAATTTAATTTTTTTCACGGGCTCAAAATATCAGAAATCTGACTTATAACATAAGAAAAATATTGTCCAGGGTGTATACGTACCACTCTGAATATATTTTAGTATACAAACTGATTTTTAGTATCCGCAAAAAAATTGGTTAAAATTGTGAACTTACCCCCTAGAGAAAATTTCAAATTTTCCACTGGCTCAAAATATTATAAAACTGACATGAATCATACGAAAAATGTGGAGGATTTTGTACTTACCCTTATGAACAATTTTTTGGTTTTTATAAGATTTTAAGTATCTGTAAAAAATTCACCAAAACCAGTACTCATATTTACTTAGTTTATCTTCCCATTTGCAGATTCTAAGCACCAAGTTGTGCATACCGACGCCTTAAATTTTGCCCCTACAAATGAGCCGCAAGAAACTCCCAATTTGGGGGTAGTTTCCAGAATTTGGATATGATGTGGTAGCAACAACCTACGCATTGCAGTAATTTCGGTTCATGTAGTCCGTTGTGTGACCTGTCCATTCAAAACCACTTTACCATAGTGGAATGAAGGTAATTGTGACAAGGCGTGCGTTGATTTTATGATGTATCCCTACATAACAAGCATGTCATAAAAATATAATTTTTTTTTTTAAAATGGCGTATGGGGCCTCAGACGCCAAACGCCAAAAGCTATGTCGTATGGCATCTAGACTATACGCCAGAAGCCACGAATTACTCACCGTGGTGAGCGGGGAGCATAAAAGTGCCTTGGTGAGTAATTCATGGCTTCTGGCATATAGTCCAAATTCCATACGCCATGAAGATTTGGCATTTGCATTTGTTCATACCAAACGCCAAAAGGCAAAACAGCAAACAAATCCCATAATTGAACAAAATTAAAAATTTACGATGTATGGGTGTGGTGCATGTTCTAAGTTCATCATCTTCTCATTACCTTCGCTTGCAATGTTGTCATTATATGTCATCTTGAGTTTGTGTATGAATTTTGAAAAAAACTGAAGTTAAAATTGAAAAATATAGAGTTGGAGTTGAGAAGAGAGAAGAAGAAGAGAGAAATGACAATTTTTTTTACCATTCTGAATATATTTTAATATACAAACTGATTTTTAGCATCCGCAAAAAATTGGTAAAAATTGTGAACTTACCCTCTAGAGAAAATTTCAATTTTTCCACTGGCTCAAAATATTATAAAACTGACTTGAATCATACGAAAAATTGTGGAGGATTTACCCTTATGAACAATTTCTTGGTTTTTATAAGATTTTAAGTATCTGTAAAAAATTCACCAAAACCAGTACTCATATTTACTTAATTTATCTTCCCATTTGCAAATTCTAAGCACCAAGTTGTGCATACCGACGCCTTAAATTTGCCCCTACAATTGAGCCGCAAGAAACTCCCAATTTGGGGGTAGTTTTCCAGAATTTGGATATGATGTGGTAGCAACAACCTACGCATTGCAGTAATTTCGGTCCATGTAGTGTGACCGGTCCATTCAAAACCACTTTACCATAGTGGAATGAAGGTAATTGTGGCAAGGCGTGCATCGATTTTATGATATATCCCTACATAACAAACATGTCATAAAAATATAGTTTTTTTTTTGAAAATGGCGTATGGGGCCTCAGACGCCAAACGCCAAAAGCTATGTCGTATGGCATCTAGACAATACGCCAGAAGCCACGAATTACTCACCGTGGTGAGCGGGGAGCATAAAAGTCGCCTTGGTGAGTAATTCATGGCTTCTGGCATAAAGTCCAAATTCCATACGCCATGAAGATTTGGCATTTGTTCATACCAAACGCCAAAAGTCAAAACAGCAAACAAATCCCATAATTGAACAAAATTAAAAATTTACGATGTATCGGTGTGGTGCTTGTTCTAAGTTCATCATCTTCTCATTACCTTCGCTTGCAATGTTATCATTATATGTCGTCTTGAATTTGTGTGAGAATTTTGGAAAAAACTGAAGTTAAAATTGGAAAAATTGGAAAATATAGAGTTGGAGTTGAGAAGAGAGAAATGACAGTTTTTTTTTGGTTAATTTTTGAAGTAGGGATTAAATTATGAATTAAAGAATAGAGGGGGTTGTTTGCAATTTATTAAGTTTTAATTTATCTTTTTTAATTATATTTTGTATTTAAAAAAAAAAGAAAAAGGCCAATCTAATTTCAATATTTGTCCATGGCGTTTGGCCAAATTCTCCTCTAAAAATTCCACTCTCAAAGTCTCACCGCAACAAAAATAAAAAGAAAATGTTATCTTCAGCTCAAACAACCCCACGCCTCCTTCGTTCCCCCACTACCACTGCCGCCGCCGCTGCCCTGAAATGCTCCTCCCAAATAATAACCACCCGAAAATCCCTAATTTCCCGTCAAACCTCCGCCGTGGACCTCGCCAAGTCCTTCCTCCACCGCCTCCGCCGCACCGAGCCCCAACTCAACAGCTTCCTCTACGTCCCTCTGGACGAAGCCGTTTTGAAGCAAGCCGAGGATTTAGACAAAAAAATTAAGAACAATGAGGAATTGGGGCCATTGGCTGGTGTATTGGTTGGAATTAAGGATAACATTTGTACCTACGATATGCCATCGACGGCGGGGTCGAAGCTATTGGAGAATTATCGGCCGCCGTACGATGCTACGGCCGTGAGGAAGTTGAGGGCATGTGGAGCTATTGTTATTGGGAAGACTAATTTGGATGAATTTGGTATGGGGAGTACAACTGAAGCCTCTGCTTATCAAGTTAGTAATTACAATTATTATTATTATTATTTTTAAAGTAATTATTATGCAATGTGGTAATTTGGTTGTTCTGGAGATGCTATTGTTGAATTCTATGTTTGTAGAAAGTTTAAACTTTTGACTTTCTTTGATGATTACTATACTTCTAGTTGAGTTATCAAGTGGTTGAATATATTAGGATGTTGTAATTTTCCTCGAAACAAATGCTACTGAAAGTATCTGCATTCGCTTTATACCTTATATGTTAAATTGATATAGTAAAAAATTGAATTTTCCAGCTTGGTAATTGAGACAAATTAGAATAATGGCATTGATTCAATTTAGCAATTTTTACGTAATTTGGCTATATTGTTGTTCTGTATGTGCTATCTTTTTTTTTCTTAGAGTTGAATTTTGATGGTGTTTGTAGAAAGTTTCAATATTTGTACTTTCTTTCGTGAGATGATTACTATACTTCTAGTTGCGTAAGCAGTGACTGAAATAGTCCTTGAATCAAATGCTACTTATGTTATAGTAATATAGTTAAAAAAATTGAATTGGAGTTTGGTTATTTGGAGAAATTAGAATCATGGGACTGAGTCGCTGTCATTGAAGATTTGGTCCATATTGTGTTTATTGTTCCAGTGATAGATTGCAAATTTTGTATGAAGTTGCACTACTATGATTTTGAAGGTATCATGTGCACGGGTGATGGCACCATGAAAATGATACTCTTGATATCGTGGGGCTTGTTTACCTTGCCATCACTTTTATATTTTCTATTTTTTTTTCTTTTTGGATATAATAATGCATATTAAAAGAGGTCAAGAATTAGCTGAACTTTACAACATGTAACTGGACATGGTTTACTCAGGTGACGCATCTTCATATTCGTTAGGTGACGGCTAATCCTTGGGATCTTTCGCGGGTACCTGGAGGGTCATCAGGAGGCTCAGCTGCAGCTGTTTCTGCTAGACAGTGCATGGTATCATTGGGAAGTGATACCGGTGGAAGTGTTAGGCAACCTGCATCTTTCTGTGGTGTCGTTGGTTTGAAGCCAACGTATGGTCGTGTCTCGAGATACGGACTTGTAGCTTATGCATCCTCCTTGGATGTTATTGGATGCTTTGGTTCCTCAGTTGCTGATGCAGGAATTCTCCTAAACTCGATATCGGGTCATGATAAGAATGATGCAACTAGTAGCTCACGAGTAAATCTCTAAACCCTGAAATAATATTTTAATCTTTATACTCTAGGTCAGAAGATGCTTCCATTGATTAATAAAGAGTGAAATGCAAAAATACCCCCCTTTGCTTTGCTTAATTAACAAAAAAAAGGTGTTATTTTTACTAGCAAAACCCCCGTGTTATTTTTTTATTGGCAAAAAATACTCTCCCATGCCGGGATACATATTTTGCAGGAAAATGACAATTGTACCTCCACAAAAAATGCAAAAACATCCCTCTTAACCTAAAAAATCATCAATAATCCCCCTTTTAACTTTGAAAATTGACAATAACCTCCCTTTTCACTAAAAAAAATTGACAATAACCTCCCTATTGACTTATGAAGGAATTTCAAATGGGGTTTTCGGCTAATAAAAAAGAACACAGGTTTTTTTTCTGCTAATTAGGGAAAGCACGGGGTATTATTGCATTTATACCATTCTGGGGATTAACATGAAGGGGAATTGTTAAATATAGTATTTAATGCAAGAAGACAATCTTTATTTCATTGCATATAAGGATATATCTCTCACATATCTAGATTTTCACGTGGCAATAACTTTGTGGCTGGTGGTGTGTAGTCTATAGAGGTATTTTGTAGTATTATAGTACTGAAGGTATCAAATGCATTTGATCTCAAGAGACTTCACCTCTAGGATCATGTTTTAATCTTATTAGAAGCTTCAATTTTCAGGAAGTTCCCGACTATGCATCTCAGTTTCTAGAAATAGATGACTTGGAATCTAAACCCCTGAAAGGGCTGAGAGTTGGTGTGATACGTGAAACACTTGAAGATGGAGTCGACTTGGAAGTAATCTCTTCAGTTCGTGATGCTGTTTCACATTTGGAAGAACTAGGATGCATTGTGACCGAGGTATTTTTTTTCTTGGGTTTCATTGGTATTCCTTTGGATCTTTATCAATCCTATAAGATGAGAGATTTTATCTTACCAAATTGTTTTCACATAACTCAAATTCAGGTATCATTGCCGTCATTTTCCCTTGGATTACCAGCGTACTACATCCTTGCTTCATCTGAATCATCATCGAATTTGTCTCGTTATGATGGTGTCAGATATGGAAACCAAGTTTTTGGAGATGAGCTTAATTCTCTTTATGGGGATTCCCGTGCTCAAGGGTTTGGTTCTGAAGTATGAATCTTTAAAATTTTCATGTCTTCATTAATCAAAGTCATGATTGTTGAAAATATTTTTTTCTTAGTAATCCCTACACTTATTTCGTATAGACTCCAATTATCGAACTCACAAAAATATTTCACTATTGCAGGTCAAAATGAGAATACTAATGGGTACATATGCCCTTTCAGCTGGTTATTATGACGCATATTACAAGCGTGCCCAGCAGGTTTGACAATAGAAGCTCTTCTTTTCTTGTGATCATACTTAAGAAAATTTGAATAAAGAAAAATGTATTCCATGAAAATAAGTATTGGACTAGAAGATGCATTTGTATTATGAGAGAAACTTCCTGATCATGCTAATTTTTCAGGTTAGGACGATAATTCGGAATAGCTTCAAGGAAGCTTTGGACAAAAATGATATACTGATATCTCCTGCTGCCCCCTCTGTTGCTTATAAGATTGGTGTGGCTCCTGCCTCTTTCGCCTTTTTATTGTGTTCTTTCTCCCTTTTGCTTTATGAACCCATTTTTGTTACTTATTATATTTTTAAATTAGAAAATATCCTAAAATTTCTGCGTAATACATCCAGGTGAGAAGAAAAATGACCCATTGGCCATGTACGCGGGAGACATAATGACTGTGAGTCTCTACACGCCTTTCTCGATTTTGCATAGTTCTTATCCATCTTTTTCTAGATAGAGTCATAGAGCTGGTACACCATACATCCTTCAATTATATTTGTTTGCTAGGCCACTACTTCTCCAAACTCTTTAAAATGAATAGATGTTTTAATTTGCCGGTTCCTGAGAGAAATTTATTCTGTACATAGGTCAACGTTAACTTGGCTGGTCTACCTGCATTGGTTTTACCGTGTGGATTTGTTGAAGGGGAGTCTAAAGGTCTTCCAGTTGGAATTCAAATGATAGGAGCAGCATTCGATGAGGTACAGAAAATTACTCAATCGAGTGAAGAACGTTCATTCAGCTTTTATCCTGGACATTACCTCTTCTGTTTGCTATACAAATTTTTAGATCAATCTCTCGACTCATTCGATTTTTCGTTTCCTACTCGTGTTTGATAAAATATGTTCCTAAACTATATTGCAGGAAAAATTGTTAAAGATAGGCCATATCTTTGAGCAGACTCTTCAGGGTTGTTCTTTTGTTCCTCCAATTGTAGCTGATGAATGGACTCCCTAATCACCATTAAGAATTGCAGCTTAGCAAGCAAAAAACTTTGTAAGGATTTTCTTGAATTTTTATGGCATATTTTATATTCATTAATTTGAGAATTACATTCTTATTGTTTAGGCCATTGAATTAATTTCTAGTGGAAAATGAGTCAAATTAGTTGCAGGGAAATATGCCAAAATGGAGGACTGGAGGCTGTAGCAACACAATTTTGCTTTTCCACTTGGACAAGGAATGTAATTTATTGTGGAGTTTTATCTTTCTAAAATGAAGAGATTCATTAAGGAAGACTGTGATTTTCTAGATTTTGAGTATGCCAATAATAATAACAATAACAATAATAGTTTTTTTATTTTTTGAGTTCAATGTGTTTGGTCCTATTTTTTTTCAAATAAAATTTTACTACGTCCTTTTCCACCGTCTTTCTTTCTTACTTTTTTTTTCTTTTCAAATTAAAGGGTTTTTTGCACTTTGCACCCCCAGAACATGGGAAATGAGCACTTTGCACCTTCAAAATTTAGATTTAGCACTTTGCACCCTCAAAATTTAGATTTAGCACTTTGCACCCTCAAAATATGAAAAATATAGCACTTTGCACCCTTTTTTATTTTCAAGCAAAACTCAAGGGCAAAATAGGTAATTCAATTATAAATCTTTGGCATTTTGCACCCACAAAATAAAATTAGCGCTTATCATCCTCGAATTAAGAACAAATCAGCAACTTGCACCCCTGAAACACAAAATTAACACTTAACACCCTCAAATTAAAAAAAAAAACTCAAACCCCTCATTTTCTCCGGCAAAGTTGACCGTCGGGATGAAAAAAATATAAGGCAAAGTTGAAATTACGAATTTTTACTCACTCAATTGTTGTGCATAGCACGTTTAGTTTGTACAAGCTACAATTCATGGCTTGTTAATTTGTTATATGATGTAATCAATCGAATTCATTGTATTTAATTTGTATATATGTATATAAATGTAGGTTGTTCAATCCGATCGAAAATTTGCCTATTTTGCCTTTTTTTTCACCCCGATGGTCAACTTTGTCGGAAAAATGAGGGGTTTGAGTTTTTTTTAATTTGAGGTGTTAAGTGTTGATTATGTGTTTCAGGGGTGCAAGTTGCTAATTTGTTCTTAATTCGAGGGTAATAAGTGCTAATTTTATTTTGGGGGTACAAAGTGTCAATTTTTCAAGTTTGGGGTGCAAAGTGATAAATATTTATAATTGAACTACCAATTTTGCCCTTGAATTTTTGCCTGAAAATAAAAGAGGGTGCAAAGTGCTGTATTTTTCATATTTTGAGATTGCAAAGTGCTAAATCTAAGTTTCGAGAATGCAAAGAACTTATTTCCCATATTTCGAGAGTGCAAAGTGTAGAAAACCCCAAATTAAATAGGCAGAGTACTAAAATTTACGACTACAAAACAAATGTATCAGATTCAGAAAATAAAAGATTAGATGTATGAAGCTCAATAAATGAATGATTGGATTTTTAAAAATTTATACTTAAATTAGTCGAATTTTGTGATTAAATTTTTTTATTCTTGCCATGAATTGAAAATTAGTGAACTAAATATGTATTTATATGAGGACAAAGATATACTACATGGAGCTGAGGGAATGAAGATAACTGGGCTGTCTCCGTATTGGTTCGATGCAGCTCAAGGTGGTGCCGAAAGAAACAATATGGATGTGAAGTCACTCCATCTCTTGGCAGGTCCAATGGGGTCGGAAATTAAGTCGCCGCTTTACTTGGTATTCGTAAATCTAGTAAAGTTGCTGACAGGGGCGGACCGCTTAAGGGGCTGGGGGGCGGTCGCCCCCCCAAGAAAATCTGGAAAATATATTTTTATAGATGTATTTGTCTATTATGTTCAACTTTAGTCAGTAGTGCAGTGGTTGGTGTACTTCATTTCCAGCGAGGCGGCCAAGGTTCGATTCCCCTGATGCTCTTAGTTGTTATATTTTTTAATTATAATCTATTTGTCTTTCTTTCCTCCACTTTATTGTAAATATATGGACCAATTTATAAACTTTAATGTAGTGTGTACTAACATTATTGTAATTGTTTTTATGTTAATAATTTATTAATGTCTTAATTATAATCATCATATCTTATGATAAAAATATTTGATTTTATAAAATGCATTACAATAAAAAAAAGTTCTAATATTAATTTTGGTACTTTTTATAGAACTGGGATTATGTTGAAAAAAAAAAATTATGTGTTTTAAGATTATTCAATATTTTGAACCATTTGTTGAATGAAACTCTGTAAAAAATTGCTAATATATTTTTCACCTTTTATTAGATAAATATACAAAATTACTTATTTTCATTAAGTTGTTATTTTATCTCAATAACAGAAAAAATATCAAGTTTACTATTAAAAAATCTCGCCCCCCCAACCAAAAGCCTCTAGGTCCGCCCCTGGTTGCTGATAGAAAAAGTCGAGGGGAAACTTTGCACAATGAAGTGGAGAACGTTGTGATTAGTACATGCGAGAATAGAATGTTTGATTATTACAAAAAGAAGGGTTTTTTGCATGTTAACTCTCTGTGATATGTCTAATGGGCAATTTACCTTCATGTGAAATAAAAATAGGCAATTTAACTCCCTGTGAAATGAATAATGAGCAATTTACCTCCCCGTGAAATGAAATAATTAGCAATATACCTCCCTGTGATATGAATAAATGAGCAATTTAGAGGGAGGCAATGTGCTTCTTTTATAAAAACACAGGGAGTTAAATTGTCTATTTAGAATAACACAGGGAGTTAATTTGCTATTCACTCCAAAAAGAACGATGACTTGGAGCCGAAAGCATTGGGATGTGATCTTGTTGGTGCTAAGGAACAACCGCCTCCATCGACTATCGGTGATTCAAGTGTTTATGTCATGATTAAACCCAACAGAAAACTTTATATTGGAGAGACTAATGACCTAGAGGGTCGGATCCGCACCCATCGATCGAAGCAAGGAATGTAGAATGCTTTGTTCGTCTACTTGTTGGTGCACAGGAAGAGCATGGCTTGCCAAATTGAAACTCTTCTTATAAACCAGCTATAAAGTCGAGTTCTTCACTTAACTGATTTAACTGATGGAAAGCACATAAATTTGGGTACATCTGATCAAGCAAGCTTTTTGTTACTATTGTCTACAATGCTTAAAATATAATCGAATTCAATTATCAAATATAAATATGTATAATTGGGCCAAAAGACTTTCGAAACATCGTAAAAAATATTAGTAAGGGTATAATAGTCAATTCACGTTAATCGGATGAACTGAACTGCATATTAAGTAATTGGACCAAAATCCAATAACCCTATGGTTAACTATATGGTTAACTATTAATCAGGTCGAATTAATTTGTGGTCTCATTTTTTTCAAGTTTCCAACTAATTAATTTCTGGGGGAGTTCATATTGCAATCGGGCCAAGTAAGGGGGATTGCCCACCATTTCGGCCCATAACTCCGGGCTGCCCGAAAAATAGTCGGCCCAACCAAATGCGAAATTGGCCTGTTTTATCTGGACCAATTAATGCAATTGAGGCCTAATTCAATGAACCGAACATAGCCTGAGCGATTTAGAATTAAAGTTGTGACAACCGAACACATCCTAGCTTAATAAAAAAGGTCTTATTGAACTTGGAATTGGTTGTGGATCAATTTGCGTATATATGATATATAATAGTACTAGCAAAAATATTCCAATTATTTTACATATTTTTACTACTAAAAGAAAATTCCAAAGGGGGCCAAGACCACCCCAAAAATAGAGTTGGATCCGTCCTTCAAGTTGATATAATTTCTCTTTGAGCACCAAAGTCACTTTATATTCATTTGAGTTTTATTCAAATTGTCCTTAACTTCCAGTTGAACTCTAGAATTACTCTATGTTCATTTGGATTCATTATTTTTAATTGTGTGTTATTCATTGCTCCGAATTCGAAATGAGAGATTATTCCTTTTTCTTCCCCGATTTTATTGTGATTTGGACAAACTCTTAAACTCGAACCCAAATTAGTTAATAACTATATATGTCTACAAAATCTTAGTAGCAGTTTCTTATAGCAAATGCCTAAAAAAGGGATAATTCTTGTATAGACCTGGTCTATGAGCTTTTTATAGACCTGTGATTGTAAATGAACCACATCATACATTTTGAGAGTATGACATCATCAAAATGTATGATGTGGTTCATTTACAACCACAAGGTCTATGAAAAGCTCATAGACCAGGTCTATACAAGAATTTTCCCTAAAAAAGGTACGCAATTTTAAAAGTTTCTGTAACTATCAACCAATTAATATTACAAAAGGAGCAAAGACTGCTTGTTCAATAACAAATTTAAAAGCGTACAGTTTTTCCTAATTAGGAGAGGCAGGAAACAAGACATTTATGTTGTTTGTTTGGGTTTCTCGATTTGCGTAATGTTGTTTGTTTGTGTTTTGAGAGAGTGGTTTGAGAAATAAAGTAGTGTAGGTTTTTTTTGGAAGAGTTAGGTTGTAAGTGTAAGATGTGTAAGACTTTATGTCAAATCATTTTTGTTGTGAGAAAAATTGTGTAAGAGATATGTTACTTTATGTCAAATCAGAGGAGAGTTTGTATAGGTTTTTTTTAGAGATAAGAAAATTATTGTTTGTTTGGATTTTGAGAAAGTGGTTTGAGAAAATTGAGGGATGAAAAATTTATTTCAGAAAATAAAAAACATGTTTGTTTGGCATTTTCCAAACACGAATTTTTTTTGGAAAATACCAAACAAACAGCCCTTAGGTTTTGTGTAAACCTAGGATTGTAGTGCCAGTAGAACACTACAAATAGATATTTTCCTAAGTTCAAAAGATGATATTATAAAAAAACCAAAAAAGAAGTTTCAAAAGATGCACTTTTGTGCTGTTAAAATCTAAAAAAAATTCCTTATCCTCACCTGTTACATAAAGTTTATTTAGATTTCATCGAACTGTAAATACAATTCCATGAAGAATCGTGTTAATTACAAAACACTTATCCAAAATAAATATAATAGCATTTTTTTGCACTTTGCACCTCCCGAAACATGGGAAATAGACACTTTGCACCTCTGAAACTTAGATTTAGCACTTTGCACCCTCTTTTATTTTTAGACAAAAAGTCAAGGGCAAAATAGTAATTCAATTTTAAATCTTTGGCACTTTGCACCCTCAAAACTTGAGAATTTGGCACTTTACACCCCCAATATAAAATTAAGACTTAACATCCTCTAATTAAGAACAAATCAGCAACTTGCACTCCCGAAATACAATAAATAGGCACTTTGCACCCCAAAACACAAAATTAGCACTTAACACCCTCAAATTAAAAAAAAAAACTCAAACCCCTCAGATTTTCCGGCAAAGTTGACCATTGAGATGAAAAAAATCTAAGGCAAAATAGGTAACTATTTATGGGTCTCTGATATTTTGAAGTAGACAATGAGTCTTTGAGAAATTTACTTGTACTTTATTTAGTTATTTATGGATATGTATATTGATGAAATGAAAGAAGGAGAGAGAAATGAGTATTCTTGTATTTATAATTGTATTTTGCAAAATTTAAGGAAAAAAATGAATTACCTATTTTGTCTAAGATTTTTTCACCCCGATGGTCAACTTTGACGATAAAACAAGGGATTTGAGTTTTTTTTTTTTTTTTTTTTTAATTTGAGGGTGTTAAGTGTTAATTTTGTGTTTTGGGGTGCAAAGTGTCTATTTATTGTGTTTCGGGAGTGCAAGTTGCTGATTTATTCTTAATTAGAGGATGTTAAAAGCTAATTTTATTTTGAGGGTGCAAAGTGCCAAGGATTTACAATTGAATTACCTATTTTACCCTTGAGTTTTTGCATGAAAATAAAAGAGAGTGCAATGTGCTGCATTTTTATATTTTGAGGGCAAAGTGCTAAATCTAAGTTTTGAGAGTGCAAAATGCCTATTTCCCATATATCGGGGGTGTAAAGTGCAAAAAACCCAATAGCATCCCTTAGCACTAGTACTTATTAAAAAATTGCTAATATTAAATAAAATACATATTTATCCCTAACTAAATTTTATAAAATACAATTACAGGTACGGTTAAGTAGGAAGTGAAGCATAACGAATAATAATATATAAAAAAGATGGGTAGTATTTACAATTTTTGAAAATTGAGGGAAAATATGTAATTACAAAAACCTCAGAGGGTAAGTTGTAATTTACCCACCATAGGCCCATAGCCATCAGGAATATCACATCCTCTATTATTCAGCTTCTTTTGCAGAAACAAATTTTATTATATGATATACATCAATTCATCTATACAATTGATCGGATACAATTGACGTTATCATCTCCGTTTCCGATCCAATCCGGTATACTCTTTCGCCGTTCCTCTATTTATAGATTTATTTTGTATTTTTTATTCAAAATAATTTAATTTATGTAAGTTATTCGTTAATTGTTCCTGCGAATCGGACAATTTGGTTCTTAAAATTCAATTACTTTTAACCCTATTTCATGAGATATATGTATGTTTATAATCTATAAATAATTAGCTAGGTTATGACGATTGAGATTAAATCAGGTATCTCCGATGATGTGTTAAGGATGAATATGCAATTATTTAAGGCTTGAAAAGTTTAACGATCCGTTAATTGACTATTAGAAAGGATAATTATTCCTTTCTTAATTAGCTTCCAATTCTACTATTAATTTTAGTTTTGGTTTCGATTTAATAATATTTGGAATCAGTTTCTTTTTTTTTTTTTAAGTAGAACTCGAGTTAATAGCTAAATATAGCAATAAAGTTCTTCTTCGGTGGATTATTTTCTTGAAATTTTCCTAGCCCCAAGTGTAAGTGTTCCTTTCTGCTTAAGTTCTGCAGATTCTTAAGTATTTCAGTCTTTTACCTAACAGTATACGCATACATCAGCTGGGAAATATGTAATTGTGCTGTTGAATGCATTATTTTCATAAGTGGTTTGTTAGTTTGGTAGGCATTGCATATTATGATTGAAATATGTGTATGAATCGTGATGCTGAATACATTGCATTGGATAATGCAATGGGAATAGAAACTGGTGGCAAAAGTTTATGAATAGGACCTTCCAATCATGTTTCAGTGTCATAGATTTGTAAATTGGTTATTTTTCTTTCTCTTTTATTTTGAAAATGTTCTTTTTGCTGGGTGCAGGGTATAACAGTATATTGAATTTCTGAAGACTTTCAAGGATGATGCATAAAGTACCGTCGTTAGTTGATTTATGTGTTCGGGTAGCAGTAGATAATGTTAGGTATATAGGGAATGTTGGAGAAACAGAGAATCATCTCTTAGATCGCATTTTGCCTCATTGTACACTTGATCAGTTGAAGCACATCGAAGATAGTACAGAAGTAAGTCTTTGTTGCCATCGTTTTCCCAAAATTCCAAAATTCGTGTTGATTTCTACAGTTTTATGGTGCCATTGCAGAATAGGGATCTTAGCCCCATAACTGATAAATTATGGAAAGAGTTTTACAAGCGGCAGTTTGGTGATGATAGCATCAATATTTTGGTTGAGAGGATGAGACAGAAGAAAGTAATGTTCAAATGGAAACAATTGTATGAGGTGATTGTGAATTGATTCTCTTTTTCCTCATTTTTCTATTCCCGTTTGCCATGTTATCTTACATCAATGTTGTCTTACTGCAGGCGAAGCTTAAAGAGAGGGAAAAGGCAACTCAAGAATCATGTGACCGATTAAGAAAACGGTATCTAGAAGTAAATGCTAGTAAGTGGTTTTTTGTTTATATTGATATTTGTTAACATTCCAAAGCTTGGTTTCCATGCATGTTACCACTGTGTTTTTCCTTCATAATATTAAGTTGCCATCGAGTTAATTTTTGTTTCTAAAGATTTTGATTGACATCCCAAAGCACTAATCAATACTATATGGTTCTTTCAAAAAAATAAAGGGCTTTCTTGTTTGGGTTTTCTGAGAGCTTTCTTCTTGGAGAAATTCTTTGTTGCTCTAAGAAAAACTAAACAATCCCACTTTAATTTTACATAAAGTATCCTATCTCCTAACCTACTTCTCTTTTTCTCATAATCTCTTCCCTGAAAAACTCACATAACATTAATTTGATGTAAAGTAACATATCTCTTATCCTAATTCTCTTCTTTCTGTAATCCCCAGAAAGTCCAATCCGTTTTCTAGAACCGAAACCAATAGTTCATTTTCTTCTCTAGTAACCTAACCAAACACTCCTTCCAATTTTACGAAAAACAAGGACATCTCTAAATATCCGTCAAATTTCAATAATCTCTCTCAGAAAACCCCAACCAAACAGGGTCGAAGGGACTTCACCTTGTTTATCTGAAGATTCTTCTCATATCTGTAGTGAAAAATCTTGTTTGTATATACTAGTGAAATTGTTATACTTGTTTAAACTAGAGACAATTGGAAATATAAAGTTTTCTGTTTATATTTCATTGTTTATTGTTGCTGATAAGCACGACTTTATGATTGTTGTTTTGCTCTTGTGCTTTATCGCTATATTGACTTCTTAGCCTGGCAGAGAAACAAAGTCGACAAGTACAGCTGTGCACAAAGGTTCCATCTTCTAGTGCTAAAAGAAGCTATTCTGGAGGTACTTCAGTTCCTTGAGTTAGTTATACTATTAATGATTCCATTTTATAGGTTAAGAACTGCTTAATACATTCTAAGATACACAAACATGATCATTGATAGGTGTCATTGCTAACAACATTTACAACACGAAAAGTGGCTTGATGAAGAAGGCAAAGATAGAATTCATCAACAGGTAACTTGTCTAAGTTCACAATTCATGTGAAAAACATTCTAGTAGCTTACAGAACAAATCGGAGCCATGTTCATCTGTATTATATTTTTTCTTTCTTAACAGCCGCGAAGTGAAAAATATAGCAGCGATGAAGAACAAGGCGGTGCAGAGGAGTCATAGGTAAAACTTTTGATAAAGTTCACGTAATTAATAATTTATCTAAATAATTACAATTCCTAATGTGGTCATTTTTGTTTGTTCTAAAGTGTTTCTTCCCCGGTGAAGCGAGTTGCTAGTTCTGGACCTTCTGGTTTACCTTCTTCATCATCATCATCAAAACTGACGAAGCCAATCCAGAGAAGATTTTGAGAAAGATTTTAGGCTCATTCTTGCAAAAAGATATATGATATAGTATATTGCATGAAATTTAATTGCGCAAGCAATCAAACTTGATGTTGTGTTTGAGTTACTCCTCTGCTTGTAAAGAATCCATACTCAGCCTTCTTATACCAACTAATGATTTGTATGTTGAAAATGTAGGAGATACTTTTAGATGTGTTTTTAATGTTGGGTTTTTGGCAATGCATGGGCTAATGGATTTTTTTTCGATTTTAAAAGTGTGAAAAATGTGCTGAATGTATTTCAATTGTTGGGTGTCTGGAGACATGTATGATCCCGTTTTGAATTTTTCTATTTCAACTGTTAGTTTTGAGGTACTTGTTAATGGGGAAAATTTCATTTTTGGTACCATAGGATAGGCTGATTTGCACTTTTGGTACCATTGGATATGAAAATGCAAATTTGGTACCATAGGATAGGTTTTCATTGCAATTTTGGTACCAAGCCCAATTTTTCTACAAATTTAATGGCATTTTACCCCCTACTAAATGCATAATGTTCAATTTAACCATCGTGGTTTAAAAAAGAGCATTTTACCCCTTGAAATTTTGTAGAAATTTCACATCGCCTCCCTGATATTTTTATAGGCGGCATTTAATCCACTTTTATTATGATAATGTGATTTTTTACCCATTGTGTTATGATAAATGTGAGAATTTATCCCCCTATGTTAAATAAAATAGTTTGCATGAATACTCTCAATTTCGGCAAGTGAGTTACAATCTCCGGTTGAAGGGAGTAAATTGCTTCATTAAAATTTTATAGGGGGTAAATTGATTTTTTTCAAATTATAGAGGGATAAATTGGACATTATGCATTTCATAGGGGGTAAATTGCCATTAACTTTGTAGAAAAATTGGGTTTGGTACCAAAATTGCAATGAAAACATATCCTATGGTACCAAATTTGCATTTTCATATCCAATGGTACCAAAAGGGCAAGTCAGCCTATCCTATGGTACCAAAAAAGCAATTTTCCCCTTGTTAATGATATATCTACTATTCAATATGTTTATGGTAGATATTCTAAGGTTTCCGAGGTTATTGTGAATGACTCTTGGCAATGAAGTGAGACTATTTCATCCACTTATCCCGATGTTTTGTTTAATATGTATGTGAATAATCTTTCTCCTTTGAAAGATGACAATGTTCTGTTGTGGTGTTGATAAAATTAGGTTGCAGTAAAACATGTTTCTGAATTTTTTAGATCCTCTTGTATTGTTGTGCAAAGGAGGCATGTAGTGTGGCCTAAAGAATCGATTCTTAGGCATCCTCTTATGGTTATGGTTAGCTTTCTTGAAAAGATCACCTACTCGAAATATAATACTCCCTCCGTCCCACTTTTTTTGCTCCTATTTCTATTTTGGGACGTCCCAAAACATGACTCCCTTTCTCTCTAAAAAAATAACAAAAGTTTATTCTTTTAACAAATTGTCTAAAACTCCGTGCCAAATCTGACAGAAGCAAGATTATTGGGACGGTGGAGTATTTGAATTTGGTACTATTGATGCTATATCATGTGTTTCTTTCGAGGGTTCTTTTACAAACGGGGTTTGGTGTTATCTTTTCAGTAAGTGTAACACACAATGTTATGGAGATAATTGGCAACAAACGAAAATGTGGGTTGTGCATTAAAGGTAAAAGTCTTCGTAGTATCTTACTTCGATTATCCAAATGAGTTGTTCATTACATACAGAAAGAAAGAGAGCCTTCATAAATCAATATTTTGATGTGAAATACATGGATCAAAATTTTTATATTTTCCATTGAAAACATCGAAAAGTTTTCATTTTTTAATCAAGCGAAACGAAAACAAAATGTAATTCCGAAACTATTTATTTGCTTGAGACTTTTATCTTTCTTGATTTAGTAAAAAAAACCATAAATTTTCCTTAATATTTTCAAAAAACCCCAAAAAAAATTTAATATATGTTGACCGACAAATACATTCGAAATGAAATTTTAATACATACTTATCTCTACAATATCGGATTTGTTGGACTATAAGGATCAGAGTTCAGTTGTTGAAGACATTTTCAACTTCTATGACTGACAGGTGGTTTGTTAGAAATGGAACATCCCCCAAGATGTCTACATATGAATTTTTGTTTTTATATACCCACTTCACTTACATATTTTTTGGGTTGTTATTTAGTTTGAATTTTAGTGTGTAGTGAATTTGGATGATTTGTTTTCATTCTGATTTTTTATAAATACATCATTTCAATAACTATCAAATAACAATAAATAACATCTTACATAGACTAATAATAAACATTTTCATTTTGATTTGATTGGTGACTTTTCTCTAAAGATTTTTTTTTTTTCAATTTTATTGTAAGTTGTACTTTACCTCTTTAGAATGAAAAACCCAAGTTTGATTATTTTTAAATTGAACAAAATATACATTAAAATATGAAATTACTCCAGCTCACCTTTAATTTAACTTATCATTCAACTCAAGATTAATAACAAACTTATTCCTTATCAGAAAATTAAACCAAATTTAAATAAAATGTAGTTCAACTTGTTCGATACTTTTACTCATCTAACTGTTACACTTCATGCTGTATGCAGCACAACATAATAAAATCAGACTAAGATGCCTTGCAAGAACATGCAAATCCATCTTAACCCGATAAATGTTTTTCTTATTCATCTGATCATTCTTATAGAAGGAGACAGTTTAAGAACCTAGGCCCCAGATCCAGCCAACCTCCTCCTGGTCGCATTCGAGACCGATACTTGCCCGAGTTTATCCACTTCTTTTGTAGTCATCCTTTCTTGTAATGGCATGTAATGCCGCAGCCATACACCAGTATAAACCTGTAATAAAACCCGAGATTTAACCAGAATGAAATGATAAAAAGAACGATTCATAAAGAAGCACAACAAATATTTCATTGTTTTCTGCCTTAGAAATTTCATGACAAGTGTTAATTTAACCTTATAAGAGAGCGAAATTATCGTGTACTGATGCCGAAAAAGAAATATACAAGGTAAGAGATTACCTGTGCTGGTCTTATTATCTTTGTATCAGGATCATCAAGAGATTCTCTCCAGTGTGATAAATAGCCAGCCATTCGAGGAATTGCAAACAAAACAGGAAAGAACTCTGTCGGGAAACCCATTGCCCTGATAACAATAAATCTCTTCAATAAAAGAACCATACAGACGATCAATGAGAATTAAGGCAAAGGCAGATGATATTGTACGACATACCTATAAATTAACCCGGAATAGAAGTCAACATTAGGATACAACTTCCTCTTCACGAAATACTCATCTGATAATGCAGCTTTCTCCAAAGCTATAGCCACCTGAAAATGACATGAAAGTGTTGTATCAGTGCCTACAGCCAAGTTAAAGCATAGTGAAATAAATTCTGGGAAAAGCTGGTTTGAGATTTGGGTCATGGTCAAAAAATTTAAAACACAATAGCTATTACAGCAGGGGTAAAAGAAACATATGTAGATGTGCATGTTATGCTACATATAATATTACCCGCGAATTTATATTCATATCACTGCACAACATATTATCCATGGTCACAAAACTGAGATTTGTATTAATTGTAGTACACCAATTTATTGTCTCTGTCAACCTCAATGCATAGACATTTCATAGTGTTCATGATAAATGGATTTCAATCTCCTTTTTAGAACAAGGTAAAACTTGGTTTCCACAATGTTAACTTTCATTTTCTCTATCGAGTTTGTACTTATTTAAGATTTGTTCAAATAAACATATAATGTTTTTCATTTATGTTAATGCAACATGTTTGACTGGTTTCGAGGCTCAATTACTTTTTCCATATCCATTATTCATCTATCATTTGATATATAAACAAACTCACCTCTATGAGAGGATCCCTCCCAACAATGGAAAACACTTCTTCCGCAAGTTTTTTGATGACCTTTGCTCTGGGATCGTAGTTTTTGTAGACACGGTGCCCAAAGCCAGACATCTTACGCTTCCTGAACATTATTGAAGATAAGACTTCAAAGAGTTAGACCATGGATAGGAGGGCGTTTGCAAGCTACATAAAGATGTCTTCCATACAAAGATGCTAACTAACCTGTTCTTTACCCCTTCAATGAACTCTGGTATGTTGTCAATAGTTCCAATCTCACTCAACATTTTAAGTACGGCCTATAAGTACACAGAAAAACTAAATTTCAGAATGAAGGTGGATCGAATAAATACATAAGCATGGAACATACTCTATGCAAATATTAACAAACTTCTTAGAAAATTTCCTGAAAGCAGCTTCGTATGAACTAAAATCTTGTGTACCTCGTTTGCTCCACCATGAAGAGGACCATACAAGGCTCCAACTGCTCCAGCAAGGGCTGTATAGACATCAACCCCACTGGAAATGCAAATTCACGTAAGTCAAATTAAAGATGATTATTTCAATATTCACAAAAATAATAAAATACAACCTCGAAGCAAGGTGCCTTGCTGCTGCAGTGGAGCAATTCATTTCATGTTCTGCATGTAATATGAAAAGAATGTCCAGAACACGAGCAAGTCGAGGATTTGGTTTATAAGACCTATCACCCCTGTTTGTTCCATCACGAAAACACTTTGTTAGAAAGCATCTCAAAGTCAAAAGATTATATTTGCTTGCTAAAATATGTTTATGCAGCAGTGACTAAACATAAGCATCCTTAACTTGAAAATAGAAGCAAATATAGAAAGTTAATGCAATTAAAAGAACCAGGAAATCATCAAATTCTATCCTATACAACGAAAGGTTCAGAAGAAAATAACAAAATAAGACATACAATGAATCAAGCATATATAAGAAGTTCTCCGAGTATGACAGGTTGCTGGATGGAAGAACAGGCGGCCTCCCTGCCATCCTCAAATAAGCAGCTGCAGCAATTGTCGGTGCCTGCGACGATAATAGGCAAGTGCTTATTCCATGATATTATGTAGAATAATATCATAAAGGATGCAGAAGCAATATATATCATAAGCATGCACAAGATTCTATGAAAAAAAGCCTAGCAAAACTATAAATATTCAAGGAAGAAAAATATATCACCTTTCCAAGTATGCGCACAATCTGTTTGTCTCTCACTTGTTTAGACTTGTAAATGTCTTGTCCCTATATGAAATGAAACGAAGGATCAGAATTGTTATGTATCTGCATATATTGATGATTGCAAACAAGAAAAGATGCCAAAGCAACATGATGATTATTTCTAAAAGTCCGGGCATCACACAAAGGTGCCCATCTTTCTGAAGGAAAACCAGCTTCTCTTAAGAGGTAAAATAGAAAAAACATTAAAATCTTTATGGACTATCATTCTCTTGGTTGAATGGCCCAAAAAATTTACAGATGTAAAGTTCAGCATCTTTGAAAACCTCTTTATATTGAATGGAAGCATGAGCTACAACTAACACAACCAGATAGCCAACAACAAATATGGACTCAAGGAGGAAGAGAGCTGAACGAATTTTTAATTATTAAACAAATTCTGGCTTACTCTTAAAGCTGGATTAGCATCCGGATGAAACACGGAAAGTGCACTCATTGCACTGACAAGAACACCCATTGGGTGAGCATCATGAGGCATTGCTTGTATGATATCCTGCAAACATTATCATAAAGCATTCAAGAAATGTAGCTTGACTTGATAACAGGTGGTGGACTAAGGCTTCATAAACCAATATAGCAACAATCAAAAGCAAGGAAATGAAAAGACTCGTGCATGATAAAGAAGACAAGCATACCAATATTCCTTGTGGAACAGCTGAATGCTGTGAAACAGCAAATTCCCAATCTGCTAACTGAGCTTCAGATGGTAAATTCCCGTACACTAAAAGGAAAAAGAGATGAATCAAAACTTGAAGTGTAAAAACTCAAAAACCAGTTATTTCATAAAACTGAGTTGACTGACATATTTCAGCCATGGAACCATTTTCCACAAAAAATTATTTGAAGGTCATATTTGAGATAGACATGCACATAGCATGCATGTATATATGTACACACTGTCAACCAAAAGAACATGAAAAATAAGTGAGGGATGCCTCAAAACGTAAGATCTGGAATGGTAAATCGATAAGGAAAGCAGGAAAGGACCAAGTCCGGAATTTCTAAATTACGTGGATACTATGAAGGAGACAGTTTGAGAACTGAACATGAGGCAAATGTACATACAAGATAGCCACACTACAAACCAGTTTGGAAGACTCACTCAATAGATAAGCCACTTCCAGAAAGGAACTCCCCTCGGAAAGCTCCTCAATCGGATATCCCCTGTATCTAAGAATGCCTTCATCCCCATCAATGTAGCAAATTGACGATCGTACTGGAGCCGTGTTAAGGTATCCAGGATCATAAAACTTGAGCCCCTTATCATCCTTTCCAGTTGTTATCTGTAAAACTCACTTGAATCATAAATCTTCAACAAATTATGCAAATAGCAAAGTAGCATACCAGAGAAAAGTACTTCAATTAACCACTCTAGTGATCCTCAACATACATACTCATAGTTCCACAGGGGAGTGTTATATAAATCAACTAAAGTGATCTAGATTTCGTTCACTCAACCGGGAACCCCTTGTATAAATGCAAAAAGTAACAATTTTAGTGGATATATATAACAGATCAACTAAATCCACTTTTTAGTTCCAATGCACAATATCAATTTGATCAAAACTAACCAATGGCATAGCTGAATGTACAAAACCTGTTTAATAGTTTTTTGTAAATTATAATCTCATGGCAGAGTTCTCATACATTTACCAAGTCCTTTTAGATACCTTTTTAAAGTCGGTGGCTTTGACAGTGCCTTCTTCGGAGACCTGAACCTGGTACCTCTTACCGGTGCGCTCATCGACGATTGACAACGAGCCCTTTAGGTACGGCGGTGGAGCCACGGCGGCGGAACAGCTGGAAGATTCAATAATTCCGGTGCCGGATATATCAATTGGAGCAGAGAGATGAGCTGAGAGCACGGCTAACCGAGCTCGAGCCACTGTTGAATGATCAAAATTCTCCATTTTTCCTTTAAATTTTAATGAATTAGCTTTCTTTTGGATCGGTTTTCTTGATGTTTGAAATGAAAAGAAGAATTTCAGTTCTCTTTCTAATTTGTGCGTACGACAGTTCATACGTGTATATATAGAGTCGAATTTCTTTTACCTTTTAACTTTCTATAGTTTGTTAATCCGATAATATTATCGACATTTACTTTTATTCCTCTATAAAAATTAAAATTAAAAAAATTTAAAAAAAATTATTTTTTACTCATTTGTTAATAAGTGCATTATGTAAGACATTAAATTGTGACATAAATGCGGATAGAAAGTTCATTCTCATTTGTTAAAGGTGAGAATTTTGTTGTTTTCCTCTTCCTTTTTTTTCTATAAATAATATGTATATTTTCTTAATTTCAAAATGGTCTTATGGTCTATTTTAGCAAATCAATAATATTCATATTTTTTATATTTGTTTTTAATGAATATCCATTTTTCATATTTCAGCTAACATGTACAGCTAAAATCATACACCACTATTATAAAATTGTACAGATACTGTTTGACTTATTTTTTATTGACTTAAAACGTACAAATTATATGTAGAATTAAACTGTATATATAGATGTAACAATTAAATGTATAAATATTCATTGTATTTCTGAGTACCAATATCACTCTAGCATGACTAGAACAGAACTACTTTTATTTCATTTTTTCTTTAATAAATAAGTAATAATTGAAAAATTGAAATAATGAGAAGATAAACATTTAAGTTTGTTGAAAATGGAAAGTCGTTTAAAAACGCAAAAAGAGGAGCTTGCTGACATTGGGATGCACAATAAATTATCCTGAAATAAGATAATTGAATGACTTGCAGGTTCATTTCTTGAAACTTCTTTACTTGCTATTTTGGTAGACATATACTCCGAGTGTATATTTTTTTTCTTCCTATTTTGGTGTACGTTTATTTATCTTAAAATGTTTGTAAGTGAGGGAAAAATGCACTCCACTACTTAATTTACACATTCCCTCCGTAAATCAAAACTTAGTGAAACTTTTCAATTTTGGTCAATTTTCAATCCAAATGTTAATCAATAACTTCTTGTTTTAGCTATCTTTTGGTTGAATTGAGGTTAGATATATCATCAATAATCTATGAGATTTGAAGCTTGTTAGGTCATCTCCAACCGAGAAAACACCCGGACATGAGGGAGTCTTGCCGATTGCCTTCGGTTGAAGAAGGCAAAAAATAGAGAGGGAAATTCGACGTGCAGGACGGACAGGGCGGACAGGGGGTTGGGGCAGGGAATTGGGAGGTGGATGATCCACCTCCCAATTGCCTCCAGGCATACGCTGGGGTGGGTGGCAGCCACCATAACTCTATCTTTTTTTTTTTTTATAAATTAATTTTTTTTAAATAAATTAGTTATATATAATAATAAGTAGTTGTATTTATTTTTAATATGTGAATTGTAATTAGTTTTATTTATTTTTAATAAAATTTTATTTTTGTGTGTGTTGAATTTAATAAAATGATTAGTTTAAATTGTGAAATTTAATATTTCTATAGTCATATAATTCAAATTAAATAAACTAGAAAAAACTTTGGTTAGTTTTAATTTTTATATCTTTAATTTTGAAAATACAAAATATTAGATTATGAAACGAAAATTACGATTTAGATTATTTTGATTTTAATTAAATTTATTATTATTATTATTATTATTATTATTATTATTATTATTATTAAAATAAGTAAGAATGAAGAGAGTGTAGAAAGTGAGAGTAGGGAAAGTTGTGAAATTAAATTAAATGAAGGTTGTTTGTCTTTCGGTTGGAGATGAGTTTTTAATTGTGGAAAAGGGCAATTGGACAAGGCAATTGGGCAAAAAAGGGGTCAAACAGACAATTAGACATTGGATTCGATTGGAGATGGCCTTATGCGTTTGATTGGTTGAATTATGTGAAGCATGTTGGTGTATATGTTTAATTCATGATTTGAGTCCTATACTGGTGGCATTTTATTAGCTTGCATCTAATTTGCCATGATTATAGATAAATTGTGCTTAATTAATTCTACCATTGGAGCACCAGACAGATGTTGAGGTTCAATTTTGTTTAGGAATTGTGTATTTGTGGGTTACGAATTAGGGTAGAAATATTTTTAATCGGCCTAAAATGGACAACCATTGGAAGGGCATTGCTAGCCTAAAATGGACCTACGAACATTATAATAAGTAGGATAAGGACTCTTAATTAATTCAATTAATCAATCATTAAACCCTTAAGTGGATATATAGTCGAGTATTTCCTCCCCTTAGTCTTTGATTAGTGAATACCTATCTTCAACCTCTAGGTTATTAGTATCTATTCTTACGACTATACATCATGGATTAAAATTTCATTTTGAGTATATGTTTCGGTCAGCCAAATATTGGAAACTTTTCGGACATGTTTCGAAAACACTAAGGAAATATTGTAAAAAAAGTTATTTTATTAAATTTAAGAAAATAACATAATTTAAGACAAACAAACAATTTCGAAATTACATCTTCTTTTCGTTTCGCTTGATTCAAAAAGGAAACTTTTCGATATTTTCGACGGAAAAAATGGAAATTTTGATCTATGCTATACATGAAAATAATCGACCAATGTAAACATTACATGTGATGGAAAAATTGTATACCCATAATCTCGACAATGTGAATCCAATTTTTGAAATTCGGAAAACATGGTTCGGAACATGAGTGATATGAGTTTTTAATCCACAAAATTGCATTGGTCTGTTGGACCACATGTACTTGATGATTTGGTGGAACGATTGCATTAAATAATTTATTATTAACGGGCCATGATCAAAGATATTAAAGCAAATCCAACGTCCCATAATCTATCCCTGTAACTATTTCCATGCAATATACCTATTATCTCACTTCATCAACTCTCATAAAAACAAACCCTAATCCTCCTTACATCTCTCCACCTCGTCCTCCTTAACCATTTTGAAAAGGATACATGACAGAAATGGACCTTCAAAAACTGGATTCCTCAAACCCTACTCCAAATACTAATGACACAAATGAAACCAAACGCCCCTACGAATCTCATGACGACGAACAAATAATTGCGAGCGGCAACAAGAGAACTAAGATTTCGGAATTTCCTGGGGTGAATATGGTTCTTGAAAAGTTAGGGCTGAGATTGAAGGAGGAGTGGCTGCACTCTTGTCTTACAGAATTCCAGGTATCAGTCCCGGGATTCCAGGCGATGGACGATTCAGCAAAGGCGAAGCTTTGCTTCAAGAAGTTTTTGTTGTCAGACATGAATACTTGCGGGGCGGGGGTGCTTCCACCAGATTTGCAGGGTTTTGATCAAGATATGTATATTAGAGGGCCTTTTGTTTTGCAGGTAATAATAGACAAATGCTACTTTTGTAGTTTATTTTTATAGAAATTGTTGTGTAATGTTCAATTGACAAATCAACTTTTTGTGATTAGCTTTTTATTAAAATACAATTGGTTTCTTAATAATCTGGTGTGATTAATGAAAGGCAACAGCCACCTGGGATAGGAGGGAGATTCTACTGGGAGAATAAGAGGGAGTCGGGGGACTTGCGTGATATGAATTGCGGGTTCAAATTGGCAAATTCAACTCTACTATATAATTTGATGGGATGTTATATACCCTCGAGATTATTATGTGTTATATATCGGCTTGCATATAGCTCGTTGGTTGGCATCATCTTACTTGTTGAATTTCTTATTAATAATAGGCAACGCGTATTTTCCTTGGTACATTCTTTTAAGTAGGATTTGGTTTTAACTTTTATGAAACCGATGGGTGTGGTTTGGTGCATCATGTAAGGTTAAAAGTATGCATACATTGTAGAGGAGTTTTATTATCTGCTTTCTTTAATAGCAACTTCTCTAGAACTGATCGCACAAGGATTCATTCTGTAGGTGAATAACATAGAGAATATGGTCGTTTCTAAAGATCGAATGTATCGGGATCTTCCATCAGGAGCGCGGAGGTGTCTCATGTTGTCCATGACAGATGGTGTCCAGAGTGTGTATGCATATGAACATATGCCTATCAAAGATCTTCTAGTTGATGCCCCTGCAGGACTGAAGGTCTGTTTCTGGTTCTTTATTTATTAGAGCAAGCTAAATTCATTCCTTTTAATTAGCACAATGGGATGTTATTGCTAATGATGAATTTATATACAGGTATCTATCTCTAGAATCATTATACTAAAGGGAAATTGGCTCTTGTTTCCTGAATTTCTTGATGTCTTGGGGGGCTGCGCTCAGAAATTGGACGCTCCTCGGAAAATCCTTGTTAATAAACATAATAAACTACACCTAAAGGGAAGGTATTCAATGAGACATCTAATCTGAAACAAAGTTAACATAGAAATCAGTTTTGGAACTGACATGGACTCTAAAAGCTCACTAAATGCTCTCTTATGGTGTCTTATTTCTTACTTTTTTATTTTGGGAATTGTTGAGGTTGTTTCTGAATAGTTATTATAACTTTCATTCAGCTCATGGATCACTAAAATCATTCTTTCTTCTTTTATCTGATCAAACTCTTTGAGGTTTACTTTTTGGAGTATAAAAATTTATTCAAAACATTAAAGTAGTATATCCGCGCTTGAGATATTAACCTTGGATTACCCCGTCCAAACATAGGATTCTCCCTAAGCCAACTACAGAACAACTTGCTGAGTGGAATGAAGCGCGATCCGCTATTGTCAGCACAACACCGCAAAAGGCTAGTTACCTAGGTAAGCAAAGTTACACTGACTTGCATGACTTGTACAATATAACGTGGTTCTATTTGGCTTTGTTCTAAGTTCTTTCTATTTGAGCTCCACAGAATCTGCACCTGTTATCACTGTCCACGACATGAGTACAGTTCTGGCTACAAGAAATAATGCGCAGCATAATATGTCAAGTGTGCATCTGCCGCATGAACCTGTTGATTACCAGGTACCGTTCCCTTTCTCCCTATATCCTTAAGTTTGATTCATCTAAATTCTTACTTCTATTTCCTCTTTCGGATGGCCCGAAACGAGACTCCTTTCTATGAATGAAATTGTTTTTCTCGAAAATACTAACACCACCAACTCCCAACCACTACTTTTAAAGGCTAACTTTAAAATACCTGTAAGTTTAACCTTTATAACTTTGACTACTCTTATTATGTATGTATGGAGTTCTCCTATTTGATTCTTCTTCTCAATCCTTGGGCATTAATATTAATTTATTTATCATTTATTATTAATTGTAGGATACAAATTATAATTATAAATTCGAGGAGTATTGGGCCAAGCACTTCAACACTACTATCGAAGGAGGAAACGAGGAAACGGCTTCTGGCAAGAAACCTCTTTAGCTTTTAACCCTTAAATTATTTGTTGAAAATTATCTTCATTAGCACTTTTTTTCTTTTTCTCTAGACCCTTTTGAATATGAAGGATCCCCCGGATCCCCTGGATATGAAATGTACTGTTTAATGCCCTATGCTGAATTATTATACTATGGATATGAAGAATCCCTTAAAGAAGAAATATTCTCTGAAGAACATGGAGCTAAGTCATATGAATCTGAAAAAGATGAAGACCAGCCCGATGAAAAAGTGTATTAATGAATATTATTTATTTCGTCAAAAAATTCTTTTAAATTAAAATTGTTTTTATGATTTATTGTTTCTACAGTAAAAATCGGAGAGTGGGGGAGCCACACCAAACACATGAGGAGATTCAGACTGAAGCTATTTGCAACAGAGAAGAGTATATGAATAGAATTTTGTTCATATGTAGAGTCAATTATTATTAATTTCAGCCAAGTTTCTTCTGGATTTTTATGATTTATTGTTACTGCAGTGATAATCTGCCGCAACATATGTTAGTCAATATCTACAAGGATAAGGGTCAGTACTCTAGTATGTTTAAACCTTTTGAAATGCCATGAATGATGATATTTATCATTTAAAGCGCAAAGATGAAATATAGTTTAGCTAGGAAACTTATTGAAGCTAAGTTTTTTCTATAGTCAATACTGTCTAGCCTTCGTTTTCCCACTTTCCAGATATGCATGATGTACTCGTTTTATAATCCATATATATCCAAGTAAGAAAACATTTTTGAGCAATGATTTCGGGTTATTTGGCTAGTGTTGTAGCTTCTGATAGAACTCCTGTACGTTACTTAAAGTTCTATTTGTGTACGTGCTTTTAAATTTGTGTAATAAATGCAAAACCGTTAGGTTAACTACTCGATGTTGAAGTGTTAAAACTGGATCCTGTGCTTTGGATTTCCTCTATTGCTCAACTTACTACCGAAATTAGTTATCTGCAATTAGCCAACATGTATGATTGTTAATTTCATCGTGTCTTATGTCTTATGTTTTGTCATCATGATATATTAAAGACTGCAAATTTTGTGTTTGAATATATGATTGCAGCCGACTTTTGGAGTTTTAGGCCAAGAGTAAAAAACTATTACAAGAAGGCCCATTATGGTTATGTATGTGATACTTCTTTTGCTCCGAGTTGATCTTCATCTCAACCCTTAGCATTAATTACTTTTAACCCAATTCTTATCTGTTGTAAACACACCTTGGTTTTATAAATTCCATGGGTTGTTACTGTAGGTTGATTATGACTTGGAGTTGTACTTTGCGGAGGGGAGCATCCTGAAGTGGGTTGCTAGACATGATGTAGCTCAGTTGATTGGACACCAATTCAAAGAGTTCATTCTTACGAAATTTGACCTGAAAATGCAAGATTACGAATATAAATTGAAGATAAAAAATATGATTTCTGGTAAGGAACAGACAAAGCTTGAATATGTTTGTTAATATTGTAGGTTGTGTAGATTGTTTTTCTTACAGCAACCATATGTTGAAAATTTATTTGTAATAACCGATTATCTTTTCCCTACAGCTAAAAAGTGTACCCTTGAGGTTGATTTTGAAGAATTTATCGGTTTTGAACCAGCTATTGGCTTGTGGCTGCAATATGCTACAAAGCGTGTCCTCGATATTATGAATAAAGTTGTCACTTACTTTGTTAATCTGAGGAGTCCACATTACAGAATAGTATATCGAAATATATACGTGCGATTGACTAATTTGCTCCACAGCCGTAAAATTAAAGAATTACATGAGCTCAGGTACTTTTAATTCGAACCTGAATTGACTGCTCTTATGATTTTTTCTTTACTACAATTTGTGCAATTTTTTTTCCTTTGTATTTGGTCCAACAGGTTTGAGGATTTTGATAATATGGTTTGTACGACTGGAGTTGTGACTCGACGATCTAAACTTTTAGATGATTGGAAGCTTGCCAAATATGACTGTACAAACTGCAATTCACCTTTAGGGACATGTACCATGGAGGAATTTCTAAACATGCAGGCTCAGAAACATCCTTGTTACTGCTGTAACTATGAAAAACAAACAATAAAACTTAACAAGGATCAGGTGTTCACTCTTATCTTATGTTCAATTAATTGCAACTTAGATAAAATCTTGGTTTATACAAAATTCTTTTCGTTGATGCAGTCAACAAGCCGTAAGTACCGGTTACTAACTCTCTCTGAAACAAAAATGGACGTGGAAGTGGACGTGGTTCTGTTTGATGATCTTGTTGATTGTGTCCAACGTGGCGAACATATTGTAAATCTTCTCTCTAATATATTGGATCCTTGCTTTTTTCGAAAAGAATCTCTTTATTCATATATACAACGTTTGTCATTTTTGAAATCCAGAAAGTGATTGGCTTATATTCCAGCTACGGAGAAGCCATTCATGAATACAAAACCAACTCACATGGCAAGAAAAGGCTCATAGAAGCACATTACGTAGAGAAGTTAATTTGAGATGAAGCGTAAATGCTGAAAAACCTCGAGGATGTTAAGTGATGCTAGTGTCTGAAGCGTAAATGTGGAAACCTGAAGTGTGTTATGTTAATTCAGGTTTTTGAAACTTATCATTTGAGTTGGTTTTTTTTTTTCCAACAGTGATGTGGAAACCTCATGAACTATGTTAATTCAGGTTTTGGGAGTTGCAGAGTGTCAATTTCTCAACCATAAATTATATTTTTGATTTTATTTTTTTAACACTTTGCACCCTCGAATTCATTTTTTTTGGGGCATTCCTGTGTGTCCCGTACTTCATGCTCCTGTGCTCCGTTTATATTTGACTCGGAGTTTTAAGTTAAATGAAACATTTAAATACGAAATATATATATTTGTATGTGTAATGATAATTACTGGTATTAAATCATTATTTTATAAAAAAATATTTTAAAAGTTCAAATTTTGGAACATTTAGGGTTTATTTGGATGGGTTTTGGCTCGGTTTCGCGGGTCTCGGTTTAAAAAAATTGGTTTGGGTGGTTTCGATGAAACCTTTGAGACCTCACTTGGATTGAGTTTGGATGTTGGAGTTTAGGGAAAAAAGTAGGTTATATGTGTCAAATCAATGTCTTTTTTAGTAAAATTTGAGGAAAAAAGTAGATGACAGGTGTCAAATCAATGTTTTATAGGTTTTTAATGGTTTTATGGGTTTGGCGAAAACTCATTTGGATGGGTTTTGGCTCGGTCTCGCGAAACCCACGAGACCGGGCCAAAACCCATCCAAATAGAGCCTTAAGAAAAATAATAGGGCCAACAATTTCGGATGCCATTTTCATTAAAAAAAAAATTGAATCTATTTGTTACGCTTTTCAAAAAGTATTTCTGTGTTTTATGAATGCCAAACAAATAATATTTTTGCTATAAAGAATAAATTTATCATGTCTCAATGTCTCAGTTTTCACAATAAAATCTCATCTTAAAAAATTATTCTATCTCTAAAAAATATTCACAAACTATATCTTGATTTACATAAAACTAATATGTATATGGAAATTTTGGATACTTCTATGCTCATTTTGGTATTTTTGGATTTCAAGGCCCAAGTTGCCAAATGAGGTCGTTTTGTGGTGCAAAATGCAATTTAGCCATAAATAGAAAAGTA
This sequence comes from Penstemon eatonii, assembly GCA_038501285.1. Classification (NCBI taxonomy): domain Eukaryota; kingdom Viridiplantae; phylum Streptophyta; class Magnoliopsida; order Lamiales; family Plantaginaceae; genus Penstemon; species Penstemon eatonii. The sequence continues at coordinate 1,431,111 of CM076708.1, read as the reverse complement.
AATTGAAGGGAACAGAATATGTAATTTAAAAGTATATTTATATTTTGATTTCATTTAGGTTTAAAATGGATTAAAAAAAAGATTAGTTTTTAACATTTACATTTGTAATCCAGCGAATTGTTTTAACTTATAAGTCCCAACTTATCTAATTAAACTCTTAGTTGTCAAACTACTTACAAAGATACTAATTAAACTTGTTATAACATGCATTTTAAATGTAAGTCATTAATTCAAAATATCAAATCTTTGAGGCATAATATGTGAATCTATACAATTAAAATTCATAACATTCCATTCCATTAACACTCGTCCAACCCATCACGTAGCGTTGTCCGTGAAATTCAGACACGGTCTTATGAAGGCAAAATTGCAGAAAATGTCCCAAACTAATTGGCAATTTTGGGTTTTCGTCCCACACTTTATCACCTCACCGAATTTCGTCCCGTAATTTTTTTTTTTTTTTGAATTTCGTCCCGCCGTTAAGTATTAGACAGAAATTGCACACGTGGCCGTTAAATTGCCACGTGGCTGCTTACGTGTCATGATGACGTGGCAATTAGCATGACCAATTATACAAGATTGCATAATTAGTCCCAAACTAATTAAAAATTTTGGTTTTTCGTCCCAAACTAATTACAAATTTTGATTTTTCGTCCCAAACTATATCAATTAGCCAAATTTCATTCCGTGATTTACCATTTTGCATGAATTTAGTCCCACTATAGATTTCTAATTTAATAAAAATGACGATTCAATCTTTTACATTTTCTTTTTCAAGAAAAATAATATGAATTTTCGAAACTCCTATGCTCTTTTGAGAAATAAAATTCTCATGTCATTTCATTAGAAAAATATTGTGCGTTCTTTTTTAATATTAAAATATTATAATATTAAAATATTATAAATATTGACATTATTGACTATGTTATTTACATGATCATAATGTTTCATTTTTTCTCAATAAATTTCATATTTCCCAATTTGCAAATATGCTTGTTCCGGAAGAAATCTTCAGTTTGGATAATAATTGTGCTGATGAAATTTTGATTAGCGCCTAATCAACATTGATATTGTGTTCTTTTTAAGTATTAAAAATATTTATAATATTTTAATACTAAAAAAGAACACACAATATTTTTCTAATGAAATGACATGAGAATTTTATTTCTCAAAATAGCATAGGAGTTTCGAAAATTCATACTATTTTTCTTGGAAAAGAAAATGTAAAAGATTGAATCGTCATTTTTATTAAATTAGAAATTTATAGTGGGATTAAATTCATGCAAAATGGTAAATCACGGGATGAAATTTGGCTAATTGATATAGTTTGAGATGAAAAATCAAAATTTGTAATTAGTTTGGGACGAAAAACCAAAATTTGTAATTAGTTTGGGACGAAAAACCAAAATTTGTAATTAGTTTGGGACTAATTCTGCAATCTTGTATAATTGGTCATGCTAAATGCCACGTCATCATGACACGTAAGCAGCCACGTGGCAATTTAACGGCCATGTGTGCAATTTCCGTCTAATACTTAACGGCGGGACGAAATTCAAAAAAAAAAAAAAATTACGGGACGAAATTCGGTGAGGTAATAAAGTGTGGGACGAAAACCCAAAATTGCCAATTAGTTTGGGACCTTTTCTGCAATTTTGCCTCTTATGAATAGTCACTCATAGTTATTTTTGCAATTTTAAAATTTTTGGAGCCCGTATCTCCCCAATTTTTGACTCCATATTTTTACTTAAGATTAACCTTATTGTTTCATTTATCATCTTTAATTCTCCATCAATTCAAATCAAAACATTTAAAGTTCTCAAAGCGTAGGTTTAACTCTCTATGTTGCATAATTGTCATGTACTTAAAGTTGTTTAGTTGCTCAAGACACTTATTAGGATCTAATTTGTTATGTATTAAAATATAAATTATATACGTATCTATATCCAGTAGCGAAGCCAGAAACTTTTTTCACCGGGGTCCTTATAAATTAATGAGTACTATTTAAATTATTTTAAAAAAAAATCAGCAACAAAAATTAAAATATGACCGAACTAATTCAAACTCAAAATAAATTAAATGGAATGACAACCTTTTTTTTTTACAAATGTACACGTCGACAGGGGCGAAGTTTTAATTTATAATGAAAATAATATTAATTTTATTTGAGACTATTTTATAGTATATTAATGAACATGGTGTATAATTATAATATAGTGAAAATACATTTTAGAGTATATATTTTGTGTTCATCTATACAGATTTTTTTTTTCATGATAATAAAAATTGGCCCCCTCGACTCTGGAATCCTGGATCCGCCCCAGCACGTCGATTTGTCATAGACTGAAATCGTTGCATGATTGAATCATCTGTAACGATATCAAATATATCTTTCTCTATATAAGTAATTGTTGGAATAATGAAAATTTAAAAGTGTAACAACAATGGTTTTAAAATTTTGTAACCTTCTTATTTATGGAGTTGTAACTCCCGTAACGGAAATGCCATTAATTTTTTTTATTCCGACTTTGCCCTCACTCCGTTCCTATAAATAGTGGCTTCTTTTGACACTCAAAACACACCAGAATTCACTCTCAATTCTTTCCCTACTCAATCCGTCCTAGAGTTCTAGTTTGTTTCAGTTCGTCTAACAAAGCTTTGGTGCAAGTACTTTGTTGGAACCGTTGTATCCTGGGAGACAGGCGTTCGAAGGAACCTCGAGCACAACCGGAAGGGTGAGGGAGCGAATCTGTCTTAAGGACACCGTGTTCACACGGGCCTCGGTTTGGTGGTTTATTTCATTACTTTTGTACTAAATTTTCTGTCCTAATTATATTGTTTACTGTACTTTATATTCAAGTTTTCCTTTTACGTATACATTTTGTAACAATCTTAAGACAGATTCGCTTTGTTTACGTAAAAGGAGTTAAAACTTGGTTAATAAACTGTTTACAGCACTAATCCATTTGGACAGGTTACGAAATCTTTAGTCACAAAATTATTCCAGATTTCAAAATTTTGTTACTGATTTTGTCAACAAATCCCAACACTACAATTTTGAGGAAACCATTTACGTGTTCTGCTTGGTTAAGAAATCTCTTTATACATAAAATTGGTTATAGACAGTGGTGTTAACATTTGCTGTTGTTGTAGGTTTTTAAATTTTGTAACAAGGTCTACTGTTACATAATTTCATTAAAGAAGGCATTTAAGTGATTGTAAAGTTTTAGCATTACCTGGATACCCAATAAACAATTTTTTTTTCAAAATTGTTGGGAATCGTTGAACAGAAAATTTGGATACTATCTCAAAATAGTTTACATAGTTTCAACTGAAACTTTTGAACAGAAATATTTACAAAATTGTTAGATATTGGAAGAATTGTTTTTCGGACATAAAGTTTGTTTTTGGAAAAATAAATTTTGAAAAATTAATATTGTTAGCCATCAACTTTAGATATCTCAAATTAATTTTCGGACGTAAAGTTTTTTTTTTGGAAAAGTAAATTTTGGAAGTCCTTGAAAGCTTGATTTGGGAAATACTAATTTGATTTAAAAATTGGTTATTAAATATCTATCTTGGGATAGAAAAATTATTTGAAAAATTGGAAAAACATTTTCGAATACAACGAAATTTGGGACAGAAAATTTAGTGTTGTAATCTTGTTAAGATACTCACTTAAATATTTCTGAATTTCCTTTGTGGAAATTGACAATTGTGTTTTGGTTTCAGAAATGGCAACCAATGAGAACACTGAAGTTGTGGTAACTGGGAACTCATCTGGAGCTCTAGTACCAAACCAGACTGTGGCACCTCTGAGCCAAGCTGGAGCTGTGGCACCTCTGAGCCAAGCTGAAAAACCGGAGAAATTCAACGGGCTGAATTTCAAAAGATGGCAGCAGAAAATGTTGTTCTATCTGACAACTTTGCGCCTAGTGAGGTTTTTAACCGAGAATTCGCCCAAGAAAGAAGGAGAGCAAGATACTGCCTTCCTTATTGCTCTTGATGGCTGGAACCAGTCAGACTACCTTTGCCGACACTACGTCATGAATTGTCTGAGTGATTCATTGTATGATGTATACTCTGACAAAAAGTCTGCAAAGGAACTTTGGGAAGCCTTGGACCGGAAATATAGAACTGAAGATGCCGGTACCAAGAAATTCGTTGTGGGTCGGTTTTTGGACTACAAGATGGTGGACTCCAAACCACTTATGACCCAAGTGCAAGAATTTCAGCTGATTCTTCATGAAATTCAGGCTGAAAAGATGGAACTCGGTGAAACCTTCCAGGTGGCTTGTGTCATTGAAAAGTTACCCCCTGCATGGAAGGATTTCAAAAATTACCTGAAGCACAAGCGAAAGGAAATGAGCATGGAGGATCTTGTTGTTAGGCTTCGTATTGAAGAAGACAACAGGAAATCTGAGAAAAGAGGGCTCACTTCTATTGAACCTAAGGCTAATGTCGTGGAACATGGTCAGAGTTCAAAGTTCAAGAAGAACAACAAAGGGTCCAAGATGGGACCAAAAGGCGGTATTTCCAAGAAAACCAAGTTTCAAGGAAAATGCTTCAACTGTGACAAAATGGGTCACAAATCGGCAGATTGCAGGCTACCGAAAAAGAAGAAACCCAATGTAACCAATGTTGTTGAAGACAGTGGTGACGTGGACCTCTGTGCAGTTATTTCAGAGGTGAACTTGGTTGACTCTAATCCTAAAGAGTGGTGGGTAGATACAGGGGCTACAAAGCATGTGTGCTCTGACAGGGAAGTGTTTACCACCTTTGAGCCAGTCCAGAATGGAGAAAAACTGTTCATGGGAAACTTGGCTACTTCAGCTATAGAAGGCAAAGGGAATGTAATTCTCAAAATGACCTCTGGGAAGGAGCTGACTCTGAAGGATGTCCTTTATGTACCAGATATCCGCAAGAATCTGGTTTCTGGGACGCTGCTGAACAAGCATGACTTCCGCCTGGTTTTTGAATCTGACAAATTTATTTTAACCAAGAGTGGTATGTTTGTCGGAAAGGGATATGAATGTGGCGGAATGTTTAAGCTGAATGTAATGGCTATTAAGCCTAAAGTTATTAATAAAGTTAATAATTCTGCTTACTTGCTTGAGTATCCTAATCTATGGCATGGTAGACTAGGACATGTTAACTACGATTCCCTGCGTAGATTAATTAATTTGAAATATATCCCTAAATTTCAAATTGATCAAAAGCACAAGTGTGAAACCTGTATTGAAGCTAAATTAACGAAAACGTCTTTTCAAAAGGTTGAAAGGAATACTAAACCACTCGACTTGATACATAGCGACATAAGTGATCTTAAATGTGTGCAATCAAGGGGAGATTATAATTATTTTATTACCTTCATTGATGATTGTACTAAATATTGCTATGTATATTTGCTAAGAGCAAAAAGTGAAGCTATAGATAAATTCATTCTATTCACAAAAGAAGTTGAGAATCAACTTGATAAAAAGATCAAAGTACTTCGAAGTGATAGATGTGGTGAATATGTATCACCATTTAGTGAATTTTGTGCTGAACATGGAATCATACATGAGGTAACAGCACCTTATTCACCGCAATCAAACGGAATTGCGGAAAGAAAAAATCGAACATTGAAAGAAATGATGAATTCAATGTTGATAAGTTCTGGATTACCACAAAACATGTGGGGGGAAGCTATCATATCTAGCAATTATCTTTTAAATAAGATACCCGGGAAAAATCAGGAGGAAACTCCATATGAATTATGGAAAGGTCGAACACCTTCCTACAAATACTTGCGAGTGTGGGGGTGTCTTGCCAAAGTGGTAGTTCCTACACCCAAGGAAGAAAGGATAGGACCGAATACTGTAGATTGCATATTCATAGGTTATGCTCAGAACAGTAATGCTTATCGGTTTCTTGTGCATGAATCTAAAAATCCTGAGATTCACAAAAACACGATAATGGAATCTAGAAATGCATCTTTCTTTGAAGATATATTTCCAGCAAAAACGAGAAAAGAAGTGAGTTCATCAAAAAGAACTCATAGTCAAGACCATGAGTCTGAACAGGTAACTGATGATGAGCCAACTGAGGTTGAGCCAAGAAGAAGTAAAAGAGCAAGGATAGAAAAATCTTTTGGCCCAGATTTTCTAACATATATGCTCGAAACTGAACCTCAAACCTTCAAAGAAGCTGTAACTTCTTCTGAAGGACCTTTGTGGAAAGAGGCAATCAATAGTGAAATTGATTCCATCTTGCAAAACCATACCTGGGAGTTAGTTGATCTTCCTCCAGGTTGCAAACCACTAGGATATAAGTGGATTTTCAAACGAAAAATGAAACCAGATGGAACAATTGATAAATATAAGGCCAGACTAGTAATAAAAGGCTATCGGCAACGAGAAGGCCTTGATTACTTTGATACGTATTCTCCTGTGACGAGAATAACTTCCATTAGGATGATACTTGCTATCGCAGCTTTGCGAAACTTAGAAGTACATCAAATGGATGTAAAAACAGCTTTCTTAAATGGAGATTTGGAAGAAGAAATCTACATGGAACAACCTGAGGGTTTTTCTGCTCCAGGAAAAGAAAAGAAAGTCTGTAAACTGGTTAAGTCATTGTATGGCTTAAAACAGGCACCGAAACAATGGCATCAGAAATTTGATGATGTCATGTTGGAGAAAGGTTTTAAAACCGGTGAATGCGACAAATGCATTTACATGAAAGAAACAAAAGATGGCTATGTCATTCTTTGTCTCTATGTTGACGACATGCTTATCGTTGGAAGTAATGATAAGATGATTAAATCCACTAAGGATATGTTGAATGCTAGATTTGAAATGAAAGATATGGTTCTAGCAGACGTGATACTGGGAGTTAAAATCACGAGAAAATCAGATGGCATCATTTTGAGTCAATCCAGTTATATTGGAAAAATTCTTGAAAAATTCAATAAGGATGACTCTAATGAGGCCAAAACTCCTATAGATCCAAGTCAACCTTTATCAAAGAATAAAGGTGAGAGCATCTCTCAAGTGGAGTACTCAAGGATTATTGGAAGTCTAATGTACCTGATGAGTTGTACAAGACCGGATATAGCATACGCTGTAGGTAAGCTAAGCAGATATACTAGTAATCCTGGTACTGACCACTGGAAAGCCATAGTGAGGTTACTGAGATACTTAAGGTATACTCGTAACTACGGGCTACTCTATACAAGATATCCAGCTGTTGTAGAAGGATACAGTGATGCAAACTGGATATCTGATGTAAAAGATTCAAAATCCACCAGTGGATATGTATTCACTTTAGGTGGTGCAGCTGTATCTTGGAAATCCTCTAAACAAACTGTGATAGCCAGATCCACAATGGAGTCTGAGTTTATAGCTCTAGACAAATGTGGTGAAGAGGCTGAGTGGCTACGCCAATTCTTAGAGGGTATTCCACAATGGTCTAAACCTGTGCCAGCAGTATGCATTCATTGTGATAGCCAATCTGCGATTGGAAGAGCACAAAGTAAAATGTACAATGGTAAGTCTAGGCATATACGCCGAAGGCATAATACCATTAGACAACTACTCTCAACTGGAGTGATTACTATTGACTATGTAAAGTCAAAGGATAATCTAGCGGATCCGCTAACCAAAGGTTTAACAAGAGAGATAGTTGCTAAGTCATCAAGAGGAATGGGACTAAAGCCCATAGAATAAAAACTTAGCGAAGGAAAACCCAACCTAGTTGACTGGAGATCCCAAGATCTAGGTTCAAAGGGACAACCTAACCGCAAAAGTTTAGTTAAGTCACTGTGGGGGTTTTACCCTCAAGTCCATTCCTATGATGAAAACAGTGATAACGGTTAAGGTTAAGCCTAGCTTTTAATGATTCTTGTAAAGAGAGTAACTTGGGATACTCTAAGGAAATGAATCACCTATGTGAGAGAGAAGAAGGGCCGCTTCAAAGGGAATTGTATAGGGCACAATTCTTAGAAACTCTTGCTGAACCAGGCAGATGTCCATGGCCAAAACGAACATAACCGTAAGAACTGAAACATTACGAGGTAAGATGCGTGTGAGGAGTATGTCATCGTTTACATAAACAGCAGAATAGTTCAAGGACACCGTGTCTACTGATCAGCCAGTAAAGTAAACATACTTTCTCAAGGGAAGGTTCAAAGGGTTACTCCTACCTATCCTATGCAAGTGTCTACCGCTGAACTCTATCCTCTTAGAACGTCGTGTTAGGAATTTATTCAATTTTCATTCTTGTGGGGGATTGTTGGAATAATGAAAATTTAAAAGTGTAACAACAATGGTTTTAAAATTTTGTAACCTTCTTATTTATGGAGTTGTAACTCCCGTAACGGAAATGCCATTAATTTTTTTTATTCCGACTTTGCCCTCACTCCGTTCCTATAAATAGTGGCTTCTTTTGACACTCAAAACACACCAGAATTCACTCTCAATTCTCTCCTACTCAATCCGTCCTAGAGTTCTAGTTTGTTTCAGTTCGTCTAACAAAGCTTTGGTGCAAGTACTTTGTTGGAACCGTTGTATCCTGGGAGACAGGCGTTCGAAGGAACCTCGAGCACAACCGGAAGGGTGAGGGAGCGAATCTGTCTTAAGGACACCGTGTTCACACGGGCCTCGGTTTGGTGGTTTATTTCATTACTTTTGTACTAAATTTTCTGTCCTAATTATATTGTTTACTGTACTTTATATTCAAGTTTTCCTTTTACGTATACATTTTGTAACAGTAATCATAGAGTCATTTAACCATTCATTTCCCATCCGATTCCTCATTCGATATTTTATATACTTCATATATAGCAGAAAAGTTCTCTCCACAGACGCTTTAGCAACTGGCAAAATCATTGTCAATTTTAAAAGTAAAAATACAAGAGGATACATAGTGTTCCTCTTTGTTTTAACTAATTTTCTAGCAAGATCACCAATTCCTTTTAATTTTGAGAACTCTTGATATTCCTAAAAAGTGTTTTTCAATTTACAAAATAAAAATAAAATATTAGAGTTTGAGTTAATGTTCACTTTGTAACTCTTAAATTTATCAAACTCTAACAAACATGGACCCCTTTAATTTAAAATTTTAATTTTAATTAAGGGTCCACTAAAAGAAAATTATAAATTATCATCTTATAGTTTAACATAAATATATTAATATATCATATATATGATGCTTGGGACCAAAATTTCAGGGGGGGTCCATGCACCCCCCTGTCTATAGTGTAGCTCCGCCCATGTCTATATCGTGTCGTGTCTTAAATTTTTTTTGAAAATTCGTACCAGACTCGAGTAATATGCAATATGCAGTGTTCGTGCAATCTATAACATATTTGTAAGAAAAAAACCAAATCAAAATACTCGTTTTAATCATCATAATTACAAGAGTCCACACACATTAAGTGTGGTACGTAGTCTGTCGAATTCGTATTTGCCAATTGAGATATGTACAAATGGAGATAATATAAAGTATAATTACGTCTTAATTGTTTCCTAACTCATGGAATGAGAATATACTAGCGATTCCTCGTGCTATTCACAGAAAATACAAAATAAATTGAAAATAATCATCATTTTAACGTTTTAGTTTTATGGTTTTGACTTGAACTTATTTTTTTTTTAAATGATGAAGAAATGGTAACCTCAAGCCTAATTTATATAATAATTATTAAGGGTGCGGACGGTTTGCACAATAAATCAAGATTTAAAAATTAATTATGTACATATCACATTTTTTGTTTGACTAATTATTTTTTGACGGTCCAACCCAAAATAGTGGGCCCATCCCCTTATTTAGGAAAGTTATTTCCTTATTTGGCCGGATGACAATTGCACCATCCCTATGATATAGCAATCTACTTAAGATTGGATTGCAATTGACTAATGAGGATTCCAAATTGCATGAGCAATAGGTCTTACGTATAGGGTCATGTACAGGGTCTTACGTACAGGGTCAAAGAAATCCTAAATTCTAGGAAAACATGATTCGAAAAATGAGTGATATGAATTTTTAATTCACAAATAAAAATTGCATTGATTCAACGATTGCATTAAATAATTTTTTATCAGCGTTAATAACGGCCCGTGATCAAAGATATTAAAACAAATCCAACGTTCCATAATCTATTACTGTACCTATTTCCATGCAATAGACCCCCAAGACCAAATTTTCTCACTTCATCAACTCTCATCAAAACAAACCCTAATTTCTTACATCTCCACCTCGTCCTCCTTAACCATTTTGAAATATCGAATACATGACAGAAATGGACCTTCAAAAACTGGATTCCTCAAACCCTACTCCAAATACTAATGACACAAATGAAACCAAACGCCCCTACGAATCTCATGACGACGAACAAATAATTGCGAGCGGCAACAAGAGAACTAAGATTTCGGAATTTCCTGGGGTGAATATGGTTCTTGAAATGTTAGGGCTGAGATTGAAGGAGGAGTGGCTGCACTCTTGTCTTACAGAACTCCAGGTATCAGTTCCGGGATTCCGGGCGATGGACGATTCAGCAAAGGCGAAGCTTTGCTTCAACAAGTTTTTGTTGTCAGAAATGACTACTTGCGGGGCGGGGGTGCTTCCACCAGATTTGCAGGGTTTTGATCAAGATGTGTATATCAAAGGGCCTTTTGTTTTGCAGGTAATAATAGACAAATGCTACTTTTGTAGTGTGTTTTTATAGAAATTGTTGTGCAATTGACAAATCAGTTTTTTGTGATTAGCTTTTTATTAAAATACAATTGGTTTCTTAATAATCTGGTGTGATTAATGAAAGGAAACAAACACCCGGGGATAGGAGAATAAGAGGGAGTCGGGGGACTTGCATGATATGAATTGTGGGTTCATATTGGCAAATTCAACTCTACTATCTAATTTGATGGGATGGTATATACCCTCGAGATTCTTATGTGTTATATATCGGCTTGCATATAGCTCGTTGGTTGGCATCATCTTACTTGTTGAATTTCTAGTTAATAATAGGCAACTCGCATTTTCCTTGGTACATTCTTTTAAGTAGGATTTGGTTTTAACTTCTATGAAACCGATGGGTGTGGTTTGGTGCATCATGTAAGGTTAAAAGTATGCATACATTGTAGAGGAGTTTTATTATCTGATTTCCTTAACAGCAACTTCTCTAGAACTGATCGCACAAGGATTCATTCTGTAGGTGAATAAGATAGAGAATATTTTCGTTTCTAAAGATCGAATGTACCGGGATGATCCATCAGGAACGGGGAGGTGTCTCATGTTGTCCATGACAGATGGTGTCCAGAGTGTGTATGCATATGAATTTAAGCCTATCGAAGATCTTCAAGTTGATGCCCCTGCAGGACTGAAGGTCTGTTTGTGGTTCTTTATTTATTAGAGCAAGCTAAATTTATTCCTTTTAATTAGCAGAATGGGATGTTATTGCTACTGATGAATTTATATACAGGTATCCATCTCTAGAATCATTATACGAAAGGGAAATTGGCTCTTGTTTACTGAATATCTTGATGTCTTAGGGGGCTACGCTCAGAAGTTGGATGCTCCTCGGAAAAGCCTTGTTAATAAACATAATAGAGTACACCTAAAGGGAAGGTATTCAATGAGACATCTACTCTAACTGCCCCAGTTACTGGACTATTCCTGTCAAAGGAATCTCCACTTGTTTCACAGGGGGTAGAGAGTTACTCTTTATTAACCTAATAAAGTATATTTGAAACAAAGTTAACATAGAAATGCTCACTAAATGCTCTCTTATGGTGTCGTATTTCATACTTTTTTATTTTGGGAATTGTTGAGGTTGTTTCTGAATAGTTATTATAACTTTCCTTCAGCTCACGGATCACTAAATCATCCTTTCTTCCTTTATCTAATCAAACTTTTTGAGGTTTAATATTTGGAGTATAAAAATGTATTCAAACATAAAAGTAGTATGTCCGCGCTTGAGATATTAACCTTGGATTACCCCATCCAAACATAGGATTCTCCCTAAGCCAACTGAAGAACAACTTGCTGAGTGGAATGACGCGCGATCCGCTATTGTCAGCACAACACCGCAGAAGGCCAGCTACCTAGGTAAGCAAAGTTACACTGACTTGCATGGCTTGTACAATATAACGTGGTTCCATTTGGCTTTGTTCTAAGTTCTTTCTATTTGAGCTCCACAGGATCTGCACCTGTTATCCCTGGCCACGATATGAGTACAGTTCTGGCTACAAGAAATAATGCGCAGCATAATATGTCAAGTGTGCCTCTGCCACATGAACCTGTTGATTACCAGGTACCGTTCCCTTTCGCCCTACATCCTTATGTTTGATTCATCTAAATTCTTACTCTTATTTCCTCTTTGGGATGGCCCGAAACGAGACCCCTTTCTATGAATGAAATTGTTTTTTTCGAAAATACTAACACCACCAACTCCCAACCACTACTTTTGAAGGCTAACTTTAAAATACCTGTAAGTTTAACCTTTATAACTTTGACTACTCTTATGATGTATGTATGGAGTTCTCCTATTTGATTCTTCTTCTCAATCCTTGGGCATTAATATTAATTTATTTATCATTTATTATTAATTGTAGGATACAAATTATAATTATAAATTCGAGGAGTATTGGGCCAAGCACTTCAACACTACTATCGAAGGAGGAAACGAGGAAACGGCTTCTGGCAAGAAACCTCTTTAGCTTTTAACCCTTAAATTATTTGTTGAAAATTATCTTCATTAGCACTTTTTTTCTTTTTCTCTAGACCCTTTTGAATATGAAGGATCCCCCGGATCCCCTGGATATGAAATGTACTGTTTAATGCCCTATGCTGAATTATTATACTATGGATATGAAGAATCCCTTAAAGAAGAAATATTCTCTGAAGAACATGGAGCTAAGTCATATGAATCTGAAAAGGATGAAGACCAGCCCGATGAAAAAGAGTATTAATGAACATTATTTATTTCGTCAAACAATTCTTTTGAATTAAAATTGTTTTTATGATTTATTGTTTCTACAGTAAAAATCGGAGAGTGGGGGAGCCACACCAAACACATGAGGAGATTCAGACTGAAGCTATTTGCAACAGAGAAGAGTAGATGAATAGAATTTTGTTCATATGTAGAGTCAATTATTATTAATTTCAGCCAAGTTTCTTCTGGATTTTTATGATTTATTGTTACTGCAGTGATAATCTGCCGCAACATATGTTAGTCAATATCTACAAGGATAAGGGTCAGTACTCTAGTATGTTTAAACCTTTTGAAATGCCATGAATGATGATATTTATCATTTAAAGCGCAAAGATGAAATATAGTTTAGTTAGGAAACTTATTGAAGCTAAGTTTTTTCTATAGTCAATACTGTAGAGCCTTCGTTTTCCCACTTTCCAGATATGCATGATGTACTCGTTTTATAATCCATATATATCCAAGTAAGAAAACATTTTTGAGCAATGATTTCGGGTTATTTGGCTAGTGTTGTAGCTTCTGATAGAACTCATGTACGTTACTTAAAGTTCTATTTGTGTACGTGCTTTTAAATTTGTGTAATAAATGCAAAACCGTTAGGTTAACTACTCGATGTTGAAGTGTTAAAACTGGATCCTGTGCTTTGGATTTCCTCTATTGCTCAACTTACTACCGAAATTAGTTATCTGCAATTAACCAACATGTATGATTGTTAATTTCATCGTGTCTTATGTCTTATGTTTTGTCATCATGATATATTAAAGACTGCAAATTTTATGTTTGAATATATGATTGCAGCCGACTTTTGGAGTTTTAGGCCAAGAGTAAAAAACTATTACAAGAAGGCCCATTATGGTTATGTATGTGATACTTCTTTTGCTCCGAGTTGATCTTCATCTCAACCCTTAGCATTAATTACTTTTAACCCAATTCTTATCTGTTGTAAACACACCTTGGTTTTATAAATTCCATGGGTTGTTACTGTAGGTTGATTATGACTTGGAGTTGTACTTAGCGGAGGGGAGCATCCTGAAGTGGGTTGCTAGACATGATGTAGCTCAGTTGATTGGACACCAATTCAAAGAGTTCATTCTTACGAAATTTGACCTGAAAATGCAAGATTACGAATATAAATTGAAGATAAAAAATATGATTTCTGGTAAGGAACAGACAAAGCTTGAATATGTTTGTTAATATTGTAGGTTGTGTAGATTGTTTTTCTTACAGCAACCATATGTTGAAAATTTATTTGTAATAACCGATTATCTTTTCCCTACAGCTAAAAAGTGTACCCTTGAGGTTGATTTTGAAGAATTTATCGGTTTTGAACCAGCTATTGGCTTATGGCTGCAATATGCTACCAAGCGTGTCCTCGATATTATGAATAAAGTTGTCACTTACTTTGTTAATCTGAGGAGTCCACATTACAGAATCGTATATCGAAATATATACGTGCGATTGACTAATTTGCTCCACAGCCGTAAAATTAAAGAATTACATGAGCTCAGGTACTTTTAATTCGAACCTGAATTGACTGCTCTTAATTATTTTTTCTTTACTACAATTTGTGCAATTTTTTTTCCTTTGCATTTGGTCCAACAGGTTTGAGGATTTTGATAATATGGTTTGTACGACTGGAGTTGTGACTCGACGATCTAAACTTTTAGATGATTGGAAGCTTGCCAAATATGACTGTACAAACTGCAATTCACCTTTAGGGACATGTACCATGGAGGAATTTCTAAACTTGCAGGCTCAGAAATGTCCTTGTTACTTCTGTAACTATGAAAAACAAACAATAAAACTTAACAAGGATCAGGTGTTCACTCTTATCTTATGTTCAATTAATTGCAACTTAGATAAAATCTTGGTTTATACAAAATTCTTTTCGTTGATGCAGTCAACAAGCCGTAAGTACCGGTTACTAACTCTCTCTGAAACCAAAATGGACGTGGAAGTGGACGTGGTTCTGTTTGATGATCTTGTTGATTGTGCCCCACGTGGCGAACATATTGTAAATCTTCTCTCTAATATATTGGATCCTTGCTTTTTTCGAAAAGAATCTCTTATTTCATATAACTTGTGTCATTTTTGAAATCCAGAAAGTGATTGGCATATATTCCAGTTACGGAGAAGCCATTTCCGAATACAACACCAACTCACATGGCAAGAAAAGACTCATAGAAGCACATTACGTAGAGAAGTTGTCCCAAGACACCAAATGCTGAAAAACCTCAAGGATGTTAAGTGTCTGAAGCGTAAATGAAATGAAGTTTGTTAATTGATTATCAGTGATGTGGAAATCTCAACTATGTTAATTCAGGTTTTGGGAGTTGCAGAGTGTCAATTTCTCAACCATAAATTATATTTTTGTAACACTTTGCACCCTCGAATTCATTTTTTTTTGGAGCAAAATAGTGAGCATATTGAACCTCCATTTTTGCCAAAAAAATATGAAATTTGAAAGTGAAAAGTGCCAAATCTCTAATTTATGTGTAAATAGTCAAGATGATATGTTTCTTGGGTGCAAAGTGTCTTTATTTGATATTCTCAAATCAAAATTTTTTTTTTATCAAATTAATTTCAAATTTAAAATTATTTATATTTTGATTTCATTTAGGTTTAAAATGGATTAAAAAAACGATTAGTTTTTAACATTTACATTTGTAATCCAGCGATTTGTTTTAACTTATAAGTCCCAACTTATCTAATTGAACTCTTAGTTGTCAAACTACTTAGAAAGATACTAATTAAACTTGTTATAACATGCATTTTAAATGTAAGTCATTAATTCGAAATATTAAATATTTGAGGCATAATATGTGAATCTATACAAATTCATAACATTCCATTCCATTAACACTCGTCCAACCCATCACGTAGCGTTGTCCGTGAAATTCAGACTCATGTTATAAAATTATACTAAAATAATAAGACAACTAATAATGTAGAGAGTAAAATAGTAGATAAAGTATTTCTTATTCATGTGAATTGATTTTACAAGCATCATACATAGGCACTATTTATAGGCCTTGAAATTCAAATACAAAATGTAGGTTACAAAATAACATAAATGAGAATATACAATTTATTAGGGGGTTACAAAATTGGGGATTACAAAATGGGGGTTACAATATTATATTTAATTGTGAGAATATTATTTGGGAGTTATGGACATTCATATAATTTAAATTATTTACAACACTCCCCCTTGGATGTCCATAAAATAGTTATGTGCCTCGTTAAAAACCTTACTAGGAAAAACCCAGTGGGACAAAAACCTAGTCAAGGAAAAAAGAGTGCAACATGTATTTACTCCCCCTGATAACAAAATCACTTAATGAATTTAAGTCGACACATCCCAATTTTATTAATCAATTTCTCAAATGTGGCAGTTGGCAATGCCTTGGTTAACAAATCTGCTAGATTTTCAGATGAACGAATTTGTTGAACATCTATATCACCATTCTTCTGAAGATCATGAGTGAAGAAGAATTTTGGTGAAATATGTTTCGTTCTATCTCCTTTAATGTACCCTTCTTTTAGTTGAGCTATGCAGGCTGTGTTATCTTCATATAAATTTGTTGGGATATTTTTCTCAAATATTATACCACACATCCCTTGGATATGATGATTCATCGATCTTAGCCAAACGCACTCTCGACTTGCCTCATGCATTGCGACTATTTCTGCATGATTTGAGGAAGTGGCAACTAAAGTTTGTTTAGTAGAACGCCATGAAATGGTCGTTCCTCCATTTGTGAACACATAACCTGTTTGAGAGCGAGCTTTATGTGGATCAGATAAGTATCCCGCATCAGCATAGCCAACCAATTGTGATTTTAAATTATTGGTATAAAATAACCCCATATCAATTGTTCCTTGGAGGTATCGAAACATATGCTTCACTCCATTCCAATGTCGACGAGTAGGAGAAGAACTAAATCTTGCTAATAAACTTACAACAAAAGATATATCAGGACATGTACTATTAGCAAGATACATCTATGCATCTATAGCGCTGAGATATAGCACTTCAGGACCAAGGAGTTCTTCATTATCCTCACGAGGACGAAAAGGGTCTTTTTTCACATCTAGAGATCTTACAACCATTGGGGTACTTAGCGGATGAGCTTTATCCATGTAGAATCGTCTTAAAATCTTTTCTATATAAGTTGATTGATGAAGAAGAATTCCGTTTGATAAGTGTTCGATCTGCAGACCGAGACAAAACTTTGTTTTTCCAAGATCTTTCATCTCGAATTCTTTCTTTAAATAATCAACTGCTTTTTTGAAGCTCTTCTGGAGTTCCAATAATATTCAGATCATCAACATAAACAGCTATTATAACAAACTCTGATCTGGATCTTTTTATAAATACACATGGGCATATCGGATCACTTTTATAACCTTCTTTTGACAAGTATTCACTAAGCCGATTATACCACATACGCCCAGATTGTTTTAGTCCATATAAAGATTTACGCAAGCGTATTGAACAATTTTCCCGGGAGTTTCCACATGCATTGAAAATTTTCAATCCTTCAGGGACTTTCATATAAATTTCTGCATCCAGCGAGCCATATAAATAGGCTGTAACTACATCCATTAGACGCAAATCTAGTTTTTCACGTACTGCCAGATTAATAAGATATCTAAACGTAATTGCATCCACCACAGGAGAATAGGTCTCCTCATAATCAATTCTAGATCTCTGCGAAAACCTTTGTGCTACTAGTCGTGCTTTGTATCTAACAACTTCATTTTTCTCATTTCGTTTTCGCACAAATACCCAAGAATACCCAACGGGTTCTACTCCTTTGGGTGTTTGGACTACTGGTCCAAAGACTTCACGTTTTGAAAGTGAACTTAATTCTGCTTGAATTGCGTCTTTCCATTTTGGCCAATCATTTCTATGTTTATATTCTTTAACAAATTTAGTTTCAAGATCCTCATTTAATTTTATAATTATATGCAAAAGTGTTGTCGACAACTATTTTATATCGGTTCCATTTTTTTTTTTCGTATTGACATAACATATTGAGATCTCTTCATTTTCATTATTTTCAGGTACCTGAACCTCTTCTGGGGTGTTATCATTACTTATGTCTTGCAACTCTTCAAGAGTGCTCGCCTCCAATATATGACCATCTTCACTATTTGCTCCTTTTATTTTACAGTGATTATTGTTTTTTGGAACCGATTTGTCTACCACGTTTTAGACATGGGTTTCTTTGATTTTCACCAGTAGATTGTTCTACAGGGACATAATTGGAGCATTTTAAGCTGGTATATGATATTTAGTAACTCATTTTAGATCAGTGAATGCATCTGGCAGTTTATTTCAATATTATGCAAATTAATTATCTATTGAACTTCTAGTGTACACTTGTTTGTTCGAGGATCTAAGTAAGATGATAGTGCCTTCCATATAAATGTTTTTTTTTACCAGCTCTTTATTCTCCCCATAATGTCGAGAACATTATTTCATCATTATATATTCTCCCCCTAATGTCGAGAACATTATTTCATCAAAATGACAATCAACCAATCTTACCGAAAAATTAGTCATTTGTTCCAGATAATTAATTATAGAAGGGGATTCATATAATATTCTCAACTTTCTTTCATAACCCATCTTTGTACGTAGTGGTGGAGCACTTGCAACATATGTTGCACATCCTTGATTTCTACGATGGGAGTTAGGTTCATGACCAAACGTTAATTTCAATGGGGAGAAATTATGTAACTTATTGGCATGATGCACACAAGTGTTGCTGCATGTAAAACAACATATATACATGTCGAAACAAGAAGTTTTGTTCTCATTAAAATGGTCTAGCAAAACCATTTTGTGTATGAATATGGGCAACATGACTTTCAATTATTATTCAATAGTCAATGAAAGCCTCATATATGAACTCGCCAGCATTATCAAGATACATTGAAATGATTAAATAATCCAAAATTGTGATTTTAATGTAATTATTTGCGCAAATAACCCCGCATGAATCAGATTGCAGGTTGACACACGTGTAACCATTTGTCGAAGATGCATCTATTAAATTCAAAAAATATTTAAATGATCCACATGGTGGAAGAGTGAGCCCACATATTTCACCTTGAACATGTTTTTGAAATGCTGGTGATTCTAATCCATTTTTAAATGGAAATGATCTAATAATCAATTAACTTGAGAACAAGCAGCACAAAAGAATTCTTTGAATTGAAGAATCTTCTGGTTCTTCAATGAACATTCGTGTGAATTCTTTTTTTTTCTTGCATTGTAGTTTATCCGGGATGGTCTAACCGGTCATGCCAAATAATAAATGTATTTTGATTAGTAAACTTCTGGTTTACTAAAATATTTGTATCAATTGTATATAAACACATTTCTTTCTTATGAAATCCACACATTCGTAGTATAAAAATGAGGTTAGTTAAGATAATAAGTTTTTACTTATTATAAGGGATTCATAAGCTCAAAAGTTTTATCAAAAGAAACCTCAAATTACTCTTGTGAATTAATCAAGATATTCAATTCTCATTTTACTTTCAATCAAGACATGAGATAGGATAAAATAATAATGATAAAATAATTTATCATTCTTTGATCCCAAATAATCTCAGTCATATGATACAAGACGATAAAAGTAACTATTATGAAATGTGTTAATCACAATCGACCTTTCATTGTTCCGAAGTAAATCAAAATTAGTAAAATAACTAATGCAAAGATCTAAATTTATGTAGATTTACATGAAAATTCAAACTAATTGATATCATATATAAAAGGAACACTTCTCAATTTTACCACAAAAATTTATCTATCTGATGATGATTAATATTTCAATATGAACCATTTGCTCATAAAATATAAGTTGAGTGCATCTATAGGAAAGAATGTATTGAGTCTCTATTCTTTTGACATGTCAAATAATCAGAACATTGAAACATATATATAAGTGCATATATTCCCGGAAAAAGTAAATGAAATATCTCCATCAGAACATTGAAACATATATATAAGTGCATATATTCCCGAAAAAAGTAAATGAAATATCTCCAAATAGTTTCAATTGAAAACTAATTTTTAATCGTGGACTGTATTTACTAGTTTAAAATATCGCAACATCAAGTGCAAACTTTCGTAGCAAGCTTTTAAGGAAAAATGTTATTAGAAAGTTACTCTCTTTATTCAAGTCCATATTAGTCCCGTAATTATAAATATTCAAATTGTCGATACAAGAAATCTCAACCTTTCAAAGCTCTGAATGACAACACATGCTTTCATAATTTCATCCACAAAATGCATGCCTTAAAAACATATTATAAATTCATACCAAAGATGAACACGAGCTTAAATTTGCTGTTTAGCTTGGACTATAATAGGGACTTTTTACTCAAGTGGAAACAATCACAACTTTGGTGTTAAAATAATTTCTCCAAATATTTTAGGACAAATGGGCCCTCTACTAAAATATATTGGAATTTCAATCCTACAAGATGAAATTACGAATGAAGCATTGCCTTCACTTTATCTTTATCAATCGTCTCATTTTTCATTTTATGATTGTATTTTGAGACTTTTTGCATTCTAATGGATTTAAATATCATTAATCCAAGTCATATAAAATGCTAAAAATGTCCTCAAATCTTCGGGTTTGAGTTCATAACTTAGGCTTCAAGCCTAAAATAAAAATTTACCAAAACATTTAGATTCTCAGTTTTATCATATAGGCTTCGAGCCTAACAAAATATTTAGATTTTTTAGAACTTCGGGTTCTTTCTTTTACAATGATACAAACTTGAGTACGCAACTGTAGTAGAATGATAGGTAGTAGGAACGATGTTAAATAGGTGATTCAATACTGCTCAAAGAAATTGTTTCTTCATCAGATTGCTTCAAAAGTTCCTTTTTTTTTATATATATATATATATTTGTGTAGAGCTTCACAATACCATTGCATTAATTCACTTTACTATATAATTAAATATATATAATACAATTCATCAAATTATTACATAACTCCTTTTATTACTTATCTTTCTGTAACCAATCTAGAAAGTATATTTTATTTATTTATTTTTACAGGGCTTTTGGAAGCTGATTCAACATATTTATACGAAAACAAATACTTGGATTTAAAAACTATGAATAATAATAAGCATTTATACAGTACATATTTATCACTTTGAAAACAAACCATAAATTAAAACATCTCATGACTTGAAAGTGGAAAACATCAAACAAATCAGATATCAAGCTACAATCTTTACGTCTAGAGACATTTAGTACCCATATTGAAAAAAAAAGTCCCATTGAAATGGTGAATGATATGAAGTTATATATAAATCAAGAAAATTATGCACTTTTCATTATATAAAATCATTCTGCATAAGATTTATTATTTTGAGTTTATGAAAAAAGCCTTTTTTTTTTCAAAGCTTAATATTATATTATATTTAAGTAAAAACAGATTCATGATATGGGAAAAGACATGAAAACTACTGCACCCATAAAATCGATTTTATTACTTTAATATGCAAAATCAATACGTGATGGATTCATGTAAAAGAGAAATTGGATATTTTACCTAGATCAAATTCAACAAAGATACTGGATCTGGATGAATCAGGAACTTCAAGCGAATCGTGCTGATAACGTGTTATAAAATTATACTAAAATAATAAGACAACTAATAATGTAGAGAGTAAAATAGTAGATAAAGTATTTCTTATTCATGTGAATTGATTTTACAAGCATCATACATAGGCACTATTTATAGGCCTTGAAATTCAAATACAAAATGTAGGTTACAAAATAACATAAATGAGAATATACAATTTATTAGGGGGTTACAAAATTGGGGATTACAAAATGGGGGTTACAATATTATATTTAATTGTGAGAATATTATTTGGGAGTTATGGACATTCATATAATTTAAATTATTTACAACAACTCATACTTACTTTTGCAATTTTAAAATTTTTGGAGCCCGTATCTCCCCAATTTTTGACTCCATATTTTCACTTAAGATTAACCTTATTGTTTCATTTATCATCTTTAATTCTCCATCAATTCAAATCAAAACATTTAAAGTTCTCAAAGCGTAGGTTTAACTCTCTATGTTGCATAATTGTCATGTACTTAAAGTTGTTTAATTGCTCACGACACTTATAAGGATCTAATTTGTTATGTATTAAAATATTAATTTATTTTAATATACGTATCTATATCGTGTTGTGTCTTAATTTTTTTTTTTTAAATTCGTATCAGACTCGAGTAATATGCGATATGCAGTGTTCGTGCAATCTATAACAAATTTGTAAGAAAATAACCAAATCAGAATACTCGTTTTAATCATCATAATTACAAGAGTTCACACACATTAAGTGTGGTAAGTAGTTTGTCGAATTTGTATTTGCCATTTTTAGATATGTACAAATGGAGATAAGATAAAGTATAATTACGTCTTAATTGTTTCCTAATTAACTCATGGAATAAGAATATATATACTAGCGATTCCTCGTGCTATTCACAAAAAAAAAAATTGAAAATAAATCATGTTTATAAATTATTAGATAGAAACATGAGTAAGATAAAAGTTGAAGCTTGAAATAAAAAACCTAACAAATGAAACTACTTATAATTATTTAAATAATCATCATTTTAAAGTTTTAATTAGTTTTATGGTTTTGATTGAACTTATTTTTTTTAAATGATGAAGAAATGGTAACCTCAAGCCTAATTTATATAATTATTAAGGGTGCGTTCGGTTTGCACAATAAATCAAGATTTAAAAATTAATTATGTCCATATCACGTTTTTTATTTGACTAATTATTTTTCGGCGGTCCAACCCAAAATAGTGGGCCCATCCCCTTATTTAGGAAAGTCATTTCCTTATTTGGCCGAATGACAATTGCACCACCCCCTATGATATAGCAATTTATTTAAAATTGGATTGCAATTGACTAATGAGGATTCCAAATTGCATGAGCAATAGGTTTTACGTACAGGGTCATGTACCCATGATTCAAAATTTCCTTGCCCTACATGAAAGAAATTTCCGGAAGTCCAGAGAAAAATTATTGCTAATTGACCAAAATGAGAATGTCCCCTAAGTCTATAAATATATTTTTTACACCCATTTGTTTTAAGGCGATGTAAATGAAATTATACGAACTATTCTTATGATTACAATTTCTAAAAATCAAGATTTTGGTTTTTTATTTTATATCATCAAAATAATATGAAGATTTCAGTCGAGAAACTTATCAAGATGGAAATTTCACAATTTTGTTCAAGTTTCGATCCAAATGTTAATCAATAACTTCTAGTAACATCAATCCCACTGTAAATCAAAATTCAGTGAAATTTCTCGATTTTATCAATTTTTGTTTCAAATATTCATTAGCAACTTCTAGAAAAATTAATTCATCCGTAAATCAATTAGTAATATATCTCGAATTTGGTCAAGTTTGGATCAAAATGTCAATCCATTACTGATGGTAACATTAACTCCTCCGTAAATCAAAACTTTGTGAAATTTCATGATTTTGGTAAATTTTCAATCCATGTGTTGATCCAATACTTATAGTAATAAGAACCCCTCTGTAAATCAAAACTCACTGAAATTTCTCGATTTTGGTCAAGTTTCGATCCAAATTTAGATCCCAACTTACAGTAACATTAACCCAACCGTAAATTAAAACTTAGTAAAATTTCTCGATTTTGGTCATTCTTTGATCCAACTGTTGATGAATAACTTCTAGTAATATTAACCCTTTTGTAAATCAAACCTTGGTGAAATTTCTCAATTTGACTTTCGACCCAAATGTTGATCCAATGATTATAGTAACATTAACCCCTACGTAAATAAAAACTTCGTGAATTTTTTTATCTTGGTCAATTTCGATACAAACGCCGATCCAATACTCATATTAACATTAACCCCTCCAAAAATCAAAACTTAGTGAAATTACTCGACTTTGGTAAATTTTCGATCCAAATGTCAACACAATATTTAAAGTTATAGTAACCCCTTTCGTAAATCAACTTAGTGAAATTTCACGATTTTTACATTTAGCACATAATATCGTTTTAAAACTTAGCATAATCTTCTTATTTATAGGGGTAATTCATGTACATCAACTAAAAATTAACGGCGTTAGACAAATTACGGAGTAAGAGAAGAGTGTGTAGAGAATCTGAAAGTTCATGGGATTTAGAACAATAAAAATTTCACTATTACAAACTTATTGGGGTTTGATTTTGAGTTTTGAATTTAGTGTGGTTTGACTAGTGGGGTTTTTTTTATTTTTTATTTTTTATTTTTTATTTTGAGTCCTTATATTGACTGGGTTTTATTTGCAATCTTCCATTTAATTGACTCCTTAAATAATAACCTAATCTAATGAAGGCCATTTTTGCAAAAAAAAAAAAAAAAAGAAAAAACAATTTTTCCAGCTTGTACTTTTTAAACGCAATTTTTGGAAATGACGCTAGGAAAATGTGTGTTTCTAGATAGATGAAGAAAGTGGAAAGTTGCGCAAGTGGGAATAAAAAGGGTAAACTCAAACCTAGAACGGTAAATCGACATTTATAACCCTGGATATAAAGTGCGCGCCATGGGCATTAATAAATTTGGCATGTTAATTTTTCGGTAACAACTGATTATGTAGTGGTCATGTATAAAAATTTCGTTTCGAGTGTATGTTTTGATCATATTTTTAAAATACTAAGGAAAAATTGTAATTTTTTTTACTAAATTAAGAAAAATAACAGAGTTTTAAGGCAACAAATTGTTTCCAAAGTATATCTTGTTTTCGTTTCGCTTGATTAATTCAAAAACAAAAACTTTTCTAGATTTTTGACGGAAAAGATGGAAACTTTAATCATGGTAGTGGGTACTTTTTTTATAATTAATATTGTTTTATTCATATAAATCTTGGTATAAATATTGTGCAGTTATACACCTAAAAAAATTAAAAAATTTGCAGTTATAACCAATGATAAAATATAAAGGGCTTATCTGGTTAGTTTTTTTACGCGGGTTTACTTGATTTGTGATTTCAATGAAAACTTTGAACTTGAATGGATTCAGTTCCCTCTCAAGAATTTCAGAAAAAATAGTTTGTACCCCTATGATATCATCAGTAATTTGGCAAAAATAAAAGTTATTATTACTATTATACGTTGTTACCAAATTTTAAATTCCAAGAGAGTGTCTGTTCCAACCTTATAATGCCGACGAAGATAAAAAAACCATTTTCTCCATACACACTACTAAAAAAAGGGAAAATTTCGACAAAAAATTTTCGACAGAAATAAATCTGTTGAAATTTCACTTAAATTTTCGACGAAAGATTTTTCGGTCGAAATATTTCGATCGAATAAACTTCCGTCGAAAATAATTTCGACCAATTAATATAAGGTCGAAATATGCTGTCGAAAAGAAGGAATAAAAACAAAAAATAATTAAATTTCGACGGAAACTAAAATCCGTCGAAATTTTAGTGATTTCGACACATTTTTTTCCATCGAAATTTAATTATTTCGTGAAAAAATAAAAAAAATAAAAACTAAATAAATAAATTTCGACAAATTTGTTTTCCATCGAAATTTAATAATTCACAGAAAAATTAAAATAAATAAATGAATTTCGACAGAAATTAAAATCTGTCGAAATTAATTAAAATTTCGACGGACTTCATTCCGTCGAAATGTTATAAAGAAAAAAAATTAAAAAAATTAAATAAAAACATTTCGACGGATTAATCAAATCCGCTAAAAAATTTCGGCAATATAATTAGTGGGTTACGGCATTTGCAGCTCCCTCTCCTCTCCAAGAAATTGTTTCAAAAAAATTCAATTCTCCCTCTCCTCTCCAAGAAGAACCGTCTTCGTCTCCGCCTAGCTCCCAAGCTTCTCCTTCTCCGCCTAGCCCCAAGCTTCTCCCTCTCCTACGTGCTTCCGGCTCCAGATCCAGAGATCCGGCAGCAGCTCCACCTCCCCACGCGCGGATCCAGACCTCGGCCGCCGTCTCCATCTCTCTTTTCCGTACGTGGATCCGGCTACAGATCCGTGCTCCGGCAGCAGCTCCAGCTCCGCCACGCGCGGCTCCAGCTCCGCCGCGGTTCTACACCACCACCACCACCACCACGGCTCCTTCTTGAAACATTCTAAAAGGTATAATTTCACTTTAATTCCTCAATTTTGCCTTTTTAATTGCTAATGTGAAATTGTGGAAATTAGGGTTTGAATTAGTGAGTTTTTGGATTGTGTTACGTTTGAGTTCTTGTGTTAATGTGATAAACTTTGAAGCTTTATATTAAGTTGCTAATCAATGGCTTATATACTCAATCAACGTAAAACAAGAGAATAATACACCAGGAAGATCACCCTCTAAAGCCCACTAGCCCTTATGGTTTTTCTCCTGTTTTTTTCTAGAAATTTTGGCATGTGATTCGTGATGATATCACTCGTTCTGTCCTTGATTTTTCTGAATAATGGTTCTTATAGTGTTGATTAGGATTTCACTAAAATTTCTCTTATACTGAAGTGTAAAAGCTTGGAGTTAATTTCTAGTTTTCGTCGTATTAGCTCATGTGTCATATAATGCACGATGTCAACCTTGATTTGTATGATTTTGCTCTTGAAACAATATCCTACTTGACAACAATGCAAATGTATGTAAGTAAAATCAACAAACTAATTCTCTTTTCTTCTCGGCCCTTTTCAATTTGAAAATTATATTATGGATATTCGTTCAAGTGATGATTTTTTTAGCTTGAAAGAGATTGTTGATCTTGCTAGAAAGATGTCATGTCGCAATCTCATTGATTTATGAACTTGTGAAATTGACGTTTATTCAATCAATTGCAACTGCACGATCAATGACTAAATAAAAATTTAATTGTCTTTATAAAGAGATACATATTTAATAGTATTTCAAATAATGCTAAATGTATATATTTAGGGAATATAACGAAATATCATATGTAATTAAAGTACTTCGTGGGAGTTATTTTTGTCAAACTCCACTCCCCTTTTTTTTATTGGGTCATATATTTTTTCGTGAATAAAATAAACTTAAGTTTGACTATTTGATTTTTTTTTTTTTAACAATTTTAGCCCCCAGATCCGCCCTTGCTTCCATCTACTAGGACCCATCTTTACGGATATTAAACGTATGGGCAGATGCTTGAAAGTTTTTAGCAACTCTTATGTAAAATTGTTGTTCACGCTTTAGCTTTAGCTATAATTACTTTCATCCATGAATTTATTATTTGACCTTCTGAAAAGATTTAGAAGAGGTAACTTTAAGTACTTTATGGCATTAATTATTAATGAATTACCTTTAAAAAAAGAATGAGGGATGCTCGGTTCAGCAAATTGGTTTTTAACTAATTATTTTAAAATTATCAAATTAATTTATCTGGGCCATATTGTATAATACCTGGGCTACCAAAGGTATTGAAATTGGACCGATTAGGGGGTAAGGCCCACAATCCGGGCCTATTATACCTCTTTTTATAAAGGGCGGACTATTAAATGGATCGGTCCAAACCATCGTTTTTTTGATAATCAAACAAACTATCATACCAAACTAACACGAAAAATTAAACCAGTCTTACAAGGGGGGATCCCTCGTCACAAAAAACAGAAATAGGAATATTGCAATGACTAAAAATGGCAGTCAATTTCAAACTGAAAGTCCAAGAAACAAGTTTGTGGGCAGCACAGTTTGCATTCCTAACGATAAACTTGAAACGTCAACGTGGCTAATAGTCAGAAAAAACTTTTATCTCCTCAACAATTCCGCAATAGACCAATCTAGATTAGACTCCCAATTATTAGTGGCCATCACAAGGTTTAGACAATCGGATTCGAAAATAGTATTATCAATCTTCAAAAAGTTAAAAAATGAGCAAGCTTCCTTGACTGCTAATGCTTCGGCAAAAAAATGATTGAGGCAGTTGTGGAGGCAAGATGAAGCAAACAAGATGGAACCAAAATGGTTACGAATAATAAAACCTATGGCAGCCAAACAATCTTTGAAAGCCGCATCGGAGTTTATTGCCAAAAAAACCTTTTTTGGTGTTGACCATCGACGAGATAGTGATGGGGCAGCAGAGGTGATCTTCAAGGAAATTTGGGCTTTTGTGTGGTCCTTTGCCATCCTTTGTAAACGAGAAGTGAAATCCTGCACGGAAACAAAAGGAGAGGAGTTATGGTTTCTATTTTTCCAAAGAGCATCAAAAGCACAAACAACAAAAGTTTAAAATTCCTCTCTTTTGTTATTTGAAATGAAAAGGTTAGATTTTTTTGTCAAACAACAATGCGAAAAAGGTAGTGGCCGAAAAGGGTTGGAAAGGTTCCATACAAAAGTTCCAACACGAATGGAACCAAACTGCAATAGAGAACGGGCAACGGATAAAGATGTGGCCTGCACTATCCTCATCACTTCCACAAACAGGGGCAAAAAATTTGGTCAATGTGGAATAAACTCGATAGCCTTTTTCGTGTGGGAAGAATATCACTTGTTATTTTCCAACAAAAATTTTTTAGCCTATTGTGCAACTTTGAGTTCCAAATGTTTTTAAAGAGAGAGAAGTGGTGGTGTTGAGAGTTGGGAACCTTTTTGCTTGAGAAGAGTGATAACAACTTTTTGAGGTAAATTTCTCTGACTTGGAGGGAGACCAAAAAAGCTTTTCATGAGAGGTCGGGGGAGAGATATTGATTTTCCTAATTTCCAAAACCATTTCCGGAGGGAAGAGATTTAGGAGGATATTGACATCCCAAGAAACCCGACTGTAGTAGAATAGTTGAGAAATGGTGGTGGAATCATTAAAAGAGAGGAGGGTGTTAGGTATGGGAGTTGGAATAAAACCAAGAAGGGAGGGGATCCATGGTTTACTCCAAATGTAGACAGAGGAGTTTTGATGTATAGAAAAACAAGCACCAAAGTTTATTTCTTGTTTGCAACTAACAATATCTTTCCATACCCAAGAGGCCGCTTTGAATTCTTTATCGAATCAAATAAATTTGTATCTTACAAATACTTTCCTTTTAAAACCTCAACCCATAGTACATTATCATTTGAAGCAACTTTCCAAGTTAATTCTGCCACAAGGGCACGATTAAAATCTTCCGTTTTACGAAACCCCAAACCCCCTTTTGACTTTGGAAGACAAATAGATGACCAACTTTTAAGCATGAGGGAATTCCCTTTATCATTTGAACCCTACCAAAAATTTCGAATGATTTTATCAAGAGTTGAACAAATTGATTTTGGAAGCAAAAAAGTTGACATCGGGTAAATCGGAAGGGATTGAGCAACGGATTTAACAAGAATAGTTTTACCGGCTTGGGATAGGTTTTTGCAATTCCAACGATTTAACTTGAGTTGCAATTTTAAAATAATCTCATGAAAAACTTTAGACTTAGATTTTGGTTTACAAAAAGGTAGCCCAAGATGCTTTGATTTGTGATCACATTCTTTTAAATTAAAGCGGGCAGTCAAGTCATTCTTGAAAGTAACATCAACATTTCGGCTAAAGTGGGTAAAATATTTTTCATGATTAATAATTTGTTCGGACCACGAAAAGAATTTATCCATAGTAGTGAAAATAGTTTTGACATCCTCGTGGTTTGCCCTACGATAAATAACCAAATCGCTGGCATAAAGAGTGAGAAATAGTTGGGCAAGTTCTTGCAATTTTAATTCCTTTAAAAGTGCCATTATTTTCCTCTTTGATTAAAAACCGAGAAAGAAGTTCCGTGTAAATGATAAAAAGATAGGGAGAGAGAGGATCTCATTGTCTTATACCTTTAGACAGGCGAATGAGACCAAATGGGGCACCATTTATGAGGAAAGAAAAACTACAAGTGTAGAAACATTGCTTGACCCAATTTATGAATTTGTCACAAATACCAATATGCTTGAGAATGCAATAAAGGAGATTCCACTCAACCCGATCATATGCTTTTGAGAGTTTATTTTGATAGCACAAAATCCTTTTTTTACCTCTTCTATTATGCATGTAATGCATAATTTCATGAGAGATGATGGTGTTTTCAATTATAGTTCTACCTTCAACAAAAAGTCACTTGATTAGGAGAAATGATTTTCTTAAGCAAAGGTTTTAGTCTATTTGCAATAATTTTAGAAATGACTTTATAAGAAATATTGCAAAGACTAATTGGCCTAAATTGATCAACTCTAGATGCATTCAGGATTTTTGGTATTAAAGCAACAAAAGTATGATTTAACGTTTTAAGCATATAACCCATACGAAAGAAATGTTGGACAGCTTGAATAAGGGCCATACATGTGGTGCTCCAAAAGTATTTGCACCTTAAGGTAGAAAATAAATTCTTGACCAATTACGTGTTCAAGTCTATTCTGAAATAGACAATGATCATCATGCATCTCATTTGCTTGTGTACCAGCCATTAACTGCTGTCAATCCCAGTTACTGTTGTAAATCCAGTAGCATCCCTGATTGTAATGCGAAGTCTATAGTTAATGTTGCATGTATCCAGACTATAGTTACATTTCTTACAATGCCATTTACCTTTCTCAAAAAGAACTTTTTTGGCGCATCGAGTTCCAGAAATTAATTTGGCACATGCATTATAACAAAACTTGTTATCGATATGCTCAACCGTGGTAACGACCTTAACGAAAATTGGAGTAGCAAGATCTCCTAAATCTGCAATCTGACTAACAGTTTTGATCTCATAATCCGTGTTAGATAAATATATAGATTCATAAAGAGGGTCAGCTCCCCTAGTTGAATAAAACTATTTTAGCTATATGTTTCATTAATTATAGGATATATAAACAACAAACTAGCAGCTTTGATAATCAATGATATCCTTCTTTCAAGTACCCGACTATAATTAGTGACTAACAAAACGGTTACATGATCAATACCAAACAACTTTAGTATTAGTTGACCCTCATCCATGCATATTTTGTCTCCCAACAAATGTAAATCCACAATTCTTCCAGAAATGTCCTCCAGGTTCACAGTTAATTTGAGAATACCACATGCTACCAACCGAAGTAACAATTCCTATGACATCTACATCATCCAGCTCGGCGTTGGTTCCAATTTCAAGAAGGGAGCATATCTCATATGAAAGCAATGGGATGCTCCCGTCCTCCCGTCCTAGATAAACTAATGAATTATTTCGAAGCATAATTTCAAAATTATGTGATGAATCAATATAGTTATACTTGGGTTGCACATGACCCATTGCAATCTTAAGAATTTTACCAGCCTTTATAATACTTCTAAACTTTACAGCCACTTCCTTGAAGAATACTACTCTAATTAGAGATGAATTATCAGACATATTGATCAAGCACCGCCTGCGTTGCATTCAAATTATGCTAAAGACTAGGAAGATGTGCAGCTAGGAGGGTGCTTTCAAAAATTTTAACAATATAATTTACTGACCATGTTTCTTTTGTTAGTTCTTCGATGTTGCTTTGCACCTTAAGGTAGAAATTAAATTCTTGACCAATTACGTCTTTAAGTCTATTCTAAAATAGACGATGATCATCATGCATCTCATTTGCTTGTGTACCAGCCATTAACTGCTGTCCAATCTCGTCAAACCCAGTTACTGTTGTAAATCCAGTAGCATTGTAATGCAAAGTCTATAGTTAATGTTGCATCCATCCAGACTAGATTTACATTTCTTACAATGCCATTTATCTTCCTCAAAAAGAACTTTTTTGGCGCATCGAGTTCCAGAAATTAACTTGGCACATGCATTATAACAAAACTTGTTATCGATATGCTCAACTGTGGTAACGACCTTAACGAAATTCAGAGTAGCAAGATCTCATAAATCTGCAATCTGACTAACAATTTTTATCTCATAATCCGTGTTAGATAAAGATATAGATTCATAAAGAGGGTCAGCTTCCCTACTTGAATAAAACTATTTTAGCTGATCTGTTTCTTTAATTATAGGATCTATAAACAACAAACTAGCAGCTTTGGTAATCAATGATATCCCTCTTTCAAGTATCTGACTATAATTAGTGACTAACAAAACGGTTACACGATCAATACCAAACAACTTTAGTATTAATTCACCCTCATCCATGCATATATTTTGTCTCCCAACAAATATAAATCCACAATTCTTCCAGAAATGTCCTCTAGCTTCAAAGTTAATTTGAGAATACCACTTGCTACTAACCGAAGTAACAATTCCTATGACATCTACATTATCCAGCTCGGCGTTGGTTCCAGTTTCAAGAAGGGAGCAAATCTCATACGAAAGCAATGGGATGCTCCCGTCCTTGATAAACGAATGAATTATTCCGAAACATAGTTTCAAAATTATATGGTGAATCAATATCATTATATGACTATGTTGATTCACCACATAATTTTGAAATTATGCTTCGGAATAATTCATTAGGTTATTAAGGACGGGAGGACGGGAGCATCCTATTGCTTTCATATGAGATTTGCTCCCTACTTGAAATTGGAACCAACGCCGAGTTGGATAATGTAGATGTCATAGTAATTGTTGCTTCGGTTGGTAGCTTTTGGCATTCTCAAATTAACTGTGAACCTGGAGGACATTTCTGGAAGAATTGAGGATTTACATTTGTTGGGAGACAACATATGCATGGATGAGAGTGAACTAATACTAAAGTTGTTTTGGTATTGATCGTGTAACCGTTTTGTTAGTCACTAATTATAGTCGGGTACTTGAAAGAGGAATATCATTGATTACCAAAGCTACTAGTTTGTTGTTTATAGATCCTATAATTAATGAAACAAATCAGCTAAAATAGTTTTATTCAACTAGGGGAGCTGACCCTCTTTATGAATCTTTATCTAACACGGATTATGAGATCAAAATTGTTAGTCAGATTGCTGATTTAGGAGATCCTGCTACTCCGATATTCGTTAAGGTTGTTACCACGGTTGAGTATATCGATAATAAGTTTTGTTATAATGCATGTGCCAAATTAATTTCTGGAACTCGATGCGTCAAAAAAGTTGTTTTTGAGGAAGGTAAATGACATTGTAAGAAATGTAACTCTAGTCTGAAAACATGCAACATTAACTATAGACTTCGCATTACAATCAGAATGCTGCTGGATTTACAACAGTAACTGGGTTTGATGAGATTAGACAGCAGTTAATGGCTGGTACTCAAGCAAATGAGATGCATGATGATCATCGTCTATTTCAGAATAGACTTAAAGACGTAATTGATCAATAATTTATTTTCTACCTTAAGGTGCAAAGCAACATCGAAGAACTAACAAAAGAAACATGGCCAGTAAATTATATTGTTGAAAAATTTGAAAGCACTCTCCTAGCTGCACATCTTCCTAGTCTTTAGCATAATTTGAATGCAACGCAAGCGGTGCATGATCAATGTGCCTGATAATTCATCTCTAATTAAAGTAGTATTCTTCAAGGAAGTGGCTGTAAAGTTTAGAAGTATTATAAAGGCTGGTAAAATTCTTAAGATTGCAATGGGTCATGTGCAACCCAAGTATAACTATATTGATTCACCACATAATTTTGAAATTATGCTTCGGAATAATTCATTAGTTTATCTAGGATGGGAGGACGGGAGCATCACATTGCTTTCATATGAGATATACTCCCTTCTTGAAAATTGGAACTAACGCTGAGCTGGATGATGTAGATGTCATAGGAATTGTTACTTCGGTTGGTAGCATGTGGTATTCTCAAATTAACTGTGAAGCTGAAGGACATTTCTGGAAGAATTGTGGATTTATATTTGTTGGGAGACAAAATATGCATGGATGAGGGTCAACTAATACTAAAGTTGCTTGGTATTGATCGTGTAACCGTTTTGTTAGTCACTAATTATAGTCGGGTACTTGAAAGAGGGATATCATTGATTACCAAAGCTGCTAGTTTGTTGTTTATAGATCCTATAATTAATGAAACATATCAGCTAAAATAGTTTTATTCAACTAGGGGAACTGACCCTCTTTAAGAATCTATATCTTTATCTAACACGGATTATGAGATCAAAACTGTTAGTCAGATTGCAGATTTAGGCGTTCCTGCTACTCCGATTTTTGTTAAGGTCGTTACCACGGTTGAGCATATCGATAAAATGTTTTGTTATAATGCATGTGCCAAATTAATTTCTGGAACTCGATGCGCCAAAAAAGTTCTTTTCGAGGAAGGTAAATGGCATTGTAAGAAATGTAACTCTAGTCTGGATGCATGCAACATTAACTATAGACTTCGCATTACAATTAGGGATGCTACTGAATTTACAACAGTAACTGGGTTTGATGAGATTGGACTGCAGTTAATGACTGGTACACAAGCAAATGAGATGTATGATGATCATCGTCTATTTCAGAATAGACTTAAAGACATAATTGGTCAAGAATTTATTTTCTACCTTAAGGTGCAAAGCAACATCGAAGAACTAACAAAAGAAACATGGCCGGTAAATTATATTGTTGAAAATTTTGAAAGCACCCTCCTTGCTGCACATCTTCCTAGTCTTTAGCATAATTTGAATGCAACGCAGGCGGTGCTTGATCAATGTGTCTGATAATTCATCTCTAATTAGAGTAGTATTATTCAAGGAAGTGGCTGTAAAGTTTAGAAGTATTATAAAGGCTGGTAAAATTCTTAAGATTGCAATGGGTCATGTGCAACCCAAGTATAACTATATTGATTTACCACATAATTTTGAAATTATGCTTCGAAATAATTCATTAGTTTATCTAGGACGGGAGCATCCCATTGCTTTCATATGAGATATGCTCCCTTCTTGAAATTGGAACCAACGCCGAGCTGGATGATGTAGATGTCATAGGAATTGTTACTTCGGTTGGTAGCATGTGGTATTCTCAAATTAACTGTGAACCTGGAGGACATTTCTGGAAGAATTGTGGATTTACGTTTGTTGGGAGACAAAATATGCATGGATGAGGGTCAACTAATACTAAAGTTGTTTGGTATTGATCGTGTAACTGTTTTGTTAGTCACTAATTATAGTCGGGTACTTG
Organism: Penstemon eatonii; assembly: GCA_038501285.1. Taxonomy (NCBI): domain Eukaryota; kingdom Viridiplantae; phylum Streptophyta; class Magnoliopsida; order Lamiales; family Plantaginaceae; genus Penstemon; species Penstemon eatonii. The sequence continues at coordinate 1,396,081 of CM076708.1, read as the reverse complement.
AAAGAGGGATATCATTGATTACCAAAGCTGTTAGTTTGTTGTTTATAGATCCTATAATTAATGAAACATATCAGCTAAAATAGTTAACCCAAAAGTGTTTCTAGAAATGAGCTATTTAATAATGTAATATTCACTTGAAACTTGAATGGTTACAAATGATCAAGAGGGCCCTATTTATAGTCCCACCTCCTCAAATGGATGGTGGTGATTAACTTGATCCAAGGGTTTAGATTCACTCTCTAGACCCTTCTACTCCTATATACCAAAATGTAGAACTATGTACAAGCTTCTACACATGTGTTGACTAGTCTAGAATATCCTACCATGTACAAGACTTGTGTAGAAGTATGTAGGCTGATCTAGAAACTTCTACTATGTACAAAAGTAATGTAGAAGGTAGTAGAGATTTCTAGAGCGTCCAAGTCATGGCAAAGCTTGAACTAAGCCATTTCTTGCCGTCGGGTGTCTTTGCCTTGTCGTCAGGTGCCTCTGGTGCGGATTTTGGCCTCCCGTCGGGTGGTCCGTTACATTCTTCCCCACCTAATATGGCGACGCCCTCGTCGCCTCGAGCTTGTTACGGAATTCCCATAAGTCTTCCTTCGTCTCCCATGTCGCCTTGGATTCCGGTAGCCCCTTCCATTGGATTCTGGTAAGGAACAAACAAAGCTTGAATATGTTTGTTAATATTGTAGGTTGTGTGGAATGTTTTTCTTACAACAACAATATGTTGAAATTTTATTTGTAATAACCGATTATCTTTTCCCTACAAAAAAAAAATTGTACCCTTGAGGTTGATCTTGAAGAATTTATCGGTTTTGAACCAAATGCTGAAAAACCTCAAGGATGTTAGAGCAACTCCAACCGATGCCGGCAAGAAGGCATGAGGGGGAAGGGGAGTCGCCGTCGGTTGGAGATGGCAAAGGGCAAGCTGGCGGGCAAGCTAAGCAGGGCAGGCAGGCACGGGGGGCAGGCATGAAGGCAAGGGGGCGGTCATCGACCGCCCGGTTGCCTACTGGGCAACGCGCCTGGGCGCGGGGAAAAAATGGGTGGCTGCCACCCTATGATTCTATATTTTTTTCTTTTTTATTTTCTTACAATTAAAAAAAAAATCCTGATCTTGTTTACCTTGGCAGAAGCAAAGTGAAGAGGATTATTCAATCCACCAAATGTTGAATATTGATTGCAATCCAAATTCATATTTGCAGATTTATTTATGGGGGAGTTGTTTTGAGAGAGAGAGAAATGGATTTCGGAAGAAGAAGATTATTCTAGAAAAGCCTATTAAATTTCCATTTAATCCATTTTAATTCTCATTTAATTAAAATAGAAGACAAGCCCTATTTATGGGTGCTTTTTAAAAAAAAGTCATGAATTATATAAATGAGATTTGTTAAACAATTTCTTATATAATTAGACAAATAAAAATCTAAATAAATGAGATTTCTTGAACACAAATACTTAATTTAAAAATACACAATACAACTTAAATAGAAAAAATAAATATTTAATTGTGTAACTATTAAAAAAATTATTATGATTTTTATTATTATTATTATTATTAAAATAAGTTTGAGTGGGGAGAATAGGGAAAGCTGTGAAATTGAATTAATGGATCTTGATTGCCCTTCGGTTGGAGATGAGTTTTTAAGTGGGTCGAAAAGGCATGAGGGCAAGACAAGAGGGCAAGGCAATTGGACAATTGGGCAATTGGGCAAGGGCTTCGGTTGGAGATGATTTTAATTTATTATACCGTCATGTTCTTCATCGTAATTTGAACGTGGTTCATCAGCCTAACGCAAGCGGTGCTTGATCAATGTATCCCCTTAGGTTTTAATAAAAAAAAATATTAGACGTCTCTTAGACATTGACCTAGAAAGTGCGGGTAATATATTTTGGTAATTGCTTATTTTGTTGGTATGCTATTTTGTACGCATCGGTCTCTTAACATTTACTCAGAAAGTGTGGATACTATATTTTGCTAATTGCTTATTTTGTTTGGTATGCTAGTTTGTACTCATCAGTCTCTTAGACATTGACCTAGAAAGTGTGAATACTATATTTTGTCAATTGCTTATTTTGTTTGGTATGCTATTTTGTACTCATCAGTCTTTTAGACCTAATTTACATATGTTTAGAATACAAACTCAATGGGGGGTTGATTATCTTCATGTTCATAAGCATATGCTTCCTTTAGTAGTATTTGTGCATTGTGTTTATGAATTATATTTGTGGATTGTGGTTATGGATTTTTGATTATGTTTATGGAAATGGAATATAAATGTTTCTGGATTACATTGGAATCAATTTCACATTATTAGGGTTTAAACTATAAAAAAATAAAAACTAAAGACATTTCAACTGATTTTGGGTGGTTGAATTTTTGGGTAGAATATTGCAACTGATTTTCCAATCGAAAAGTCAGTTGGAATGTTTTCCAACCGAAATTAATTCGTTGGAAAATCGGATGGAAAAATTCCAACAAAATATAATAGGTTGAAAATATTACAACTGATTTTTCAAGTGAAAGAAAATCGGTTAGAAATTCGGTTTCAATCCCAACGACACTTTTTCCAACCAATATTTTAGGACGCAAAGTCGGTTGGAAAATCAACTGACCATTTTCAACATATTTTGGGCCATTTCCGTTGCAATTTCGATTTGAATTTCAATTTTTTCTAGTATTGTTCTTCCCCCTCCAATCATTCGTTGAACCTCTACACAATCAAGCATCTATGAAACGGATTCTCATAGATTTGAGGACCTTAGTAGCAATTCATGTGCCTTCACGGATTAGTCCCAAGAGGATGAACTCAGTCACAACGGAATTATGGCCAAACAAATTTGTTTCCTCTTTCGCAAGCTTGATTACTTTTTTTTACTTTATCTGTGAAGCCTCATACATAGCCTCAAGAGAATCAATCAGAGCATCAAAATGATGGTTGAGTTGTATTTCAAGTACTTATGTGTTTAGATTTATTGTTATAGTTTTTGGATTATGGTTGTCGATTATTCTGATGTTATTTGTGGATTGAGAAAGATTTGGTGGTGTAGTTTTTAGATTATGGTTATTAGACTATTATTTGTGGGATTGTGTTTCTGTTTATGATTGTATTTGTGGATTGTGTTTATGGAAATGGAAATGTGTTTATAGATTTTGGATTATGTTTATGGAGGTAATGGAAAATAATTGTTTGTGGATTACATTGAAATCAATTTCAATTTATTATTGTATTAATTGTTAAAAAAAAAAAAATTCCAACCGATTCTGGGTGGTTGAATTTTCTATTGGAATTTGGCAATCGAAAATGTCAATTGAAATGTTTTCCAACCGAAATTAATTCGTTGGAAAATCGGTTGGATAAATTCCAACTAAAATAATCGGTTAAAAATAACGCAATGTTTTAAATATATTTTGCACTTCACTCAAATTAAAACTCTGAAGTTATGATTATACTCATATGATCAGTCTTTTTTTCTTTTCTCTTCAATGTGTGAGTCTCCGGAGGAATGGTATATAGGTGTTTGGATCTATGATTATTACTCAATTTCAATTAACTATCAATCAAACAGACAAAATTCAAACATTTGAAAAATGAACGAAAACCAAAGTAATAAACATGAAAAAATTGCATTTTTATTCTCATGAGAATGAACTTCCAATACCTATGGTTATACAATTTACAAAATTGTACTTTTGATTCAAATTTCTTTGAAATATTTGTGCATTTAGTCCAATTACAGAACGAAAGGTGCAAAACTAATGCAACTGTAAATGACCAAATTAAAAATGATGATTGGAAACTATTCCATGAGACCATTAAGTACGAATTTTTTAAAACAATGGGATAATATACACAAATTTTCAAAGTGTGGGACCGATCGAATTAAAAAATATTAATTATACTTTATTACTTCGTCATGTATAAAGACATAGTATTTTAGTACTCTATTATGTACGATGTAGTATATTTTTACTTCTAGCTACTAGTTCATTGAATTGGTTCAGTCAAACCTAAACACACATATACATGAATCTAAGATAAACATATGTAGAAATTTTCTTTGCATGATGTACTTAGATTTTTTTTTATATTTTTTGATAAAATTCAACAAACGTGAACGCTGCTATAGCGTACATGCAATTCCTATCTGATTTGATGTGCATACCATAAACTATTTATCAAAATTTATTATTGTAATGGTCAGCTAGGCCGATAATTTTCCGTATATATCATTTTTTACATCTATTTTCTTTTTGAAATTTTCGAATTCCAATAAAATAAATTTATCTTTTCAAATTTACTCTCTTACTTAAATTATTAATTTCACACTACTTATTCTCAACTATTACTTTTAAGTATGGGCGTAAGTAGGTTGAATAACTAAAGCGACACCTTGTTCAAACCTTATTTGAGTTTTATATCGAGTTTGAATTTGTGTTTAAACTTGATCTGATTATTAATCAAAATAAACTCAAATAAGTTCGAGCTGAGTATCGAGTAGTTTTGTATTTTCACATGTGGTTTTGTCAATTTTAGCTTAATTGAACTCGAGTCGAGAGCTTCAAAAGTTAGCTTGTTTGATTTACACGACAAACCGATCTCAAATGAGCTTTTATAGAGTGATCTCGAACCAAATATCGAGTAACTTATTCGATTTTCATCCCTACTTTTAAGAACATTTATGCAAATATATTAAAACTTTCATCTTTTTAACTCTTATTTGAAAGGATCCAAACGAATATTCATGCAAATATGTTAAAGGATCCAAAGTAATGGGACATGTGAGTAATATTGTTGGTTTCAATTGTTGATAATGTCAAATCTTCCTCAACTCAAGTAAATAAAAGAGTTGACGTGGAAGAGTTTTAACTCATTTTCGTGATTTTACAAAGCTGGGTCAACTCATTTCAAAATGAAATTAATTTGAGCACTAATTTTGTGAAATTCAAGTTTCAAATTATATATATAAAACACATTAATTTGACATTGGCCATTTATTTTATTCCTAATTATTTGACATATGTGATTTTGAAATTTGTTTTCTATTTTTCTCTCTTACATTTCTATGTTCAAACGTAATCTAAATTATACTTTGATTTTTCTAAACAACAAACCAACATCAAAATTTAATTCAAATAATGTTTCAAGATTTAAACGAAATCATCCAAATTATATTTCTTTAGCAAAACTAAACGAAAAATTGAGCCAACACGTCTTAATTTTTTTTTGCCGTGAGTTGAAAACAAAGGTATTCAAGTGAAAATTTTCTCTTTTATTGCTTCTACTTTAATTAGCAACAGACAAACACTGGTATCAATTCTACTATACCGAAAAGTTGAAGTGCATAGGTTGCAATTTGAAACTCTCTCACCTACTTATTACTATTATTAATTACACATGTAAGAGTGTATTGACCCTACGAACAGTACAAAACGTTGTCGTCTGCCCATTTTCAATTTCAGTACGCCTTTGGAGTGGGTCCATGGAAAAAAAAAAAGAAATTAATTATAAAAAATGTTATGTACAACTCACACAGCTGTGACGTGACAGCACTTCAATTCTATACTATATGTTTATCTATATTCTTGCCTTCAACTTGGCCAATATTTTCGCTCTCAATTTTCCTTTTTCTGTTCCTTTTTCTGTTCACACTAATAAGAAGTAAAACTAAAATGGACTCCTCAAAACCACCGCGTTTCACATTAGGCAGACAGTCCTCCGGCGCCGCCAGAAAGAATGTCGCTCCCGACTCCTCCTCCGCCGCAGATGACCTCGATGAAGCCATAGATTCCGGCGTCCGATTAATGTACTCCGCGAATGAGGGAGATTTGGAGGGGATTGAGGAGCTCCTCGATTCCGCCACCACCACCGTCAATTTCAAAGACATCGACGGCCGCACCGCCTTACACGTGGCGGCATGTCAGGGACGCACTGACGTAATAGATTTACTCCTCCGCCGCGGTGCCGACGTCCACGTCGAGGACCGCTGGGGAAGTACGGTGCGTACATGTGCTCTCAGATCTTGTTAATTTATATAAATTATGTTTTTTAATTTGATGTTTTAGGTGTCTATTTTCTCATTTGAGCTAGCAATTGTTAACGTAATGACAAAGTTTAATTAAATAGCCTATTGCAGATGCAATTTACTACAAAAACAATGACGTAATTAAGGTTTTGGAGGCACACGGAGCTAAACCTCCGGTAAGTGTGAAGTGCTTTGTTTGCTACTTGATGTTCCTTCTTTAAGTTTGCTTTTTAATTTGTACTCACCGTCACCTGTTTTTGTTTTTTTGTTTGCTATGTTAGATGGCTCCTATGCATGTGGAAAATGCTCGTGAAGTTCCCGAGTATGAAATTGATCCTAGAGAGCTAGATTTTACTAAAAGCATGGACATAACTAAGGTAACATCTTCAATTTGTATATACCTCTATAGCATCTTTACTTTTGATTGTGTGAACAGAGCAGCAAGCCTTCTCTATAAGATCAATTCGACAGTTTCGGAAAGTTTTGTTACTGCCTGCAATATATATTCAGTTTCATAATTCTAGCATGTTATGGTTATGGGAATAGAACTCTGATTAGTTTTCTATCAAGAAGACATGACAGTTCACTATCATGAAGTTTATGGTTAAGGTAAAATGCTACATAGAAGGTGGGATCAAAGTGGAAAGGGTGCTAACAGAAATTTGTTATGTGCTTTCTTATTCTATTTTTTTTTCCCAAATGTGGTACAGGGAACATTTTGCAGTGCCTCATGGCGTGGGATTCAGGTTGCTGTTAAGAAACTTGGTGAGGAATTGTTCTCAGACGAAGAGAAAGTGTGGGTTGGTCTTATATTGCGGATTATTTTTTAATGTCATTTTTTCATCTTTTGCATTTCTTTGTACTGCTGATGCTGATTATGTGTGGTTTACTGGGCCGTGTGCTGATTTTCAGACAGGCATTCAGGGATGAGCTTGCTTTACTTCAGAAGATACGCCACCCAAATGTTGTCCAATTTCTTGGTGCTGTGACGCAAAGTACTCCAATGATGATTGTCACTGAATATCTACCAAAGGTATCTTTCAGCTTTGCTCTGAACTTCTAATGTTAACTTTATATAGTTATGGTAACAATCTCCTTTATAAGAAAATTTTGGTTTTTAACTTGGTTATGTAGGGGGTTGCTTTTCTGAGACCATTAAGTTTCAGATCATTGTTACAAGAGTAGAGTCACCAAGTCATAAACATGGCTGAAATGACCTCTTAGGAAAAAATATAAAAAACAAATAGAAATATCATTACAGAAAGTGTTATCAATTAATGAATTTGCTTCAATATCTGTATTTCACTTTTAATTCTGTAAAATTTGATTGATTAAAATTCCCGCTTCTTGTGGTTTACAAGCTAGTTATTCTTGTTAATCTTGCAGTAGTAAAATGAATGAAAAAATCTCATAAAATCATTTACGAGCAATTTAAGGATCATGATCCACATCCTAGCTATAATGTTCAGGGAACTAGTCTTAGTATGTAAAAAGCTCCACTTAACCGAGCAAGTATGCAATAAAAGAAGCGACTAGAGATAGATCCCTAGGGAAGAAGCTTGGCACCTATTTTCTTGCCCGTGGGATTTCCTTTCTACCAACACGAGTCAGATGGTACCGGTGTTTTTTTCTTTCCCGACCAATATCTAGTCAATCCTTTGAATTCATATGGTTGAAAGTAGCTGAAAATGTGTTAAGAGCAGGGAACATAAGAACAATGAAATGACTTAAGTTCTTGGCTCCGGCTCCGGCTCCGGCTCAGGCTCTTTGCCTTGGACTAATAATAGATGTTTGCATATACCTTAAAATGATCCATTTTATATGCAGGGAGACTTTTGTGCGTACTTGAAAAGAAAAGGTGCTATAAAGCCGACAACGGCTATCAAGTTCGCCCTGGATATTGCTAGGTTAGGTTTCAAGTTGATATTATTTCTTAAATTTTTTCTGTACTTATAAAAGTCTGGACATAGTTCAATGTTGCATTCTGTATTTCTTCACCACTATATTGGGTCATGTATAGCCACTGATTAAAGAATCAGATAAAAACACTCAAGGAAAAGGCACTCATACAGTTGATTTGGAGCTAAAACCTGTGTGGAAAATGTTTAGACCAATTTTACCTTTTGCGTAATATAGTAAGTCAGAAGGGTATCTTATTTTTGTATGTAGCTTCATCCTTCATGTTTTCTATTGGTACTGCAGAGGAATGAATTATTTGCATGAGCATAAGCCTGAAGCAATAATTCATCGAGATCTGGAACCTTCGTATGTACTCTCTCATTCCTTTTTTCTGCATCAGTTTGATTAGTTCTTAGTCAAGTCAGTCTACTTTTATGCTAAAGATAGTCTGAAAAATATCTGAAAATGGTTTAATAGAATGAGAGTGATGACAGGAACATATTGCGGGATGATTCTGGTCATCTCAAGGTTGCAGACTTTGGGCTAAGCAAGCTGATGAAAGTTGCCAAGACAATAAAAGAAGACAAACCTATGTCTTGCCAACAGACTTCTTGTAAGTATCCAGTTGGTCAGGATCTGTAATTTAGAATCTCAGTTGAAGAGAAATCTATTCTGGCTACATGATGCAACTTTAAGTACATTATTATTTTGATGATGCTCCACATACTTCATTTTGGCCAAATTAAAATTGTTCATCTTGAGAATAGGTTAATCTTGTCATGGATATGCAAAATAATGAGTGGTACAGTAGATATATCGTATTCTGACTATTCTCCTTGAGTGCTACAGTAGATTGGAAATTTACGAATGCTCTTTATTTTTAAAATCAGGGCGTTACGTAGCCCCCGAAGTTTTTAAAAATGAGGAATACGATACGAAGGTGGATGTGTTTTCATTTGCCTTGATATTACAGGAGGTAAATTATTCTCTTCAACCTTCTTTCTATATTGTTTTTAGATGGCTGCCATATTTTTGCTAGTATTAAACTCAGGACATATATATCCTCTAACTGCAGATGACCATATTGGCTTTAAACATCTTAACCTGCATTTCCAGACGTATAGTTTGATTTAATTTCTTATTATTTACATAAATCATTCTGATGCTCTCACTGCTGCACCCCCAGAAAAGTAATCTGACTTATCAGACACCATTCCTCATAAAAAACCATATGTGACGAGTTGCTCACAAATCTAAAAATGTTAATAGGTTGGCAGTTTATGGATTTCACTCAATAATGCTCCATGTGAATTTGTATATAAAGATATAAGCTCTATATCATTACATTGATGATTGAAATTTTGAGTGAAGAAAATAGTTTTCAGGCTGTTGGTTTACTGTTTGCAACTTTTTTTTTTCGACATGTAGTTACATTGTGCTTCATATGTATGTCTAAGAAAATTGCCGAAATATTTCTGGAAATAAAATTAAAGAAAAAGGAGAATAAATGTAAATTTCCCATTTGTATTTTTCTGTCAAGAAAGTCAAATTCCTTTTCATGTTTGATTAGCAAAAATTGAAGAAACTTCTAAAAAGTATTATCTAATTAAAATATTTTATAAACACATGTGTGTTGTATACATCTTTTTTTATTTATAGAGGATTAAATGTAAAAGTGATATTGTATGTTTGTCCGGAACCACATGTGAGAATCAAAATTTGTTGTTAATTATGAAAATTTTGATTTTGCATATGTTATAAGATTATCATAACAATAATTTTAACATTATAATAGAATCATTTGTATGCGTTGTGTTACTGTTAAGAATTTTTTCGAAATTAGATTTTGTTGTATTTCATACAGTTATTTATCTTGAGTTTATAGCAGCTATTCTGTTTGTAGAAGTTTTAATTCACTTTTGTTGCTGAAATTAAAAAAATCATGTAAAATAAATATTGATTTTCATATTAAATTTAACTTCAATAAACTTTCCTTTTGTGCTTTGGTATGTATAGGTTGTCAGCCTTTGATCTTGAATAGTTATAATATTCTTAAAAAGATAAAACTAAAGGAGAAACATGTAAATCACCATATTTTATAATCATTTCTGTATGTATGATGAAGTTTGCTGAAAGTTGATAATTGGGAAAACTCTAAGAAAATAGACCAACTTCCCTACAAATAAATGCTAGAAAAGGGAAGATATAAAAGCCAACTTTCCTCCATATATTTTCCCCCAACCAAACAGGATCTTGGGTATAATGTTATGTCCAATTGTGTGGAGTAATGTTTACCCTCGGAAGGCTTGGTAAAACATTTGAGAGGTTATTACCGACATTTTGTTTTGTCAAAATTCCCATTTAAAAACTATATAATGTGCACATGAACAGAAGGAAGAAGAGTAATAAAAAAAAAATGGGTATTATGTGGGTAAGGCAGCAACTGACTTATATCATTCTGACAGTAATTGCTTCACGGAATTGTTGATTCAGTTCCTTCTCAACATTTCCTGTCCCTATGGCTCTGAGCAGTTTTGGCATGACTTATATTTTATATTTCTACATGTTCATAGATGATTGAAGGTTGTCCACCATTTCCTAAAAGGCAAGAAATTGATGTTGCTAAAGCATATGTTGCCAAAGAACGCCCTCCTTTTGAAGCACCAGTTAAGCATTATGCTTATGGACTGCGAGAGTAAGGCCCCCAACTTCTCTCAGTTTTCACTTATAGCATATGTCTTTTCATTCATCAAGAAATTCTTCATTTCTCTCCACATAACAATGCCTATGTATGCACGTGTTTGGTTGCGTGAATGAATTACTGACCCAATCTTACAATTTGCATTCCTGGATAGAATCTAACTGCAGTTTGATTCATCACAGATCTTTATCTCTTTTAATCTCTTTGTTTAATTGACTCAATAAGATTCTGATTTATGATCAGAATCCAATTAATCTCCATCCAGAAAATATCAACTTTATTTTCTTGTATATTTCATCTTTTAAATGTTATATTCTCTTCTTCCCTAAATACCTAACAATTCTGCTCTACTTTTGTTTCAAATATACTACAAAGGACTCACTAAACCCTTAAATCTCTTGTAATGAAAATCAGAAGTATATATCTCTCCATTAACCTTTTTTTTTAATTCTAAATCTCCATTTTATTGCCAACCTATGCTATACATACGTTCGGATATGCAAAGTTAGATAAATTAGAGCTGAGGCTTCAAAACTTCCATATGGTTACCAACATATTAAATGCCTCTTACATTCTCTAATATCCTAAAATATGTCTGAATAATTTTCACTAGTCCCTATAGCTCTATGAACTCCTTACATCCATCTTCAGCTCGAAGAAACTAATAATTTCTCTTACCAATGGATACTTATAGCGTACAATAAACATATATTCCTTTCATTTCCTTATGCAGTTGTAATAACCAGGTTTGATGTCTTCTAAACAGGTTAATAGAAGATTGTTGGAACGAGAAACCCTCAAAGAGACCTACTTTTGGGGAAATAATTTTGAAGCTGGATAAAATAAACAAGCATTTTCTTAGTAAAAGACGATGGAAGGTATATAATATCTCTCTCTCTCTCTCTCTCTCTCTCTCTCTCTCTCTCTCTCTTATATCTTGGACATGAAACGGGAACATACTTAGGACAAATATGCTGAATTAAAGTACATAATGTATAATACCATCTCTAGTTTTAGATTGTAATATCGGCAGCACCAGAAATATGTGAAGTTGTTTTAAGTTTTTAAGAAGGGAACAGGTAGAGATTCCAATGCCCCCACGATTCATAATTGCATTGCCAGGATTGTAAACTCATTAGAACATTTCATAATGCGTGAGCCTCTTCCTCAAAGAACACATATTTAAAAACCATTTTTTGCAGGCAACCGTAATTAAATATCTTCACAAGTTTGGGTGGATACTGAAGTTAGATCGTTCTGTTTCAAGGAGTAATTCATCTCGCTCAACTATTAGGTAAGTGATATTTCTTAGAACAGAGCCATCAGTTCACTTCAGCCAGTTGATCTGGGCATAATTGTTCACCATTTGTATAAAGAAACAAGGCGATTTTTTGTGAAATACCAGTCCTTTTTTTAAAAGGTTTTTGTTGGATTAGTAAGGTGTTGTGTGCTCTCCAATGTTGCTTCTTACTTGAGTTGTTAAATGATTTTTTCAATTTATTAAAAGTTTCAAGAACGATATTCCATTTATAACATGGAATCTCCTTAACTTTTTCGTGTGATATATTATATGGTCTTGACGATTTCAACGGCTCCACTGGTTTCATACTTTATTGAAAAAAATTTGGGCATAAACAATTTTCTATTAATCTAAGCAAATTCTCTATTAAAATTTTACGTTGATTTTGATAGAAATTACCTGAACGTTTATCTTCATTCACTAACATAAAAACTTTAATTTAAGATAAAGTAATTCATCTATTAATTTACTTTTCTTCTTTCTGTATCTTTATTAATAAAAATTCCTAAACAATCCCGGAGACAATTCTCCTAAACCAACTAGGAAAATTATTCCTAAACCTGTTAGGAAAATTCCTTTTGTGTACCAATTACAAGTCTTTAAATATCATTATAAACCACCAATTATGATCACAAGCTTTTTTCAAGTGCAATTTTTAATTCCCTCGCTTTATTATTGAATTAAATTTGTTCAGTTCAGTCTTCTCATTAAAAATTCTTTTTCTTTTCTTCAAGAAATTTTCTTGCGACAACTTTAATTACTCAATCTTCCTCTTTTACCCTCACAAATCAACTACAAGTCTACAACCATGTCATTCAATGGAGAACTCTTGGAAATCTATTCATGGTTACCAGCGAAAGATATAATCAAATTCTCATCTGTTTGCAAATCATCTACAGAGCTATTATTTGAAGATTTTTTCATCGAAAAACAATTTAAGAACATGCAATTGGTTGGGGACACTGATTTCTTTATTCGACCCGATTACTTTCAAAGGTACCCGGGTAATAAATTGGAATTACATGCAATATACTCTGACAAGTCAACAACATGCAACTTGTCCCGTGAATCTATCGACTTTTTGGCAAAATCATGTAGCATACTAGCATCGAGCAACGGTCTAATATGTTGCAGAAACACGAGCGATGAAAAAAACCCTTTGTTTTTATCTAATCCAACGACTCAAAGTTACATGCAAATTCCCCTACCCGATGAAAGCTTAACTTGTGACAAAGATTTCAATATCGTTTTCGACTGTGCAAAAGATGAAGATAGTGTTGAGTACTTACTCTTAGCATTAATTCCTACTCCTGATTGGAATGGCGAGTTTCATTCTAAGATTTACTTTGCTGAAGAAAATATTTGGAAAGACTTAGGGAATATCGATCTTGGTGGAAGAAACATCCTTCACAAATATTCTATTTATCTCGATGGAGCGGTTTATATGATCTCGGACTACTCTAACTATTTGACCGAAAATAGTTTTTTCTTCTGGCCATATATAGTTGTGTACGATATCGAGAAATCTAGTTCAGAGTTCTTGAGTATACCAGAAAGTGCGAGAAAAGGACTAGAGGATTCAAAACTTTGTATATTCAAGTGGGAGAGTCGAAACAACTCGTTGAAATCGATATGTCTTGTTAAGTTATTGGAAAATGTTATTTCCATGTGGGAACTGGTCATCGTTGATCGACAAAGTGATGACCGTATGTATGATTGGAGTCAAGTTTTTGAAATGCGAGTAAATGACATGGGACTGCAAGATTATGATGATTCAAATGTGGTTGGTTTCACTGTTTTGAATGGAAAGGTTTTGTTATTTGCGACGCACAAAAAGGTTTATCGTTATGATTTCACGAGCAATGCAAAACTTGAGGAAGTATGCAAGCATGGATATGGAGATGGGTTTGTTTGTTTTGATTCTTTTTCGAGTACTCTTCGTCCTTGCATACCTAAAGCAAAGAAGAAATCTAGGATTTTGGGCAAACACGTAGGAAGAGTGGAAGTTCTGTAAGATTGAAATATGAAAACATGTAGGTTTTGTTTTGATGTTGAATTTCTTAAAAATATGTGTAGTCCATGTAGGTATTATGGAATTTGAAAATGTAAGATTATATGTGATTATTATTTAAATATATATTAGAGTATTAGAATAACGTGTTTTAAACTTTTGATTGATAAAAAATTAGTAACTTAGTAAACTAATTAAATTTTCTTTTTTTGGTATCAAACATGCAATACTGCAATCATGTCAATCTTACCACAATGTTGTAGTTATATCAAATTGATTAGATTATTTGTACTTGTTTTGAGATTGATTACTCTCTTAGGAATTTCATCCAATCGTAAAATAAATGTATTACATTTGCCATATAATTACTCTAGATAAGACAGAAGTCACAAAACACAGTTTGAATAAGAATTTCACAATTTGAATAAAAATTTCACTCTCTTAGAAATTTCATCTAATCGCAAAGCAAGTTTAAGGCTCCTTAGGCTTTGTTTGGATGTTTTTGTTGTTCCGGCTTCATTATCCTAGTGTAAGGCTTCTTTTTTTATTCCAATGCCCCCACGATTCATAATTGCATTTAGGGTCATTTTTTTTTGTAGGATTATTGTGGTTTTTTTTGTTCTCAAATTTTTGTTTTGTTGTGGATATAGTGTTGAATGATTATTTCAGTTTATTATACTTTTTAACATGAATTTTCCTGGGTTCATGCTATATATTTTTAATATGAATTACCTGTGGAAGAGATGTCGACACTTACTAAGTTATTACCTATTTTTCTCTTGATCTTTAACATTCAAACTCAAATTTCAAACTTACCACCTAACTATTTTTTTTTTTTCCGAAACTAAAATCAAGTAAAACCGGACTAACACCGAGCTATATGGATCCTAAATGCCTGCATTTCTACATGATTTTGGTGGCCAAGTGTTCTGACTTTGATCCATAGGCAGCTAGGAGCATCAAACAAAGTGAAGAAAAGGGTCCAAATAAGTCTTTACAATACATGAAGGAGCGATAGTTCACACTTTTTTCAGCATAAATAGATATCCAGAATTTGCAACAAAGCTGCGAAAACACACTAATTAGAACGAAATGAATTTTCTACCACATTTTGGTATCACGTTATATAAGTGTTTCAATTTACATTTCCGGAGTCACGTTTTAAAAGTAATTCAATTTAAATATGTACGAATCCATATACAAAGTCATCAATATAAGCACTGCGACACAAATGCGATATACTGATCATAATGTATGAAAAAAGTTAGACGAACCACTCTAATGATGAGTGAGATTAAGAGAGTAAATATAATAGTTAACCAATTTATTAAACAACGAAAATCATTCAATGACATAATGGTATACTTTTATAGTAGAACAAAGGCCAAAAGATGTCAGTTTAATGCAACTAAATCAAAGGCAAAGACTTACTAAGAAAGAAGAGAATGCATTCATTTCATATCAGAGTCTGCAATCTACATTTCATTATCATGCAAAGGATTGGAAGAAACCAAAGAAAAACTTAAACAATTCACTATAAAATAACCATCTTTGATCAACTAAACTATTGGCACTCTTTTCCCTTTTGCATGTTCAAGATGTATCATGTAATCACAACAATCTGGAAGAATTCATTCAAGAAATTATTGGAATTTTTGATAAAATCGGAGAAAGGATTCACTAGTCAATCATGAAATCGAAGCTTGAAGTTGGCTTAAACTTAGTGGCTCCAAGAAAGATTCATTTTAGATGTATTTTGTTAAATGCAAATGTCGAGTTGCACGAGAAAGCTTATAGTACTTTGATATACGATCAGAACCACTAACCTTATTACTCCCATTGATTTCACTCTTTATAGCAATTAAAAACTTCTTGTTGTCTTCCTGCTAATCTTTAAACTGTTGTTGAATTCTGAAGCCTTATTATCGCCATCAGTTTCACTCTTCTTAGCGATAAAAACCTCCTTCTTGTCAACTTGATCACTCTTTAACTCATTGTAGAATTCCAATGCCTTATTACCGCCATCGATTTCACTCTTCTTAGCAATTAAAATCCTCTTCTTGTCATCCTGATCACTTTCAAATTTTTTGTAAAAATCCAAAACCTTTGGATGTGCCTTGATTTTCGAAGGATCCAGACCAGACAAAAATAGGCCTGCTAAGCTTTTCACGCGTGAAAGTGCAACATAGACCATTCCATAGTCAAAAACTCGGGATAAATCTGTATGAAGCTTGTCAAGAGTCATACCCTGACATTTGTGAATGCTTAGAGCCCATGCAAGTATGAGAGGAATTTGTCTTCTCACAGCAACAACTTTGTCTCCATCCATAATTACCCATATTTCCGGTTCAACCACCAACTCAAGACCCGAGTCAAATTTAACCACTGGCAATACAGAGCCATGGCTACAGGAAAACTCATATTGCTCTTCAGAAACTTTGCAAAACTCCAATACTGTACCAGTGGATCCATTGACAAGTTTACGTAAAGGGTTTATATTTTTGGTTAGCATCACACGAGCACCTACACAAAGTTCAAGCTCATCAGGTGCAATCCCACTTTTAAGTTGCCTCAGCCATGGTTCTTCACCTGAATCTTTAGCACTGTAAACATGAATTTCCTCATTTAAGCTCTCCATTTTCTCCTTGTTCACTTTGTTCACATCCGCAATTCTTGGGAAGAGACGTACGGCTGAAGGATCTGGTTCAATTCCCGAACAACAACCTTCTAGAAGCTTCAAATCATCGAGATCAATCTCCCCTTTCCTTATCTTCTGAAGCAATTGGATGAGAAGAGCATCCGATTGCCTAAAAACGGTGTCAAATTCAATTTCAATATCAAAACTTGCATGCCAACATTTCGATTCAAAAGCATATTCAACTTTCTTCCCTCTCTTGGCAACTGGTGGCAACTGAAAGAAGTCTCCACTCACTATGAGTTGTAACCCACCCCAAATTTTGTCTCCATTATCTCTTATCCTACGAGCAATATACTCAAGACTGCTAAAAAGTTGTGCATCAACCATGCTTATTTCATCGATAACCAATACCTTAGGCCTTCTCCACCTAGAGCAAGCCCTCCTGTCCAAAAGAACCCTTTCTACCAAACTCTCGGGATCCCCATCACCAATACCAATACCAGCAAAACAATGAAGAGTTGTTCCAGGAAGGACACAAGCTGAGGTCCCAGAGGAGGCAGTCACGTAAATCATTTTCCTGCCATAGATTTTCTTCAGTTCCCTAATAGCACGTTGGAGGAAAAGAGTTTTCCCAGTGCCAGCAGAACCAGTAATGAAAACAGATTTCCCACTGGAAATAGCATCCAAAACTTCCTTTTGTTCATCTGTCAGCTTGATTTTACGCTTTTTAGGGGTTTTCAAATCATTACCACTTTGCTTCATCTTGTTCTTTGAAGAATTAGACTTGCCCCATTTCTTTTTATTGAACTTAGGAGCTTGAGAACTAAAGTGTCTACACACAGCTGTGGCAAATGACAACAACTTCATATTTTTCAATTTCAGAAAATACACATTCCACCTTTTTAGGCTTGTTCCAAAATTAGGGTTTTGTGAATTAGTCAAGATGTGAAATTTACTACCAACACGAAATCATTCATCTTCTTCTTCTACAACACCATTACATAACTCAAAATCAATTATCCATGAAGAAACTATCGCAGAAGTTGAATAGAAGGAAATGATGCAGATACAACAATATAAAATAGATTCATACAGAAAATAGAAGTGAAAGAATCGGCTCACCGGCAGTTTTGCTTTTGTTCTTCAGATTTTTTGGGGTAAATAATTTAGTTTAGTAAAATGGAGTCTATTTTAGGAGAGGATGGTAGGTTTTGTTTGGGCTGTGTACTCTTTGTGGCCCATATTTGATTGGGCTTCGGCATAAATAATATCTTTGAATCGAAAGATTATGCGTGGTATTTACGTGGCTAAAATACAAACATGGTCCCCAAACATATTGTTATTTATGCTTTTGTTTCTGATTTTATAAAAATTTGAGCTAAAGACAAAAACATCACCTATTTTTTGTGTAACTTCCAAAAAAATATGTGTTATTTTAATTTCAAAAAACTCCATGTATTCTCAAGTCAACAACAAATACACCCTTCAGAAAAGAGAATGTGATTCAAATGCGGAAATTGTAAGTATTTGTTCACATTTTGCTTTTCGATATGATAATTTTACACCTGACATTTTATTTTATGAGAAAAAGACAAAAATACCCCCCATGTTTTGTCTAACTCCCAAAAACCTCATGTGTTATTTTAAATCTCAAAACCCCCTTGTGTTTGGTTTTAGTTACCACACTCAACCCATGTAGTATGTACTTGGATTTTCAAAAGGAATAATAAATAAAACGACTAATACATAGAGGTAATCTTGTCATTCCGTCAAAAGTTAAAAATCTAATTCTACTTGGGTCGAGTTTGGTCGAGTGTGATAATTAAAACCAAACACGTGTGGGGTTTTTGACACATGAGATTTTTTAGGAGTTATACAAAGCATAGGGAGTATTTTTGTCTTTTGCTCAAAAAATTTATACTTATGTTTCTCTTGTATAATATGTGTTACACCAATCAATTTTCTGATTAATGACTCCTTGTACACAATTACCGTTAGTTTTGACATGGTTATTTGAGGTAATATGCGGATTTCGAAAGTATAAAATCAATCTCGATTGAAATTTACGGTCTTTTTCCAAGAAGCTTAAGATCAAGATATTCAATCTTCAACCGGTGAGTTGCAGCGATTTGGGGTCGGATCGATCGGTTGGGACAAATTGATGATTTCATAAAACACCCCTACTTATTGGCTAAATAGCAAAGATCATGGACAGATCCAGCCTAGTCTTAGTTTTGAAATTATTATTTTAGTACTAATATCATATTTCACATTAATCTCCGTATCTTTTCATGTTAAAATTGCTAATTACATCTTGATTAAAAAAAAGATTATTCATAACTTGTGAGCTATGTTTATGATGGAATATTACAAGAAAATATATGGAGTAACCTTTAATTAATCGTTTGATTAGCTTGATATTAATTTTCATGTTACCACCGCAATAACCGAGTGACCGAAAATGAAGTAGGTAAAAATAGATTCAGAAACAAAATGAAAGCTTATTAATTTTGCTTTTGTGGTATACTTCGATTAGATAATATTATAAAAATTCGGATGCTTTTTCATTTTTTTTAGAAATATGTAGAAAAATGGTATATTAAATCAACATGTTGAACTATAAGTTAGTTTATATATTTGTTTGGGCGATTTAAAAATACAATGATACCTTATTTTCGATGAAAATGTATCGAAATTTTGATCTATGACATTTATGCACAAACCTTTCTCTCTAATGGGAATTAGGGTTGTCAATGGGTCGGATTCTGGTCGGGTCAGGCTCGTCCAGATCCGGCTCCATTTATATCGGATTGAATCCTGTCGGATTCGGATCTTGCTCGGATTTAGATTTTTTGAATCCAACGGATTTTGGTCGGATTTGGCCGGATATCGAATATTTTTCGGATCCAATAAATATGTATTTAAAAAGTTAAATTAATATTTTTTTCCTATAACAAGTTTATTATCTTTTCAATTTTATTTAATTTTAGCTCACATTTTCAAAGTTTCTTTATTATATTCATATTTGTAGAATGTATATATTGGTTTAAATAAATTTATAAACGAATTATAAATTACTATCTTCTTAAATTGACGTTGAAATATTATTAATGATACTTATTTTATAAATCATTTTGTATATACATATTTCTTTTTATTTGTTGTCGGATACGAATTATTAACGGGTCGGATCGACCTAAATCCATATTCGCTCCATGAGTTTCAAATTTCGGATCTTTATAATCGGATCAGGTCCATCGAATCTCTAATCGAACAATTATTCTAATAAATCGGAACGAATTCGAACGGATCCGAATTGAAATCCGCCCCATTGACAACCCTAGGAATAAGCATGATATCTAAAAATACATACATATATACACGTATTTTCCGTATATCAAATTTTATATTCTCTGTTACGTTTTAGCTACTGTAGCATGATAAAGGACATATATAATGAACATTAATGAATGATGACACACACATTAAAATGGTGCCTCCAAAAATAGGTATATTAAGCAGTGGTCACATTCAATACTTTCATCTATAGTATGTAACGCTAATACAGACGAGTCAATTTCACTCATTCAATGCTGAAAATGATTTTCGTAACTACTTTTTCTTTTCTTTTGGGGAATAAAATTTGAATTTGGTTTTGTCCATCAAATCAAATAAAGTACTTCAATACTTTACCCATTCAATGCTTCAAATTTCTTCATAGTAATTCAATTATGAGTTTCGTCGTTTATCTAGATCGATTTTTGTACATTCGTCCCTCATAATTTTTTTTTAATAGTTGACTCCCTCTTACCCAGCATTGTTTATTGCTGACTTTCTCGGCAATTATACGATGGAGACGGTCTCACATGCCTTGCACATACATGATTTCATGGGCATTTTCGTCCCCTCTCCTCTTAATGTAAATTTTCGCTTTATATAATAAACTATTATGGTTTAATTTGTTCCCTCTTAAACACGTATTTTAACACCAATAGTCTTTATGAATATTAAAACAAATTATTGCATGTTTACCCCCAAAAACAATGAATTAGACAATTTGACTACATTTAAATTGATAACTACATATTTACCCCCAAAAATTAGATAAAATTGTGTAATTGTTAAACTTTCAATATAAATTATTGAACTAATACTCGCCCGAGCTAGCATCTTGTGCGGGACATATGCTCGAAAATTTGAATTTTTTATTTTTTAGGTTAATTTTGACAAGGTGTAAAAATTCATAATTGAATATTAGCTCATGTATAAGTTTTAATTTATTTAAAAAAAATAAAGGAAAAACACATCCCAACCCCCACCCCCCTAACTCCCACCAGCATCGTCCTTACCACATCTCTCCCAACCCACCCTCATCTCCGACAACACTATCTAGGTGGGAGGAGATAGGCAGGTGGGTAGAAGGGTAGAAGGGGTGGGAGGTGGTGTTTGGGGGCGGAGGGGAAAATCTATAATTTTTTTTTTATAAAAATATATTATTTTATTTATATTACATAATATGTAAAAAAAATATTTTATTGATTATGTATAATAAAATTAATATTTTATAAAGTGTTCTATTTTATTTCTATAAAGTTATTAATAGCATGCAGAAAAAATTTAATTTAATAAATATGTTAATAAGATTTATTTTCATATTTAATAGTAAAATTTTATATTATCAATCATATTTTATTTAAGTAAGAACTAAATTTATGGTTTTATTGTTGAAAATAATAATATACTTATAATTATAAAGAATGAACGGTTTACTTGTATTTTATTTTTAAATAATCCACACGCTTCGCCTAAGTTCTGATATATTGTCGTTATCCGCATATTGGATACCCTTACCAACATGTTGCAATTCGCAGGATTAAACTTCCCTAGTGTCACATATGTAGTGTTTGTTTGACTCACATGTTCAGTTCACCCTCACATGTAAGGGATATTAAGATTTAAGACTAAGGGATCCTTATAATTAAGGTTTAGGCAATGTTCACATCTTGAGCTAGCTATTGAAGGTGTTTAGGTTCAATTCATTTTATTGGACCTAGCCCGATCCATGTTTTTGATATGACATCGAAACCCAAATTAATGTGGATCACCTCTTTCTGTGATGAACTTAATTTGTTCTTGTTCACGTGTTCTACTTCATTCTTCACCACACGAGCACTTAACCCAACTCTAGGTTTTCGTTGTCCACGTGTTAGGCTTTACCCACATGTCGCAAATGACGGTGGACGTAGAGTCATATGTTGGGAATTTCGGTGGGAATTTTTATATTCCCACCGATTTTGACCAAAATCGGTGGGAATTTCGGTAGGAATTTTATTAATTCTAGTAGTGAACCTTAACGTAAATGGAAAGTGTTTGAATAAAAATTTCAGATGGATTAGAAATTTATGTACAAAAGTACAAAACTATATAAGTCGTGATCTTGTATGTTCTTGGATCATTCTTACATTTTAAACTAACTTCTGGGTGAGCTTAGCTTAATTTATGTATATAATAAATATATATCGTGCATTATTTTGTGAATTGTTTCTTTTAATATCATTTGGATTAATGGAATATATTAAAACTATTCAATATATAGAAATAAAATACTAGGAATTGGGTTGGACTTTCCATTTTATAATTCTCATTTGAATTGGTATTGATTAATCAGATTCAGTTCTCGTACAAATTTGAATTCAAATTCGACCTGCAGACAATTTAGTTTTTTTCATGTATTAGATTTTCTTTTTCTTCATATTTTCGTAGATATTCGTAGATAATGTTATATGTTCCATACTTCCATTTGTGCATGTAGCCAAGACAAGAATTATTTGAGGGGACCATATGCAGGAGAGAGTGAAAATTATCCATATTTGATTAAACTATCGATTATAAATATCTAAAAGCTTAGTTAACTTTAGTCTAAAACGAAGACACGAGAAAAACCATAGTAGATAAAAAAAAAACCACATATTTAATTTGTCATTAATTAGGCAACAAATACAAATACAAATCTTAATATATAGCTTTTTTCTCTAGTATTTAGTAGAGAAGACTGTGAAGTAATATATTAAAATAAAGAATTTACTGAAATTGAATGATAAAAGGTAAATAACTTTCCTAGTTAGTTGAAAATAAGTAATAATTATGCAAATATCTCCAATTCAATAAATATCATTCTTTAGATTAAATCAGACAATTTTATGAAGGGATAAAAATCCCATCCCACAAAAATATACACATAATTGTTGTAGTTTTGTAGTTGACGAGCTTGCCCTAAAATTAGGGAGCTCGCGAGTGAGGTTCACTTTCGCTATTGAATAAAACAATTGAAGTAAAATTGTCAGCCCGAATACTTGCATGTTGTAAAATAATAGTAAAACTAAAACAATAAGAAGGATCACAAGATCTAAGGTCAGATGATTAATTTTTATATTCGTTTTGTTGGTGGGTTCATACAAGCAAAAATCTCTTCTATTTATAGGCTTGATAGTTACATATAGATTTAATTACAAATAATACATGTTTCTAAATAAAGGGTTAAATACATACGACTATAAGAAATGAATATTGTCCATGCATGTATTTCATAGGCATCTAAATACACTTGATTTACAACACATGCAATTCCTATTTTTGGGGTGTTTAATTTATACATATTTCTTTGATTTTGGTTCAGTATATCAAATTGCTTTTGTAAGGCATTTAATACTTTTTGAATGTGCAGTAAAATGGAACATTAGTGAAGTATGGGAAGTTAAAAGGT
Organism: Penstemon eatonii; assembly: GCA_038501285.1. Taxonomy (NCBI): domain Eukaryota; kingdom Viridiplantae; phylum Streptophyta; class Magnoliopsida; order Lamiales; family Plantaginaceae; genus Penstemon; species Penstemon eatonii. Next base: position 1,372,742 of record CM076708.1, on the reverse strand, counting down.
CTAGTTCTGAATAGAAATGATTTAAGAAAAAGGATCATGTAATTTCACCTTAGGTGAAATTATAGAGAAATTGCATTTTTCGTTGTCTTTATGGGTTGATTTTTGCACATTCATTCCTTTTAAAAAAATCAGCTCTTTCACGGAGGAGACGACCACAAGTGCAAAACACGTGGATTATTTAAAGGACATTTTCGTCCATTCACCTTATTTAAATAAAAAAGTACATAAAACATACTTAAAATCTCCAAATTAAATTCAAAATGAATCCACACCAAAATATATAAAACACACTTACAACATTCATATTTGACTAAAATGGACGAAAATCGATGTATTTCGGATTTAATTAGGTGAATGCACGAAAATGCCCTCTAAGTAATGCACACATAAGGTCACCTCCGCCGTGTAATAGCTGAATAAATTTATGAGAAACGAATGTATTATACTACATTAATAAGAAGGACGCATCTGCTACGAAATATTTAAGAGGTATGAATGTGCAAAAATCGATCCATAAAGACGAAAAGTGCGATTCACTCAATTATAGAAACCTTTATTAAAGTTTTAATAGTTACAAATAACTTGTCCGGTGATAGTTTATGTTAAAATAAATAAACAAAATGTATACAATATCTATCTTGTCCCCGAAAGATTCTTAACTAGACATTATGGTTATAAATACACAACACCGTTACTTGAAATGATGTATCATTTTTTTTAAACTGTAAAATTAGTTAAAAATTTATAATATAACCTCAAAATGAATCAGCCAAATAAAATGAGTTGATCCTACTTATGATAGCTCGAATAATTCAAATCACTAATTTTTAAAAAAAAATTCAAAAAAAAGAGTAATACTAATATTCTTGAATTTAAATAACAATTATAAAGTGTGTTTATTTATTATTTATATCATTCCTACCTTTATTAATTATCCCTAAATCATTACCAGAAATTCGATTGACATTTCATCTCAAAGACTAACAGGCGTCTAATGTCACGCACAGAGCCGCGCGTACTCATTACGTCAATGTGCAGAATCTCTGTACAGTCTCGTGCACACTTGTCCCAGTAATTATTAGTTTCTGTACGTAAGTGTGTATTAAATTTAAAAGTGCAAAAACTACAGTCAATGGGTCAAAAATATATACATACACAATATGTACAGAATTACAAAGCAAAATGGCACGTTTTGATGCTTCCTCCTGATGTTTTCTCCTGATTAATAATAATTAATATTGATCATCTATGTTAATTTGGGACCTATGTAGAAGCTTTACTTAATTATTCACATAAATTAATTTGTCATTTGGAATGTTTTTAAATGTTATCAAAATTTAGTAGTAACTAATGAAGTTCCAAAAATAGAGTATCATATGCAATACTTTGAGGTTATGATACATTATATAGTTCATGTCAAAGACACAATTAATTAAACTTTATATAATTTTCGAGAGCAAACATTGCCAATATAATACGATACTAATAATATCATGTCCTAGAAACCTAGTACTAGAAAAACTCGAAAATCCAACCGAAATTGGCCCAAATCGGTTGGAAAACCAGTTTTGCAACTGATTTTGCGACCTAAAGTTTGGTTAACTCATGACAATAGGTCCAAAACCCGGTTATCCCACCCGATGTCAATTTGGTCGCCTACCTCGAATTCAATTCGTTTATTAAACTCAATTTTGATGCGGCTAAGGCAATAGATCGAAGTGGTGTAGGGATTTAAGTCATCAATAAAAATAAAAATGCATGCTATGGATAATTGCATGGGATGTAGAACAAAATTCATCGATCTTTCTTTGATTAGGAGGCAGACCCTAAAATAAAATAATATATATATATATATATATATATATATATATATATATATATATATATATTATTGGTACTACTGATGTAAATTAAGATTCCTAATCCTTTATGAAAAAAAAACTAGTGAGACAATTTATATTTATTGGTACTTAATTATTATATATAAAATGGTTCACAAGTTTAATATTGTCTCTACAAAATTACTTTCTTGTAGTTACGAGAAAGGTTGTTTGACTTGGTATTGAATCAGTATTTGTAACTGATATTCTTCTCTAATGTATGCATAAAACATATATATATATATATATATATATATATATATATATATATATATATATATATATATATATAATTAAGATAACAAATTCTTTATATTTGAAGTTGGTTTCTCAAATTTAACAAAACCAATTAATTTATAAATATAACATATTTGTTAAAATTTGACACACGTAGTACTTCTTTTCTCCCTTGGTGCGTAAGACATGTCAGAATATAACATGTAACAATTTCAATAAACACCATTTGAGATGTTCTAAAGTTGAAGTAAATTAAAATGTTAAATATACTAATTAGAAATGGACAAAAAAGAAAAAAAATGTAATCTACACTGAACGCCCTTGAGGTTTAGAGTAGATTACAAAAAGACTCTTACATTGAGTCAAATTACTTAGATACCCTCTTAAATTAACAACTTTTAATCAATTTTAACAACACCCACCCCCTAGTGCTTGCTTAGGGATGACCATGTAGTGGCCAGCTTTGCGAGAAATTAAGAAATTAAGTAGTGTCACTACTAGAAAAACTGTTTTTAGCGACGGATTTTAGAGGCGGAAATGAAATCCGTCGCTAATTTTCACTAAAATAGCGACGGAATAAGGTTTCCGTCGCTAAATTCCGTCGCTGAAATAATCTGTCGCTAATTCCGTCGCTAAATTGGACCAAAACAGAGATGGGTCATTTATTCATCGCTAAATTCCATCGCTAAAAAATTCCGTCTCTAAATCCCTCGCTATTTCCGTCGCTACGGAAATGTCTAATTTAAAAAAATAAAAAATAAATTAATTTAGCGACGGAAATGTAGTTCCGTCGCTGACTTATAACGTTTAGCGACGGAAGTAAATTTCCGTCGCTGATTTGATAAAACTGTAGCGACGGAAAATAAATTTCCGTCGCTGAATTATTGGTTTAGCGACGGAATTTGTTTTCCGTCGCTGAATTTCCATTTAGCGACGGAATCTAAAATCCGTCGCTAAGATGAATCAATTTTTTTTTTTTTAAATGCCTTTAATTTGTTTCTAATATAATTGCGAACAACCTCGATATACATATTCAATATATAAGCAACAATTTTAGCGCAGACATAGTAAACAATTTTGAATTTTCGAGCCAAGTTAGCTTCGCGCATTTGGATCTTCGATTGATAAAATTTCGAAATAATTTCGAACTTTGATGTATGAAGGGGTTAGTGGTCCCGAACAAGTTAGTCTCCCGGCCGTTTTGATCTTCGATTGATGAAATTTTGAAATAATTTCCCTTAAACTTTGATTTACGGAGGGTTATATAGTGGTTATGTACAAGTTAATTAATTAGTCTCCCGTTTTGATCTTCAATTGATGAAATTTTGAAATAATTTCCTCTAAACTTTGATTTACAGAAAGGATTAATGGTCATGTACAAGGTATATGTATTTATTTAACTAGATATATTTATTAGGATTATAAACTCAGAACTATTATTTATTTAACTAGATAACTAGCTAGATAAATTTGGCACAATAAAAATATGTATACCTTTTACTCTATTTTAGTTTTAGTCCTATATCTAACAAATTTCGTCATTTAACATTCAATAAATTTCAATTTTTGTTCCATAATTAAAAATTTGGTCCTCTAACTAAGTTTCAGTTTTAATTCTACAGTTACAAAAAATTTCTATTGTATCATGACAAAATTGGAAAATTTTCAAATTAAAATGAGCCCATAACTTAGGAAGTTTCTCAAAAATAGCCTTATAAGTTATAAACTATATATATTTCATACACATTTACTCCTTTAACTTTAAGTTTAACTTTCACTCAAATTTAATTTTAGTCATTTGCATAACAAATTGGGTCCTCTAACTTTCAATAAGTTTGAATTTTCCGTCTGCAATTAAAATTTGATCCTATTGCATGCCGGAGAAAAACTTCGTAATTACAGGATAAGATTTGAAATTAAACTTATTGAAAGTTAGATGACGAAATTGTTATGCAAAATTCTAAAATTGAAATTGGGTGAAAGTTAATAGATTAAATCTGAGTTCATATACTTAGAATATATGACTATTTTTTTTAAAATTTTCTGAAAAAAATATTGTGATTGTAGGACTAAAATTGAAACTTACAAAATTGTAAGTTAATTAGAGGACGAAGTTTATTATGCATAGGACTAAAATTAGAAACTAATAAATGTTAAAAGACTAAAAATTAAAATCGAATGAAAATTAAAGTATACGACTATAACTATTTGAATTAAATTGTTCAGAATAAATATAGGACTATAACTATTTGGAAAAAATTCAAATTCACGTTTTTAATCTATCCCTCTTCTGTAAAAATTCCTTTCACTCACTCTCTCTCTCTTCTCCCCGGCCCGTGCCCTAATTTCTCCCCTACCCCCGCCGCCGCCGCAGCCACAACCCTCGCCGCCGCCGCCACCGCCACCATGGCAGGCACTGGGTTCTCATTCTCCAGTAACTCATCCCCCTCATTCGGGTTCTCTAACCCTAGCGCCACCTCCTCCGCCCCTTCTTTCGATTTGGTGCCTCTATGACGTCGTCCACCTCCTCCTCCCCCTCTTTCGGTTTCGGTGCCCCTACGACTCCCTCCGCCCCTTCTTTCGATTTTGGTGCTTCTACAGCGTCGTCGGCCCCCTCATTCGGCGCTTCTACTCCACTCTTTCCTTCCTCCTCTTCCACCACTAATTTATTCGGATCCTCCTCGGGTGTCGCCCCAGTTTCCAACCTCTTCGGCGGATCCGGGTCTAGTCCTACTTCTAGCCTTTTCGGATCCTCTTCAGGTGCTACTCCTACTTCTAGCTTTTTCGGATCCTCTTCAGGTGCCACTCCTACTTCTAGGCTTTTCGGATCCTCTTCGTCGGGTTCGGGTCAACACTCCAGATCCAGATCCAAATCCGTCACTCCTCCAGCTCCAGGTATTATATGATCTCCCTGTTGTTTTATTTATTTTCCGTAATGTTGGGTTTTGTTGATTAGATTAGATTAATTAATTATAATCTACTAGTATTGCTTTGTTTGAGATATGATTATTATAATCTACTAGTATTGTACATATATGTATTTGCCATTGATGCAGAAAAAACAAATCCTTCGGAAACCATATACTACTATATATTAACCTTTTTTAATATAGCTAGAAATTAATACTATATAGCAATTTGTGCTATTCAAACATTGTGTTTGTTAGTTTATAATAAAAATAACCGAGGGTGTTTTGCATCTAGCTCTAATTTGATCATACTATACATAACAGATAATTGTGCACTAATTAATAAAAGAAATAAAAAAAAAGGGGTCAACAATTACTTTTCTTACGGATTTTCATTTATTAGCAGAAATGGAGAGACAAAATGAAGAGAAAACATCAATATTTAAACGGATTTGTGTTTTTTGTGGGAGTAGTCAAGGCAAGAAAGCTTCCTATCAAGAAGCCGCTATTGAGCTAGGCAAAGTTTTGGTAATACTCATCATCTTTTTTTTTTTCCCCTAACCATTGATTATTTTTATCTGGTTTTGTTTTTTAAGTTCTTGGATGGTATATCTTGAAATGGTATAGCTTCCTATCAAGTCTCCATTTTGCTTGGTTCTTGGAACTCTAAACTAAACAAGTTTGTTTGTTTCTTAAGGTTTCTAGGAACATTGATTTGGTCTATGGAGGAGGTAGCATAGGCCTAATGGGTTTGGTTTCTCGAGCAGTTCATGATGGTGGTCGGCATGTCATTGGGTAAGCTTTATTTTTCCTTGTATTCTACTCCTGATCCTTGATCTCGATTAGCATTAAAAAAAGTGTTAAAATATCAAATAAATTGGGGTCCCAAATGATTACTTAAGTTAAACATATTGTTATATATAGTAAATTTTGATAAACTATTCAACTAAACATGCTTTTGTCTTGTTACTGTCTACCTCTGCAGGGTGATTCCCAAGACTCTCATGCATAGAGAGCTATGTCTCCCATTGTTAAAAAAAGTCTTGAGCCTTTTATTATATTATATATATAAATTAATAACTAGAATCCTCATCTCTTGTCATTGAATTACATCATTGCTTCACTCTCAATACAGGTGGTTATGGAACATTGGAGGAGTTGCTTGAGGTGATAACATGGGCTCAACTTGGCATCCATGATAAGCCGGTATCTAATATTTTCTTAATGCGCAACTAATAGCAAAAAAGGTGAAACATATTAAGAAATACGAGCATTTTGCAGGTGGGTTTGCTGAATGTGGATGGATACTATAACTCGTTACTGTCGTTCATTGACAAAGACACAGGAAGGATTCATTAGTCCAAGTGAACGTCACATAATCGTATCTGCACCATCAGCAAAGGAGCTGGTCAACAAATTGGAGGTAATTACTTTTCAAGAATCAACATTTGAAATGTTACTTGCATAAACATTAATTTTCAAATACCTGACTAATTGAGTCTTCATGGTATTTAGGAGTATGTACCTCGGCATATAAGAGTTGCTTCAAAACTGAGCTGGTAGATGCAACTTAGGAGAGATCGAGCAGTTGATCGTGGAAACTGAGATCCGGAGGTAGCTTGAACAAATCAGGAGATAGAATTATTGCGTCAGAAGACGAAGATGAAGACGCAAAAGCACCTTTCATCCAAAAAGTGTTCGATATGAATGTTTTGATTTTTTGGGAATGATTTTACTTTAGTTTTGGTTTATATTGTTTGGGAACAATTTTACTTTAGTTTTATCATAATTTTGAACTGAATCTTTAGGTTTTTATTGAGCATTAATTAATTTATATATTTTATGTATGTGATTGTGGTATTGAAATGTTTGATTGATTGTGTAGTATTGGAATGTTTGTGGTAGTGAATTATTGGATTAATTAAGGTAAAACAATTCATTAATAAAAAAGTTTATTATAAAAATAAAAAATAATAATTATTAAAAAATAAAAATAAATTTGTTTTTAGAAAAATGAAATTAATACTATCAGCGACGGAAAATTTCCGTCGCTAATGTCGATCCTAGCGACGGAAATGAAATCCGTCGCTGTTAGTAGGTTCAGCGACGGAATGGAAATCCGTCGCTGGTATTAATAACCGCGACGGAAAATATCCGTCGCTAAGTTAATCCTAGCGACGGATTTCCTTTCCGTCGCTGCTATTAGTTTCAGCGACGGAAATTATGTCCGTCGCTATAACTTATTTTAGCGACGGATATGATTTCCGTCGCTAGTATAAAATTTAGCGACGGATTTTATTTTCCGTCGCTAAATATTCAGCGACGGACAAAATCCGTCTCTAATTCCGTCGCTGAATTTTCCGTCGCTAAATCCGTCGCTAAATATTAGCGACGAAGGTTTTAGCGACAGATTTTTTTCCGTCGCTAATTCCGTCGCTAAGTCGATTAGCGACGGATTTTGGAGCAAAATCTGTCGCTAATTCCGTCGCTGTTTTAGCAGATTTTTGTAGTGTGTAATTGTTTCACCACGTCATCAACGACATGTGGAGGCAACAATTAATCTAGTTATATTTATACAGGTGGTCATCACATCACAATATCCATGCTCTAGCTCATGTTAGGTGACAGTTTTAAAATCTCTATTTAAGAAAAATGGGTAATTAAGAACATGAATGACGTGTATTCATAGTCCATATGTCCTTGACTACATGATGCAGCGGTTGCACTACATAATTTCTACAGTGTTGCATAGTGTCTGTTCTTAGTGGCAGTATTGATCGTGGAGTGCAAACCTCTATGATCGATCCGGCCATGAAGGATGATGCCACGCTATGCTGGCCTCTCCAGGCCAGCCTCGCACCAACAGTGGTGACAAGGACATTTTAGTGAAATGAGTGTTTTACTTCTATAATAAAATATCATTATTTTAATTTATTAAAAATTCCATACTATTAAAAACATTGTAATCTAACCCCTAGTTGATCAAGTGGTATTTTTTTAAAATATTAAAGGGGATTTTTATATGACAAAGTCAATCTCAAGAGAACTTTAAGTAATTTAATAAAATACAGAAGTTCTTTTGTAATTAACCCTTTCATTTGATGTATCAATGTAAAATATCCAACCAAAAAATAACTAGTAATACAAACTAGTGATTCTTTTTCTTTTTTTTTTTTAGTAGAACATAAAAAAAAAATATTTTGAGAATAATAATATCTGTACATGGGATGGGGTCCTCATAGGTCGCTTTCAAGTCATAAATTGGAGAAGAGCTGAAAATGGGGATTGACACCACCACATCACACAAACACATGCCTCCCTCTACACTTTTCGAGCGGGAAAAATGCATAAAAAAGTAATTAATTCCTCCATGCCATTTTTGCCTTTCCCTTTCCCCACACCCTACTTTCTCTCTCTCCCCCCCTCCCCTCTCTATCTGTCATTTCCATCTCTAGTTGTATCCTTATTTCTTTTTGTGGGTTACACACACTTGTATTTGTGCCAACTTTCGTACGGTTTCTCTTCTTCTTGTTGATTGCTTTCCATCAACAAGTGAGTCCTTAATTTCTTTCTTTTTTTGTAGAATCTTTCCAGTGCTTTTACATCTCTCTATCTTTTAATTATTTCTCTCTCTAGGTGAAGCAAAGCGATACTATTATCCAAGAAAATGGAAGGGTTTTGTATAAGGTGAGCTTGTTGAATGATTCTTAGTTAATTTCGAGTTTGATGATGTGGGTTTTCAGTAAAGAGTTTGTTTATTGATGGGTTTGCTTTATTTTCGGCTTGTTTGTTCAATTTGTAGAGAATTTACATCGAGGATGAGAAGTGTTGACGTGGTGAAATGCTGGCCGTTCGATGAGACCACCAACGAAGAATCCGTGAAATCCTTGCTCCCTTCTATTGTCATCAAGAAATTCACATGGTGGGTTGCTGAGCTTGAGCATTTGAACTCAAAATCAGCTCAAAACACTGAAATTTCAACTAAGAAGAAGAAGAAAAAAATGGGTCGAGAAAAGGGAATTAAAAACAAAGCTCCTCCTAAGAAGAGATCAATTGTTGAGATCTTCGCGGTGGCGCCGCAAGTCGAGAGAGTGATTAGTAGTGATGATGAAGATGGGGTTCAAGAAGAAATTAATTGGGGTGTCAAAGGGAAGAGGAATGAGAAGAAAAAGAATAAAGAGATTATCTTAAACAAGTTGAAGACGGCAAAACAAGTGATTAAGAAAACCAAGAAGAAAGAGAAAGTGGGTCTAACTCTATCATTTGTTCCAAATAAGGTACTCTATTTGATTTGATAATTGCAAAGGTATTTGATTAAGTAGCATGAAATCTTGATACATCCTTGAAATTATTTAGTTTTATAACAATTTTACAATTGATTCAACCTCTTAAACCCAACATAATCGTGATCTAGATGTCTTACTTTGAACATAAAATATAGGTACAAATACTAGAGACTATACTAGCTTTTCTGGTTTCTTTGACGACTTTGTGCATACAATTATCGCTGAAAAAGCTGATTGGGGGCTGTATTGTGTGTATACCTATGAATCTATGATATGAAGAGGAAAGCAATTTTTCTTTGATACTGTACTTGATTGAGTGGCAATGAGATTTTATTTCAGTATTCAAAGATACAAATTGAAAAGAAAAAAACAAGAGATTAGGGAAGAGGGTTAGGTGTTCCAGCTGTCTGGTGTACTTTTTGGGCAGAAATTTTTCTGAGGTTGAAAACATTTTTGTTACTGTTTGCATATGTTTATTCTCTAGAGCAATCATTGTCATAACATTTAGGGGCATTTTACTATGGGCCTAATACCTAGATAATTTGGGCATTTGAATTGATGGAATATTGTTGTAGTGTAGACTCTTTCTTTCAACTAGGTTTACTTAAATCTTGAGAATAGGTGAGGGTTTTTGGATGTGAGAATGGGTTTTATAATGGTGGAAATTCATTGCTAAGTGATGAAATGAATTGCGGTTGTGACAAATGATCGATGTTGGACGATTTCCATATTGTATCGAAGAGTCATTCAATTGCAAAACTCTTCACTTATAGTGCTTGATGCAATAATTGTTGAGAAGAAAGCACGGTGCCTAATTTTTTTGTTGTGCTATTGAATGCTTCATTGTCTTCGTCTAATAGGAATCAAGTGGAAAAAGATGTTTGCTTACTATTGGCATGGTGTTGTTATCAGATTTTGAGAGTTTCGTGGTTAAAATTATACATAAAATAATAAGCTTCGACACTCTAAACATATCAATATTCATCAGGTCATGCTCTAATGGTGGGGTCGGGGTGTTAAATCTAACTTCTGTGTTTACGAGATGATAAGGCCCAGTAACAGCTGTATCAGTCGCTAGTTTTGAAACTCGAAAGCAAGCCTACAATAGAGTCCCGAGGGTGGGTCGGGGGTGGGGTGGGGTGGGGTTGTGAGCTTTCAGAACTAATGAAGTTATACATGCTATAAATGAGAGTAACGCTTTCAGCGTAATTTCAAAGCCTATTCAAATGTGGTATCTGTTAATATAATTTGTTGCAGTGTGTAATCTCATTTAGTATCTGACAATCTATTTTCCTTTGATCAGCAACAAGCCAACATTTTGATTTCTTCTTTATCCATCTTTTATGATTATCTTGTATACCTTTCATTGTATTAATTTCATCTGCAAGTTTGTGTAAATCTTTAATTGGATATCGTAGATATAACATAACTACTCGGGCAGATACAATTAGAACTTCAACAGGCTATATTTCTTTTGCTTGATATGCATGTTCCTTGTTCTCTTGATAATCATAGCAACGCCTTTTAGACGTTCTCTTTATTGGTTGATTATCTCGACTTAACAGACTTTTCCGGTTATATTAGTACCCCATCTGCCAATATATTTCTCTTTGCTTTGTCAGGTAAACCAAGTTAGTTCAAAGCTGCAAACTGAAGACAAAGGCATAGAAACCCGAAATTCATCATCTACTAGTACGGAGTCAGAAAATGATATCGGTGATCGTTTGTCGGTCCACAAGAGAAAGCCAAGTATGCAACATTTGGATGCAGATAAGAAGACCATGACTTGTGAAGCTTTTATCTCAAAAAACGATAATCCACTGCTCCTTGGCAGTGGAATTTTAAAGAATCACTCAAAATCATATCAAGATTCATCTATTCCGGTGAATCATTTTGGAAATCAAAAGGCACACAAACATGTCACTTTCACTGAGAATGACGAGCCTTCAGTCTCTATAGAAACACGTAACGAGCCTCCATTCTCTCATCTATCTAATATAGAAGAGACCGCGAATAGAAAACTTGAAGCTTCCTCACAAAGCACTGCAATGAATAAATCCAATTCTTTCCATAGTCGAACATCTCCTTATCTTTCTCGCGAGGAAATGCTGCACACTTTCTGCTCCTTACCACATAGGAACCAGACTGGAAGTATAGACAAAGATTTTGTTGGTTTGCCTCTAAATTCACATGGAGAGTTGATCCAATTTAATTCAAGTGCCACTTTGAAAAGCTTTGGTAATCATTCAGAGTTTGGAAGTTGGAATTCTAGAACATTTTCAGAGGACATGTTGAAACCTTTCCCTCTCGAGAAAGAGAATCCCGTTTTTGTTATGCCGTCAAGATCAGATATTACTGAATCGCAAACTAATAGGATTACGTGTCTTGACTTTGATTTGCTTCAAATCAATGATGATTCATTCTCCATTGGCAAAGAAGATAGAAAATTCCATCAAAGTCCTGAAAATGAGAAGATTCAATCAACAATGCGTCTGATGGGTCAAGATCTCAAAGTCGGTAGAAACGGTTCCCAAGAATTTGAAGATGGACTTATTTGGAAGGACCACCAGATTACAGATGAGCTTCATTTTGTCAATAATAAATCCATAAGCAATGTAATGGTACATGATCGAAATGAACCTTCTTTAGGGAAATTAGAAGAAATTCTGTTTAGTCCATCAGAAACTACAATGAATCACAGACCAGAGACGAATTTGATGCACCAGAATGCTTTTGTTGCAAGAAATGTCAATCCTCTTCAGTGTACTTTAACCGAAGTTTATAACAGGGAGACTTTATTCCCAGAGCCCTTCATAAGTGGATATGAGCATCTTAAGAAGAATCAACATTGTGCTCCAAGATCCATGATTAGATTCCCTTTCATGCATCCAGATTTCGAAGGGCCTGTCCAATCTTCTTGGAGTCAAAACTCTTCTATGAACAGGCCCCCGCTATTTTTTGATGCATCTGAAAAGGGAAGAACACTGAGCGATTTTGAAACATATCGTAATTTCAGTACTAGTCATCATCCAAGTGTGACGACTGGAACTAATCAATGGACTAAATCTTCAGTTTCTCATAATCCTGATGTTCTTTATACGCATGATCCTTATCCTGGGATTGTACCGATTTCTTCTGTGCAAAGAAGAAACGGAAATCAAAAGAAAATCAGAGAACCAATCAACTCTAAAGTTGGCACCAAAGGTCTTGATCATGGCAAGAAAGCCAAAAGGCAACATTCAACTTCATCAAATGTTCCTTTTAAGCAGTTTGAAAATCCTAGCTTAGGATTTCAAGGTCTCCAGCATGTTATAAACAGATCGAAAAATGCAATGGGGGACGAATATGTAATATATCCTTCAATGGATCCTTACAGCTCGATTGAAAGGGCGGGTTCAATCAAGCTGGCTTCTGGAGCTAAGCACATACTTAAAGCCAGTCAACAAAATGATCAGAATAGCTTAAGGACTATTGATCCCGACATTCCTCTTGTTGCATTAAACACAGATTTTCCCGTTTTTAGGATCTGAGAATTCGAAAAAGATGTCCAGGTTTAAAAGTAAGTAATTTTCACTTCATATTGCTTCGAAAGTTTTAAATTTATTCATTGTAATCTACAATCTTGAATTAATCATTGTAATTTAACAGGAAATAAGGATCCCATATGAAGTTGCGGTTCATGATTATCTGCTTCGTAGAAAAGGTATGTATTAAATTCCACTGCATTTTGTCCCTATGATGGTGTACTTTAGACCATTTTATTTTGTATATTTATCCTCTCTTTGCCAGAATTGCTAATATTATGTTTCTTAATGCTAAAAGCGCGGTTATTATGTGAAATAAGGTCTTTACTAAAAGAAACAATGCCTTTTTGTGTCATCTGTAATCTGTTAGACTTAAGAATCAAGAGTAGCATTTCAATCTTATGTTGTCAAATAAATTTTGCAGCAATATGTAAAATTAAATATTTTCCAGAAAACCAAGGAAACGGGTACATTCTCGGAACCATTACTAATTTAAATTTTTTTATGAATTTAATTACAAATACTATGTTGTATTACATAATCAGTATTTTGATACTATTTTTGCTTCCACATATGAGAACTTCATGGATTTTTCCTTGTACTCAGTGTCTCCTTGCTTCTTTCTCAGCCTGCATAAATTATTTCATTATTATTAGAACCAAAAAAAAAAAAAGTTCGGTTTTAATATGATTAATTAAATTAATGTGTGAATTTAATTTGTTATGTGAACAATGGAAAGGACTAGTGTGATTTTATTTTTGTGAGGGCATGGCTAGGGCTGGGAATCAACTCAAATTTATTGAAATTCGATTCGAGTTGGATCAATAAAATCTCTTTTAATAAACATTATTCCATCCGCTATTTTTTTTTTAAATTTGTTGTTTTGAAAAATTGCACACGGATTAAGAAATGTAATAAATTGTCACATTTTTAAGCAAAAATCCCAAAATACTCTTTTAATCAAATAAGTATAGCATTAATTAGCATTAAATACAAGTATTAATAAGAAGGGTAAATTTGGTTGAAAAAAAATTATGTTTACATTGAAATCTAAAAACGACAAATAAAAGTAAATAAATTTTTTTTTTTGTCAAAGCGACAAATAAAAGAAAAACGGAGGGAGTATTTATAATTTGATAAATCTCGATTAAAGTTCTTTCAACTCAATTTAAAAAATGTCAAAATTTGTGTAAGAGCTATTCGAGCGTTACTCATTTTTAGTTCAGTTAAAGCTCTTTCAACTTAGTTCGTTTGAAAAATACAATATTAAACTCAAATACAATTCCAAATTTTGTAAATAATCAAATCAATAAAGTTATTCGAATAAACTCGAGTCGAATAAACAAGATAAGAATTCTCTTACCGCTTTGACTACTCTATCAAAGGCTTCAGGACCATATTTCTCAATGTAAGTCTCAACTGATTTTCTTGCATCAAGACTCATCATCTGCAGAACTCTCCTTTGTCCTTCTGGGCGATTTGAATTCACATAACTCCCAATTCCAATTTTTACATATTTCCTCACAATATTCTCATAAATATAAGCTGCTCCATTGAAAAGTGGTAGCACCAGCCACAAACAGAAGAATAACTTGAGGTATGGCCAAAATGGAAGCCTATGAACAACATTCATTTTACACGACCAAAAATAAATAAAATAGAATTTATAAATATATAAAGAATATCAGAAAATATATTCGAATTACCATTGAAGAATCTTCCAGAAAGAAAGCTCGAATAACGTTATAAACGAGTATAGGACCCAATATGTTAACCATTGTTGATCATCTAGCGTTGAAGGGCTCTCAATTGCTCTCATAGATGCATATCTATTAGTTCATTGTATAAATTCTAATTAATAACCAAATATTCAAAAAATTTAATCATAGGCAGATAAAAATAACTTACAAGGGAAATAGAAGCATCACTCCTGGTCTGTATAACAATAACCAAAAAAAAAAAAAAAATATTTAGGTAATTTCCCGAAATAAATAGATAAATACATATTCGAAATGATGATGAGGTACGAAATTACAATAAAATTTTGTGCTTAAATTCTTTATTTGGTGTCAATACTTTGGATGTATAATTTCAAAAATCGTGATTAATTTTCTAATGAAAATGAAAATGAAGAAGTACCCGACGAGTGTATCCAAATGTCTAGCTATGGCTCCAAGAACACCCATTATAAGAAAACTATCTTTGACACTAAACAAATTTTTTTTTCTCTAAATATAACTTTGATGAGGTTATTTGATATGGAAACTTCTTTCAAAGTCTTTCATATATATAGCTTTTGTCTTGGCTTAATCAAGGAAGCGAAGTATATTTTAGAAAGAGCCAATTAGCCAAAAGCTTCTTTTCCTCCAACATGAAGAAAAGATAAAACGTGCAAGAGAATTTGACGGCAAGTAAGGAACGCATATAATATTTTTTGGTGGATACGTATTTATTTTGAAGGATCATAAGATATAAGTTTTAGTTTAAAGCAGTGTTTTTAAAACCGGATCAGTCATTGAACCGAAAACTCTACTGGTTACTGGTTCGATCGGTATAACCGGTATGACTTTATTATTATGTAATATATATATATATATATATATATATAGATTATCTAAAATACAATTATAATTAAAAAAATCATTCTTTGTAAATATTTTTTTTTTGTTTCATGCAAATAATCAAAATGTCTTAAACATTAAGATCAATGTCAAAAATATAAATCTCAAGTATCCCTAAAAAATTCATACATTCAAAACATGACAACAAAATTAAAAATTCATCTCATTTTCAAAGTTTTGGATTATTCATTTGGGTTCTATTGTTGTAAGTTGATGTTTATATGGTAATTGAGATTTGCATAATTTCATACAAAAAATAATATTATTCACAATGATGAGAAAATGGCTATATACTTTTTTATGTAAAAAAAAAGTATAATATTGCATTATTTTGTTCCTCATTGATTGTTAAAACACTAAAATAATGAATGTTATTTCAATTAAAATATATAAATGTAATCCTATTAAATGTTAAACAAGAGTTCAAATAAATAATAATAACCAAAAAAACTCTAAATTTAAAAAAAAAATTAAGTGAACCACTGGTTCACTGGTTTTACCGGTTCACACTGATTAATTTAAGAACTGATTTTTAGGGGTAAACCAAACCGAATTGGGGACCGGTTAATAGTTGAACCGGTTCAACCGGCCGATATGATCCAGTTTTCAAAACACTAAAGTGATTTGCAACTTTGGTATCAACGTGCATTAAATTATAAATTTTGTACCATAGTTCAATACACGATTGCATAATTTATATAATTATAAATTATTTGAACAAAATGCCTATAAGATCGTAGTCTAACAGCAAAATTGAAGTCCCAAAACTAAGAGATCCTGATTCCAATTCCTATAAGTACCGTGGCCGTGTGAATTTTATAATATTCTAGTTTTTTAATTTGTTCTTTCCATTTACTAGTAAAGTACAAATATCAAATACAAATAATTACAATCACTAGTAATAAATTAACAAAAAAATAAACTGTATTTGTTTTTAATTCTTCACTGTATTTACTTGACTGTTGGACATACTTAACCAAGTGCATCACACAATTTTTTAAACCATTTAAGAGTAACCCAATTTTCCTAATGTGTTAAGATTCGGCCCAAAATAACCACCTCTAAAAGCCCAAACTGAGCCCATTAAGTTTCCCTATTTACCGGGTTGGCGCCTTCGTTGAAGTTTAGCTCCATTTCCCCATAGTTCCTTCAATCTCTACATAGAATTCTCCCTCACACACAACACGCACTAGAACAAACCCTAATTTGCACCGAATCTAGCTTCCATTTCGTCTTTTCTGTAATTCACTCTATCTATCTCTTTGATTTTGAGTAATGAACCATGTAGCGTTTATATACCCGAAGTTCGAGTGACGGTTAGCGGGTCAGACACCGATCCGATGTTAGGGTTTATTTTAACTATTTGTAATTTGATCCAACTTGTCATGAAGTTATCGGGTTTTAATCATACATTTTGCCTCCAAAAGTGTTTGTTTTTTTTTGCTAGTAGGAGTGATCTTTATGTCTCTCTTCTGCATAATATAATTAAAATTGAACCATTAGAATATAAAGGAAGTTTTTTTCTTAAATTTAGTTTGCTGCGATTTCTTGCAAGAAGTTAATTTGATGGCTTGTTCATCAGGTCTTGGTCAGATTTACATTTTGAGGTGATGGAGATATCAGAAGAAGCAGTGATTGTCAATACGAGTAGATTGAAATCTGTTGCGTGGAATGATTTTGATAGAGTTAAAAAAGGTGAAACATTTGTGGCAATATGTCGGCACTGTAAAAGAGTTCGTAGCGGTTCAAGTAGGAGTGGAACTTCTCATTTGAGAAATCATTTGATCAGGTGTCGTAGAAGATCAAATCATGATGTAACTCAATCGTTAACTAGGGGAAAGAGAAAGCAGAGCACCATTTCCCTTACCAATTTAATTAGTTATAATCAAGTTCCAATAAAGGATGAGATAGTCACTGTTGCAAATATGGGTTTGGAACATGGTGAGAGTTGTAAAAGTTATTGCAGAAATTTTTGATTTTGATCACAGGTGGAGCAAGGTAGATCTCGCACGTATGATTATAATGCATGGTTATTCGTCTGGATATGGTTGAGGATATTAGGTTCAAGAAGGTTGTTCGAAATATCAGCCCTTTTTTGATCTATCGACAGTTAGTGGAGTTGAGGTTGACTGTATGGATATCTATAGAAAAGAAAAACAAATGGTGTATAAGGAGTAAATTGCCTGGTTATGGTTTGCCTTAGTGCTGATAGATGGGCTAATTATAATGGAGACACATTACATTGATGGTTCTTGGGAACCAAAGAAGAAAATTTTGAACTTTTTGCCAGTCAATAATTCTCAAGCTGAAGACTTGCTTTCAGAAATAATTATGACAAGTCTTAGGAACTGGGATATTGATCGAAAGTTGTTTTCGTTGACAATTGATAATGGATCCGCATATGATACAATTATTAGTAGAATCAGAGACCAGCTCTGCCAGCAAAGGTTCCTTACGTGTAAAGGCCTATTATTTGATGTACGATGTGCAGCAAGTACTGTGAAGTGATTACTCTTAGATGTCTTAGAAACATCACTTGGGATAACTAATCAAGTTCGGGAAACCATACAATTCGTAAAAAGTTCTCGGTCAACACAAGAAAAAATTGTTGAGGTAGTTCAGTTAGTTAGTATTAATTGTCCCTTGATAATCCACTTCAGTGAACTCAACATTTTATATGCTCAAATCTGCTTTAGAGTACAAAGAAGCCTTTCATCAACTTCAAGAAAATGACCCTGATTTCTCAATGTACCCCTCTGGTTTAGATTGGGACAAATTGCGGGCCATTACAAACATCTTGAAGTTCTTTCACGAAGTTTCGAAAGTTTCTCTAAGTAACATGCATATTACTGCAAATTCCTATTTTGCTGAAAATTGCGATATTCATTTACAGTTGATTGATTGGTGCCAGAAGTCAGGATGATTTTATTAGCTCTTTGGCATTGAAATTGAAATCAAAATTTGATGAATATTGGAAGAAATGCAGCTTGATTATAGCAATCGCAGTCATCTTAGATCCACGATTCAAGATGAAACTGGTGAACTATTACTATCCACAAATTTATGGGAATAATGCTCCAGATTGCATAAACACTGTCTCAAATTGTATGAAAGCTCTTCACAATGGTCATGCTATATATTCACCATTAGCTGCTAATGCTTCAGCTTCTGAAAGTAGTGGTGGTCTTGGGAAGGATAGACTAACTGGTTATGATGAGAGATTCCTCCATGAAAATTCACTTAGCCATAACACTGAATTGGACTTGGATAATTTTTTGAAGGAACTACTGTTTCCACGTAGTGTTGATTTTGGAATACTAAATTGGTGGAAAGTTCACGAACCAAGATATCATGTCCTATCGATGATGGCCCGCAACATATTGTGGATTCCAATATCGAAAGCTGTCCCAGAATCCTTGTTTGATACTGGAGATAGTGCCCTTAATCATTGTTGGAGCTCACTCAAGTCAGATACTTTGCAAGCTTTGATGTGCTCTCAGGATTGGATGCGCAATTAATTAGAAGGTTAATGCTTTCTGCCGTATTTCTAAGCTGTTGATTTTGTATAATTGTTGCTAACAGATACTCCACACTCTGCAATACCAGACTCTAAAGTTCCAAAAATTCTATTCTTGCCTTGCGTGATCATGAAAAGTAGTGAATTTGGGTATGCTTGCTGGTTTCACCTGCACCATCTATGTATTTAGTTTGCATTTGTTTGAGATATCCTATGTTTTATCTCATTTTTTTCCCAATATATCTCAAGTAAACCTTTGTGATGGTTTCTTATTAGCATAAAATAGAATAAATTCAAATTTTATTAAATTTTGATAAGATAATAGGCATTCCCATACTTCTTCCTTGTATTATACTAAAGTACATTCCTTTTACCTTTGAAACGAATCTGATGCGTGAATCCTTGAAATATATATGCTGTTTCTGAATTTGTATATAGGAGTATAAGTTAATCGATTTCAGCCTTGTACCTTTGATCAATAAACAGGATAAGATGAGATAAGGTGGATAGGGGTAGTTCCGAGGTTCGTAAATATAGGCAATAAGCAAATCCATTCTTGCAGTGAAATTTGATTTTTTAACAGTCATTTAAGGATACATTGGACCAAGATACAGAATTGCATTTCATTCTCGTCAAATCGGGTGTCTAACCTTGTTGGAAGTATATTTTAAATACAAGTTCGTTCATTTTTATATTTTCAGCTATATGAATGGCACTCGAGCTTTTTTTGTGGGAAATATGTCACATTGACTTGATAATAATTAATTTGTTCTAGGAAATCAATAGAATGGTTATGATTAGTTGCCTGTAGGCTCTATATGATAATGCAATAAGCATCATGATTTTTAAGAAAAATCTGGCTTCCTGTCTTGGATTTTAATATATACATATATGTTTGGTTCATCTTTTATTGGAAACATCCATCATATATCTAAGATAGTATACATTTGAAGAGTTGAGGTGAAATCATACTCCTGGTTCTGGAATAGCCCTTCACCGGAAAGCCCGTCATAAGGCTTACGAACATTAGATCAAGTTGGGTTTCAGGGAGCATGAACGAGTTAATTGGTCCCAAGATCGTAATTGCGACAGTGTTTTTTCAAGAAAGGAATTAATACAATTGCTACTCTGGAAAAATTAGCCAACTAATTTCCTTGTGATATTCTATTTTTAGATTGAATAATTCATTGCAGATTTTTATTCAGCTGCACCAATTAAATTGGAGAATGGATTGGTGAAGAAATAGGTAAGTGTATTTACCCTCTACTGACTACTCAACACAATCTTGATTGTTTGAGCATTATTGAAAGTGAATATTCATATGGAATAAAATGAGGTACACCCTAATGGGACCATTTTTATTGCCTTCAATTATGATGTCTGTTCTGATTAAATTGCCTATGAATTCATTGCTTATTTGTTTACAATTATCTACTCATACTATGATTTTCGATTGTTCGGATGGAGACCACTTTGTGCCGAATCTCTTTTTTTGGGTGCGTGTAATTACTGGGGATTTTATGTTCTTATCTTGGACAACTGAAATTGCGATTTAAATGAGTTAAGACCGATGACGTTTGGGTTTTTTCACTTTTCTGATTTAAAGATTTGGCTCTTATTTATGTTCCAAGAAATTGGATAAAGGAATAGTGTTAGTTATTAGTTGTAATGAGAAAGAAAACATGTGTAGAATTCTGGGTTTTTGTTAATCTAGTACCAAGAAAAAATAATTTTTGTTTTAGTTTTTGCTTTTGTTCTCCGACTAAAATCCAAATTTCAAATTTGAAGTTATATTTTTATTATTGTTCGAGTTATGTGGATCCTAGCCATATTAAAAGAAGGAACCAATTAAATGAGTTTCCCTGTCAATTTCCTGCAGGACACATGATATGTTTTGCTCATACCATTGTTGGTACATGTCAACAATCATACCTTCTATAAGAACCACATAAATTGGGGGTTTTCTTTGATTATTATTGGGAATTTGCATAATAGAAATACATTGTTTTAACATTTTGCATTATGAAATTAAAATATTGACGCTTCGCATCTTGATTTATATATTTCTTGGCAAAGACGCACCCTCCAGCTTTTCTCCTTCCAACTCTAATATTCAAACTCAATTTAAACAATGTCTCAAATTTATAGGACCATAAAAATTCAACATCTAAATTCATTCTAAATCGTGATTTAAATATTTTGTCGAAACCACTTAAATTAATTTTTCGAAATCAAAATCCAATAAAAGCGTACCAACACTGATACTAATGAACCCTAATAAATGTTTGGTGAAAGAGCACCTAATTATTTTTTTCCGACTCATAATGTAATTTTGAAGATGATTGACAGCCTAAACTAAACTAAATGTTGTCTAATATGGGTTATTCTATTTAACTTGGGACGAAATCAACAACTTTTCGTGGAGAGGGCGAGCATTTTGGGGGAACACAATAATCGATGAAAATATATTCAGTTAGCCGAAAATAGTAAGTCCGTTCATTACAACTTTGGATCCATGTTCAAAATATTTTTGGCTAAACGTCAAATACCATTTTAAACTCAACAAGAAATCCCAATTGCTTTTTTTTTTTTTTTGAAAAAAACGCAGAATAACGGAGGAAATTGCAGTTTTCATATTTGTATATACTTTATATATTTGATACTATACCTTTGAAAAAAAAAACATTTAATATTAAAATTGAAAGATTTTTCGCACATTTTCTTTCTCTGTCAATTTACAAGGTCAAATTTTATGTTCTTTATATGGATGAAAAGCTCTTGATGAGAGCTTTTGAATGGTATAAGTTTCAGGTTATGAAACGCAATAAATAATCTGCAGAAAATTAACAAAGTTTCGGGATATTAAACAAAATCAAATCATATCTCATAATCTACAAGGAATCATGCCACAATAATTTCCAAATAGGGCATATAAGCATGATATGGTAAAAAATTTGGAACATAATTTTAGGCAAATCAAAAAGCTCAAGCAAATGTAAAAAAAGTCCTTCAATTCTGGTATTAAATGTGTCTTTTTCAAATGTTTAATACTAAATGCATAAAGTAGGTCAAAATTTGCTATGAAAAATGCAATTCCATCTTTTTTTTTTTTTGAGATGATAAATACATTGTTACATTAAACATTATACTGAATCGAAACTATTATAATGATATCAAAGTGAATTAATTATTAGTATTAAACTAGAGAAAAGCTAGTATGAAACTAGAGAAAATACCCACATTTGTAGGAGTTGAACCTATGACCTTTTTGTTATGGAACCCAGGAATTTCACTACAAATTTTTTTCTTTTTCTTTTTTTTTTTTAAGTCAAAGGGAGAATTTCATCACACTAGATATTATATAATATCTTTAGGCTATATATGCAAGTTTGTCTTAAATTTGAAACTTCATGAACCAATTACATGCTAAAATTCCCACTTCCAAACACGGTGGTATTAGGGAGAAAAAGTTGTGGGTTTGTGGTATATGTGAATTTTTCTTCTTCTCAAATGTTCTAAAGGAGGCTGAAACAATCTTATATTGCTGATCGAGTTGTCATAAACTCAAATAATCAGTGTCCGAAATTCAAACGGGAAAAGACAATTTGAGCAAAAAACATAGTGCAAAATTGAGAATAAATATTTGAATGGAACAAGGAAAAACTACATACAATTGTACTGAGTTCCGATTTTTTTTTCGAACATGAAAGTATATTTGAGTTTGATTTCATCGTTAATAATATCAAGCTTCGAAAGTCATGAAACAAAAAAATATTGTTTAAACTTGTTTAATATTTACTCTGAATCGACCTTAATCGAATCTTTACTTTTATTTAATCATATTGTTTATTTTCGGCCCAAGTTACAATCCTGCGCCCCGCCAATTTTCATATGATAAATACGCTAATGTCTACTTTCCAAAACACGACTATTTAGTTTACATTAGACTAGATGAATTTTTTTGTGAAACATGTATAGTACATTCAAATCAATTTCTCGAATTATGCATTGTAAGTTTGATGTTTGGTCTAAAGAAGAAGCTCATGTAATATATTTGGTTGACTTTAAATGGACTGCTCAAGACTCCGTTTGGAATTTGAATCTTTATTTTCTATGTCGTGTGTTTGATTTTCCTCGATCTTCTAATTTCGTGATTACTTAGACTTGACTATTGTATGTGAAATAGTAGAAAGAGTCTCAACAATTTTTACACCGATTATATTTTGACATGCTATTTTTATACATTTTGAAAATAAAATTTTAACAAAAATATTTTTAGAAACCGATATTTAGATGATGTGTTTCTTTTAAATATTAATATATACTTTAAATGATAAACTTTTTGCTACTGCTTTTTCAACATTAAATTAAAGTGCATATATATTTTGTTCTAAAACTTTGTTCAACAATCTCATTTTGTCATATTAGAAGAATCATGTATCTGCTCGATAGCAATTATTTTGTCATATTTAAGAGGAGCAAAAGATAAAAACACCTTCTACGCTTTGTTTAACTCTAAAAAAAATTCATGTGTTATTTTAACTCTTCAAAACCTTTAATTATGTGCTATCAAGTTAGTGTCAAATACACCCCACAGAAAAGAGAGTGTACGTGATTCAAACACGAAAGTATTTGTTCATATTTTTCTTTTGATATGACAATTTTACCCTTGACAGTGAAAGATAAAAATACCCCTGTGCTCTGTTTAACTCCCAAAAAAAACTCCTTTTGTCATTTTACCTCCCAAAAAAACCCCTTTGTTTAATTTTAATTACTACAATCGGTCCAAGTAGTATATACATGAGTTTTCAAAAGAAATAAAAAAAACCAATACATAGGGCTAATTTTGTCATTTCGTCAAAAGTCAAAAGTCAAAAGTCAAATTTTACTTGGATCGAGAATGATAATTAAAAGAAAAAATAAGAGGAGTTTTTGAGAATTAAAATAACACAAGAAACTTTTTGAGATTTAAACAAAGCATAAGGTGTGATTTATATAAAAATAAAAAGAAGCAAAAGTGATTTTTAAAATTGGTAATTATATATGAAAGAAGTGGGAAGCTATGATGAATTGGGCACAGCCTTATAGAAGAAGAGCCGAATAGTGGATATTCTTTTTTTCTACTATTGATCAAAAAACAAAGATAATAATTCATATTAGCACAAAGTTAAAACCCCCATACATCATTCAATCTTCTTTCTTTTGTTTTCTTCTTGGCTCCGTATCTATTAAGGCTTGAGTGCAATTTCACCAAGGTCTCATTCCTTACCATAAAAAGTCATTTCCCCTAAGAACCTCTCATCACCTCTCCCACTTTATCCCATCCTTGAGAAAAGGGATGGTTAATGGACTCTAAAAGTGGACAAGAATATCCTTTTTTTTCCGCCCTAGTAAAATTGGACAGCACATGCATTATTAGAATTTGATTTGATCTTTATTATCTAGATTGAGATTGAGATCAGATTTGGTTTGGATATTAACCTCTCATCGAGCCGAATATAAGTCGAGGTCGACTAATTTTCAGTTTTTAGATACATTTTATCATTGTCCAACTGATCAAGTCAAGTTGAAACCGCGTTCAAAATTTACTAACAATAAATATTGTTCACAATGTAATAAAATATAATATGCTATATAACAATCCCACTCCAACTAACTTTACCCATTGAACTCGAAATAAATTTGATTTAACGTCCACCCTACCTATGCATATCTACCGATATTACAAAAAATAAGTTACATATATATTTCAAAGGTACTATAAAGCAAAATTTATAGGGTGTAGTTGTAAAGTCTATTTTTTAGCTATAAATACATACCCTACTGAAACAACTCAATTCCATTTTCTGCAACTCTTCTATTCACAAGTATAGTATAGCATAGAGTAAATTGGACAAGGAGAAAATCAATTCTTGTTTCACTCTCTTCCTTTCACCTTCACTTCCATTGTTTCCATACAAGGTTAGTGATTAAACTAACTGCAAAAATATGTGACAAAAACTATTGTTTAGCTTAATTTGGATGGTTCTAAATTTAATTTCTTTTTCCAAATCAGTTCATAATCTAGATTTAATTTTTATAAAAATCAATCTTGGGGCTTTCTTATTTCAGGATTTTTGATGGATTTTCCAAATCAAGAATCCGAGTCATCGAATTCATTGAGGAAAAACGGAAGGGGTAAAATTGAGATCAAAAGAATTGAGAACACTACAAATAGGCAAGTTACCTTCTGCAAACGCAGAAATGGTTTACTCAAGAAGGCTTACGAGTTGTCGGTGTTGTGTGATGCCGAAGTTGCCCTTATTGTCTTCTCAACTCGTGGAAGGCTCTATGAATATGCAAACAACAGGTGAAATTTATTTTGATCATAAATATAATTCTGAAATGCCTTTTTTTCCCAAGATCTTTGCTTTCATCTTGGATTTTCAAGTCCCATATAAAGATTAAAACTTTAGTTTATTTTTTAGGTAGAAAAGGTTCAAATAATCCTTCTTTTTCTTGGATCTATTTTGGAAAGTTGGGATTTTATGATAACATGAAAATTGCTTAAATCCAAGATCCTGTCATGGATATTAATCTAAGGGACTGTTTGGCATAAGTTACAATAATGATTCTATGCAGTTAAGATTGAGTTCTTTTTCTCACAAATCTAGATTTCCTTATGTTTCTTGCTTCTTTTTGTTGTCTTTCCTTTATGAGCTCTGTTGTGTTTTTTCTTTCTTTTTTATGTTTATTCTTAGTTCCTTTCTTTGATATACATCCAAGATCTGTTACAATAGAAAAAGAACTTATGTAGTTAACAGTTCAAGAACTAGTTTGGTTAAGATCAAATACATGAAAACCATGATATATGTATAATCTTGTGTATCTATATATTGTTCTCTCTCTCCACATGTCATCTGTCAGCCCAAGAAACTCTACTGTAAAGCTGTCAAGTTCCTATTTGCCCATTTCCCTTGTTCTTCATTGACTGTTCTCTCTAACATCATGTCAGCTGAACAAATCAAAGAGTCATATAACCTAAATATTAGCTAATTAGGGTTTCAAATCAGAAAATGGGTATGACTAAAAACATATCAAGATTCCATTTTGAGTTGTTTAAGACCAAATTACGTCAATTTGATAAGATGGGTACCCTTTATTTTTACCATTTTACCCTTCAACAGACTGCAGTCTACTAAATCTTTATTAGGGTTTCAAATATGAAAATGGACATGACTAAAAACTTATCAGGATTCTATTTTGAGTTGTTAAAACCCATATTATGTCAATTTCGAATGATGGGTACCTTTTATTTTGACCGATTTACCCTTCTGCAGACTTGAGTCTACTGATTTAACATTAACCAGGGTTTCAAATGGGCAAGACTAAAAACTTATCAAGATTCCATTTTGAGCTGTTAAAGACCCAAATTATGTCAATTTCACAAGATGGTACCCTTTAAGTTTACAATTTTACCCTTCTGCAGACTGGAGTCTACTGGTCTAACACTAATTAGGTCATGGGACTATGGTTAGGGTTTGAAATTGTACATGTCCATAAAGTCATCTTTTTAACCATGGAATCTTTGGTCATGTCAGAACATTAAAATTTTATTTTTATCTTACATTTAAAGACAAGGAAAAGGGTTTGTCCTATTGTTTTTTCTTCCGTCATCTCTAGTCCAAAGTCTTTTTTAACTCTAAAGGTGAAAATATTATCATTTCGACACACCGTAGAAATTTCGTAAGTTTGGGACCCAAAATCAAATTAATGTAGTACTTCATATTGTATGAATTTGAGCTCTTTTAACAAAAGTTTATTTTGACTTAATAAACTATAAATTGATAAAATATTGATCGCAATTGATTTTATAATCAAATTACATTCTGTATAATTTCAAACTCGATCCAAAATTCATATAGAGTATGAACAATATGTTGATTTTACTTAGACAGTTTACAGTTACACCATAACTAAAATTTCATTTCCTCTCCCTCTTAGTCTCTAATTATTTCGAGCAAAAAAAATAATAAATTAAGACATTCAAATTGAGAAGGGTAACATATATTTAAAAATGTCAACATTCTTTTTTCAATTTTACATTTAAAGACAAATGAAGAAATGGGATCAATTTGTTCACTTTTCTGAACTATGTATATGTAATAAGCTCTTAATTTATTGCATGAAAACGGCTGCTCACTGATGAACATGAGACAGCTTCACTGATGCACTCAACACTCCCACACAGACAAACAAGACTTACTATATACGTACATACATAAATTCCTGTCCAAAATAAAATGTCTAAAAAATGAGTTTTTATGTGTTTAAATTCAGAAAAAAAAGATATACTGCAAGATAAGAGAGAGCAATATCGGGATTTTGAATAAATCGAGGTGGATAAAAGGGTAAATTACCTGTAAGGTATTAACCTGGGGTACAAATTAATGGGTTGGGGTGACACGTGGCGAGATCTTGAGGGTAGGATGGTAGGAGCCAATCATATTGTGGAATCTTGTGCCAGCGTGGCAGGGGGTAGCCAATCAGTGGGTCGACGAAATTAAGGTTACAGATTTTATATGCTGACTGAAACTGAATTGAATTGAATGTATGTGTTTTCTCATTTCTGTGATGTTTCTGCAAACTGATTATTTTATATATTTATTTTGTTTATTTGTGTGTTTTCTCTATGTTTTGTGAAGTGATAAGTGGAGGTAGCTTTTTTGAGTGGCAAAAAACCCTAGCTACTGTACCCACCTATGACCAGTATATAGTATATTTATAATACATCTTTATGAAGTGAAAAGATGCATAGTTAATTAAAAGGCTCACAAATAAAAAAAAAAAATAGTGAATTAAAAATGGGTAAAATCTATATCTATATATGTTTGGATTTCTTTTTTAATTATTTTGTGTTTCGCAAAATAAACAATTTAAAAAATATTTTGATATTATTTTCCAAATCTTCGTATTGATATTAACTTATATTGATTTCATATAACTACACATATTTTCTTTTTGGGAGAACTATGTACTAAAACACATTTTAAAGATCATGAGGTTTTAGCTACAAAATACTAAGTGATTTTCTTGTACTTGTCGTCTTAAATCCTAAGTTAAACTTGGCACTATTTGATATTCACTGATCATATTAAGTGACACGGATTTAAAATGTGTCACTAAAATTTATTTTCAGAAACATAGTAGTGACAAGATTTCTAGAATTTTTTATCACTATTGAAATTCTGTGATATATCAAAAATAATAACAAATTGAAAAATATTATTTCTAAATCATTGTGATAATATTTATTATCATTAGATGTGTTTTTAATGCACAATAGTGACAAGTTAAGTAACTATATATGGAGAGCATTTGTTACTGACAATCATTGGTGACAATCTTGACATTTTTTTTTTTATAATGCATTTGACACAATTATTAATGTAACAAAACTAATATTCTTATCATCAAACACATACCCAGAGTGATAATTTTAATATAGTCGCTTAATATTTTTTCACCAAATACATGATTTTCTTGTAGTGTTTGTTAAGGGATTAATTAAAGACTTTCGGTTCTAGTATAGATATATTTTCATTATTAAGACTTATCAATAGTTCGTATATATATAAAAATTTGAAGAAAAAAACTAGTGATTTCTTTTGTGATACATTTTGTATTTTCTTTTTAATTTCTTCAAATAATAATATATTTTAATCCTTCATATGCCTATATTTGAATTTTCCCGTTATTATGTAAATTGCCATACAGAGTTGCTCTTGAATTCTCTTGAACTTAAGGTTTGCAGATCTTCAATGGCTAATCATAGGCGCATTATTGATTTTGACTTGAAATTGTCAGAAGAGCACGCACACAAACACACACATATATATAATCACCTCATCTTAAAGCTTAAACTATTAAGACATAGAAACACTAAGTATTTATAATTTCTTCGTGCCCACAAGTGTAAGCTATATTCTATAATTCTAATACATATAATCATTCAAAAATGAGATAGATGATAGGGATAGGCATTGATTGCCCCTTTAGGATCAAAAAAAAAAAAATCATTCAAAAAAAATTAATGAATTAGTGTTGAGAGAGATTTGTAATCAAGTTCAATTCTTAGTCTAACACCAACTATATTGAATGATCGACTCTTCTTAAAGAATAGAGTATGAAAGTGGGAATCCGTTTAATGTGTTTATTTCGTCTAACATAATATTGACAATTTCTGACATAATGAATGAAGAAATTCCATGAATTTTCATCTTAATTTGTGTCCAAATTACTTCCATATAAAATTAAGTTGATGGTGTTCAAAAACTATTTTTGGCAAATAGAATCCCACTGGTTATTTTGAATCTAGTCCACTTTTTTTTATCCAATAATAGGGAGAAGCACCTACAAATATACTATAGTAAATAAGATTTGATCACATAAGTTATAAATATATTAATTAATTTGAAGCTTTGTGGTTGCAGTGTTAGGGCAACTATTGACAGATACAAGAAAGCAACTGCTGATTCCTCAAACTCTGTCTCCACATCTGAAGCCAATACCCAAGTAAGTTTGAACCACTTCCTTTTCTGCTGACAAAATAAAAATTTCTAGTATAGCTTGGATTACCATTTCTAATATGTATTCCACCAATTACATATTTGATTTCCAATATCTAATTTGGGATTTCATATTAAATAAAGTTATAATTAATAGGAAGCTATGTATTTACTCCATACAAGTAATCCATAGAGATCCCTTTTCCATTCAATTCTTACCTTTTTAGCAAGCATGTCTAAATAAAAACATCTACTTGAGAAAATTAAATCTCATTGTATTTTCTTGTTTATTTTTTAGTTTTACCAACAAGAAGCCAACAAACTGCGGAGACAAATACGAGAGATACAGACTTCAAACAGGTTAGTTCTATAAGATTAAGTAGTTGTTTGAGTTTCAATTACTCAATCGATAATTACGTACTTTCTTTGGCATTTTACAGACAAATACTTGGAGAGGGTGTTAGCAATATGATGCTGAAGGATCTGAAGAGCTTGGAAGGGAAAGTGGAGAGAGCCATTAGTAGAATCCGTTCCAAAAAGGTTAAGATCGAATAACTTATGTTTTCGCTCAATACATATTTTCTTTCACATTTTGGTGTCGCATCTGATTTGCAATATGTGTTGTGTTAGTTAATAAGTGTCACAATTTTAAATTTTTGGGGCCATATATACATTTATATATTATGCATTATCTACAAGTTTCATAAAAATATAGATTATTGACTAATAGTCTAATACCTCTTAATTTTTTTGTAGAATGAGTTGTTATTTGCAGAGATAGAGCTCATGCAGAAGAGGGTAAGTATTAATATACCAATTAAATTTCCTTTCTTTCTTATTTGTGTTCTTTTTCCATTTTGGTTAGTAAAGATTAAAGAACAATTCACATTCTCTTAATTTGTATAGTTCATAAATTAAAAAGTTCACTCTGTCCCTTTGTTTTCATTGTCTTGTGTATAATTTTAATTTTCTGATATATATTGATGCTTAATTATATAATACATAGGTAATAAGAAAAATTCATGCTAAATTCAATTTCTAATTTATCTCAGCTAGCAATGATCTACAGCAATGATCTACATTATCTAAAATAATTATATATGGTTAATTTTTGATGTTATTGCAGGAACTTGAACTGCACAATGCTAACATGTATTTACGCGCAAAGGTCATACATAAATCTTCTCTATATTTACACACATATCACATGACATCTTCTCTAAAAAGATGTCCAAATTTCGATTTATGTATGGTGCAGATAGCTGAGGGTGAGAGAGCACAGGAGCAAATGAACTTGATGCCTGCAGGACCACCCGAGTACGTACAACCTCAGCCGTACGATATAGTTCGGAACTTTCTACCACTGAACCTAATGGAACCAGATCACGATCAACACTACTCTCGCCATGATCAAACCGCTCTCCAACTCGTGTATGTTCGATCTAATGCTTTCTAATCTTTATTCTATTCCCCATTATATGATCAATATTCGAGGTTCTCCATTCTAGTGTTTTTGATAACATATCCTCGTATTAGCTTTTAAATGAGATGGTCATTTAACAAGTAGCATACTTAGATAAGAAGTGATTTTGCGTTTGAATCATTTTTCCACCAATTTATGAAAATTCATTAACGCCTTAAGCTTTATAAGAAGAATATTAACTGCATACACGTGACACACACACGAATCACATTTTTTTTTCCTCATATATACTTTATAAAATTGCATTTTTTGGTCACAATTTTTTTTTTAATATTTTGCATTTTGGTCTCGCTTTTTACCAATTTCACTTTGAACTCACTTTTTAAAACCATCTTGCAGTAATTTGTTTTCAACATCTTGATGGAATGACTTTCTTATTTGCACTTCTGATTTTTAATTTGATGGAAGGAGATGAGACTAGACGTGCAAAATATTTTAAACATTAGGATAAAAAGTACAAATTTATAAAGTGCTAATATATGTTACAATTTTTCCATTAATTGTTAACAATTTATTATGCAATGCTGTTTCTTGCAGTTAACTACTGGAAGATGAAGGCCAGAGATCTTGATAGAAGGCCAATATGTTGTTTCTTAAACTTTTATGAAACTCAATGTACGTTAGTTTGTTGTCTGAATCAATGTAAGAAAAACTAACTACTTCGATTTTGGGGCAACTCTTTCTTAATTTATGAATCCTTTTCAAACAATTCTTCGTTTCCGAATAGTATACTGGTTGTATATGTTGGGTTGTGATTTTGCCAATGTTTTCAAAACCGGACTTGTATTTGGTTAATATTGACACACACACACATATGTAGTTACAGAAAAATTGAATGTATCACAAAATTATATAGATACAAATATTATTATAATTATAAAGTATTATATATAGCTTTATTTTCTAGGTGATTCATTTTAGACTTTATCAAAAACTATAATCTAGTTATACCTTGTGATTTCTAATTTAACTATTCTTTTTAAGTTTATTTTGCCTATGAAAATATTTTAGTTAGAATTGCATAATGTTAAGTCTTTTAATTTCTAACGTCTCCTCATCTAACTATACTTCTTAGAGTTTTTTTTTTTTTTTTTTTTTTGCTTTTTAAAATCACATAGGGGTTGTGATTTCTAATTTAACTATTCTTTTTAAGTTTATTTTGCCTACGAAAACATTCTAGTTAGAACTGTATAATGTTAAGTCTTTTAACTACTACTTACTCCTAATATAACTATACTTCTTATAGTTTTTTTTTTTGCTTTTTAAAATTACATAGGGGTATTTTAGTCCGCATAAAAAGTTAAGAAATATTCATGTTTTTATAATAGTAGATAGATAGATAGATGAATATTTCATATTTGAAATATATTATTATGTTCATAAAAGTCCAAACAATGGAAAATGGCATATTCAATAGTATACAATATACTGGACACTTTGCAATATTAGTAATTCTGACATTTATACAATAATATAAATATTGGTTACAATGTTCATATCACTATCAGATAATTGGATATAAATTGATGAAATTGGTCACGTGCATGCACCACACACGGCTGTTATCTCATCTTTTGGAGTGAAAATTATAACTTGATAATGTGATGACGTGAGAAAAATATTATCATTCTACATGCTTACTTTTTTTCCAGTTTCATTTTACATATTCGGAAAATACAGTATTTCTGTATATGTAATTGAACTGAATATAGAAAATAAAGAAGAATCTAAAATGAAAGAATTTATGTTGCTAAAACTCAACATCTCTGTAATAATGTGAAAACAATTGGTAACTCACTAATTATTTAACACATCTATGTCCTGTAAAGAGAATGTGAACTGTTCATAGAAGAAGTACTTTAACTTGGATGAAAATATTTATTATGAATAAAATGTTGTTGCTATATTTTATTGGAACAAATAAAATATAGCAACAACATTTTATTCATAATAAATATTTTCATCCAAGTTAAAGGAACAAATAAAATATAGCAACAACATTTTAGGATATCCAAGAATTATCAACTTTTACTGATAATTGATAAAGAAGAAGATGAACTCATAACTGGCACAAATAATTGAAAGAAAATGCTTTATATATAGCAATTTTTATTGATGACAAAAATATTACTTAAATGAATCATACCATTAAAAAGTTAATAATCTATATTGCTAAATTTTGTAACTAAACATTTTAGTACCAATCAAATTCAATTCTAATGAATGCATTATACAAAATATATATATTTAAGTAGAATTCAAAAAATAAATCTTGGGCTTGGCCCCCCAAGAGCCAACTTAAATCCACTCCTGTGTTGGCCGAAAAACAATCAGGGTGCAGAGTGAAGCACGAAAACATATTTTCAGTGTTCAAACTGCTAATAAATTTTTTCTGGTGTGCAAAATGTCTAATCATTCTATATTGAGGGTTTAAAATGAAATTTTAAATACAAAACATTCAATAAGTTCGAACACCCTAAGAACCAATGCGATTGAACCGGCCCAAATATAAAATGGGCCTTTCAGGACCATTTATTAGACCCAAACCATTTAGAACCCACAAATTGGATGTGCACCGCATAAGTTCAAAATTTATATTATACCGGTCGAAGATTGCATTTTTATTAATACGATATGAAATATTTTGATTGGGTGATGAATTCATTTAAAAGTTGCATTCTTTAATAAATTTTCCTAAGTTTCAGTGTGATTAGCTTATTTTGAAGTTAATTGGGCTTATTTAAATTTTGTTGGAACTTGGAAGATGTACTGGGACTTGGAAGGAAATGATTATTAATGCTCTAATGCTAAGGCGTGGAAACAGAGTAGAATAAAATGCAAAACTCCCCCCATGTTAATTCTAATTGGCAAAAAACCATTGTATTTTTTTTTATTAGCACAAAACCCCTTTGTTAATATTTTATTAACAAAAAGTTTCCGTGTTATCATGGATCAAAATTTCGTTTTGAGCGTATGTTTCGGTCAGCCAAATATTGGAAATTTTTCGAGACTTTTCGGAAATATTTCGGAAATAAAAAGGAAAATTGTAAAAAAAAGCTACAAAATTTAGAAAAATAACAAAGTTTAAGGTAAACAGATAGTTTCGAAGTTACATCTTGTTTTCGTTTCGCTTGATTCAAAAATGGAAACTTTTCAATATTTTCGAATGAAAATATGGAAATTTTGAACCATGCGTGTTATGATTTTACTAACTCACTACACATGTTTAAATATTAGGGTTGACCACATGGAGTTACTGTTAATTTTTTAAGTTTATAGGGGTTATTGTCAATTTTTAAGTGAATAATCGAGTCTTTACATCTTATACCAAAAAAAAAAAAGATAAAGACATATAGGTATAATTGTCCCTTCCCATGCAAATTATGAAGAACACTCGCACTTAGAGCGAGTAAAACACAAAGCGGTTTCAGATGGGGTAAATGTCTTTGACTTGTTAGCACAAAAATTTCTTTGCTAATAAAAATAACATAAAGAGTTTTCTGCCAATTAAAAATAAGACTGGGGGTTCCATTTTACTCGAATATATTATCCATATTAATTTGTTAATTTTATACATAAAAAGAGGTTAAAATATATATTAATCTGGCTAGCATTTAAGAATCACTTTGTAGAAAAGTGGTTTATTTTTGTAAATACATATAAGTTACATAATTAAATTCATTGATTCAATCAAAAACTCAATGAAGCTGGAATTTTAGTTGTTGACTTCAGGACCTGGTGGAAAAATGAAAAGACACTTTACATTCCTATATATTTCTTAATTACATCTTACTTTTATACACTACAAGAAAACTGGGCTTCACCTACGGTATATTCCGTTGGTGAAGTCTTGATTTCCGTTGGTATTCATGCGTATCGATGTTTTTTTTCCGTTAGTTGATTCGTAGGTGAAGGCCCTGTAGGTAAATGAGGCAATGGTTTTTTTTTTTCCGTTGATAAATGTTGCGACGATTCGTTTTTGTTGGTATTTTTGTTGGAAAAAGCGTTGGATCAACGATCGGGCCCAAATATTTTTTGCGACAATTTTTGTTGTTGAAAATGTATAGGAAAATTACTAACTGATATTCAACGGCATAAATTTGTTGGTATTCTGTCGCCAATCCATTAAAAACGTTGTGACGAAATATAGCATCAAAATTATTTGGAGGGAAAAAAGCACGAGACTATATTTGAAAGTTGAACCTCAGGTAATCAATTTATGTCATAAGTATATATTTTGTAGGGACATATGGTTCAGACAGTACCTTGAGTATATTAATTATATATTTAGAAAGTTGGCCTGGAAATTTCATTTAATCAATAATTATTTCATATTTATTTTGCACCGACACATTGTTTACCACATAAAGAATCCGTGACATTGGACAGATTGTCCATGTGTGCTGGATAATCATCTTATATAGGAAATCTGTGTGATTTTTCCAAAAAATTCACTTGTGGAAACATATACTACATTAGAAGCTAGCTAGCTACTGTACGTATATAACATTTAAGAACGCTACTATATATATTAGCAATTTAGCATACATCGATCTGTTTATATTATCACAATCATATATTGTTGGATAGTATTAGACGTAAAATCTTATTTATAGAGCATTATTTTTCTCTCTTTTTTTTTTTTTAAATATCTAACTAATGATATTAAGATCGATAATTCTTTTTGTGGGGGTGTCCTAAAACAAAGCTCGATCCATTTTCTAAGATAATTTTTGTCCCCTCATAATGTGATACAATTACTTTTCAATTTAATTTTCTCCACAATTATACAAAAACGTCTCCATTTCTAAGTTCTAATTCTCATAAAAAATGTTGGGTAATTTATGACCGTCCCCTTGAGGTTTAGTCCTTCTACAAGAACCCTCCTAATGTTTTCAAAATTACAAGGAGATAGATCCCCATAGAACATGTACCAAAACATCCCTTACAGCTCCAACAATCCTTATAAGTACTCCTCAAAAATGTTTACAAGAACCCTCCTTAAGGGGTATCCTTGAAGTTTTTGAGACCATAGGGAATTTTTTAAATTTCAGACGGTCCGAGTGCAAATCACCCAAAGTTTGAAGCCAAACCAAAAGGGAGTAAAAAATTGGGACATACAATGAGATATTGGGACTTGATATATTGAAGCAACATTGACATCTAAGTACTGGAGGGTAAGTGGGGCATGCAATTAATTACTCCTTCACTTCCAATAAATAAATTATCTGCATGCCCATAAATGGTCTGTTTTTTTCATCTTTATGTGGATAGATCTTATTAATTGTGACATTCATTCATCATGTATGCATGTAGTCCATACTTTAATGCTCTTGAACAATAAATTTGTAGTAATTTACATTTTTTATGCTTGCAACAATCTGAGACAAATTAACTAGGTAAACAACAATGCAGTAATATTGTAATGTGCATCACAAACAATCCACTAATATATTTAATTAATTAAAATGACAAATCATTAGTAGGCCAGTATCCATCTTGATTTTGTAACATTACAAATTAAAATACCCTAATTAATTAAAGAACCTCACACATGCAAAGTAATTAAACGCAATGCAGCATAATTAATCAAGCCAAAGGTACTGAATATAAGACACACAACATGAATCTTATAATATTATAAAGAATTTCACTAATTAATTCTTCTTCCTGCCCTCGTTAGCCAGCTTGAAGAGCCTCGCCTGAGTCGAAGCAGCCTTGTTCGATCTCATCGATGCTACGAAACTGTCCCTTACCTGACTAGTTGTGTAAGGGAAGCCTCGGTGCACCATGGAGTTAAGCAAAGCTGCTGTGCCTTCCCTGTATAATTCTCCGAGGCCATCGGTACGTGTGTTCGATAAAGCATGTACCAAGTCCGCGCTGGCTCCGATTCCAGGCAAGCTCGATACGCCAAATGCGCTGCCGACTGTCGTTCCCCAGAAGCCAAACAAGCCCCATATCAAGTTTGGATGGTTCAACCAATAACTGCAGTATAAGTGAGGAAACAATTAGTATATTTCCTTTTATAAGTTATTTGCACCATTGGTCCCATGCTTTTTGAAATTGCACTTTTGATGACTTCCGATTTTTTAAAATATTTTGCACTTTGGTCCCATATAACAATAATCTCTATTGCATTTTGGTTCCGTAGAGATTGTCTTAGTTTTGCACTTTTGGTCCAACATGATGCGATGGTTGCAAAATATTATTAAAAATTGGGACCAAAAGTTTAATATGAAAAAAATGGGGCCAATAGTGTAATATTAAAAAAATAGGACCAAAAGTCTAATATTAAAAAAATTGGGACCAAAAGAGTAATATTAAAATATAAGACTAAAAGTGATGAGGGCTAATAAAATGATTTTTATTTATGCAATAAAATTAAATAAAAAGACATACGTAGAACTAATTAAAGTGGTGACTAGACTATAAAGTGTGCTCAATCCAGTTGAAATAAAACTGTTAAAAATCTAAATAACTAAATAAATGTACACGTACTTCTGCCTTTTTTATTATGAGTAGTATTGTATACTTACGTGCAAGTAAAAGGTGGAGAGTATGGATCAAACGCAAATGGAGGTGATGGTATTGTGATGCCGGGAATGGTTGGAGTTCCCGGGTCAATTGGAGTGCTTGGTGGAGTCACACTTACCGGCGGAGTTACAATGGTTGGAGTTCCTGGGTCAATCGGTGTGCTTGGTGGAGTCACAATTACCGGCGGAGTTACTATGGTTGGCGGCGGTAGAATGGTTGGTGTCGGAACTGTCGGTGTAGTTGGGGTTGTGGTTGGAGGAGAATGATAGTATCCACCACCACTCGGAGATGGAATGGTTGGTGTCGGTGTAGTTGGGGTTGTAGTTGGAGGAGAATGATAATTTCCACCACCACCACCGCGTGGAGGAGATGGAGTTGTGTGGTGGTGGTGGCCACCGCCTCCACTTGGTGGGTTACCGCAGTTTACCGGTGGCGTACCTCCGTGAGAAGGTGGTGTTCCATGATATGGTGTCGGTGTTGGTGTTGGTGTTGCATGGCCACCTCCCGGGCCATGTGATGGAGGAATATGAGGAACTGCGACAAGAAAAAACAAATATGGTATCAGAGTCAGATGCAGGTTCAAGAAAAAGTCTATTTGTCACACATTTTTAAATTTCACGTGTTGTGTTAAATGAAAACATATTAAATGTCACTCCACTCTAACATCGTAAACTTTTAGATACGCTGAACATTAAAAAAAAAAAAAAAATTAACCTGCGGGAGGAGTTCCGGCATTCGGGTCCGGAAGGTAGTAGTTCTTTTGGCCGTCAAAGTTGCCCGTGGAGGAGACGACTCGAACGATCAAATTTTGGGAAAGCAATGCGGCTATAGCAGCCCACAGGAAAAGGGATGTTTGCTTACTTCTATTTTTCTCCATTTTTTTGTAACTTTTCAAGAAAAAAATAGAAGGAAAAATTAAGTAGAAGGAACAAGTGTTCAGAGAATGAGGATGATTCAAGATGGAGCAGTGTATATAAAGAGTTGTTCAGAGACTGAAGTAAATATATGCAGCTGAAGAAGTATGTGGTTAGTTGTATGTGCATTTAAATCTCACATTACACAATATTATTTTTTGTTAAATAGTATTGCATTATATGGTTTTAACCATCTCATTTTTGTTTTTGGTGTTGCAAATTGAATTTTTTTTTGGAGAGTACTATTGACTTGTTTACACATTTTGAGCTAAGAATCTTACTCCCTTTCTACCTTTATAACGCGATTGCCTGTTTCTTTGAGTGGTACCATGCCTTATTAAATTAGCATTCTATTTTAAGTGACACATGAAATTGAGATAAGAAGATATGTATCTAGAATAGGTTAAAGTGATAAAATTTGCTTGATTAAGAGTTTTTCCTATGTAATTTTAACAGCTAGAACGAAACAATATGATTTTCTTATCCAGCTTGAACGAGCTTTACCTGAACCGAACATGAGTCCAACTATCATTTAAGCATTCAATCATTTTTTAGTTTTTCTAGTCGAGTTTGAATTAATTTTCAAAAGTTATGTATCAAATGGTAAATGACATTTAAGTTTAATTAGATATGTTGATCAGACTGAGTTCACACGAAATTCTTTTGTCACGCGACCGAACTCAAGTGAGTTTTGATTAGTTTAGTTTCAGTTTTTGTCTAAATTTTAAGAATTTTCCAACGTTATCATAGTTTCATAATCTTTTTTCCTAGAGCCTTTATTTTTTTAAGGAATTTTTTCCCCATAGAATCTGAAGAAGAGAAAAAAATGAGTTTGTCACTTGTCCAAATTGGTTTGAAGTCGTGTGGACTTATTTGAGACCATATTTGCCCTTCAATTTCTTTTTCAAGAAAAGCATACTATAATTATTGAGCATAGGTAATGATTTGGTTGGAGAACTTCCTAATTTGTCCCTATGTAAATTTTTACTGACCAAATAATTAATCTGAGAGACATATATGTGGTCCTCTTACCAATTACTTAGCTTATATATTGATTAGATAAGATGTGAAATAAATAATTGAGACTTTAATAAATTGTAGAAACTGGGGGAGATGGGAACTTATATATAGTAATAAAATGAAGACATATGAATATATATATATATATATATATATATATATATATAAAAATAGAAACTACACACGCAGTTTTTGAATTTAATTTCACTTATGGCCCTGGCAGAAAGTAGTTGAAGGTGCACAAAATTGCTATGTGATCACATTCAATTCTTGTAGTAAATGATACCAACAGCAACCCAATTTTCAAGTCCTTGTTTGGATTCTGGGCTTTATTTTCTGTCAATGTGACCCTCACTTCTGACTAGTTTAATTATAAATTTATAATGTAAAGGGATAATTGCATTCACCCTCCTCAACTTTCAATAATTATAAACACCTCACGTCCCATGCTGTTAGTTCTTATTAAAATAAATAAACATAATGTATAGTGTCTATGTCCTCCATCCTTCTTTAGTAATAATTTACTTAAAATACAATAATAATATAGCCTCAAAATGTATCAACCCAAATTTGTAGATCCTAATTATAAGAAGTCAAATAATTCAAACCATTTATCCTTTTTTTTTTTATAAAATTACCTTGAAACATAACATCAATTTTTAATTATCAAATATATTTAAATTAGTAATTTCAAATATTTATATTTGATATTATTAAAAAAATTAAATATAGAATAATAGATAAACTTATCTATTTGCCATAAAATTGATCAAGCTTAAGGTCACTTTTATGTTTTTTTGATAAATCAAATTTTTATTACTTCGAGAGATCACAAAATTATACAAAATGTTCAATAAGATCAAATTAAATATGGAAAAACCTCCATGATAATCAACACAAGGAATAAGATTACAAGGAATCCTCATCGATCAACTCCAAGAAAATGTCTAGAGGCGATGTTAGTACATCTAGGAGAAAAACGAAATCTCCACTTAGGCCAACAAGTCCAAAACTTTCGAATTTCCAAGATATACCACGAGACTCCTAATGCGAATCATATCCTTAATTCGACTGTTAATGTAACAACACTACTTTTGTGCAATCACTTTAAAAAAATCACTTTAAAAAATCACCTAATCATACTTAAACTGTCCAAAATAGGTTTGTAAATTTAATAATTAATTAATATTTTGGTGACAACATCATGTTTTCATATAATTATTGAAATTTCAGGGCAAAGTTTTGTAATTTCACCTAACATGAGGGGAGGTGAAGGAATTATCCCTAATTTGAAATACGACACTGCAGCCAATATTTATGAATGATCTGCTGAAAGAGAAAGTGAGTGATTTAGGAGAAATCATTATTCAGACATCTGTCCCCATTTCTATTGTATTGAGCTGTCTATTCAATCAAGACCAATATAATAAATAATATAATATAATAGAAAAATAAAGTTGGTTGTATCTATATGCTTTTACTTTTGCTGGCACTGTTGAAATTGAATTGAAGTAATTTTATGAACTTGTAGTTGTAAAATAAATTGCAGTAAACTCTGTGGATTACTGTTTTGAAATCGAAATCCAAAAGGATATTCGAATATTCGATGACCCATTTTCTGTTATTCAAATACTATGTTGAAAAATAAAAACCAACTTTCTTTCATTTTTTAACTCTTTTTGCATTTTGGGTTTGTAAGCAAATGATGCCATCTAGATTAATTATCTGCTCTAATGCAACTTCCAAATCTTGCCCACCACATGTTCGACAAAATGTCGAACTGAATATCTGTACCGGACCAAAATTCCTCTTCACTTTCTTTGAATTGGGCTTGTGAGGTTTCAATAGAAGAGTTAAAATCTTTGAAAGACTTGTTTTCTTTCTTGATCTGGGTATGGGTTGTCTTGCGGCCTAGTGATATATATTGGCCCAAAAAGTCTATATTTAGAGCCCAAACAGTTAAAACTAAAGTTGTACATTTGGTACCATAGGATATGATAACTTGCACTTTTAGTACCATTGGATATACAAATGCAAATTTGGTATCATAGGATAGGTTTTCATTGCAATTTTGGTTCCAAACCCAATCTTTCTACAAAGTTAATGACAATTTACCCCCTATAAAATACATAATAATCAATTTACCCCTCTATAATTTGGAAAAAAAAATCAATTTATCCCCTGTAAGTTTTTTAATGAAGCAATTTACCCCCTTCAGCCGGAGAGTGTAACTCACTTGTCGAAATTGAGAATAGGCATGCAAACTATTTTATAACATAGGAGGATAAATTGCCACATTTATCATACCACAGGGGGTAAAATGCCACATTATCACAATAAAAGTGAATAAAGTGCCGCCTGTAAAAATATCAGGGAAGCGATGTGAAACTTTTACAAAATTTCAGGGGATAAAATGCTCTTTTTTAAAACCACGAGGGAATAAATTATCATTAATTTTGGGGAAACATTGGGCTTGGTACCAAAGTTGCAATGAAAACCTATTCTATGGTACCAAATTTGCATTTTCGTATCCAATTGGTACCAAAATTACAAGTAAGTCTATTCTATGGTACCAAAAAAGCAATTTTCCCCTTTAATAAGTATAATTAAATGAGAGAATTGCATTTTTGGTACACAGCTATAGGTCAATTCCCACTTTTGGTACACAGCTTTATGTGTCCAACACATTTGGTACACTTCTTTAACAAAGTTCGACACATTTGGTACAACCGTTAAATAAATTGCAAAATCACCGTTAATTCCGTTACTTCGACACATTTGGTACACCTCTTTTACAAAATTGGCATGTGCGCGGCACATGGCTGCCCAGAAAAAAAAAAAAAAAAAAAGGAAAAATTGAAACTTGATAAACTTTTTTATTATATTTTATTCTTCTTCCAATATTAAACTATAAATGACATTATAGTTTATTATATTTTACATGTCATATAAATAATAAATACATATTTTTTAATAATTTTTATAAATATGATAAATTAAAGTAACTTGTTTATTATATTTTATTCTTCTTGCAATATTAAACTATAAACGACATTATATAGTTTATTATATTTTACATGTCATATAAATAATAAATACACATTTTTTAATAATTTTATAAATAATAAACTATTTTTATAAATAATTTTTAAAAATTGAAACTTGCTAAACTTTTTTATTATATTTTATTCTTCTTCCAATATTAAACTATAAATGACATTATATAGTTTATTATATTTTACATGTCATATAAATAATAAAGACATATTTTTTTAATAATTTTTATAAATAATAAACTATAAAAATAATAAACTATTTTTATAAACAATTTTTAAAAATTGAAACTTGATAAACTTGTTTATTATATTTTATTCTTCTTCCAGTATTAAACTATAAATGACATTATATAGTTTATTATATTTTACATGTCATATAAATAATAAATACATATTTTTTTATCATTATATAAATATGATATGATAAATATAATAAATACATATGATAATTTTTCTAAAAGTTTATCAAGTTTAATTTTTTTTTGGGCAGCCATGTGCCGCGCACATGTCAATTTTGTAAAAGAGGTGTACCAAATGTGTCGAACTAACGGAATTAACGGTGATTTTGCAATTTATTTAACGGTTGTACCAAATGTGTCGAATTTTGTTAAAGAGGTGTACCAAATGTGTTGGACACATAAAGTTATGTACCAAAAATGGGAATTGGCCTATAGCTGTATACCAAAAATGCAATTCTCTCATAATTAAATTTATAACACTTAAGTATTTGCATTCCGGCTGGGAAGGGGGATTTGCCAATAAAAAAAATAACACCGTTTTTTCTTTTTTTTTGGCAGAGCACAGGGGTTATTTTTTCATTCACTCGAAAGAACATATTATGCTAGATATAAATGTGGATACGTAGCAAAGATGGGAGACTAAAAAAGGAATTTTGTCCAAAATAAGTATGAGATTTGAAATTGAATTGGAAATTGGGATATTTGTTTGCTTATGCGTATATAGTAAATTTGGAACTCTGAAGTACCATTAGGTATCATCTATAGATGCAAGAAAAATATGAGTTTCTGTATGAGAAAATTGCATTTTTGTATGACACATATATCTGTGTATTAAAAGTGAGAATTGACCTAAAATGCGGTATTATAAATATATTTAATTCTCTCATTCAATAATGACTACCGGCTTAATAATCTCTTTCAATTCAGAAATCCCTTAACGTGAGGCGAAAAAGAATTCTGGAAAATGAGGAACTTTTTCATGTTTGGAATAAAAGATGAAAAGATTATGCTTGCATTTTCTAGTATTAGTTTGACCATTTATGTGTTTTTTGTGTCTCATTGTTTTGGTTTTGTTCTAGAATATTGCATATTCAGGGCCGATTCTATACTTTTTAGGACCCTAGGCGAAATCCAAATTCGAACCCCAAAAAGTCATTTTTTTTTTAATATGTCAACCACAATTTCAGTTTTTTATTATTTGTTTCTTGGTTGTAAGTCAATATATAACTTTTGTTAGCGTGAGTTAGAAAATTATTCATGTACAGACGTATTCACCAAATTAAATGTTGAATTTTTATATCCTGGATGATAAACAAAACAAATGAAGATATGAATAAACTAAAGAAAACAAGGAAACATAAGAAATCAACATATGGATCAAAACAATATGGAAAAAATCAATCAATGAAAAAAGCTGGCGGCCGGCCAATGCATAATCCACATCCACTCTTAGAACCTTGGGAGCCTGCATTCCTTTGGGAACCCACGAGGAAACCTTCGAGCATCAGTGCAGTAGTTATAGATCATGTAGTTCGTCTGCACCCATCGGATTCTGTTTCGACCATTGGCGTCCAATCCCTGTGTTTGCCATGCCTGGCTGCTCACCGTTCCGTTGTTGCATGAATTTCCGGTTGTGCTCACAACGCAACCATTGGCGTTGTAATTCCTGTAAGTTGCGGTGAAAGGAGCCTTCGTCCAGTCAGTTTTCACCCGCCCGCCTTGCGTTGCCCAGTCGTCAGCATTCCATAGACTGGCATACACTTTCATTGGTTGGTTAGTTGGGAAGGGAACTCCATTTGATTCGTAGTTGATGAAAACCCTAATTGGAATGTTGTCGATCAACCAACTGCACCGATAAAAATTAATTTCGTGTTACAATTTTTTCTTTTCTTTTCAATATACGAAATAGCTAGTATATATTGAATTTAAACAAGATTTGATTGAAGAGAAATACATGATACGTTGTGAGTTCCAGACTATGGTATACGTATGGAACGCTGTGGTTGGATCGAACCAAAGCCGAAATTGTTGTTCTTTGTTGCCTACTCCTTTGGCGAAGACATTAGTGTGAATTGTATATGGTTGTCCCGAAGAATTTCCTAGAAACTCAAAATCAATTTCATCGTGTGCAGATCCTAGAGACGATAACTGCAATTAAATAAATTCATTA
This sequence comes from Penstemon eatonii, assembly GCA_038501285.1. Lineage (NCBI taxonomy): Eukaryota > Viridiplantae > Streptophyta > Magnoliopsida > Lamiales > Plantaginaceae > Penstemon > Penstemon eatonii. The sequence continues at coordinate 1,327,805 of CM076708.1, read as the reverse complement.
TTAACTAAGTCCACTTCTAACAAAGAAAATTGAATTAATCTTCTTAATAATGTAACAATTTGTAATTGAGTCTGATCAGTGAAATAAAGTTCGATTTGTTATACATGTAAAATATCTTGAGATTAATCTTCTTAATAATTTAACAATTTGTAATTGAGTCTGATCAGTGAAATAAAGTTCAATTTGTTATACATGTAAAATATCTTGAGATGCGAAAATGACGTATTTTTTTTATATCAAGTTACTCAATTTGACTTTTTTTTATTCAATTAAAACTCATTAAAATCCAATTAATTCAAATAAAATCTCATAACACTATAAATAAAATCAAACCAAGCTTGAAAATTATATTACTTGACTCATCTGGTTAATTAACATCCCTATATATTATGCATTGAACAATGAAATCTTACGAAAAATGTGGTGACAGTCCCGGCTGAGTTTCCTGGTACAAGCTTGAGTTGCACGTCAATTTTACCATACATATATTGATTCCTCGACTCAAAACCAGAGCCTGATGAATTATCAAGCGACAACGTAAGAACTTGGCCGCCGTTTTGAATCTGAGCCCGCGGGCCTCCCCATGTTATATTCACATCTTGACTGAAATTTCCGGCAGATGTGGAAGCCAATAGGAACGCTATCACTACAAAAAGCCTAAGCATTTCTTTAGCCTTGAATGAACCCATTTTAATGTGCGAATTGAACTTGAGATTTTTTTGTTGATTATAAAGAGAGAAATGTTGGGATATTTGAAGATTGTTGTGAGAATTGGTTTATATAGAGATTATTGGTATGTCGTAAGTTGACATTTTCCTAATTAAGGAAATATTCGAGGGGTCTAAAGGGTTTATTGAAACAACATATTACCACTTTCACCATATATTCAAATTCAAATTTAGGGATATTAATTTGTTTCGACTCTATGACAAAATTGCCCCCTTTGTCTCCGTTGTCATTTTAAACCTCCAAAAAATATATAATATGTGTCGAATTTGTCCTCGTTTCTATAGTATTGACTTAGATTAAGTTATTATCCTGTAAAATTTTATAAGAAGCAGTTTATTTCCTTGTGTTATTTATGTGAATCAATTCATCTCCTTATTTTTATATGTGCGGAGAAGAATGTCATCTTACTACACAATTATTTTCACTCCACATTCAATATTGGACTAATTATGAATTACATTCTTCAATGAAAGGAGACAAAATGAATATATATATTTTTATATTGTAAATAATTTAATTGAACATTATAAGACAAAAGAGAAATAACCATATTTTGTTATCTGCGTGGGCGCATGTCTTCAAATTTTGTATTGAATTTGTGTAGTCTAGCTATATAACTCTTTTTTTCTTTTTCTTTTTGAGAGGATGCAAGTACATTTATTATATTCCCAAGTGGGTGTATATTTATTTTATTAAATAGACCTGGGTCGTTGACATCTCCCTTTACCGCGTTCTTCTTACTCATTCTGGAAATTATTCCTTAACACTTTGTTGCGTCCTATGTTTAAATTAGGTCATGAACAAATTGTTTTACAGTTGTTAACATGGGAATATATATAAGTCATACACATAATAGTATTTATATTGGTGAAAATTGCTTTTTTGGTATCATAGGATCGACTAACTTGCAATTTTGGTACCATTGGATACGAAAATGCAAATTTTGTATCATAAGATAGGTTTTCATTGCAACTTTGGTACCAAACCCAATTTTTCCCCAAAGTTAATGATAATTTAATCCCTATGAAATGCATAATGTTCAACTTACCCCCTCATGGTTTAAAAGAGAGCATTTTGCCCCTTGAAATTTTGTTAAAGTTACACATCGTCTCCCTGATATTTTTATAGGCGGTACTTTATCCACTTCTGTTATGATAATGTGGCATTTTACCCCCTTTGTTATGATAAATGTGTCAATTTATCCCCCTATGTTATAAAATAGTTTGCATGTCTACTCTCAATTTCGGCAAGTGAGTTACACTCTCCGGCTTAAGCGGGTAAATTGATTCTTTCCCAAATTATAAAAGGGTAAATTGAACATTATGCATTTCATAGGGGGTAAATTGCCATTAAAATTGTGGACAAATTGGGTATGGTACCAAAGTTACAACGAAAGCATATCATATGGTACCAAATGTGCATTTTCGTATCCAATGGTACGTGGAAGTTAGTCTATCCAATGGTACCAAAATAGCAATTTTCCCATTTATATTGTCTTAAAAAACATAATCGTATTTATGTACTCGTATAACCTTAGTGATTAGTCTTATGGGGTGAGTGCTCCTGCACCCATGTAATTTGGAATTATCATTCATTGAAGACAATTTAGTAAGTAAATTTTGTTTTCGATTATGGAATCAAAACTATACTATAATTAGAGAAGTAAAAAAAAATATAATTTTATATTCATATTACACATATTAGTGCCACATTTGTTGATTAATATTCAAGTGGATTGCATTTTTAACATTCGTATTAAGTGTTTTAAAAAAAATTGCTAGTATATTTTTTGCATTTTTCGTTGGAAAAATTATAATGTTACTTTGTAAAATACATAAAATATTAAGTTTCTTACCAAAAAATCCCCAAACCCCCCCACCCCAACCCCCCAACAAACAAAAATCGCTTAGCAGCATTAGAAGGTTCTTTTACAAAGTTTCGGTCATATATTATAGGTTTAGCTTCCACAAATAGAGGTGATCTTAACCATCCCAAAATCCTTACCCATCCCAACCCAACCCAATCCAACCAAACCACTAACTCAAAATATAATTTTCATCAATCTGATTGTCTTTATAGATAGAGACATATTTAGTGATATTTCAAATGATGTTATCATGGATCGATTGATTTTAGAAAATAAGAAACGTTGCGGTCAATTGTTAATGTACGCAGATGTTTTGGGTTATTTAATAATCATAGCGGAGTATCATATGTAATTAATTAAAATAACATGTTGATGTATGAGGATCTGATATCGACGAAGCTGAAATATCTGATAACACTTTATTGGCACTTGAATATCACGAGGTGATAGGTCGAAGCAAAAATAGAGAATAACCGAAGTTTAATTCCAAATTGGGCTATTTTTGACATGTTTCACTATTTTTGTCATAACGTTGGCTACGGTTGTCAGAATTGCTATTATGACCCAAATTCGAAAAGCTCTCGAAGGGCCGCACGTCCTGCCATCGAATCTTTAAGTTTCCTCTTCAAATTAACATTTTTAGTTATTTTTGGTAATATTTGACTTGTTATTTTGGAGGTCTTTTTGGGTCAAATTTTGGCCGAGTAGCTATTTATTTTGTGCTGTAAATTTAGTTAATTTCTGTATTTTGCCATTTTTGGCATATTTTACTGTTTTACCCTAAATTGGTTAACAGTTTGGCTTGTAGACTAAATTTGAACCAATTAATTATTTTGAGATATTAAAATTCGAGAGCTTCTCTCTATTAGGATTTTGTTTCTTGCTTCGGTTCTGGTAATTTTACTTATTAATTTAGCCAATAACAAATTAATATCTAATTTGTTCTGGCTCTACATGGGGATTATTTTTGTCAAATTCCACCTTCTCGTTTTGATATCTTATCATATATTTTTTTCTTAAATGAGATATGGTATATTTTTTAATTTAAACCCCTCCATAAATTCCTTGGATTTACCCCTATAAGGCTATAACTAAGTGTCACGAATTTTAAGATCAATAAGGTAAGAAATAAAAACGCGGTTAAGGGAGAGGAGACGACGTCAACCGTGACTTTTGATTTAAAAATATTGAAAGAAAAAAAAGTACACCCACTTGGCAAGGACATGTACACACAAAATTATATAGCTAGATTGCACAAATTCAATACAAATTAAATGTGAAGACATGCACCCACGCAGAAAAACAAATAATTAATTAAATCACAATATATTCAATAAACTCATTCACATTCCCTCAAATGTACCCTTTTGAAACTATCAAACTTTAACAGCCCATGATTTCTATATAAACCTGTTCTCACAACAATCTTCAAATATCCCAACATTTCTCTCTTTATTGTAATCATCAAATTCAATTCGCAAATTATAAAATGGGTTCTTTTAGGGCTAAAGAAATGCTTAGATTTTTTGTAGTGATAGCATTCCTATTGGCTGCCTCGTCTGCTGGAAATTTCAATGATGATGTGAATATAACATGGGGCGGGTCACGTGCTCGGATACAGAACGCGGGCCAAGTTCTTACGTTGTCTCTCGATAATTCGTCGGGCTCGGGTTTTGAGTCGAGGAATCAATTTTTGTATGGTAGGATTGATGTGCAACTCAAGCTTATTCCAGGAAACTCAGCCGGGACCGTCACCACTTTTTTCGTAAGATTTTGATATTGTTTACTTGTAAGTATAGAGGGGTGTTAAATAGTTGAGTCAAATAATAAAGTTTCCAAGGTTATTTTAATTTTATTTATTGAGTTTTGAGATTTTATTTAAACTAATTGAGTTTTAATCGAATCAAACATTAGTTCAATCTTTCAAAGTAATCAAACAATATAATATATGAATGGAACTTCACTAATCCAACTCGAATAGAACATCGAGTAACTATAATAAATTTATTCATTTTTTTTGTTTTTGAGTATGATTTTTAATATAACTGTGAATATTTCGTTGCAGTTATCGTCTCTAGGGTCTGCACACGATGAGATTGATTTTGAGTTCTTAGGAAATTCTTCGGGACAACCATATACAATTCACACTAATGTCTTCGCCAAAGGAGTAGGCAACAGAGAACAACAATTTCGGCTTTGGTTCGATCCCACCACAGCGTTCCATACGTATACCATAGTCTGGAATTCACAACGCATCATGTATTTCTCTTCAATCAAATCTCGTTTCAATTCAATACTAGCTATTTCGTATATTGAAAAGAAAAGAAAAAATTGTTACACGAAATTAATTTTTATCGGTGCAGTTGGTTGATCGACAACATTCCAATTAGGGTTTTCATCAACTACGAATCAAATGGAATTCCCTTCCCAACTAACCAACCAATGAAAGTCTATGCTAGTCTATGGAATGCTGACGACTGGGCAACGCAAGGCGGGCGGGTGAAAACCGACTGGACGAAGGCTCCTTTCACCGCAACTTACAGGAATTACAACAACAATGGTTGCGTCGTGAGCACAACCGGAAATTCATGCAACAATGGAACGGTGAGCAGCCAGGCATGGCAAACACAGGGATTGGACGCCAACGGTCGAAACAGAATCCGATGGGTGCAGACGAACTACATGATTTATAACTACTGCACTGATGTTAAAAGGTTTCCTCGTGGGTTCCCAAAGGAATGCAAACTCCCAAGGTTCTAGAGATGGAATATATATCGGTCGTCGATTTTTTTGATCTATTGATCGATCATGAATATTGGACTGAGTTTACTTAGCATTGTTTTAATTTCATCTGTTGATTGATTTCTTCATTTGTGTTGTTGCTTGTTTGGATAACTCAATTGTATTTGTTTTTTCATGTTTGGTGTTTTCTATTCAATATTCTTCTTCTTTTTCCCCTATTCTAGTTTAAAAACTTGGTTTTTGACAAGTTAACGTCATGTTATATATGTATTGGGCAATTTACTTCCTGTAATATAAAAATATGTAATTTACACATTTGTGATATGAATTAATGAGCAATTTACCTCTTTCCTGATAAAAGCTTTACACGCGTTCTCTATACAGAAGCTGAACATTATTTTCATGTGAAAAATAATAAATTTATCCCTACATTGATAACATATTTTAACCCATGCATTAACATGAAAAATGATAAATTTATCCCTACATTAATAACATATTTTAACCAATGCATTAACATTATATCCCTACATAAACCCATGTGTAGGATAGTTTAACACCATTGTTTAACGTACCTAAAAAGTGGAATACGTGCACTTTTGTCTTTTGTATTGAATTATTGACCAGTTTATAAGCTTTTATTGCTCAGGAGAATCTTTTAAGAAAAAAGAAGAACAGGAAAATTGCTTTTTTGATGCCATAGGATAAGTTGACTTGTATTTTTGGTACCATTGGATACGAAAATACAAATTTGGTATCATATGATATGTTTTCATCGTAATTTTGATACCAAAACCAATTTTTCTACAAAGTTAATGGCAATTTACCCCATATGAAATGCATTGTAGTTATGGAGATAAAGTAGCCATGATAGTCTTGTGGCCGGCCAAATGTAAGGGCCTGTTTGTCTCGCCTTTCGGAGAGTGGTTTGGAAAAGTGGTAGAGGTTTGAGAAATAATCTCGATTTGCGTAATGTTGTTTGTTTGGGTTTTGGGAGAGTTGTTTGGGAAAGTAGCCGCAATTTTGACTTTTCTAATATATAGAGAAATAGAAATAGAGTAGAAAAGTGGCCTGTTTGTTTGGCCTTTCGGAGAGTGGTTTGAGAAAAAAATTACTGTAGCTAATTAATTGAGAAAGTGGTTGGATTGTTTGTTTGGCCTTTCCGAAAACTGAAATTTTTTTCGGAAAAGCGAGACAAACAGGCTCAAAACCTTCAAAGTCATAACTCATTATAATTACATACTAATATCGTAATGTCAAATTAAATAAAATGTCATGTGCCTAAAAGATTTAGCTAGATGCTAGACTACAATTTTTTTCCGGAATCAAATGAGTTGAGTTTGTTAATTTTCAAAATGCAATGGCGTGTTACTACAGTTACAAAATGTAGTTTTAGCAATTGCATCTCTGTAGTATTAAATTTAGATATTTTAACTAGTTTTCTGTAATTATATGTTATAATTTAATGGAGGAATACTTTTATTTTTTATTTTTGAAGGATATTCAGAATTTATGAATAACTTTATTCATTTTAAATTGCATCTCACACATTAAATATGATCCTCTCTCACTTACACAACATTCTTAAAAAGTCGTTCATTATAGTTTATTTAGGAATGCTTAAGAAACTAACTATATTTATTTGTTCTATTTTCGATGCCGTAAACGACACATTGTTACATTTTATTTGGAATTAAAATGTGAGTGCAAAATACTTTGGACCCTTATTGGTCTGGACGGCTTGTTTGGCCCAGTCTGATCTCAGTCAAACTGGGCCAAACCTCATTTGGCAATGGACCTAGACAGGTTTTATCATAAATCATGGTTTCACCAAAGCCTCCAAACCTCATGATGAATTCAAATTTCAGAGAATAGTTTGGCTGTCGATTGTGGCCCAAATCAGAAGCAATTGTATGAATTTTGTTTTGTAGGTATGTTCTCGGTTGTGTCCCTACATTAAATAAAACTTGCTCAATCCTTGCATTTTGTTACTCTTATAATTACTATTTCTTAAAAAATCTTTCATAAAACAATTTTCTTCTTCTAAAAATGACATGACTATTAAATCAATACACACGGATGAGTTAATAAACTTTTCAAAAATAAAATATTTACGAATTAAAATTTTGCCCCAAAATACAAACTATTGATGGCATATTTATTTAAAAGTAAAATTGCAGACAATGTTCCAAATTAATTAGTGATTTTGGATCATAATTATGGATCAACATTGAGCAATCACACTCTGGGTCTAGGGTGGGGAGGATTGGACACCAATCACATTCCCATGATGAGAGTCCAACTTCTAGTTTTAATCAGGGGGGAACAATAGCGCGAACTGGCCTAACTGTCACTAGTAGTATTCTGAGATTTTTTTTTCTTTTTTGTGACGTGTTTGACATTGGACAATGTCATTTCATAAACTATTGTTTGTTATTAATGTTGTGCTATTCGATTAACTACTTTATGATATTATGCACTATGTGAATGAACTTTATGCTTTTTGCAGTCAAATAATTGTTATCAAAATATTTTATTGTATTTTTTCATATTATATTCGATTATATGTTAAGTACAAAATGACGTCGTGTTTGATATTATATATATCTTATAATTTAAAAAGTAACAAAATTACTATTTGTTTATTAAAATAAATAATTCATCATTATCATCTAAATTAATATCACAATCATATCTAAATAATTACAATTAATTCTCAATCATTACATTATAATTACTCATTATCTCAATCACTACACAATAAAATATTATTTCAAATTATAAAAAGTTATTGATGATATGCCTATTTAATGAATTTACCTACGGGTTTCCTAAAAGAAATCAAATTAAATCTCAAATTTTCAGAACCCACTAACTATTATTTAATAATTTTTACCATCTCAATATTTCATTGAAATTATTATCCAAATCGAATTTCAACGGTTTCGTCAAAACCTCTGAAATCACTTTTCGAAATCAAACCCAGTTAAACTACTTCCGAAAGATTCTAAGACCACACCTTATAATCATTTTCATACTAATGGGCCATCGAATTATAAAACAGCTATATCTAACTCACATAACCTTTTTTTTCTTGAGAATTAAATAGTGGTTTTTATGTATTATAATCCATTAAAAATAAAATAAAAAAACATTGGGCTGTTATGTACCTCTGTAGTATTTATGTTTTAGTTATATATATATGATCAATTTTTGGGATCCGAGAAATTAATATTTTTGCAAATTCAGTTCTTTTAATTTAATTTTATATTAGCAATAATAGCCTAGCTAGCTACTTACTTCAAAATCTGACATAACATCTTACTAACTTTTAAAGGATTTTGATAATAAAAGAGAATACGAAAGCAGTTTTGTCAATTTAATGAAGCACATATGATATATTTGCATTTAGCTCTTGTATTTTGGGGATAAAATATGTTCCTTCGTTTTTTTTTTAATTGTCGCTTTGAAGAATTGCACACAAATTAAGGAATATCTTATATAAATCACTTTTTTGAAGCAAAAAATCCCAAATACTCTTTTAATCAAATAAGTTTAACATTAATTAATATTAATGACAAGTATTAATAAGAAGATACAATTTTGGTAAAATAACATTAATTTTACAATGAAATCCTAAAACGACAAATAAACATAAACAAATAAATTTTGCCAAAACTACAAATTAAAAAAAAAAACCCGGAGGGAGTAATGATAACAAACCCATTTCTACGCGTGAAAGGCAGAAAGCAGCATTTGCCAACGGCTAACCCATTAAATCCAGCTCATTTATTCCTAGCTCCCTTTCATCTTCTCACGAATTCACATGGATACTTCACCCCATCCTTCCTTTCCAGCTGGCCCCTTAAATATATATATAAGGTTGTCTTAATTCATTTTCATTCATCAACACAAAACATCACAAAATTCCTTTAATAATATACCTACATTTGCTCTGTTATACATTGCTTTCAAGAAAAGGGAAAAAAATGGGAATGTTTGCTGATTCTGTGACCCTATTGAATTTCTCAATGCTTTTACTTACCATTCTGATGTCTTCTCTGGCTACTACCACTTGGGCTGATTTCAACACGGAAGCTGAGATTACTTGGGGCGACGGCCGAGCCAAGATACTCGAAGTGGGCCGCGCCCTCGACTTATCTTTGGATCAATATTCGGGTTCAGGATTTCAATCCAAGAATGAGTATTTATTCGGAAGATTCGATATGCAACTCAAACTTGTTCCTGGAAATTCTGCTGGAACCGTAACCACATTCTTCGTAAGTCGAGTCTCTTAGATTAACTAGCACTCAATTTTCTATTTCATTAAATAAATTGAACGATTTATTTGTGTAACACAACAGTTATCGTCTCAAGGAGTTGGACACGATGAAATCGACTTCGAGTTTCTTGGCAACGCTACCGATGAGCCATACACGGTCCACACCAATGTTTATGCCGAAGGAAAAGGAAACAAAGAACAACAATTTCAACTTTGGTTCGATCCAACTGCAGCATTCCACACTTACTCAATAGTCTGGAATCAACAACGAATCATGTAATTTATAAATATCCTTTTCGTGATTATGTTTGGCGTGATGTTTTAGATAATAGTTAGAAAATGTTAAACGAGAAAGTACTAATAAATTTTGAATTTGGTGTTATTTTCAGATTCTTGGTGGACAATAGTCCAATCAGAGTATTCAACAATCACGAATCAATTGGGATTCCATTCCCTAAGAACCAACCAATGAGATTGTACTGCAGTCTCTGGAACGCGGATGATTGGGCAACACAAGGCGGGCGGGTCAAGACGGATTGGACCAAAGCTCCATTTGTCGCCTCGTACAGGAATTTCAACATCAATGGATGTGTATCCGGGTCAACTTGCGGGTCTAAGTCGACGGATTCTTTCAATACACAAACATGGCAAACTCAAGGACTTGATGCAAATGGAAGAAACAGATTGAGATGGGTTCAACAAAAACATATGGTCTACAATTATTGTAATGATAAGCCCAGGTTTCCTCAAGGATTTTCAGAGGAATGCAAGCGGTCAAGATTTTAAGACCCGGATCCATTTTTTCCGGTTTATTGAATTCTTTTATTCTTTATTCGATTTTCAAAATTAAAATTATTTATTATTCTATTCAATTGTAATTTTGTCACGTACCATACGGTAGATATATAATACTCATGTTATTCATGAAGTACTTCTTTGTGATCAATTTAATTAGATGACTTGTACAAGAAAGAAAACAACTTTTAGTGATTATATATTCATGACAATGTTAAAATGTCATTGTTTACATGTAGTAAATTTTAGAAATTTTATTAAAAAATATACAACAAATTAACTAACATGCACGACTTTTGAGTGCATGACATAAATTTATTATGTGAGAATATTTGTTAGAGAAAATTCAAACTTAAGTTTTCATATTACAAAAGGACTGATCTCTTCTATTAGAGCAATGACTTTTTAAATTAAAAAGACAATTCTTGGAGTATGTTTTCTTTCTTTCTCTTTCTAATAACAAATTGCTAATTCCATCAATCATTTACAATATTATTTAATCATCAGTTGCTTGCTTAGTCCAAGCTAGAGTAATTAATACGATAGTCTAACTACAAACCTAAAAAATTCTAACTTGCTTTTGATTAAAAGAAAAAGGAACAATCACACCACTTTTTAACCTTAGACGATTTCCATATCTTCAAGTTGTATGCCAAAAACTTGAGGTTTCTCGCGAAACTTGCAAAGAAGTCTGAGTTCAACTATTCCTAATAGTATTCCAATTTCATTTGCAATTTGCAGGATCAAGGAAAAGAAATTCATTGTTAAAACTTACGAATGGAAAAAATATATATAATGTCATAACATGATAATCTATATCTATTCTATATTCTATATCTATATTCTATTCTACATCTATTATCTATCTATCTATTTTACATATAAAAGTAAGAGTTGGCCTAAGGAAATTTCTTTCTTTTTTTGTGAAGACTAATATACCCCTATTTAAATTATATTGTGATATTTAATTTTATGGCAAAAAGGTTAAAGAAAAAAATACTAGAAATATAATTAGACAAGAAGTCTATCCTACATCAACCTTAGAATTATCTTTTAAAGTTTTACAACTCATTAAAACATTAATGTTAACAAAAAATTTAATTATTCTATATTTCTTCAAAATTTTCTTTGAAAAGTTCTTAAAAAATTATTACTTATTAAGGAACCTCAAAAATATTAAAGAGACTGGAAAATTTTTTGTCACATTCATGCTACATGAATAAAAAAAGGTACTATTTAGTTAACTAAAAAATATATAATTGACTTAAGCCCAAAAAATTCAAAAGATAGAAATTGTTAAAGCAAAAAATAAATGGTGAATTGATATAAAAAAAAAAAAAAAGGTTAACCGGCAAAAAAATGGGTAAAACCAGTTAAAAAATTGAATGACATCGGCTAAACAAGGGATAACAAAAAAAAAAGATCAAATCGATAAAAGAACAAACAAAAAAATGGTGAATTGATAGGTTAACCCGCAAAAAAATTCGTAAAACCGGCAAAAAAAATTGAATAACAACGGCTAAACACGGGATAACAAAAAAAGGGATCAAATCGATAAAAGAACAAAAAAAAGAGTTAATTGGCAAAAAAAAGGTGAAATATGTGAGAAAATATGTTAAATAAGCAAAATAATAAGTAAAATAAGACTAAAATTGGGTTAAACCGGAGAGAATGAGTGAACTGATTAACAAATGTGAAAATCAACTAATGTGTTAACATGAGAATGGAAGGATCGATTAATAAATTGGACAAACCATAAAAAAATTTGTGAACGAATGGGTTAAAATAACAAAAAAAATGATAAACTCAATGTAAAAGCAGGTAAAATCGATATTTCTTTCCTAAGTTTTAAGAAATTATAAATTACTAAAGAACCTAAAAATAAAAGGCCACATTGGGGCTATAGGAATAAAAAAATACTATTTAGTTAACTGAAAAACTTAAAATCAAAATATAGAATGGTTAAAATTGGTGAAAAATGGTAAAATTCTATTAAAAATATATATGATAAAAAAAATGGTAAAATCAATGAAAAAATGAGTTAGATAGAAGAAAAACGAGTTAAAGAAAAAAATGGTGCAATCGATAAAACCAAAGGGTTAGCCGGCAAAAAATGGGTAGATGGTAAAAGTGAATGATATTGACTAAACATGGGATAACAAAAAATAAATGATAAACTCAATGTAAAAGCAGATGAAATCGATGAAAGAAAATGTTAAAATAACAAAAAATGATAAATTTAGTGTAAAAGCAAGTTTAGTCGACAAAATTGAGGAAAATTGGTAAAAACGGGTTAGATTAGTTAAAAATGGATTAGGCATGTGATTGAAAATGAATGAACTAATAAAAAAATAAGTATAACCGGTAAAATTGGTTAAAGTTTTAGATGAAAATATAAAGGTCAAGGAAGAAAAGAATTGATATTGTTCGTTAGTTCAAATGGTTGTCTTAGAATAATAATTATGTAGATATGTAGTTTTATATTATAAATACTTAGTAATTATAGTTATTTTATATTTTCAAGTTTTGGTTTTAGCCTTTTAGGTAAAGGTGAAATACAATTTCCCCCCTTAAAGTATGGGGGTGGTATCAGTTACTCCCCCTAAAGTATCAATTGTAATACTTACCCCCATCTATTATAGTTTTGTAGTTTTTATACCAAAAATACCCCCGTCACTTAATGAATAAATTTCTTTATTAAAATAAATTTGTCTCTTTATTAATTATTAATCCATTCATCTACCAAACAACATGATGTTTTAAAATCTTCATTTTTTTTGTTTCCTTCGTTTTATGGTCTCAAATTTCTTTTAATTATTTTCATCTCACTTTTTTCTTTATTTTTGTTTCAATTTGTTTTCTTTATTTTATGTTTCAATTTTTTATCTCACATTTTTTCTTTATATTTTTCTGAGTTTTTATTTGATGATTCAAAATGTTGATTAATTATCCTTCAAATTATTTTTCGCAAAATTCAAGTTTAACACCAAATAATATTATGTGTTAATTTCTTCATTCCTTTATCAAAAAACAAAATCTTTATTAATTTTGAATTCATCCATCCATCCATCAAACAATATTATGTTTCAATTTCTTCATTTATTTTGTTTCCTTCGGTTATAAAAGAATGAGATGAAAATGAAGAAAAAAAATTGAGATCGAAAAAAGGAAGGTAACAAAGAAATGAAGAAAATAAAACATAATGTAGTTTAATGGATATATTGATTCATAATTAATAAAGATGCAATTTATTTTGATAAAGTAATAAAAAAAAATTTATGAAGGGGTGTCGGTATTTTTGGAATAAATAAATACTACAAATTATAACAGAGGAGGGTAAGTGTTACACTTGATACTTAAGGGGGGGAATTGATACCACTTTCATACTTTAAGGGGGGAACTGTATTTCATCCTTTATATATTTATGATAATAACTTTAAATTCTTGAGAAAAACATATTAATAATTAAAGTGATTTGGTCCAAAAATTTATGTTATATGTCACTAAGATCATAATATGATGAAAAATTATTATAAGATTCAACTAACATAAGAAGTTAGTTAGTCACGCAAAAAAAGCTGAAATAGGTGAAAAAATTGGTTCAATCAACTTAATAATAGGTAAATTCTACTAAAATTGGGTTAAATCGGATAGAATGGATAAATTGATTTACAAATGGGATAAAATACAAAAACGGGTGAAATCGGTCAAAGAACATGTTAAATAAAAAAAAAAAAATAGTAAACTCAGTGTAAAAGCGGGTGCAATCGATAATATATTTGACAATTCTTAAGAAATGATCAATTATTAAAGAACTTCAAAAAAACCACATTTGTGCTATACAAATATAATAAAGTACTGCTTAGTTAACTGAAAAACTTATAATTAGATTAAGTTAAGAAAAATCAGAACATATAAATGGATAAAAGTGGTGCTAATGGGTAGAATTCGATTAAAAAAATATATGATAAAAATGAAAAAATGGGTTAGATCGAATAAAAAAGAATTAAGCAACAAAAAAATGATAAAAATCGTAAAACAGTGAAGAAAACCAGTAAAATATTGGATGACATCGACTAAACACATGATAATAAAAAAACTAGTCAAATTGACAAAGAATAAGAACAAAAAGACGAGTTAAAATTACAAAAAAAAAAAAAAAAAGATGAAATAGTCGAGAAAATAGGATAAATCAGCAAAAGAATAAGTAAAATTGACTTAAATTTGGTTAAACCGGAGAAAATGAGTGAATTGGTTAACGAATGTAATAAACCACAAAAATCGGTGAAATTGGTGAAAGAACATATTAAAATAACATAAACAGGTTTACATAGAAATATCAAAGTCAAAGAAGAAAAGAATTGATATTATTCATTAGGTCAAATGGTTGTTTTAGAATAATAGTTATGTAAACACGTAGTTTTATATTAGAAATACTTAGTAATCATAGTTAGTTTTTTTATTTTCAAGGGTTGATTTTAGATATTTATGATGATAACTTTAAATTTTGGAAATAACATAGTAATAATTAAAGCAATTTAATCAAAGAAATTATGTGGTATGTCTTTTAGACCATAGTATGATAAAAAATGATGATATGATTCAACTAATATAAGAAATTAGTTAATCACGTGCAAAGCGCGTGCACTTTTCTAATTTGATTAAAAAAATTAGTTAATCACGTGCAAAGCGCGTGCACTTTTCTAATTTAAATTAAAAAAATTAGTTAATCACGTGCAAAGCATTTTCACTTTTCTAATCAATATAAATATAATGAACTTACAGCAAGATAGATGTCAATGGTTGGGAGAAAGCAAATATAAACCATACAATTCCATTGAGGAAAGAAGCTATACAAAACCAAAATGACAAATATCCAACACTATGTATTGTATGCATTTCTCTGATAATAGAAATTTTCAGTTAATACATTAGATTAAAATAATAAATAAAATAAAATTGAAGGTAAAAACGTTAATCGAAATGGTTTAAAATTGAATTAAATACTTACAATGACAAATAGAGGAGTAGCGTGCATAATAATTCCAAATACAACCGCAATTGGCCCAATAATAGGCCCAATTATATAATATCTTATCAGCACGTCCAGGACAAGATACGAAGTCGAATTATATAATATGATTAATGTCAACCTCAGCAGAGCAACCAATTGGTTACAGGTAATAAACAATCTCCCTTCTTTAGTTGAGTTAAAGTTAAGCGATTGTAGCCTTGAACATAATAATTTCCAATTGGCATCTCTAGATGAAGTTAATTTTACTTCTCTTGCTATTCTTGATCTTTCTGAGAATAAGCTTGGACCAGTTGTTCCAAGATGGATTTCCCATCTCAACAAGCTTACTTACCTTAATCTAGAATGTAATCTTTTTGAAGGCTTCCTAGTATTAGCAACATCACAAAGCTTCAATATATTAATCTCCAATATAATAACTTTAATTCTACCATACCAGATTGGATTGCACTTGCAAAAGCCGTAAATCCCTAAATATCCATGGAAATTTGTTATCATGTCCAATCCCAATCAATCTAGGAAACTTATGGTCTTTGACAAACTTACGCGTAGGTTTGAACAAATTAACTGGAAATCTTCCATATAGTTTTGGACAACTTAATAATTTGAAAAATTTATCAATAGAAAATAACATGCTGGAAGGGATTGTGAGTAAAACCATCTGACCTTGGAAGTAGAACCAAATTGGATTCCACATTTCAAACGTTATGCACTTGGACTAGAATCATGGAACTTAGGAGGTGACATTAATCAAATTCCCACATGGCTTGAGACACAAAAAGGCTACATTTCATATCTCGACTTATCTAATACCGGAATCTCATTCCATGTTCCTAGATGGTTTTGGGAGGTGAAGAAACATTTGAATCTCTCCCTCAACCAACTTCATGGCAACATTCCAGCTGATGTAATAATTGGTGCAATACTTATAGACTTAGTTCAAACTTGTTCAACGGTTCATTGCCACAATTAGCCAAAGAAGTGATTAAGTTGGACCTCTCCAACAATTCCTTCTCTGGAGGTATATCGCACACCCTTTGTGACACTGCCACAAACGAAACCTATAGGCTTGAAAATCTTCATGTTGGGGGAAATATTTTGTCAGGAGAAATACCTGCAGATGATGATTGTTGGATGAAAAGGCAGCGATTAGTATACTTGAATATTGGAAGCAACAATATGTCAGGTAGCATTCCAAATTCCATTGGTCTTCTAGCAAATATGCGATCCTTGAACATGTACAACAACAGTTTATCTGGCCAAATACCATCATCTATCCAAAACTGCACGGAATTAGTGAAGATCGACCTTCCTGATAATAAGTTAGTTGGAAGTATACCATCATTGATGGGGATAAGCCTTTCCAAGTTGAGAATTCTTATCTGCGCTCAAACAAATTGAGTGGTGAAATTCCTACCGGAATCTGCCAACTTAGTTTTCTTCAAATTTTAGATCTGTCGGACAATGTATTTTCAGGGAAAATACCAAGATGCATTAGCAATTTAACTGCCATGGCTACAAAGAGATGGATGGTAGGTACTGGAGTAATGGTAGTTAATGGAGAAATTGAATATTCTTTTCTATATGGAGAAAACTTTTTAGAGAATGCATATGTCGCCACAAAAGGAACTGAACAGCATTACGACACAATTCTTTCTTTGGTTACCAACATTGATCTCTCAAGAAACCATCTATCCGGAGAGATTCCTAAAAAGATCACCAGTCTTGTGGAACTGAGATCACTGAATCTATCGGAAAATCACTTCACGAGACATATTCCATATGGCCTTGGAGACATGAAGCAATTGGAATCTCTTGATCTTTCATGGAACTCCCTTTTGGGAGAAATTCCAAAAAGCATCTCGGTTTTAACCTCCTTAAATTACATGGATTTGTCCTATAACAACTTGAGGGGCAGAATACCAGAAAGTACCCAACTTGGGAGCCTTACTGCATCTAGCTTTATTGGAAATAAATTTTGCGGCCCTCCACTGACAAGTGGTTGCAGCAATGATAAGGATGCTAATAAAGTTCATGCTCCAGGATTCTACTACAACAAGGAGGATGGAGGAAAAAAATGGGAAATTGATTGGTTTTATATATTCTTGACATTGGGATATGTTGTTGGATTTTCGGCTGTTTGCAATGCTTTGATATTCATCAAGTCATGGAGGGATGCCTGTTTTGGATGGATGGAGAACATGTGGAACAAGCTATGTGTATATACTAGTAGAAGACGATGCTGAAGTGGTTAATGTTGAAATACTAAATGCAAATAATGTAAAAGCATGATGTTTTTATATATATATATATACTATATATATGAACTTTGTACTTGTTACGTGTTCAGAAAATAGAGTTTCTTGAATTTTTTGTGAAGACTAATATGCCCTTACTTAAAATTTATTTTAAACGGTAAAATAGGAAAAAACATGAAGAATCATACTTCTACATAAACACTACCACTTTCAAAATATATATCTTGAAGTTCATTTCCCTAAAAAGGTGAAATATGTGAGAAAATAAGTTAAATAAGCAAAAGAATAAGTAAAATCAGACTAAAATTAGGTTAAAGCGGAGAGAATGAGTGAACTGATTAACAAATGTGAAAATCAACTAATGGGTTAACTTGAGAATGGATGGATCGTTTAATAAGCTGGATAAACCATAAAAGAATTGTGAACGAACGGGATAAAATAACAAAAAAGAAATGATAAACTCAATGTAAAAGCAGGTAAAATCGATATTTCTTTGTAAGTTTTTAAAAATTATAGTTAATCACGTGCAAAACACGTGCACTTTTCTAATTTGATTAAATGAAATTAGTTAAGAGAATGAGTAAATTGATTAACAAATGTGAAAATCAACTAATGGGTTAACTTGAGAATGGATGGATCGTTTAAATAAACTGGATAAACCATAAAAAAATTGTGAACGAACGGGTTATAATAACAAAAAAAAAATGATAAACTCAATGTAAAAGCAGGTAAAATCGATATTTATTTTGTAAGTTTTTAAAAACTTATAACTTATTAAAGAGCCTAAAAATGATAACAACTTTAAAGCGATTTAATCAAAGAAATTATGTGGTATGTCATTTAGACCATAGTATGATTAAAAATGATGATATGATTCAACTAACATAATAAATTAGTTAATCACATGCAAAACACGTGCACTTTTCTAATTTGAAGAAATTAGTTAATTACGTGCAAAGCACGTGCACTTTTCTAATTTGATTAAAAAAAATAATTTGAAAACTTTATCAATAGAAAATAACATGCTGGAAGGGATTGTGAGTAAAACCATCTGACCTTGGAAGTAGAACCAAATTGGATTCCACCTTTCAAACTTTATGCACTTGGACTAGGATCATGGAACTTAGGAGGTGACATTAATCAAATTCCCACATGGCTTGAGACACAAAAAGGCTACATTTCATATGTCGACTTATCTAATACCGGAATCTCATTCCATGTTCCTAGATGGTTTTGGGAGGTGAAGAAACATTTGAATCTCTCCCTCAACCAACTTCATGGCAACATTCCAGCTGATGTAATAATTGGTGCAATACTTATAGACTTAGTTCAAACTTGTTCAACGGTTCATTGCCACAATTTGCCAAAGAAGTGATTAAGTTGGACCTCTCCAACAATTCCTTCTCTGGAGGTATATCGCACACCATTTGTGACACTGCCACAAATGAAACCTATAGGCTTGAAAATCTTCATGTTGGGGGAAATATTTTGTCAGGAGAAATACCTGCAGATGATGATTGTTGGATGAAAAGGCAGCGGTTAGTATACTTGAATATTGGAAGCAACAATATGTCAGGTAGCATTCCAAATTCCATTGGTCTTCTAGCAAATATGCGATCCTTGAACATGTACAACAACAGTTTATCTGGCCAAATACCATCATCTATCCAAAACTGCACGGAATTAGTGAAGATCGACCTTCCTGATAATAAGTTAGTTGGAAGTATACCATCATTGATGGGGATAAGCCTTTCCAAGTTGAGAATTCTTATCTGCGCTCAAACAAATTGAGTGGTGAAATTCCTACCGGAATCTGCCAACTTAGTTTTCTTCAAATTTTAGATCTGTCGGACAATGTATTTTCAGGGAAAATACCAAGATGCATTAGCAATTTAACTGCCATGGCTACAAAGAGATGGATGGTAGGTACTGGAGTAATGGTAGTTAATGGAGAAATTGAATATTCTTTTCTATATGGAGAAAACTTTTTAGAGAGTGCATATGTCGCCACAAAAGGAACTGAACAGCATTATGACACAATTCTTTCTTTGGTTACCAACATTGATCTCTCAAGAAACCATCTATCCGGAGAGATTCCTAAAAAGATCACCAGTCTTGTGGAACTGAGATCACTGAATCTATCGGAAAATCACTTCACGAGACATATTCCATATGGCATTGGAGACATGAAGCAATTGGAATCTCTTGATCTTTCATGGAACTCCCTTTCGGGAGAAATTCCAAAAAGCATCTCGATTTTAACCTCTTTAAATTACATGGATTTGTCCTATAACAACTTGAGGGGCAGAATACCAGAAAGTACCCAACTTGGGAGCCTTACTGCATCTAGCTTTATTGGAAATAAACTTTGCGGCCCTCCACTGACAAGTGGTTGCAGCAATGATAAGGATGCTAATAAAGTTCATGCTCCAGGATTCTACTACAACAAGGAGGATGGAGGAAAAAAATGGGAAATTGATTGGTTTTATATATTCTTGACATTGGGATATGTTGTTGGATTTTCGGCTGTTTGCAATGCTTTGATATTCATCAAGTCATGGAGGGATGCCTGTTTTGGATGGATGGAGAACATGTGGAACAAGCTATGTGTATATACTAATAGAAGACGATGCTGAAGTGGTTAATGTTGAAATACTAAATGCAAATAATGTAAAAGCATGATGTTTTTATATATATATATACTATATATATGAACTTTGTACTTGTTACGTGTTCAGAAAATAGAGTTTCTTGAATTTTTTGTGAAGACTAATATGCCCTTACTTAAAATTTATTTTAAACGGTAAAATAGGAAAAAACATGAAGAATCATACTTCTACATAAACACTACCACTTTCAAAATATATATCTTGAAGTTCATTTCCCTAAAAAGGTGAAATATGTGAGAAAATAAGTTAAATAAGCAAAAGAATAAGTAAAATCAGACTAAAATTAGGTTAAAGCGGAGAGAATGAGTGAACTGATTAACAAATGTGAAAATCAACTAATGGGTTAACTTGAGAATGGATGGATCGTTTAATAAGCTGGATAAACCATAAAAGAATTGTGAACGAACGGGATAAAATAACAAAAAAGAAATGATAAACTCAATGTAAAAGCAGGTAAAATCGATATTTCTTTGTAAGTTTTTAAAAATTATAGTTAATCACGTGCAAAACACGTGCACTTTTCTAATTTGATTAAATGAAATTAGTTAAGAGAATGAGTAAATTGATTAACAAATGTGAAAATCAACTAATGGGTTAACTTGAGAATGGATGGATCGTTTAAATAAACTGGATAAACCATAAAAAAATTGTGAACGAACGGGTTATAATAACAAAAAAAAAATGATAAACTCAATGTAAAAGCAGGTAAAATCGATATTTATATTGTAAGTTTTTAAAAAATTATAACTTATTAAAGAGCCTAAAAATGATAACAACTTTAAAGCGATTTAATCAAAGAAATTATGTGGTATGTCATTTAGACCATAGTATGATTAAAAATGATGATATGATTCAACTAACATAATAAATTAGTTAATCACATGCAAAACACGTGCACTTTTCTAATTTGAAGAAATTAGTTAATTACGTGCAAAGCACGTGCACTTTTCTAATTTGATTAAAAAAAATAATTTGAAAACTTTATCAATAGAAAATAACATGCTGGAAGGGATTGTGAGTAAAACCATCTGACCTTGGAAGTAGAACCAAATTGGATTCCACCTTTCAAACTTTATGCACTTGGACTAGGATCATGGAACTTAGGAGGTGACATTAATCAAATTCCCACATGGCTTGAGACACAAAAAGGCTACATTTCATATGTCGACTTATCTAATACCGGAATCTCATTCCATGTTCCTAGATGGTTTTGGGAGGTGAAGAAACATTTGAATCTCTCCCTCAACCAACTTCATGGCAACATTCCAGCTGATGTAATAATTGGTGCAATACTTATAGACTTAGTTCAAACTTGTTCAACGGTTCATTGCCACAATTTGCCAAAGAAGTGATTAAGTTGGACCTCTCCAACAATTCCTTCTCTGGAGGTATATCGCACACCATTTGTGACACTGCCACAAATGAAACCTATAGGCTTGAAAATCTTCATGTTGGGGGAAATATTTTGTCAGGAGAAATACCTGCAGATGATGATTGTTGGATGAAAAGGCAGCGGTTAGTATACTTGAATATTGGAAGCAACAATATGTCAGGTAGCATTCCAAATTCCATTGGTCTTCTAGCAAATATGCGATCCTTGAACATGTACAACAACAGTTTATCTGGCCAAATACCATCATCTATCCAAAACTGCACGGAATTAGTGAAGATCGACCTTCCTGATAATAAGTTAGTTGGAAGTATACCATCATTGATGGGGATAAGCCTTTCCAAGTTGAGAATTCTTATCTGCGCTCAAACAAATTGAGTGGTGAAATTCCTACCGGAATCTGCCAACTTAGTTTTCTTCAAATTTTAGATCTGTCGGACAATGTATTTTCAGGGAAAATACCAAGATGCATTAGCAATTTAACTGCCATGGCTACAAAGAGATGGATGGTAAGTACTGGAGTAATGGTAGTTAATGGAGAAATTGAATATTCTTTTCTATATGGAGAAAACTTTTTAGAGAGTGCATATGTCGCCACAAAAGGAACTGAACAGCATTATGACACAATTCTTTCTTTGGTTACCAACATTGATCTCTCAAGAAACCATCTATCCGGAGAGATTCCTAAAAAGATCACCAGTCTTGTGGAACTGAGATCACTGAATCTATCGGAAAATCACTTCACGAGACATATTCCATATGGCATTGGAGACATGAAGCAATTGGAATCTCTTGATCTTTCATGGAACTCCCTTTCGGGAGAAATTCCAAAAAGCATCTCGGTTTTAACCTCTTTAAATTACATGGATTTGTCCTATAACAACTTGAGGGGCAGAATACCAGAAAGTACCCAACTTGGGAGCCTTACTGCATCTAGCTTTAATGGAAATAAACTTTGCGGCCCTCCACTGACAAGTGGTTGCAGCAATGATAAGGATGCTAATAAAGTTCATGCTCCAGGATTCTACTACAACAAGGAGGATGGAGGAAAAAAATGGGAAATTGATTGGTTTTATATATTCTTGACATTGGGATATGTTGTTGGATTTTCGGCTGTTTGCAATGCTTTGATATTCATCAAGTCATGGAGGGATGCCTGTTTTGGATGGATGGAGAACATGTGGAACAAGCTATGTGTATATACTAGTAGAAGACGATGCTGAAGTGGTTAATGTTGAAATACTAAATGCAAATAATGTAAAAGCATGATGTTTTTATATATATATATATATATATATATATATATACTATAGATATGAACTTTGTACTTGTTACGTGTTCAGAAAATAGAGTTTCTTTCTTGAATTTTTTGTGAAGACTAATATGCCCTTACTTAAAATTTATTTTAAATGGCAAAATAGGAAAAAACATGAAGAATCATACTTCTACATAAACACTACCACTTTAAAAATATATATCTTGAAGTTCATTTCCCTAAAAAGGTGAAATATGTGAGAAAATAAGTTAAATAAGCAAAAGAATGAGTAAAATCAGACTAAAATTAGGTTAAAGCGGAGAGAATGAGTGAACTGATTAACAAATGTGAAAATCAACTAATGGGTTAACTTGAGAATGGATGGATCGTTTAATAAGCTGGATAAAGCATAAAAGAATTGTGAACGAACGGGATAAAATAACAAAAAAGAAATGATAAACTCAATGTAAAAGCAGGTAAAATCGATATTTCTTTGTAAGTTTTTAAAAATTATCGTTAATCACGTGCAAAACACGTGCACTTTTCTAATTTGATTAAATGAAATTAGTTAAGAGAATGAGTAAATTGATTAACAAATGTGAAAATCAACTAATGGGTTAACTTGAGAATGGATGGATCGTTTAAATAAACTGGATAAACCATAAAAAAATTGTGAACGAACGGGTTATAATAACAAAAAAAAAAATGATAAACTCAATGTAAAAGCAGGTAAAATCGATATTTATTTTGTAAGTTTTTAAAAAATTATAACTTATTAAAGAGCCTAAAAATGATAACAACTTTAAAGCGATTTAATCAAAGAAATTATGTGGTATGTCATTTAGACCATAGTATGATTAAAAATGATGATATGATTTAACTAACATAATAAATTAGTTAATCACATGCAAAACACGTGCACTTTTCTAATTTGAAGAAATTAGTTAATTACGTGCAAAGCACGTGCACTTTTCTAATTTGATTAAAAAAAATAATTTGAAAACTTTATCAATAGAAAATAACATGCTGGAAGGGATTGTGAGTAAAACCATCTGACCTTGGAAGTAGAACCAAATTGGATTCCACCTTTCAAACTTTATGCACTTGGACTAGGATCATGGAACTTAGGAGGTGACATTATTCAAATTCCCACATGGCTTGAGACACAAAAAGGCTACATTTCATATGTCGACTTATCTAATACCGGAATCTCATTCCATGTTCCTAGATGGTTTTGGGAGGTGAAGAAACATTTGAATCTCTCCCTCAACCAACTTCATGGCAACATTCCAGCTGATGTAATAATTGGTGCAATACTTATAGACTTAGTTCAAACTTGTTCAACGGTTCATTGCCACAATTTGCCAAAGAAGTGATTAAGTTGGACCTCTCCAACAATTCCTTCTCTGGAGGTATATCGCACACCATTTGTGACACTGCCACAAATGAAACCTATAGGCTTGAAAATCTTCATGTTGGGGGAAATATTTTGTCAGGAGAAATACCTGCAGATGATGATTGTTGGATGAAAAGGCAGCGGTTAGTATACTTGAATATTGGAAGCAACAATATGTCAGGTAGCATTCCAAATTCCATTGGTCTTCTAGCAAATATGCGATCCTTGAACATGTACAACAACAGTTTATCTGGCCAAATACCATCATCTATCCAAAACTGCACGGAATTAGTGAAGATCGACCTTCCTGATAATAAGTTAGTTGGAAGTATACCATCATTGATGGGGATAAGCCTTTCCAAGTTGAGAATTCTTATCTGCGCTCAAACAAATTGAGTGGTGAAATTCCTACCGGAATCTGCCAACTTAGTTTTCTTCAAATTTTAGATCTGTCGGACAATGTATTTTCAGGGAAAATACCAAGATGCATTAGCAATTTAACTGCCATGGCTACAAAGAGATGGATGGTAGGTACTGGAGTAATGGTAGTTAATGGAGAAATTGAATATTCTTTTCTATATGGAGAAAACTTTTTAGAGAGTGCATATGTCGCCACAAAAGGAACTGAACAGCATTATGACACAATTCTTTCTTTGGTTACCAACATTGATCTCTCAAGAAACCATCTATCCGGAGAGATTCCTAAAAAGATCACCAGTCTTGTGGAACTGAGATCACTGAATCTATCGGAAAATCACTTCACGAGACATATTCCATATGGCATTGGAGACATGAAGCAATTGGAATCTCTTGATCTTTCATGGAACTCCCTTTCGGGAGAAATTCCAAAAAGCATCTCGGTTTTAACCTCTTTAGATTACATGGATTTGTCCTATAACAACTTGAGGGGCAGAATACCAGAAAGTACCCAACTTGGGAGCCTTACTGCATCTAGCTTTATTGGAAATAAACTTTGCGGCCCTCCACTGACAAGTGGTTGCAGCAATGATAAGGATGCTAATAAAGTTCATGCTCCAGGATTCTACTACAACAAGGAGGATGGAAGAAAAAAATGGGAAATTGATTGGTTTTATATATTCTTGACATTGGGATATGTTGTTGGATTTTCGGCTGTTTGCAATGCTTTGATATTCATCAAGTCATGGAGGGATGCCTGTTTTGGATGGATGGAGAACATGTGGAACAAGCTATGTGTATATACTAGTAGAAGACGATGCTGAAGTGGTTAATGTTGAAATACTAAATGCAAATAATGTAAAAGCATGATGTTTTTTTATATATATATATACTATAGATAGGAACTTTGTACTTGTTACGTGTTCAGAAAATAGAGTTTCTTGAATTTTTTGTGAAGACTAATATGCCCTTACTTAAAATTTATTTTAAATGGCAAAATAGGAAAAAACATGAAGAATCATACTTCTACATAAACACTACCACTTTAAAAATATATATCTTGAAGTTCATTTCCCTAAAAAGGTGAAATATGTGAGAAAATAAGTTAAATAAGCAAAAGAATGAGTAAAATCAGACTAAAATTAGGTTAAAGCGGAGAGAATGAGTGAACTGATTAACAAATGTGAAAATCAACTAATGGGTTAACTTGAGAATGGATGGATCGTTTAATAAGCTGGATAAAGCATAAAAGAATTGTGAACGAACGGGATAAAATAACAAAAAAGAAATGATAAACTCAATGTAAAAGCAGGTAAAATCGATATTTCTTTGTAAGTTTTTAAAAATTATAGTTAATCACGTGCAAAACACGTGCACTTTTCTAATTTGATTAAATGAAATTAGTTAAGAGAATGAGTAAATTGATTAACAAATGTGAAAATCAACTAATGGGTTAACTTGAGAATGGATGGATCGTTTAAATAAACTGGATAAACCATAAAAAAATTGTGAACGAACGGGTTATAATAACAAAAAAAAAATGATAAACTCAATGTAAAAGCAGGTAAAATCGATATTTATTTTGTAAGTTTTTAAAAAATTATAACTTATTAAAGAGCCTAAAAATGATAACAACTTTAAAGCGATTTAATCAAAGAAATTATGTGGTATGTCATTTAGACCATAGTATGATTAAAAATGATGATATGATTCAACTAACATAATAAATTAGTTAATCACATGCAAAACACGTGCACTTTTCTAATTTGAAGAAATTAGTTAATTACGTGCAAAGCACGTGTACTTTTCTAATTTGATTAAAAAAAATAATTTGAAAACTTTATCAATAGAAAATAACATGCTGGAAGGGATTGTGAGTAAAACCATCTGACCTTGGAAGTAGAACCAAATTGGATTCCACCTTTCAAACTTTATGCACTTGGACTAGGATCATGGAACTTAGGAGGTGACATTAATCAAATTCCCACATGGCTTGAGACACAAAAAGGCTACATTTCATATGTCGACTTATCTAATACCGGAATCTCATTCCATGTTCCTAGATGGTTTTGGGAGGTGAAGAAACATTTGAATCTCTCCCTCAACCAACTTCATGGCAACATTCCAGCTGATGTAATAATTGGTGCAATACTTATAGACTTAGTTCAAACTTGTTCAACGGTTCATTGCCACAATTTGCCAAAGAAGTGATTAAGTTGGACCTCTCCAACAATTCCTTCTCTGGAGGTATATCGCACACCATTTGTGACACTGCCACAAATGAAACCTATAGGCTTGAAAATCTTCATGTTGGGGGAAATATTTTGTCAGGAGAAATACCTGCAGATGATGATTGTTGGATGAAAAGGCAGCGGTTAGTATACTTGAATATTGGAAGCAACAATATGTCAGGTAGCATTCCAAATTCCATTGGTCTTCTAGCAAATATGCGATCCTTGAACATGTACAACAACAGTTTATCTGGCCAAATACCATCATCTATCCAAAACTGCACGGAATTAGTGAAGATCGACCTTCCTGATAATAAGTTAGTTGGAAGTATACCATCATTGATGGGGATAAGCCTTTCCAAGTTGAGAATTCTTATCTGCGCTCAAACAAATTGAGTGGTGAAATTCCTACCGGAATCTGCCAACTTAGTTTTCTTCAAATTTTAGATCTGTCGGACAATGTATTTTCAGGGAAAATACCAAGATGCATTAGCAATTTAACTGCCATGGCTACAAAGAGATGGATGGTAGGTACTGGAGTAATGGTAGTTAATGGAGAAATTGAATATTCTTTTCTATATGGAGAAAACTTTTTAGAGAGTGCATATGTCGCCACAAAAGGAACTGAACAGCATTATGACACAATTCTTTCTTTGGTTACCAACATTGATCTCTCAAGAAACCATCTATCCGGAGAGATTCCTAAAAAGATCACCAGTCTTGTGGAACTGAGATCACTGAATCTATCGGAAAATCACTTCACGAGACATATTCCATATGGCATTGGAGACATGAAGCAATTGGAATCTCTTGATCTTTCATGGAACTCCCTTTCGGGAGAAATTTCAAAAAGAATCTCGGTTTTAACCTCTTTAAATTACATGGATTTGTCCTATAACAACTTGAGGGGCAGAATACCAGAAAGTACCCAACTTGGGAGCCTTACTGCATTTAGCTTTATTGGAAATAAACTTTGCGGCCATCCACTGACAAGTGGTTGCAGCAATGATAAGGATGCTAATAAAGTTCATGCTCCAGGATTCTACTACTACAAGGAGGATGGAGGAAAAAAATGGGAAATTGATTGGTTTTATATATTCTTGACATTGGGATATGTTGTTGGATTTTCGGCTGTTTGCAATGCTTTGATATTCATCAAGTCATGGAGGGATGCCTGTTTTGGATGGATGGAGAACATGTGGAACAAGCTATGTGTATATACTAGTAGAAGACGATGCTGAAGTGGTTAATGTTGAAATACTAAATGCAAATAATGTAAAAGCATGATGTTTTTATATATATATATATACTATAGATATGAACTTTGTACTTGTTACGTGTTCAGAAAATAGAGTTTCTTGAATTTTTTGTGAAGACTAATATGCCCTTACTTAAAATTTATTTTAAATGGCAAAATAGGAAAAAACATGAAGAATCATACTTCTACATAAACACTACCACTTTAAAAATATATATCTTGAAGTTCATTTCCCTAAAAAGGTGAAATATGTGAGAAAATAAGTTAAATAAGCAAAAGAATGAGTAAAATCAGACTAAAATTAGGTTAAAGCGGAGAGAATGAGTGAACTAATTAACAAATGTGAAAATCAACTAATGGGTTAACTTGAGAATGGATGGATCGTTTAATAAGCTGGATAAAGCATAAAAGAATTGTGAACGAACGGGATAAAATAACAAAAAAGAAATGATAAACTCAATGTAAAAGCAGGTAAAATCGATATTTCTTTGTAAGTTTTTAAAAATTATAGTTAATCACGTGCAAAACACGTGCACTTTTCTAATTTGATTAAATGAAATTAGTTAAGAGAATGAGTAAATTGATTAACAAATGTGAAAATCAACTAATGGGTTAACTTGAGAATGGATGGATCGTTTAAATAAACTGGATAAACCATAAAAAAATTGTGAACGAACGGGTTATAATAACAAAAAAAAAATAATAAACTCAATGTAAAAGCAGGTAAAATCGATATTTATTTTGTAAGTTTTTAAAAAATTATAACTTATTAAAGAGCCTAAAAATGATAACAACTTTAAAGCGATTTAATCAAAGAAATTATGTGGTATGTCATTTAGACCATAGTATGATTAAAAATGATGATATGATTCAACTAACATAATAAATTAGTTAATCACATGCAAAACACGTGCACTTTTCTAATTTGAAGAAATTAGTTAATTACGTGCAAAGCACGTGCACTTTTCTAATTTGATTAAAAAAAATAATTTGAAAACTTTATCAATAGAAAATAACATGCTGGAAGGGATTGTGAGTAAAACCATCTGACCTTGGAAGTAGAACCAAATTGGATTCCACCTTTCAAACTTTATGCACTTGGACTAGGATCATGGAACTTAGGAGGTGACATTAATCAAATTCCCACATGGCTTGAGACACAAAAAGGCTACATTTCTTATGTCGACTTATCTAATACCGGAATCTCATTCCATGTTCCTAGATGGTTTTGGGAGGTGAAGAAACATTTAAATCTCTCCCTCAACCAACTTCATGGCAACATTCCAGCTGATGTAATAATTGGTGCAATACTTATAGACTTAGTTCAAACTTGTTCAACGGTTCATTGCCACAATTTGCCAAAGAAGTGATTAAGTTGGACCTCTCCAACAATTCCTTCTCTGGAGGTATATCGCACACCATTTGTGACACTGCCACAAATGAAACCTATAGGCTTGAAAATCTTCATGTTGGGGGAAATATTTTGTCAGGAGAAATACCTGCAGATGATGATTGTTCGATGAAAAGGCAGCGGTTAGTATACTTGAATATTGGAAGCAACAATATGTCAGGTAGCATTCCAAATTCCATTGGTCTTCTAGCAAATATGCGATCCTTGAACATGTACAACAACAGTTTATCTGGCCAAATACCATCATCTATCCAAAACTGCACGGAATTAGTGAAGATCGACCTTCCTGATAATAAGTTAGTTGGAAGTATACCATCATTGATGGGGATAAGCCTTTCCAAGTTGAGAATTCTTATCTGCGCTCAAACAAATTGAGTGGTGAAATTCCTACCGGAATCTGCCAACTTAGTTTTCTTCAAATTTTAGATCTGTCGGACAATGTATTTTCAGGGAAAATACCAAGATGCATTAGCAATTTAACTGCCATGGCTACAAAGAGATGGATGGTAGGTACTGGAGTAATGGTAGTTAATGGAGAAATTGAATATTCTTTTCTATATGGAGAAAACTTTTTAGAGAGTGCATATGTCGCCACAAAAGGAACTGAACAGCATTATGACACAATTCTTTCTTTGGTTACCAACATTGATCTCTCAAGAAACCATCTATCCGGAGAGATTCCTAAAAAGATCACCAGTCTTGTGGAACTGAGATCACTGAATCTATCGGAAAATCACTTCACGAGACATATTCCATATGGCATTGGAGACATGAAGCAATTGGAATCTCTTGATCTTTCATGGAACTCCCTTTCGGGAGAAATTCCAAAAAGCATCTCGGTTTTAACCTCTTTAGATTACATGGATTTGTCCTATAACAACTTGAGGGGCAGAATACCAGAAAGTACCCAACTTGGGAGCCTTACTGCATCTAGCTTTATTGGAAATAAACTTTGCGGCCCTCCACTGACAAGTGGTTGCAGCAATGATAAGGATGCTAATAAAGTTCATGCTCCAGGATTCTACTACAACAAGGAGGATGGAGGAAAAAAATGGGAAATTGATTGGTTTTATATATTCTTGACATTGGGATATGTTGTTGGATTTTCGGCTGTTTGCAATGCTTTGATATTCATCAAGTCATGGAGGGATGCCTGTTTTGGATGGATGGAGAACATGTGGAACAAGCTATGTGTATATACTAGTAGAAGACGATGCTGAAGTGGTTAATGTTGAAATACTAAATGCAAATAATGTAAAAGCATGATGTTTATATATATATATATATATATATATATATATATATATATATATATATATATATATATATATATATATATATATACTATAGATATGAACTTTGTACTTGTTACGTGTTCAGAAAATAGAGTTTCTTGAATTTTTTGTGAAGACTAATATGCCCTTACTTAAAATTTATTTTAAATGGCAAAATAGGAAAAAACATGAAGAATCATACTTCTACATAAACACTACCACTTTAAAAATATATATCTTGAAGTTCATTTCCCTAAAAAGGTGAAATATGTGAGAAAATAAGTTAAATAAGCAAAAGAATGAGTAAAATCAGACTAAAATTAGGTTAAAGCGGAGAGAATGAGTGAACTGATTAACAAATGTGAAAATCAACTAATGGGTTAACTTAAGAATGGATGGATCGTTTAATAAGCTGGATAAAGCATAAAAGAATTGTGAACGAACGGGATAAAATAACAAAAAAGAAATGATAAACTCAATGTAAAAGCAGGTAAAATCGATATTTCTTTGTAAGTTTTTAAAAATTATAGTTAATCACGTGCAAAACACGTGCACTTTTCTAATTTGATTAAATGAAATTAGTTAAGAGAATGAGTAAATTGATTAACAAATGTGAAAATCAACTAATGGGTTAACTTGAGAATGGATGGATCGTTTAAATAAACTGGATAAACCATAAAAAAATTGTGAACGAACGGGTTATAATAACAAAAAAAAAATGATAAACTCAATGTAAAAGCAGGTAAAATCGATATTTATTTTGTAAGTTTTTAAAAAATTATAACTTATTAAAGAGCCTAAAAATGATAACAACTTTAAAGCGATTTAATCAAAGAAATTATGTGGTATGTCATTTAGACCATAGTATGATTAAAAATGATGATATGATTCAACTAACATAATAAATTAGTTAATCACATGCAAAACACGTGCACTTTTCTAATTTGAAGAAATTAGTTAATTACGTGCAAAGCACGTGTACTTTTCTAATTTGATTAAAAAAAATAATTTGAAAACTTTATCAATAGAAAATAACATGCTGGAAGGGATTGTGAGTAAAACCATCTGACCTTGGAAGTAGAACCAAATTGGATTCCACCTTTCAAACTTTATGCACTTGGACTAGGATCATGGAACTTAGGAGGTGACATTAATCAAATTCCCACATGGCTTGAGACACAAAAAGGCTACATTTCATATGTCGACTTATCTAATACCGGAATCTCATTCCATGTTCCTAGATGGTTTTGGGAGGTGAAGAAACATTTGAATCTCTCCCTCAACCAACTTCATGGCAACATTCCAGCTGATGTAATAATTGGTGCAATACTTATAGACTTAGTTCAAACTTGTTCAACGGTTCATTGCCACAATTTGCCAAAGAAGTGATTAAGTTGGACCTCTCCAACAATTCCTTCTCTGGAGGTATATCGCACACCATTTGTGACACTGCCACAAATGAAACCTATAGGCTTGAAAATCTTCATGTTGGGGGAAATATTTTGTCAGGAGAAATACCTGCAGATGATGATTGTTGGATGAAAAGGCAGCGGTTAGTATACTTGAATATTGGAAGCAACAATATGTCAGGTAGCATTCCAAATTCCATTGGTCTTCTAGCAAATATGCGATCCTTGAACATGTACAACAACAGTTTATCTGGCCAAATACCATCATCTATCCAAAACTGCACGGAATTAGTGAAGATCGACCTTCCTGATAATAAGTTAGTTGGAAGTATACCATCATTGATGGGGATAAGCCTTTCCAAGTTGAGAATTCTTATCTGCGCTCAAACAAATTGAGTGGTGAAATTCCTACCGGAATCTGCCAACTTAGTTTTCTTCAAATTTTAGATCTGTCGGACAATGTATTTTCAGGGAAAATACCAAGATGCATTAGCAATTTAACTGCCATGGCTACAAAGAGATGGATGGTAGGTACTGGAGTAATGGTAGTTAATGGAGAAATTGAATATTCTTTTCTATATGGAGAAAACTTTTTAGAGAGTGCATATGTCGCCACAAAAGGAACTGAACAGCATTATGACACAATTCTTTCTTTGGTTACCAACATTGATCTCTCAAGAAACCATCTATCCAGAGAGATTCCTAAAAAGATCACCAGTCTTGTGGAACTGAGATCACTGAATCTATCGGAAAATCACTTCACGAGACATATTCCATATGGCATTGGAGACATGAAGCAATTGGAATCTCTTGATCTTTCATGGAACTCCCTTTCGGGAGAAATTTCAAAAAGAATCTCGGTTTTAACCTCTTTAAATTACATGGATTTGTCCTATAACAACTTGAGGGGCAGAATACCAGAAAGTACCCAACTTGGGAGCCTTACTGCATCTAGCTTTATTGGAAATAAACTTTGCGGCCCTCCACTGACAAGTGGTTGCAGCAATGATAAGGATGCTAATAAAGTTCATGCTCCAGGATTCTACTACAACAAGGAGGATGGAGGAAAAAAATGGGAAATTGATTGGTTTTATATATTCTTGACATTGGGATATGTTGTTGGATTTTCGGCTATTTGCAATGCTTTGATATTCATCAAGTCATGGAGGGATGCCTGTTTTGGATGGATGGAGAACATGTGGAACAAGCTATGTGTATATACTAGTAGAAGACGATGCTGAAGTGGTTAATGTTGAAATACTAAATGCAAATAATGTAAAAGCATGATGTTTTTATATATATATATATACTATAGATATGAACTTTGTACTTGTTACGTGTTCAGAAAATAGAGTTTCTTGAATTTTTTGTGAAGACTAATATGCCCTTACTTAAAATTTATTTTAAATGGCAAAATAGGAAAAAACATGAAGAATCATACTTCTACATAAACACTACCACTTTAAAAATATATATCTTGAAGTTCATTTCCCTAAAAAGGTGAAATATGTGAGAAAATAAGTTAAATAAGCAAAAGAATGAGTAAAATCAGACTAAAATTAGGTTAAAGCGGAGAGAATGAGTGAACTGATTAACAAATGTGAAAATCAACTAATGGGTTAACTTGAGAATGGATGGATCGTTTAATAAGCTGGATAAAGCATAAAAGAATTGTGAACGAACGGGATAAAATAACAAAAAAGAAATGATAAACTCAATGTAAAAGCAGGTAAAATCGATATTTCTTTGTAAGTTTTTAAAAATTATAGTTAATCACGTGCAAAACACGTGCACTTTTCTAATTTGATTAAATGAAATTAGTTAAGAGAATGAGTAAATTGATTAACAAATGTGAAAATCAACTAATGGGTTAACTTGAGAATGGATGGATCGTTTAAATAAACTGGATAAACCATAAAAAAATTGTGAACGAACGGGTTATAATAACAAAAAAAAAATGATAAACTCAATGTAAAAACAGGTAAAATCGATATTTATTTTGTAAGTTTTTAAAAAATTATAACTTATTAAAGAGCCTAAAAATGATAACAACTTTAAAGCGATTTAATCAAAGAAATTATGTGGTATGTCATTTAGACCATAGTATGATTAAAAATGATGATATGATTCAACTAACATAATAAATTAGTTAATCACATGCAAAACACGTGCACTTTTCTAATTTGAAGAAATTAGTTAATTACGTGCAAAGCACGTGTACTTTTCTAATTTGATTAAAAAA
This sequence comes from Penstemon eatonii, assembly GCA_038501285.1. Taxonomy (NCBI): domain Eukaryota; kingdom Viridiplantae; phylum Streptophyta; class Magnoliopsida; order Lamiales; family Plantaginaceae; genus Penstemon; species Penstemon eatonii. Next base: position 1,293,148 of record CM076708.1, on the reverse strand, counting down.
AATAATTTGAAAACTTTATCAATAGAAAATAACATGCTGGAAGGGATTGTGAGTAAAACCATCTGACCTTGGAAGTAGAACCAAATTGGATTCCACCTTTCAAACTTTATGCACTTGGACTAGGATCATGGAACTTAGGAGGTGACATTAATCAAATTCCCACATGGCTTGAGACACAAAAAGGCTACATTTCATATGTCGACTTATCTAATACCGGAATCTCATTCCATGTTCCTAGATGGTTTTGGGAGGTGAAGAAACATTTGAATCTCTCCCTCAACCAACTTCATGGCAACATTCCAGCTGATGTAATAATTGGTGCAATACTTATAGACTTAGTTCAAACTTGTTCAACGGTTCATTGCCACAATTTGCCAAAGAAGTGATTAAGTTGGACCTCTCCAACAATTCCTTCTCTGGAGGTATATCGCACACCATTTGTGACACTGCCACAAATGAAACCTATAGGCTTGAAAATCTTCATGTTGGGGGAAATATTTTGTCAGGAGAAATACCTGCAGATGATGATTGTTGGATGAAAAGGCAGCGGTTAGTATACTTGAATATTGGAAGCAACAATATGTCAGGTAGCATTCCAAATTCCATTGGTCTTCTAGCAAATATGCGATCCTTGAACATGTACAACAACAGTTTATCTGTCCAAATACCATCATCTATCCAAAACTGCACGGAATTAGTGAAGATCGACCTTCCTGATAATAAGTTAGTTGGAAGTATACCATCATTGATGGGGATAAGCCTTTCCAAGTTGAGAATTCTTATCTGCGCTCAAACAAATTGAGTGGTGAAATTCCTACCGGAATCTGCCAACTTAGTTTTCTTCAAATTTTAGATCTGTCGGACAATGTATTTTCAGGGAAAATACCAAGATGCATTAGCAATTTAACTGCCATGGCTACAAAGAGATGGATGGTAGGTACTGGAGTAATGGTAGTTAATGGAGAAATTGAATATTCTTTTCTATATGGAGAAAACTTTTTAGAGAGTGCATATGTCGCCACAAAAGGAACTGAACAGCATTATGACACAATTATTTCTTTGGTTACCAACATTGATCTCTCAAGAAACCATCTATCCGGAGAGATTCCTAAAAAGATCACCAGTCTTGTGGAACTGAGATCACTGAATCTATCGGAAAATCACTTCACGAGACATATTCCATATGGCATTGGAGACATGAAGCAATTGGAATCTCTTGATCTTTCATGGAACTCCCTTTCGGGAGAAATTTCAAAAAGAATCTCGGTTTTAACCTCTTTAAATTACATGGATTTGTCCTATAACAACTTGAGGGGCAGAATACCAGAAAGTACCCAACTTGGGAGCCTTACTGCATCTAGCTTTATTGGAAATAAACTTTGCGGCCCTCCACTGACAAGTGGTTGCAGCAATGATAAGGATGCTAATAAAGTTCATGCTCCAGGATTCTACTACAACAAGGAGGATGGAGGAAAAAAATGGGAAATTGATTGGTTTTATATATTCTTGACATTGGGATATGTTGTTGGATTTTCGGCTGTTTGCAATGCTTTGATATTCATCAAGTCATGGAGGGATGCCTGTTTTGGATGGATGGAGAACATGTGGAACAAGCTATGTGTATATACTAGTAGAAGACGATGCTGAAGTGGTTAATGTTGAAATACTAAATGCAAATAATGTAAAAGCATGATGTTTTTATATATATATATATACTATAGATATGAACTTTGTACTTGTTACGTGTTCAGAAAATAGAGTTTCTTGAATTTTTTGTGAAGACTAATATGCCCTTACTTAAAATTTATTTTAAATGGCAAAATAGGAAAAAACATGAAGAATCATACTTCTACATAAACACTACCACTTTAAAAATATATATCTTGAAGTTCATTTCCCTAAAAAGGTGAAATATGTGAGAAAATAAGTTAAATAAGCAAAAGAATGAGTAAAATCAGACTAAAATTAGGTTAAAGCGGAGAGAATGAGTGAACTGATTAACAAATGTGAAAATCAACTAATGGGTTAACTTGAGAATGGATGGATCGTTTAATAAGCTGGATAAAGCATAAAAGAATTGTGAACGAACGGGATAAAATAACAAAAAAGAAATGATAAACTCAATGTAAAAGCAGGTAAAATCGATATTTCTTTGTAAGTTTTTAAAAATTATAGTTAATCACGTGCAAAACACGTGCACTTTTCTAATTTGATTAAATGAAATTAGTTAAGAGAATGAGTAAATTGATTAACAAATGTGAAAATCAACTAATGGGTTAACTTGAGAATGGATGGATCGTTTAAATAAACTGGATAAACCATAAAAAAATTGTGAACGAACGGGTTATAATAACAAAAAAAAAATGATAAACTCAATGTAAAAGCAGGTAAAATCGATATTTATTTTGTAAGTTTTTAAAAAATTATAACTTATTAAAGAGCCTAAAAATGATAACAACTTTAAAGCGATTTAATCAAAGAAATTATGTGGTATGTCATTTAGACCATAGTATGATTAAAAATGATGATATGATTCAACTAACATAATAAATTAGTTAATCACATGCAAAACACGTGCACTTTTCTAATTTGAAGAAATTAGTTAATTACGTGCAAAGCACGTGTACTTTTCTAATTTGATTAAAAAAAATAATTTGAAAACTTTATCAATAGAAAATAACATGCTGGAAGGGATTGTGAGTAAAACCATCTGACCTTGGAAGTAGGACCAAATTGGATTCCACCTTTCAAACTTTATGCACTTGGACTAGGATCATGGAACTTAGGAGGTGACATTAATCAAATTCCCACATGGCTTGAGACACAAAAAGGCTACATTTCATATGTCGACTTATCTAATACCGGAATCTCATTCCATGTTCCTAGATGGTTTTGGGAGGTGAAGAAACATTTGAATCTCTCCCTCAACCAACTTCATGGCAACATTCCAGCTGATGTAATAATTGGTGCAATACTTATAGACTTAGTTCAAACTTGTTCAACGGTTCATTGCCACAATTTGCCAAAGAAGTGATTAAGTTTGACCTCTCCAACAATTCCTTCTCTGGAGGTATATCGCACACCATTTGTGACACTGCCACAAATGAAACCTATAGGCTTGAAAATCTTCATGTTGGGGGAAATATTTTGTCAGGAGAAATACCTGCAGATGATGATTGTTGGATGAAAAGGCAGCGGTTAGTATACTTGAATATTGGAAGCAACAATATGTCAGGTAGCATTCCAAATTCCATTGGTCTTCTAGCAAATATGCGATCCTTGAACATGTACAACAACAGTTTATCTGTCCAAATACCATCATCTATCCAAAACTGCACGGAATTAGTGAAGATCGACCTTCCTGATAATAAGTTAGTTGGAAGTATACCATCATTGATGGGGATAAGCCTTTCCAAGTTGAGAATTCTTATCTGCGCTCAAACAAATTGAGTGGTGAAATTCCTACCGGAATCTGCCAACTTAGTTTTCTTCAAATTTTAGATCTGTCGGACAATGTATTTTCAGGGAAAATACCAAGATGCATTAGCAATTTAACTGCCATGGCTACAAAGAGATGGATGGTAGGTACTGGAGTAATGGTAGTTAATGGAGAAATTGAATATTCTTTTCTATATGGAGAAAACTTTTTAGAGAGTGCATATGTCGCCACAAAAGGAACTGAACAGCATTATGACACAATTCTTTCTTTGGTTACCAACATTGATCTCTCAAGAAACCATCTATCCGGAGAGATTCCTAAAAAGATCACCAGTCTTGTGGAACTGAGATCACTGAATCTATCGGAAAATCACTTCACGAGACATATTCCATATGGCATTGGAGACATGAAGCAATTGGAATCTCTTGATCTTTCATGGAACTCCCTTTCGGGAGAAATTTCAAAAAGAATCTCGGTTTTAACCTCTTTAAATTACATGGATTTGTCCTATAACAACTTGAGGGGCAGAATACCAGAAAGTACCCAACTTGGGAGCCTTACTGCATCTAGCTTTATTGGAAATAAACTTTGCGGCCCTCCACTGACAAGTGGTTGCAGCAATGATAAGGATGCTAATAAAGTTCATGCTCCAGGATTCTACTACAACAAGGAGGATGGAGGAAAAAAATGGGAAATTGATTGGTTTTATATATTCTTGACATTGGGATATGTTGTTGGATTTTCGGCTGTTTGCAATGCTTTGATATTCATCAAGTCATGGAGGGATGCCTGTTTTGGATGGATGGAGAACATGTGGAACAAGCTATGTGTATATACTAGTAGAAGACGATGCTGAAGTGGTTAATGTTGAAATACTAAATGCAAATAATGTAAAAGCATGATGTTTTTATATATATATATATACTATAGATATGAACTTTGTACTTGTTACGTGTTCAGAAAATAGAGTTTCTTGAATTTTTTGTGAAGACTAATATGCCCTTACTTAAAATTTATTTTAAATGGCAAAATAGGAAAAAACATGAAGAATCATACTTCTACATAAACACTACCACTTTAAAAATATATATCTTGAAGTTCATTTCCCTAAAAAGGTGAAATATGTGAGAAAATAAGTTAAATAAGCAAAAGAATGAGTAAAATCAGACTAAAATTAGGTTAAAGCGGAGAGAATGAGTGAACTGATTAACAAATGTGAAAATCAACTAATGGGTTAACTTGAGAATGGATGGATCGTTTAATAAGCTGGATAAACCATAAAAGAATTGTGAACGAACGGGATAAAATAACAAAAAAGAAATGATAAACTCAATGTAAAAGCAGGTAAAATCGATATTTCTTTGTAAGTTCTTAAAAATTATAGTTAATCACGTGCAAAACACGTGCACTTTTCTAATTTGATTAAATGAAATTAGTTAAGAGAATGAGTAAATTGATTAACAAATGTGAAAATCAACTAATGGGTTAACTTGAGAATGGATGGATCGTTTAAATAAACTGGATAAACCATAAAAATATTGTGAACGAACGGGTTATAATAACAAAAAAAAAATGATAAACTCAATGTAAAAGCAGGTAAAATCGATATTTATTTTGTAAGTTTTTAAAAAATTATAACTTATTAAAGAGCCTAAAAATGATAACAACTTTAAAGCGATTTAATCAAAGAAATTATGTGGTATGTCATTTAGACCATAGTATGATTAAAAATGATGATATGATTCAACTAACATAATAAATTAGTTAATCACATGCAAAACACGTGCACTTTTCTAATTTGAAGAAATTAGTTAATTACGTGCAAAGCACGTGCACTTTTCTAATTTGATTAAAAGAAATTAGTTAATCACGTGCAAAACACGTGCACTTTTCTAATTTGATTAAAAAAAATTATTAATCACGTGCAAAATACATGCACTTTTTGTAAAAAATGGATGAAATTGATGATACTCGAATTTTCATGGAGTTCTTTTCATGAAAAAAGGGATCGGTTAATAAAAAATTGGTAAAATCGAGAAAAGTCAGTTAAAACATGTGAAATGATAGAAATTGGTACGAGTTGGCCAAGGAAATTTCTTCCAATTTTTGTAAAGACTTATATACCCCTATTTAAATTATAGTATGATATTTAATTTTTTGGCAAAAATATGAAAGAAAGGAATCCTAGAAATATAATTAGACAAGAAGCCTCTCCTATATCAAATTTAAAGTTTTACAACTTATTAAAATATTAATGGTAATAAAAAATATTACTCTATATTTCTTCATAAATTTCTTTGAAGAGTTCTTAAGAAGTTATCACTTATTAAAGAATCTCAAAAAAAATTGTGCCACATTCGTGCTACATGATCAAAAAAGTACTATTTAGTTAACTAAAAAATGTTTAATTGGCTTAAGCGAAAAAAATTGAAAACATAGAAATTGTTAAATCAACAAAAACAGGTAAAATTCGATTAAAAATATATGATAAACATGATAAAATTTAATGAGAAAATGGGTGAAATAGAAAGAAAAGTTGGTTAAAGCATATAAAAAAATGGTGCCATTGATAAAAACAAGGTTAACAGGCAAAAAAATTGGTAAAACCAGAAGTAAACAAATGAATGATATCAGATAAACACGAGATAACAAAAATGGGATCAAATCGATAAAAGAACAAGAACAAAAAAAATGAGTTAATTGGCAAAAACAGAGCTGAAATATGTGAGAAAATAGGTCAAATAATAAGTATTATAAAGTATTTCAAATTATTAAAATATTAATGGTAAAAAAATATAACTATTACTCTATATTTCTTCATAAATTTCTTTGAAGAGTTCTTAATAACTCTAGCCACCACACCGTGTCATTAGAGTTTCTTGAATTTTTTGTGAAGACTAAATATGCCCTTACTTAAATTTTATTTTAAATGGCAAAATAGGAAAAAACATGAAGAATCATAATTCTACATAAACACTACCACTTTTAAAAAATATATCTTAGAGTTCCTTTCCCTATCGAAATTTCAAAGGCCATATCCAACCACATAAAAGTTAATTCCATGTATATGCATGGGCTAATCAACACTAGTCATACTCTAGCCACCACACCATGTCAATAGAATAAGGAATAGTAAAGTGAATTAGTGAAGATGATAGAAAATAAATCTTTTTTTTTTTTTGTGAAATTGATTATACTCTAATTTTCACAGAGTTCTTTTCATGGAATACGGGATCGATATAAAATCGAGAAAAGACGACCAAGAAATCGATAAAAATTTGGATGAAATTGGTGAACACTTGTAAAATTGGTAAATAACTTGTGAAGCCAGTAAAAAGACGACCAAGAAATCGATAAATATATATGGAATCACATAACTTTACGTAAAATTCGTAAAAAAATCGGATAATATTGGTTAAATTAGTGAGAAACGGATGAGATCTTTAAAAACTGATGAAATTAGTGAATCGGGAAAAAATTGTAAAGTCGATGAAGACATGTGAAATCAATGAAATTAATATGAGGTAAAAATGGTGAAAAACATGTAAATCAATGGAAAAAACGAGTTATATATGTAAAAAGAAATTATAGTTTAAACGGCAAAAAAGGTAAAACCGGAAAAATAAAACAAATCGACGAAAAATGGAAAAAACAATTAATGTGGATCACAACAATAAAAGAACGGATAAATCGAATAAAAATATATTTTAAAACGATGCAAAATGAATAAAATCGATAAAATGATGTGTTAAACCCGTGAAAAATGGATTAAATATGTGAAAACTAGCTTAGGTTTGTAAATAAGTACATTTCAAATGACATGATATTATTTCAAATAAAAATAAATAAATAATGTTATTAAAATAGTGCTTTTTAAATGAAAACTACTGTAATGAAATTAACTAAATAATTTTGTTACGATCTTAATTTAGAAAAGAATTTACAAGATCTTAAGAACAAATGAATGATCATTTTATATTTAATTACAATAATTTAAACTCAATATATTTTGATGAAATAATAATTAAATTGAATATTAGTCATTAATTTGTGCTATTTTGTGACATGACAATTTTTATTTTACTATAATTTATAAAATTTACTAATGAAATTAACTAGACACGTACAACGTACGTGTTAAAGAAAAAAATGCTTATGACATATATCCGACTATATCAAGACATGAATATTAAAGTTGGTGAAAAAACGTGTGAAACCGGTTAAACAAAAATTGTGAAATTCGTGAAAAAACTGATGAAATTGATGGTACTCGAATTTTCATGGAGATCTTTTCATGGAAATAGGCGAAATCAATTTATGAAAATCGATGAAACTCAGTTAAAACATGTGAAAATGATTAAAAAAAAATTGGGTGAAATTGTTGTACACTGGTAAAGTTGGTGAAAAATGAATGAACCTGGTAAAAATGCGTGTATAAAATTGATAATTACATTTGGAATCGAATGACTTCGAATAAAATTCGTGAAAAACGGATGAGATCGGGGACATTAGTGAAAAATGGATGAAATCATTAAAAATGGGTGAAATCAGTGAATCGGGGAACAAAAGCGAACTCTTGAAAACATGTGAAATCAATTAAATATGAGGTGAAAGGTTAAATTGATGAATAAACATGTAAATCCGTGTAAAAACGAGTGAAAACTGTAAAAAAAAGAATAGTTTAACCAACAAAAAAGGATAAAACCGGTAGAAAATGGTTCAAATTGAAAAAAATAAAAGAAATCGACTAAAAAATGGAAAATAATGAAAGTAGGTAATTTTTTTTACTTAATCCTACCCCCAGTGGATTTAATCAATTGAGGTTGAATGTCCTAGACATGGCATGAGAGGACAAAAAGTTGTCCGTAAACAAATGCATTTCAAGTAACAAAGACATATTTAAAACAAATAATTTTAAATGGAAACTACTACAATGGATTGAATTAAATAATTTTGATATGATCTTATTTTAGAAAAAAATCTACAAGATCATATGAACTAATCAATCAGTTATATTTTATTACAATAATTTAAAGACATCATTTTTATTAATTAAATTGAAATTAGTCGGTAATTTGTGCTATTCTATTACATGATAAAGTTTATTTTACTATAATTTATAAAATTTATTTATGAAATTAACTAGACACGTACAACGTACGTGCACTTTTATAGTATCATAAATAATACTAAACCAGTATATCTTATAAAACAAAAGAAAATGAAAAAAATTTAAAACTTTGTAATAACTTTACTGATATTTTAAAAATGGATATTAGAAATATATCTCTTGAGGTTAGGTGAAATTACATAAAAATTCCATTAAGTTTCAATAATCACCAATATTTCCTCTACTTTAATTTTCAACTCATACATCGTTAATTTGATGAAAGGTGCCTTCATAAAAAATTAATGATCATTATACTTGTACTGGTTTTCACACTCGCAAACCAAAGGTATTTATTTCGTTTGTAATATCAATGCCTAGACACATGCAAATATATATTTATAAGATCGATTATTATTGACTTTAAATGGAGAGAATTGCGCTTGTGGTATTTATATTAATTCTCACTTGTAGTATCATAAAACTTCAGATCAACATATTTAATTTGATAAATAATTTAATAAATTCACTCACATTTTAATAACGTCGTTAAATATCAACGTTAAGTGAGTGAAATGACAGTTAAATTTCAAGTTGGCACACTTCCATCCGGAATAAATATAGATAATAAGAGTACATCAAATACCTTCAAACATAAAAGGTGTCTTCAATATAATTTGCAATAAGAACTAGCTAGCTAGTGTCTTGACATATAGACAAATTACATATATTCTCATTTTACAAAGTAGATTAGGTTGTTTTTATTAATTTGTGAAAGGACACATGCATTTACTAGAACCACTCATGACATTTTATCATTGTAGAAAAATGAATTAAACGATTTAAATATTTCATATAATTCAACCAACTTGAATAGTATTAGTTGCAATAAGGGATAATCTTACATAGAGTAAATAATATAGCAGTATGTAAATATTTGCACAAGTTGAATTAATTTAAGATACTAATTATATTATTCTTCATCTCTAATGTTTGATACTAAATTTTAGGTAAAGTTAATAATTGCGAAAAATTTAAATACTTTGCATTTACGCTCCTAAAAATAAGAGATAATTGCACTTTTCAAACCAAACTTTTAATAAATTTTTACATTTAATATACTATACCTTTCAAAATGTCGACACATTTGATAACAAAATTGATTAACATTTTTCATGTATGGTTTTTGCCGTTAATTTGTTGGTAAATAATATGTATTCTACATTAGGTGCACATGGTACGATATTGCGGTTTTATTAGCTAAATTCATATCGTACCAACTGTTGCGGTTTTTTAATATTCAAAAACCAAACTTCAGATTTGAATAACATACCAATGCACCCGGTACAGTTCGGTTTTATTACTGTACAGTTTTGCGGTTCTAGAAATATTTTGCGTCATACTATTTTATCTTATAGTCGACTGATAATTCAAAGAAAACAAAATTCCACTGAAATATTATGGTTATTTTTTTCTTTCTTTTTAGCATAATATTTTATAAATGAACGAGTTACATAATAATATTCTATAAACTTTGTGGGATTCCAATGGTTTTAATCACTTTCTAGGCGTGTCATATACATTAAGTGGAAACCTCTTCCAACAAGTATTCGACGATGGATTCGCAACTTATAGTATCGTATAAATGACTTAGCATTAACCACGGTAGGTCATTAAAAAATGACGATAATTTATTTGCCATTAATTACTTTTTTAATGGTATAATTGTTTATTGGTTAGTTTATTATGTTTCAAATTTTTATTTTTGGACTTTTAATTTTGTAAATTAATAATTTAATTTGAACACATTTATATATTATACTTCGATAGCTCTTTTGAGTTATAATAATTATTAATATTAGACTATGTATCATAATGACAGTTGTAAAAAAATAAATCTTAAATTTTATTGGATAAATAATTAAATAATTTATTTATTTATATTTACGGTGCGGTACATTTTTTGCAGTATTCAATTTTCAAGATCTATACCATATTAAAAAATTCAGTTCGACTTTCATATATGCCGAAACTGACGATAATTAGAAAAACCTAAACTTCGGTACGGTGCGATATAGTTCAGTACAGTCTCAAAAATCATGTGCACCCCCATTCTACATCAAGGCAAATTTCTGTCTAAAACAGAGTGCTCGATTTGAAGAAATAAATTAATTGCAGTTGACAAGAAGAAAACAACCGAATGAGAATAAAATATTATTCATTAAATTTCCTTTTAACTTTATTTCGGTCACATAATACAAATTGAATCAAAGAATGAAATAATAAAGAATTGTAATCTAAAATAAAATCCCATAATCAAAATCTGGACCGCTTGCATTCCTCTGAGAATCCTTGGGGAAACCTGGGCCTATCATTGCAGTAATTGTAGACCATATGTTTTTGTTGAACCCATCTCAACCTGTTTCTTGCATTTGCATCAAGTCCTTGAGTTTGCCATGCTTGTGTATTGAAAGAATCCGTCGATTGAGACCCGCAAGTTGACCCGGATACACATTCAATAATGTTGAAATTCCTGTACGAGGCGACAAATGGGGCTTTGGTCCAATCGGTCTTGACCCGCCCGCCTTGTGTTGCCCAATCATCCGCGTTCCAGAGACTGCAGTATACTCTCATTGGTTGGTTTCTAGGGAATGGAATCCCAATTGATTCGTGGTTATTGAATACTCTGATTGGAATGTTGTCCACCATGAATCTGAGACAATTCAAAATTTTGAAACTTGTTTACTACTTTCTCGTTTCACTTTTTGAACTCTTATTTAAAATTCATGTCAGAATAAATTAAAATAGAAAGAGGGATAGAGGGAACATATATAAAATTAATTACATGATTCGTTGTTGATTCCAGATAATTGAGTACGTGTGGAATGTTTCAGTTGGATCGAACCAAAGTTGAAACTGTTGTTCTTTGTTTCCTTTTCCTTGGGCATAAACATTGGTGTGGACCGTGTACGGCTCACCGGTCGCGTTCCCAAGAAATTCAAAATCGATCTCATCGTGTCCAGTTCCTTGGGACGATAACTGTTTTTTTTGTTACACGTATAAATCGTTCAATTTCAAAAAAGATAAATTGGAGTGCTAGTTAACTAAGTGACAAAACTAAAAGTCTAGACTTACGAAGAATGTGGTTACGGTTCCAGCTGAATTTCCAGGGACAAGCTTGAGTTGCATATCGAATCTTCCAAATAAGTATTCGTTCTTTTGATTGAAATCCAGAACCCGAATATTGGTCAAGAGATAAGGTCAGGGCCCGACCTCATTCGATTATCTTGCCACGACCATCGCCCCAGTTAATCTCGGCATCTCTGTAGAAATCAGCAGATGTTGTAGCCAAAGAAGCCACCATAATGGAAAGCAGAAGCATAGATAAATTCAACAGAGTCCTTAAATCAGAAAATGTTACCATTTTTTTTTGGTTTGTTTCTTGAAAGCTATGTATAACAGAGCAAATGTGAGGAGGAAAAGATTGTGTAATTTGTTGATGAATGAAATTGAATTAAGCCATCTATATATACATGTTTTAAGAAGCCAGCTGTTAAGCTTACTTTTTTTTAATAAGTATTAATTACATGTGAGCTGGATTTAATGGTTTAGCCGATGGCAAAAGGCTGGTCTTAAAAATTGGAGTTAGTGGCTTTACGCGTTGGGTAGAAATAAAATAACTGCCTGTTGAACCTATATTATTATTATTATATGATATGGAATGGGTGTAAGTTCCCACTACCCTCGTGCAATGAAGCTTCTTGATTCTGCTAAACGATGTGTGGGGGTGATTGGACTAGAGTGTACATATATCTAATCTAACTGAATTAACAACACGCTTTAATACAAAATTAAGGGTTTTTGGTAAATTAATTCTCAGTAATATGTCTAATAGACAATACGAAATTAGTAATTCATCTTTCAGTAAAATAAAATAATGAACAATTTAGCTCATCGTGAAATAAAATAATAAGCAGTTTAACTCTTTGATAATGGAGGTGTTGCTCACAAATTCTATAATGCGATTGAATTCATTTTCATTTATAATATGACCAATTTAATCTTAGTCTTAACAACATATTCATCTCATTTTCCCCCCCTATGATATGTATAAATATACAATTTACCTCTCAGTGATATGTGTAAATAAGAACTTTAACTCGCTGTGATATTGCATAATCGGCATTTTAGCCCCCTTGTAAATATATAAAAATAAAGAGGGAAACAGTGTGCTTTTTTTTTAAAAATATTGGAAGGTATATTGTTCTTTTATTTATCACATAGAATTGAACTGTCTATTTAGAAGAATACAAGGAGTCGATTTTGAAAAAAAGTCACGACGAATTACAAGAGCATGCATTTTTAATCCAAATAGCAACAGTAGGTAATGGGAATTTGGACTAGCGTATGAGAAAATTATCTTTATTATACGAGAAAATTAATATTTATTTGAAACTAAAACTTATTTTTGTTTATGTAGATCCAAAATTTGAAACATTTCTGTGTTACCCATGGTCATGAAAATGATGAATATTCGGATTCATGTTTATGGGAATTATTAATGTCGGATTTCATATGAACACAGGTACAGCTAGGCTAAGCAAGTTTTTACTATAATTTTTAAGTGAAATAGCCAAATATTCCATATGCTTTGCGTAATTGACAAAAAAAATCATATGTTATTTTTTTTATTAGAAAAACAATCCCTTTTAAGCTAAAGTATATATTTTGCAGGAAAATTGATAATTATCCTTCATAATGCAAGAACATTCATGTTCACCTAAAAATTGTCAACAATTTTTTTTATTAATTTTAAAATTTGACAATTAACTCCTATTAACTTTAAAAATTAGCAATAATCCCCCTATTTAGTTCAAAACTTGACACAACATCTTTATTAACTTATAAAGAAATTTTAAATGGGATTTTGATAATAAAAGAGAACACAACATGTGTTTTGTCAATTAAACAAAGTACATATGATCTCTTTTTCATTTAGCTCTTGTATTTGAGCTAATGGCAATTTACCCCCTATCCCCTATGATATTCATAATTTTAAATTATCTCTCTTTGATTTGAAAAAAAAAGAGTATTTTACCTCTTATAATTTTATAAAAAATTCACACCGTCCCCCTGATATTTTTATATGTTGAAGTTTACCCCTTGTATATGATAATATGATATTTTATCCCCCTAGGTTATGATAAATATAATAATATATACTCTGTGTTATGATAAACATAGCAATTTATCCCCTTATGTTATGAAATATTTTTCATGTCCACTCTTAATTTTGTCTAGTGAATTACACTCTTCAGTTGAAGCGGGTACATTACTTCTTTAAAACTTTCAAAGGAGGATAAATTGTTCTTTTTCAATTCACATAGGAATTAAATATTATGAATATTATATGAAGTAAAATGCCATTAACTCATTGTATTTTGGGGATAAAATATAATGATAACAGACATTCTATATACGCGTGAAAGGCAGAAACTTTTTACTCTCTTCAAATTGTAAAACCAGCATTTGCCAACGGCTAGCCAATTAAATCCAGCTCATTTATTCCCACTATTCCTAACTCGCTTTCATTTTCTCACGAGTTCACAAGGATACTTCGCCCCATCCTTCCTTCCCAGCTGGCCCCTTACATATATATATAAGGTTGTCTTAATTCATTCTCATTCATCAGCACAAAACATCACAAAGTCTTTTAATAATATTCCTACATTTGCTCTGTTATACATTGCTTTCAAGAAAAGGGAAAAAATGGGAATGTTTTCTGATTCTGTGACCCTATTGAATTTCTTAATGCTTTTACTTACCATTCTGATGTCTTCTCTGGCTACTACCACTTGGGCTGATTTCAACACAGACGCTGAGATTACTTGGGGCGACGGCCGAGCCAAGATACTCGAAGCGGGCCGCGCCCTCGACTTATCTTTGGATCAATATTCGGGTTCAGGATTTCAGTCCAAGAATGAGTATTTATTCGGAAGATTCGATATGCAACTCAAACTTGTTCCTGGAAATTCTGCTGGAACCGTCACCACATTCTTCGTAAGTCGAATCTCTTAGATTAACTAGCACTCAATTTTCCATTTTATTAAATAAATTGAACAATTTATTTGTGTATCATAACAGTTATCGTCTCAAGGAGTTGGACACGATGAAATACTCATAACAGTTATCGTCTCAAGGAGTTGGACCAAAATTGTTGGATGAAGATGAAGATGAAGGCACTGAAGAAAGTTTGATAAGGGAGGTTTTGATGCATTCCAAAACTTCGTAAAATTGGCTAAGTATGGAGTGACTTAGCTGATAAGCTTATCAAAGAATTTTGACTAAGTAATGAAGACATCAGAAGAGTCAAAGTTTCAAGGTCCAAGACTTCTGATCTGCTGAAGAGAAGTTATCAGACTAGTGAAGATCAGCCGACTCAAATCAGATTTGTTCAAGTTTGAGATCAGCCGAGTTCGTCATCAGACTTATACTTTCGTCAGCCAAGTGAAGAAGATCATGAAGTGTTCCCAACGGTAATAAATGCCCCTTGGTGTAATAAATGCTGAAGTACGAGGATATTTAAGACAAATGATTGAAGAAAAGCTTCGCATCAGCCGAGTGCATTTAATGCTGCATTTAATGCTGCCTGCAGAATAGTACTGTTTACAGTACGGACAGACTGCAAAAGAGCCGTTCGCGGATTTTAAGGACCAGTACTCGAGGAATTTGAATCCTGTCTCTCTTCAACGGACACTTTTCAATCCTCAAGTATAAATAGCTGCAAGAGACGAAGAAGGAAAAAGCAACACACTTTCTGAGAGAAATTTCCGAAGCAAAATTCTTTAAGTCTCAAGAACAGCTCACTCATCAGCTGAGTCATTTGTTGACGAAAGCAGAGTTGAAGAATCAAGAAAAATACATCTTCTGAGTGATTTTGTAAACAAGAGTGTTGTGCGGAGTTGTGATCCATCTTTGTGAGTGATCAAACTTCAGAGGATAGGTTTTCTGTGTGATCTCCTATTGCGAACTTGTGGTCGTTTCATTTGTTGTTCGACGCAAGCAGAGTATACTGTAAACTTTGTGATTATAGTATAACCCAAGATCTGAGTGACTTGGAAGAGTGGACTAAAGGATATTTAAATCCATATAACCACTATAAAAATTACTTGTGTTTTTACATTGTTTCAAAACTGCATATCTTCTGTTTGCATAAAAACACATTAAGTTAACTGTTTGAAAAAGAACAAAAAGGAGTTTATAAAACTGGGGAAACATTTTTCAAACTGCTAAGAATACTTGTGAAAAATACTTTGAAAATCCGCTGCAAGTACTCTAAGTATTAAAACTGATTTCTGCAAAATCAGCTAAGTAACTATCAGACGAGTGGTCAACAAGACTGTTCAAAGATTTGTTCGCGAACAGAATTGTAACTTACTAATCTGATCAGCTTAGTCTGTTCAGTTGGAGTAAAGTTTTAAAGTTAAATTTGAAAGAAAATTTTAAAGAGGTTTATTCACCCCCCCCCCCCCTCTAAACCTCTTCTGACCACTTGGGACCAACAAGTGGTATCAGAGCAGGTGGTTCATTAGAATCAGCTGCCTGATCAACGAGCTTGATCCGAGTGTTTTTCAAAGGTTTTCAAAACTTTTCAAAAGAGCATCTTTTTGAAAAACAAAAACTTTTTGAAAAATGGATTGTATCAGCCATGTTCCCCACATTGCTGGTATGTCTTTTGAGGACTGGAAAATCAGAATGGAGATTTTCCTTGCTGCCTATAATGACAACATGCATACATGTATCATTAAAGGTCCATTCAAATTCACCAAGACCATCATCGTAGATGAAGCTCAAATAGTGGTGGAAAAAGACTTAACAGAAATGACAGCAGAAGAAATAAAGCTGTTCAACCTGGACAAAGTCGGAAGATTCATCATGACCAAAGCCCTGGATAATGATCGGTTTGACAAAGTCAAACATTGCAAAACTGCAAAGGAGATGTGGGATAAGGTTCGTGACATGAGCGAAGGCAATGATGCTATTAAAGAGCATCAGCTCAGTGTTGCCTTGGAGAAGCTGGACAACTTCAAGATGAAGTCTGGAGAAACCATTGATCAGATGGACATCAGATTCACCAGAACTCTGAACGAAGTTTTGAAGCTGGGAAAGACTTTCACTGACAAAGAGATTTCTGTCAGAGTACTGAAGGCTCTACCTCCCAAGTTCAACATGAAGGTGACAGCAATGGAAGAATCAAGAGATCTGGGCAAGATTTCTCTAACAGAGCTGTTCTCCGCACTCAAGGCTTATGAGTATAAACTGCCAAGGATGGGAATTGAAGAAACCTCAACTTCAGGACCCACAGCTGCACTTGTTGCTGCTGAAAACACCAGAAGACCAGCACAGAAAAGCAAAGAAGTGGACTCATCTGATGAAGCCACTCTACTCAACAAAAAGGAGTACACTGCTGGAGATGTAGCATTATTGATGAACAACTTCAAGAAGTTCTATAAGAGAAAGATGAAAAACAAATACAATCATGCTGCTTCTACTTCTAAACCTAATTTTTCTTCTCAGGATAAAGAAGATTATAAATCAAAACTGATGTGTTACAACTGCAGGAAATTGGGACACTTCATAAGAGACTGCCCATATCCAAAAGCAGAGAAGTACACTGAGGAAGAGAAGAAAATGAGAAAAGAAAGAAAGCATCAGAGAGCCAAGGCAATGATGGCTGAAGCAGAAAAGCCAGCTGCTGTCTACTCATCTGATTCAGACTCAGACTCGTCTGATGAAGAATCGTCTGATGAAGAAAAACCTGCTCTCCTGTGCCTGATGGCAAAGGAATCTGATGACTCTGAGGATGAGGTAACTCCTCAAGAAAATGAACTGTTTAATTCTCTAGAGCAAATGATGTTGAATAATACTACTATTGCTGGAGAGTTTGTTAAGCTTAAGGAAGAGATGAACTTGCTAAAAGAGCAAAATAGTTCACTGAAACTTTTAGCTGAAAAGCCAAAAGAATCAGCTGAATATAAACAGCTTGAGCAAGAGCATGAATCTCTGAAAGCTGAATGTGAGGTTTATAAAGGAAAAATCATGGAACTTGAGAAAATCATTGAGTCTCATGATAAGTCTACTGTTGCATCCATGCATACATCTAGTAAACAGGAGACACCTTTAGAAAAGGAAAAATTAGAGTTGAACCATACTGAAAAATTTGTATCAGCTGACAATAGTAAGGTCATTCTGTATGTTCAAACCTCTAGACCTACCTCAACTGAGAAAGTGGTAAAGGAGAAGAAATCTCCTAAGGCTAAAAAGAGCAAAGAGCCTAGTGTAGGAAATCAGACTAGTAAGACCAAACAGCAGAGTCCTAAGAAGGCTGCTGATAAAGCTAAATTGAATCAATCTGTTGGTAAAACTAAGTCAAAATCAAATGAGCAAGCATCTAGTAAACCAAAGAAGCATAAGAACAAGAAAAATCAAAATGCTTGGTATGGAAATGAGTCATATTATGTGCAACCTGCTGCATATCATCCTATGTATCATGCACCTCAGTTTCCTAATTACTATGCACCTTACCCTGCTCATCCAATGCATGCATATCCTGCATATCATGCACCTTACCCTGCTTATGAACATTATTCATATCATACTGATCATCAACATGACTTATCTGATAACTATGATAAAAATGAAACTGTTCATGCTCCTAAAACTCAGAAACCTAAGAAGCCTAAGACTTCAACATCTTGGGTTGTCAAGGGTGGAACTAATCCTTCAGGACCCTCTCAATAAGGGTACCTAAAACAATTTCATTTTTTGTTTTGTAGGTTAGGATTAGGAGTAGGAGTAAAGTAGAGAAGATTTGGTACTTGGACAGTGGATGTTCAAGGCACATGTGTGGAAACATACATGAGTTGACTGATGCAGTTGCTGTGGATGGTCCAAAAGTCACTTTTGGAGACAGCAAAGAAGGCAAGATTAAAGCTAAAGGAAGATTAATCAAGGGAAACATAGAGATATCTGACGTCTCATATGTTAAAGGCCTAAAGTATAATCTGCTGAGCATAAGTCAATTTTGTGACAAGGGATATTCAGTCATCTTCTCAGCAGATAAGTGCTACGTTGAACAGATTGGTACAAAGAAGGTAATTTTATCTGGAAGACGACAAGGAAATATCTACATAGTTGACTGGAATTCTGCTGACAAGAATTCAAGTATTTGTTTGGTGGCATCTGCACCAAGTGAAGTCAGTTGGCTATGGCACAAGAGGATGAATCACTTAAACTTCAAGACCATAAACAGATTAATCAAGAATGATTTGGTAGAAGGGATTCCAAAAGCAGTCATGAGCAAAGACAAGCTCTGTGACGCCTGTCAGAAGGGTAAACAAATCAAGTCATCATTCAAAGAAAAGAAGCACCAATCTTCTGGAAGAATATTGGAGCTGTTGCATATGGACTTATTTGGACCCATTGATCCAGTCAGCAATGGTGGAAAGAAATACTGCCTAGCTGTTGTGGATGATTATTCAAGATATACTTGGGTGATTTTCATGAAGAAGAAAAGTGAAACCAAGGAACATCTCACAAATCTGATGGAACTGATCCAGAATGAGAAGAGTATCAAGATATTAAAGATCAGATCAGATAGAGGGACAGAGTTTACAAACTCTACTGTTGAAGAGTATTGTAATATCAAAGGAATACATCATGAGTATTCTGCTGCTAGAACCCCTCAACAGAATGGTGTTGCTGAAAGGAGAAACAGAACACTGAAAGAAGCTGTCAGAACCATGATAGCTGAAGCTAAGCTGCCACAAAGATTTTGGGCAGAAGCAACAAATACAGCATGTTTTACCCAGAACAGATGTATGATCAACAAAAATCAGAACAAGACTCCATATGAAGTTTGGAACAACAGAAAGCCAAACATTCATTACTTTAAGATTTTTGGTTGTAAATGTTTTGTATTGAATAATGGGAAAAATCACCTTACTGCATTTGCAGAAAAGGCTGATGAAGCTGTCTTTGTAGGATACTCATCTGTTAGTAAGGCTTATAGAGTTTTTAACAAAAGAACATTACTAATAGAAGAATCTATCCATGTAGTATTTGATGAGCCAAGTCAATCTTCTGAAAAGAATCAAAGTGTAAATCAAGATCTGTCTGCTGATTTACAGAAGTTGGACGTTGGAAGAAATGAAGAATATGTTCCCATCATACTACCTAATCTAAGTTCAGCTGCTAACTCAAGTGCTGTTCATAATCACAGTGCTGATTGTCTAACAGACGAGTTGCTAACAGCTGACAGACCAGAGACTGTTCAACAGACGACACGTGTTCAACAGACTACTACTGGAACTCCAACAGTAGTGTTGCAAGATCATAACAGAGGACAACATCCTGATTTGCAACCTGATCTCAGATGGCTCAAGAATCACCCACCTGAACTAGTTATTGGTGATCCTTTAGATAGAGTGAAAACAAGAAGAGCTGCTGCACAAGATGCTATGTTTGTCACATTTCTATCTCAAATAGAGCCTAAACAAATTGAAGAAGCTCTAAATGACTCCTTCTGGATAGAAGCTATGCAAGAAGAGTTGAATCAATTTGAAAGGAATGAAGTCTGGTACTTAGTTCCTAGACCAAGTCATCAAAGAGTAATTGGCACTAAGTGGGTATTCAGAAATAAGATGAATGAAGATGGTGTTGTCACCAGAAACAAAGCAAGACTAGTGGCCAAGGGTTATTGTCAAGAAGAAGGAATTGACTTTGATGAAACTTTTGCACCAGTAGCAAGACTTGAAGCAATCAGACTGTTTCTTGCCTATGCTGCTCACAAGAACTTCACTGTCTATCAGATGGATGTGAAGTCTGCTTTTCTCAATGGAGAATTGCAAGAAGAAGTTTATGTTGAACAACCTCCAGGATTTGAAGTCTATCAAGAAGAGGACAAAGTATATCGTCTGAAGAAAGCCCTTTATGGACTAAAACAAGCTCCAAGAGCATGGTATGATACCCTATCTGATTTTCTTTTAATTAAAGGATTTCGTAAAGGTAAGGTAGATAAAACCTTGTTCACTATTGAATGGGAAAATCATATATTACTTGTGCAAATATATGTGGACGATATTATTTTTGGTTCAACTAACCAACAGATGTGTGATAAGTTCTCCAAGCTGATGCAGAATAAGTTTGAAATGAGCATGATGGGTGAACTTAATTACTTTCTTGGATTGCAAGTTAGACAGTTGCCTGATGGAATATTCATCAGCCAAGCAAAGTACACAAGAGATCTGTTTAAGAAATTTGGTATGGAAACTAGCTCAACAGCTACCATTCCTATGTCTACAAGTCTTCGTTTGGATAAAGATGAAGATGGCAAATCAGTGGACATAACCAAATATAGAGGCATTATTGGTTCATTGTTGTATCTAACAGCAAGCAGACCTGACATAATGTACTCAGTTGGAGTCTGTGCAAGATTTCAATCAAACCCCAAAGAATCTCATCTCTTAGCTGCCAAGAGAATATTGAAGTATGTTAAAGGCACTCAAGAATTGGGATTGTGGTATCCTAGAGAATCTGGATTTGAACTCATTGGTTATTCAGATTCAGACCTTGCTGGCTGCAAGATTGACAGAAAGAGCACAACAGGTGCCTGTCAGTTCTTAGGCAGTCGTCTGATCTCATGGATGAGTAAGAAGCAAACCTCAGTTTCTATATCTACTGCTGAAGCTGAATATATAGCTGCTGGAGCTTGTTGTGCACAGATACTTTGGTTGAAGCATCAACTAGAAGACTACAATATCAAGATCAGTGGAATTCCAATCTACTGTGACAATACAAGTGCAATCTCTCTTACTCAGAACACTACAAGTCATTCAAGGACTAAGCATATTGAGATCAAGCATCATTTCATTAGAGATCATGTGGAAAAAGGCAATGTAATGATTGAGTATGTTCATACTGATAATCAGATTGCTGACATTTTCACCAAACCTTTAAGTGAAGTAAGGTTTTCAACCTTAAGAGCTGAGCTAGGACTACTTAATTTGGAAGCATAAGCTGAGGGGGAACTCATCAGAAGACTGGAGTTCAACAGCTTAGCAATTCGTTATTATCTTCAAGGATTAACTCTCAACAGACTAGTTAACTTATGAATTCTTAAAACTCAGGGGGAACGTGTAAGACTAGCGGTACTTCTGAATTAAAGATGAAATTTGTTAATGACAGTTAGTTGAAGTTATGTTTTCATCAGAAGACTCAACTATCGAAGATTGAAGTTATTTTATCTAGCTGGATTGACAAACAGCTGAGGAAGGTTATCAGCTATTGGCATTCTCTGATAACAGCATTGTCATCAGGACACTAGTCCAACAGATAAGTGTTTTTATACTCATCTGATTACTTAAGTAAAAGCGAACTATTTAAAAACGTTTTATCCAAAACACGCCTTTACAAGTAAACTGTCGGGCGGTACATTTTCCCGCTCCTCATTAAAATATCTTTTGAATTCGAAAGGTCGTAACTGACGCCGCACGATCAGCACTGACAGAAAAACGGATCTAACGGTTGGCGGATATCACGGAAACCGAAAAACCCCAACTCTATAAATCCTCATCTGATCAGTCGAGTAGCTCTTTACGAACCCTAAACTTTCAAAAGTACTTGTGAGAAAATTTTAAACAAGTTTTCTGCAAAAATCCTTTCCTTTTCACTAACTCTCAACAGATTAAAATGGCTGCTGAAGGTATGTTCTTAGACTATGAAGCCTATTATCAATCTGGTACAAGTTTGATGAAAGAATTGTTGGAGAAATTCAAATCGGCACAGTTGATAAATTTCATGGAGTACAACGAGGGAATAATCTGGACTGACCAGGTTATGGAGTATTACTCAACGGCAAAGGCTGACTATCACAAACTAGAAATCAAAGCAAAAGTGGGTGACAAATCTGTTGTCATCACTCCACAAGTTCTTCATGAACAGTTTGGTTTGCCTAAGTCTGGAAGACACGAAGTTATCGTGCTGACTGAAGAGAAGCACCAACAGTTTTGGGCGATCTGCGCCAAGGAAGGAGAGATGTTGTCTGGCAACATCAGAAAGAAACAGCTTAAGGATGAATATCAGCGGATGGCTGATATGGTGTCTAAGCTGATTGAAAATTGTACTTTTTCTCTAGATGCTGTCACAATGAAGCGTTTCAGCATCATGGCTGCCGTATACTATGGAATAGAGGTAAACTGGTCCATCATAATTTGGTATATACTTGCTGATTTTCTGGAAGTGAAGAAGGGAAAAGGCCCTTACACCAACCACAGAATCACTTTAAGTTACCTCTTATCAAAGATGGGCTGTGTCATGACAAATGGCAAAGAAATTCACAAGTCCAAAGCAATGAACAAGTACCTACCTGTTCAGAAGAGGAAGGCTGATGAGCCTGAAGGAGAAGAAGTTGAGGAACCAAAGGAGGTTCCTGCCAAGAGGCAAAAGAGGTTAGTCAAAACAGCAAGTCTGGCTGTTGAGACTAAGAGGAAGAGGGCTGCTGATGAGCCCAAGAAGAAAGAATTAAAGCAGATGGAGAGAGTGACTTCTGCTGAAGCCACTAAAATTGTTGAGAACATAATGGCTGATGTAAGGACTGGATCCCCTGCATCACCATCAAGAACTCCATCAGCAGAGAGGCCTGCTGAGAATGTTTCTAAGAGAACAAGAAGTCAGCAGAAGGATACTGCTACTTCAAGAGTTGTTCAAGGTCTGACAAAGAAAACTGCTAGAAAGCAGATGACGTTTCCTGAAGAACCTACCAATCTGGAAAATGTAGCAAGGAAAGATCCTGAAGCTACTCAAAGGCCTGCCGAAACAGTTGAAACTGTTGTGCTTGACGAAGCTGATGAACAACAGCCAAGTAAGGAAGCACCAACAGCTGAGGTTCCCCAACCTCAAGAAGATCCAGATGTCCAAATCATCTATCCCATTGCTGCTGCTCCTATATCATCTGCTGGACCAGCCCCTGCTGATAAAGGGAAAAGAAAAATTGTGCTAAGGAGAAAGAAAATCTCCAAAGCTGATAAGAAGGCAAGAGAAGAAGCTGAACAGAGGAAGCAGGATGAGCTTGAAGAGAAAAGAGCTCTTGAATTGAGCAAAGCTCAACAAGCAAAGGATGAGGCCAGAAGAAGAATGTCTGCAGCAGAGAGAAAAGCTGCTGAAGATGCTGAATTGGCCATGGTGATTGAACAAAGCAAGGTTGATGCCTATGGACCTGTCCATGGAGGTGGCATCAAGATTGGTGAAGGGCAGACTGAAGAAGACAAAAAGAAGATACTACTGCCTGCTCCCAAAACCAAGTCCAAAGACAAGTTTGAAGTCAGGAAAGCTTTTGAGATAGTATATGCTGATAAGGAGCTTTTCAAGAAGTTTGAGAAGTCTCTAGCATACTATGATCAGAAGATTATGTTGAGGACTATGTTCACCCAGGAGAAACCAAGATATATCAAGTGGAGAGATATCAGGCTGAATAGCTCAATAACTGAACTTCAAAACATGAAGGAGTTAGCTGATGAAGAACACTGGGTTCTGACTTGGCTGAAGACAAACTCCATCCAAAAGGCCCTTGATCCCAGTTATGTAAGAGAAGTCATGCATAACTATGCAAAAAGCTTTGCATTGGAGGAGGCCAAGAAGATTAAAAACACCTTGCCTGAAAAGAAAAAGAAATCTGAAGATGCTGAAGAGAGAGCAATTAAGTTTGCTGTTATGACTGCTCTGAAGAGATGGGTTAAAAAGTCAAAGTATCAGCAAGGATGTTCAAGTGACTTGCCACTGCTGCCAAGTATTCAACAAATCATTTTTGGCAAGGAAGTACAACCGTACCATGAAGTCCCTAAGGGTAACAATGCTCCTGTCAACCCTTGGATCATTGTAAGACAGATTAGACAGACTACATGCTTTAATGATGATGGAACCATTACAAATCTGTTCTACGATGATGTCACTGATGAGCACAAGTCTGCTGATAAGTCCTTAGCTATTGAGCCGCAAGCTAAGACTTCTGAAGATCATCAGATGACGGATATGCAAGATGTCCCTGTTCATCAGGAGACTCAAGAGAACGAAGCTGATGCTTCTACTTCATCAGGGGATGAACACTCATCACTGATGGAAGCCTTCCAGTTACTTATTGAAAATCAAATAAAAGATATGGAAGAGAGGAATAGTCTGCAGTTACAGAAGATGAAGACAGAATTGATTGAATCTCACACTCATCAAGTGGAAAGAACGCATCTTCTAACCAGCAGTTCTATCAAGTTAGCTATTGATCAGATTCCTATTCCTCAAGATCATTCACTAGAGTTAGTGAATAGCTTAAGAGAGCTGAACCGTAACGTTGAAGATGTGAAGGGTGATGTAAATCATCTTCACACTGCCTTGAAATCAGCTGAGCACAAGATTGCTGATTTAACTGCAACTTTCATTAAAGTCAGTCATGAAGAGAAGGAAATCAATCTGGGGATGTTGCAAGAAGTAGCAAAGGCTGCACAGGAAGTTCAAAATGAAATTGCAACTATCAACCTAAACATTGACTACTTTAATGATAAGACTGACGTCATCAGCACTGATATACAACATCTAACAGCAAGTCATGACGTTGTTAATCAGAATCTAAAAGCTTTATGTGCTGGAGTAAAAATTCCAACAGTTGCCCTCAACCCTGCTGTTGAACCTTCTACTGTCATCAGAGTTGATGATGACAAAAAGGGGGAAGATAAAAGGGAAGAACCAGCAAAGGAGTTTGCTGCTGAAGAATCAGCTATGGAACCTGCTGCTGAAGAACCAGCTAAAGAGACCATTACTGATGAACCAGCAAAGGAGTCTGCTGCTGAAGAAACAACTTTGGAAGAAACTGATGCAACTATTAAAGCCAAGGAAACTGAAGACACTACTGACAAGGCTGAAGTGCTTGGAAAGGTGGAAGAAGAAGATAAGATTGAAAAAGAAGACACCAAGTACAAGAATACAGATTCTGCCAGAAAAGCTATGGAAGCTCTGAAAGCTCTTCAAGAACAAGAACTTAAAGAGAAGATGGAAGCTGCCAAAGCAACCCTGGAAGAAGAAGTTGATGAAGAAGATGATGATGAAGAATCATCATATGAATATGAAGAAGTGCTCGAATCTGATGAAGAAGCTGATAGTTAGAAATTGAAAAATCAATTGTAATCAGTTTACTTTTTCAGAAATCTCATCTGATGAATTTGTACATGTAATTCACTTTCTATATCAATAAAATGTTCAAGTTCAATCCAATAAACTTTTTCTATCTCAGAAAATTTTGAGGATTACAATCTTTAGTTTAGGTATTCAACAGGTACTAAGCTGAAGTTTTGTCATCATCAAAAAGGGGGAAATTGTTGGATGAAGATGAAGATGAAGGCACTGAAGAAAGTTTGATAAGGGAGGTTTTGATGCATTCCAAAACTTCGTAAAATTGGCTAAGTATGGAGTGACTTAGCTGATAAGCTTATCAAAGAATTTTGACTAAGTAATGAAGACATCAGAAGAGTCAAAGTTTCAAGGTCCAAGACTTCTGATCTGCTGAAGAGAAGTTATCAGACTAGTGAAGATCAGCCGACTCAAATCAGATTTGTTCAAGTTTGAGATCAGCCGAGTTCGTCATCAGACTTATACTTTCGTCAGCCAAGTGAAGAAGATCATGAAGTGTTCCCAACGGTAATAAATGCCCCTTGGTGTAATAAATGCTGAAGTACGAGGATATTTAAGACAAATGATTGAAGAAAAGCTTCGCATCAGCCGAGTGCATTTAATGCTGCATTTAATGCTGCCTGCAGAATAGTACTGTTTACAGTACGGACAGACTGCAAAAGAGCCGTTCGCGGATTTTAAGGACCAGTACTCGAGGAATTTGAATCCTGTCTCTCTTCAACGGACACTTTTCAATCCTCAAGTATAAATAGCTGCAAGAGACGAAGAAGGAAAAAGCAACACACTTTCTGAGAGAAATTTCCGAAGCAAAATTCTTTAAGTCTCAAGAACAGCTCACTCATCAGCTGAGTCATTTGTTGACGAAAGCAGAGTTGAAGAATCAAGAAAAATACATCTTCTGAGTGATTTTGTAAACAAGAGTGTTGTGCGGAGTTGTGATCCATCTTTGTGAGTGATCAAACTTCAGAGGATAGGTTTTCTGTGTGATCTCCTATTGCGAACTTGTGGTCGTTTCATTTGTTGTTCGACGCAAGCAGAGTATACTGTAAACTTTGTGATTATAGTATAACCCAAGATCTGAGTGACTTGGAAGAGTGGACTAAAGGATATTTAAATCCATATAACCACTATAAAAATTACTTGTGTTTTTACATTGTTTCAAAACTGCATATCTTCTGTTTGCATAAAAACACATTAAGTTAACTGTTTGAAAAAGAACAAAAAGGAGTTTATAAAACTGGGGAAACATTTTTCAAACTGCTAAGAATACTTGTGAAAAATACTTTGAAAATCCGCTGCAAGTACTCTAAGTATTAAAACTGATTTCTGCAAAATCAGCTAAGTAACTATCAGACGAGTGGTCAACAAGACTGTTCAAAGATTTGTTCGCGAACAGAATTGTAACTTACTAATCTGATCAGCTTAGTCTGTTCAGTTGGAGTAAAGTTTTAAAGTTAAATTTGAAAGAAAATTTTAAAGAGGTTTATTCACCCCCCCCCCTCTAAACCTCTTCTGACCACTTGGGACCAACAACCTATATTATTATTATTATATGATATGGAATGGGTGTAAGTTCCCACTACCCTCGTGCAATGAAGCTTCTTGATTCTGCTAAACGATGTGTGGGGGTGATTGGACTAGAGTGTACATATATCTAATCTAACTGAATTAACAACACGCTTTAATACAAAATTAAGGGTTTTTGGTAAATTAATTCTCAGTAATATGTCTAATAGACAATACGAAATTAGTAATTCATCTTTCAGTAAAATAAAATAATGAACAATTTAGCTCATCGTGAAATAAAATAATAAGCAGTTTAACTCTTTGATAATGGAGGTGTTGCTCACAAATTCTATAATGCGATTGAATTCATTTTCATTTATAATATGACCAATTTAATCTTAGTCTTAACAACATATTCATCTCATTTTCCCCCCCTATGATATGTATAAATATACAATTTACCTCTCAGTGATATGTGTAAATAAGAACTTTAACTCGCTGTGATATTGCATAATCGGCATTTTAGCCCCCTTGTAAATATATAAAAATAAAGAGGGAAACAGTGTGCTTTTTTTTTAAAAATATTGGAAGGTATATTGTTCTTTTATTTATCACATAGAATTGAACTGTCTATTTAGAAGAATACAAGGAGTCGATTTTGAAAAAAAGTCACGACGAATTACAAGAGCATGCATTTTTAATCCAAATAGCAACAGTAGGTAATGGGAATTTGGACTAGCGTATGAGAAAATTATCTTTATTATACGAGAAAATTAATATTTATTTGAAACTAAAACTTATTTTTGTTTATGTAGATCCAAAATTTGAAACATTTCTGTGTTACCCATGGTCATGAAAATGATGAATATTCGGATTCATGTTTATGGGAATTATTAATGTCGGATTTCATATGAACACAGGTACAGCTAGGCTAAGCAAGTTTTTACTATAATTTTTAAGTGAAATAGCCAAATATTCCATATGCTTTGCGTAATTGACAAAAAAAATCATATGTTATTTTTTTTATTAGAAAAACAATCCCTTTTAAGCTAAAGTATATATTTTGCAGGAAAATTGATAATTATCCTTCATAATGCAAGAACATTCATGTTCACCTAAAAATTGTCAACAATTTTTTTTATTAATTTTAAAATTTGACAATTAACTCCTATTAACTTTAAAAATTAGCAATAATCCCCCTATTTAGTTCAAAACTTGACACAACATCTTTATTAACTTATAAAGAAATTTTAAATGGGATTTTGATAATAAAAGAGAACACAACATGTGTTTTGTCAATTAAACAAAGTACATATGATCTCTTTTTCATTTAGCTCTTGTATTTGAGCTAATGGCAATTTACCCCCTATCCCCTATGATATTCATAATTTTAAATTATCTCTCTTTGATTTGAAAAAAAAAGAGTATTTTACCTCTTATAATTTTATAAAAAATTCACACCGTCCCCCTGATATTTTTATATGTTGAAGTTTACCCCTTGTATATGATAATATGATATTTTATCCCCCTAGGTTATGATAAATATAATAATATATACTCTGTGTTATGATAAACATAGCAATTTATCCCCTTATGTTATGAAATATTTTTCATGTCCACTCTTAATTTTGTCTAGTGAATTACACTCTTCAGTTGAAGCGGGTACATTACTTCTTTAAAACTTTCAAAGGAGGATAAATTGTTCTTTTTCAATTCACATAGGAATTAAATATTATGAATATTATATGAAGTAAAATGCCATTAACTCATTGTATTTTGGGGATAAAATATAATGATAACAGACATTCTATATACGCGTGAAAGGCAGAAACTTTTTACTCTCTTCAAATTGTAAAACCAGCATTTGCCAACGGCTAGCCAATTAAATCCAGCTCATTTATTCCCACTATTCCTAACTCGCTTTCATTTTCTCACGAGTTCACAAGGATACTTCGCCCCATCCTTCCTTCCCAGCTGGCCCCTTACATATATATATAAGGTTGTCTTAATTCATTCTCATTCATCAGCACAAAACATCACAAAGTCTTTTAATAATATTCCTACATTTGCTCTGTTATACATTGCTTTCAAGAAAAGGGAAAAAATGGGAATGTTTTCTGATTCTGTGACCCTATTGAATTTCTTAATGCTTTTACTTACCATTCTGATGTCTTCTCTGGCTACTACCACTTGGGCTGATTTCAACACAGACGCTGAGATTACTTGGGGCGACGGCCGAGCCAAGATACTCGAAGCGGGCCGCGCCCTCGACTTATCTTTGGATCAATATTCGGGTTCAGGATTTCAGTCCAAGAATGAGTATTTATTCGGAAGATTCGATATGCAACTCAAACTTGTTCCTGGAAATTCTGCTGGAACCGTCACCACATTCTTCGTAAGTCGAATCTCTTAGATTAACTAGCACTCAATTTTCCATTTTATTAAATAAATTGAACAATTTATTTGTGTATCATAACAGTTATCGTCTCAAGGAGTTGGACACGATGAAATCGATTTCGAGTTTCTTGGCAACGCGACTGGTGAGCCATACACGGTCCACACCAATGTTTATTCCCAAGGAAAAGGAAACAAAGAACAACAATTTCAACTTTGGTTCGATCCCACTGCAGCATTCCACACTTACTCAATTGTCTGGAATCAACAACGAATCCTGTAATTTATAAATATCCTTTTTTCTAATTCGTGATTATGTTTGGCGTGATGTTTTAGATAATAGTTAGAAAATGTTAAACGAGAAAGTACTAAATAAATTTTGAATTTGGTGTTATTTTCAGATTCTTGGTGGACAATAGTCCAATCAGAGTATTCAACAATCACGAATCAATTGGGATTCCATTCCCTAAGAACCAACCAATGAGAGTGTACTGCAGTCTTTGGAACGCGGATGATTGGGCAACACAAGGCGGGCGGGTCAAGACCGATTGGACCAAAGCTCCATTTGTCGCCTCGTACAGGAATTTCAACATCAATGGATGTGTATCCGGGTCAACTTGCGGGTCTAAGTCGACGGATTCTTTCAATACACAAACATGGCAAACTCAAGGACTTGATGCAAATGGAAGAAACAGATTGAGATGGGTTCAACAAAAACATATGGTCTACAATTATTGTAATGATAAGCCCAGGTTTCCTCAAGGATTTTCAGAGGAATGCAAGCGGTCAAGATTTTAAGACCCGGATCCATTTTTTCCGGTTTATTGAATTCTTTTATTCTTTATTCGATTTTCAAAATTAAAATTATTTATTATTCTATTCAATTGTAATTTTGTCACGTACCATACGGTAGATATATAATACTCATGTTATTCATGAAGTACTTCTTTGTGATCAATTTAATTAGATGACTTGTACAAGAAAGAAAACAACTTTTAGTGATTATATATTCATGACAATGTTAAAATGTCATTGTTTACATGTAGTAAATTTTAGAAATTTTATTAAAAAATATACAACAAATTAACTAACATGCACGACTTTTGAGTGCATGACATAAATTTATTATGTGAGAATATTTGTTAGAGAAAATTCAAACTTAAGTTTTCATATTACAAAAGGACTGATCTCTTCTATTAGAGCAATGACTTTTTAAATTAAAAAGACAATTCTTGGAGTATGTTTTCTTTCTTTCTCTTTCTAATAACAAATTGCTAATTCCATCAATCATTTACAATATTATTTAATCATCAGTTGCTTGCTTAGTCCAAGCTAGAGTAATTAATACGATAGTCTAACTACAAACCTAAAAAATTCTAACTTGCTTTTGATTAAAAGAAAAAGGAACAATCACACCACTTTTTAACCTTAGACGATTTCCATATCTTCAAGTTGTATGCCAAAAACTTGAGGTTTCTCGCGAAACTTGCAAAGAAGTCTGAGTTCAACTATTCCTAATAGTATTCCAATTTCATTTGCAATTTGCAGGATCAAGGAAAAGAAATTCATTGTTAAAACTTACGAATGGAAAAAATATATATAATGTCATAACATGATAATCTATATCTATTCTATATTCTATATCTATATTCTATTCTACATCTATTATCTATCTATCTATTTTACATATAAAAGTAAGAGTTGGCCTAAGGAAATTTCTTTCTTTTTTTGTGAAGACTAATATACCCCTATTTAAATTATATTGTGATATTTAATTTTATGGCAAAAAGGTTAAAGAAAAAAATACTAGAAATATAATTAGACAAGAAGTCTATCCTACATCAACCTTAGAATTATCTTTTAAAGTTTTACAACTCATTAAAACATTAATGTTAACAAAAAATTTAATTATTCTATATTTCTTCAAAATTTTCTTTGAAAAGTTCTTAAAAAATTATTACTTATTAAGGAACCTCAAAAATATTAAAGAGACTGGAAAATTTTTTGTCACATTCATGCTACATGAATAAAAAAAGGTACTATTTAGTTAACTAAAAAATATATAATTGACTTAAGCCCAAAAAATTCAAAAGATAGAAATTGTTAAAGCAAAAAATAAATGGTGAATTGATATAAAAAAAAAAAAAGGTTAACCGGCAAAAAAATGGGTAAAACCAGTTAAAAAATTGAATGACATCGGCTAAACAAGGGATAACAAAAAAAAAAGATCAAATCGATAAAAGAACAAACAAAAAAATGGTGAATTGATAGGTTAACCCGCAAAAAAATTCGTAAAACCGGCAAAAAAAATTGAATAACAACGGCTAAACACGGGATAACAAAAAAAGGGATCAAATCGATAAAAGAACAAAAAAAAGAGTTAATTGGCAAAAAAAAGGTGAAATATGTGAGAAAATATGTTAAATAAGCAAAATAATAAGTAAAATAAGACTAAAATTGGGTTAAACCGGAGAGAATGAGTGAACTGATTAACAAATGTGAAAATCAACTAATGTGTTAACATGAGAATGGAAGGATCGATTAATAAATTGGACAAACCATAAAAAAATTTGTGAACGAATGGGTTAAAATAACAAAAAAAATGATAAACTCAATGTAAAAGCAGGTAAAATCGATATTTCTTTCCTAAGTTTTAAGAAATTATAAATTACTAAAGAACCTAAAAATAAAAGGCCACATTGGGGCTATAGGAATAAAAAAATACTATTTAGTTAACTGAAAAACTTAAAATCAAAATATAGAATGGTTAAAATTGGTGAAAAATGGTAAAATTCTATTAAAAATATATATGATAAAAAAAATGGTAAAATCAATGAAAAAATGAGTTAGATAGAAGAAAAACGAGTTAAAGAAAAAAATGGTGCAATCGATAAAACCAAAGGGTTAGCCGGCAAAAAATGGGTAGATGGTAAAAGTGAATGATATTGACTAAACATGGGATAACAAAAAATAAATGATAAACTCAATGTAAAAGCAGATGAAATCGATGAAAGAAAATGTTAAAATAACAAAAAATGATAAATTTAGTGTAAAAGCAAGTTTAGTCGACAAAATTGAGGAAAATTGGTAAAAACGGGTTAGATTAGTTAAAAATGGATTAGGCATGTGATTGAAAATGAATGAACTAATAAAAAAATAAGTATAACCGGTAAAATTGGTTAAAGTTTTAGATGAAAATATAAAGGTCAAGGAAGAAAAGAATTGATATTGTTCGTTAGTTCAAATGGTTGTCTTAGAATAATAATTATGTAGATATGTAGTTTTATATTATAAATACTTAGTAATTATAGTTATTTTATATTTTCAAGTTTTGGTTTTAGCCTTTTAGGTAAAGGTGAAATACAATTTCCCCCCTTAAAGTATGGGGGTGGTATCAGTTACTCCCCCTAAAGTATCAATTGTAATACTTACCCCCATCTATTATAGTTTTGTAGTTTTTATACCAAAAATACCCCCGTCACTTAATGAATAAATTTCTTTATTAAAATAAATTTGTCTCTTTATTAATTATTAATCCATTCATCTACCAAACAACATGATGTTTTAAAATCTTCATTTTTTTTGTTTCCTTCGTTTTATGGTCTCAAATTTCTTTTAATTATTTTCATCTCACTTTTTTCTTTATTTTTGTTTCAATTTGTTTTCTTTATTTTATGTTTCAATTTTTTATCTCACATTTTTTCTTTATATTTTTCTGAGTTTTTATTTGATGATTCAAAATGTTGATTAATTATCCTTCAAATTATTTTTCGCAAAATTCAAGTTTAACACCAAATAATATTATGTGTTAATTTCTTCATTCCTTTATCAAAAAACAAAATCTTTATTAATTTTGAATTCATCCATCCATCCATCAAACAATATTATGTTTCAATTTCTTCATTTATTTTGTTTCCTTCGGTTATAAAAGAATGAGATGAAAATGAAGAAAAAAAATTGAGATCGAAAAAAGGAAGGTAACAAAGAAATGAAGAAAATAAAACATAATGTAGTTTAATGGATATATTGATTCATAATTAATAAAGATGCAATTTATTTTGATAAAGTAATAAAAAAAAATTTATGAAGGGGTGTCGGTATTTTTGGAATAAATAAATACTACAAATTATAACAGAGGAGGGTAAGTGTTACACTTGATACTTAAGGGGGGGAATTGATACCACTTTCATACTTTAAGGGGGGAACTGTATTTCATCCTTTATATATTTATGATAATAACTTTAAATTCTTGAGAAAAACATATTAATAATTAAAGTGATTTGGTCCAAAAATTTATGTTATATGTCACTAAGATCATAATATGATGAAAAATTATTATAAGATTCAACTAACATAAGAAGTTAGTTAGTCACGCAAAAAAAGCTGAAATAGGTGAAAAAATTGGTTCAATCAACTTAATAATAGGTAAATTCTACTAAAATTGGGTTAAATCGGATAGAATGGATAAATTGATTTACAAATGGGATAAAATACAAAAACGGGTGAAATCGGTCAAAGAACATGTTAAATAAAAAAAAAATAGTAAACTCAGTGTAAAAGCGGGTGCAATCGATAATATATTTGACAATTCTTAAGAAATGATCAATTATTAAAGAACTTCAAAAAAACCACATTTGTGCTATACAAATATAATAAAGTACTGCTTAGTTAACTGAAAAACTTATAATTAGATTAAGTTAAGAAAAATCAGAACATATAAATGGATAAAAGTGGTGCTAATGGGTAGAATTCGATTAAAAAAATATATGATAAAAATGAAAAAATGGGTTAGATCGAATAAAAAAGAATTAAGCAACAAAAAAATGATAAAAATCGTAAAACAGTGAAGAAAACCAGTAAAATATTGGATGACATCGACTAAACACATGATAATAAAAAAACTAGTCAAATTGACAAAGAATAAGAACAAAAAGACGAGTTAAAATTACAAAAAAAAAAAAAAAAGATGAAATAGTCGAGAAAATAGGATAAATCAGCAAAAGAATAAGTAAAATTGACTTAAATTTGGTTAAACCGGAGAAAATGAGTGAATTGGTTAACGAATGTAATAAACCACAAAAATCGGTGAAATTGGTGAAAGAACATATTAAAATAACATAAACAGGTTTACATAGAAATATCAAAGTCAAAGAAGAAAAGAATTGATATTATTCATTAGGTCAAATGGTTGTTTTAGAATAATAGTTATGTAAACACGTAGTTTTATATTAGAAATACTTAGTAATCATAGTTAGTTTTTTTATTTTCAAGGGTTGATTTTAGATATTTATGATGATAACTTTAAATTTTGGAAATAACATAGTAATAATTAAAGCAATTTAATCAAAGAAATTATGTGGTATGTCTTTTAGACCATAGTATGATAAAAAATGATGATATGATTCAACTAATATAAGAAATTAGTTAATCACGTGCAAAGCGCGTGCACTTTTCTAATTTGATTAAAAAAATTAGTTAATCACGTGCAAAGCGCGTGCACTTTTCTAATTTAAATTAAAAAAATTAGTTAATCACGTGCAAAGCATTTTCACTTTTCTAATCAATATAAATATAATGAACTTACAGCAAGATAGATGTCAATGGTTGGGAGAAAGCAAATATAAACCATACAATTCCATTGAGGAAAGAAGCTATACAAAACCAAAATGACAAATATCCAACACTATGTATTGTATGCATTTCTCTGATAATAGAAATTTTCAGTTAATACATTAGATTAAAATAATAAATAAAATAAAATTGAAGGTAAAAACGTTAATCGAAATGGTTTAAAATTGAATTAAATACTTACAATGACAAATAGAGGAGTAGCGTGCATAATAATTCCAAATACAACCGCAATTGGCCCAATAATAGGCCCAATTATATAATATCTTATCAGCACGTCCAGGACAAGATACGAAGTCGAATTATATAATATGATTAATGTCAACCTCAGCAGAGCAACCAATTGGTTACAGGTAATAAACAATCTCCCTTCTTTAGTTGAGTTAAAGTTAAGCGATTGTAGCCTTGAACATAATAATTTCCAATTGGCATCTCTAGATGAAGTTAATTTTACTTCTCTTGCTATTCTTGATCTTTCTGAGAATAAGCTTGGACAAGTTGTTCCAAGATGGATTTCCCATCTCAACAAGCTTACTTACCTTAATCTAGAATGTAATCTTTTTGAAGGCTTCCTAGTATTAGCAACATCACAAAGCTTCAATATATTAATCTCCAATATAATAACTTTAATTCTACCATACCAGATTGGATTGCACTTGCAAAAGCCGTAAATCCCTAAATATCCATGGAAATTTGTTATCATGTCCAATCCCAATCAATCTAGGAAACTTATGGTCTTTGACAAACTTACGCGTAGGTTTGAACAAATTAACTGGAAATCTTCCATATAGTTTTGGACAACTTAATAATTTGAAAAATTTATCAATAGAAAATAACATGCTGGAAGGGATTGTGAGTAAAACCATCTGACCTTGGAAGTAGAACCAAATTGGATTCCACATTTCAAACGTTATGCACTTGGACTAGAATCATGGAACTTAGGAGGTGACATTAATCAAATTCCCACATGGCTTGAGACACAAAAAGGCTACATTTCATATCTCGACTTATCTAATACCGGAATCTCATTCCATGTTCCTAGATGGTTTTGGGAGGTGAAGAAACATTTGAATCTCTCCCTCAACCAACTTCATGGCAACATTCCAGCTGATGTAATAATTGGTGCAATACTTATAGACTTAGTTCAAACTTGTTCAACGGTTCATTGCCACAATTAGCCAAAGAAGTGATTAAGTTGGACCTCTCCAACAATTCCTTCTCTGGAGGTATATCGCACACCCTTTGTGACACTGCCACAAACGAAACCTATAGGCTTGAAAATCTTCATGTTGGGGGAAATATTTTGTCAGGAGAAATACCTGCAGATGATGATTGTTGGATGAAAAGGCAGCGATTAGTATACTTGAATATTGGAAGCAACAATATGTCAGGTAGCATTCCAAATTCCATTGGTCTTCTAGCAAATATGCGATCCTTGAACATGTACAACAACAGTTTATCTGGCCAAATACCATCATCTATCCAAAACTGCACGGAATTAGTGAAGATCGACCTTCCTGATAATAAGTTAGTTGGAAGTATACCATCATTGATGGGGATAAGCCTTTCCAAGTTGAGAATTCTTATCTGCGCTCAAACAAATTGAGTGGTGAAATTCCTACCGGAATCTGCCAACTTAGTTTTCTTCAAATTTTAGATCTGTCGGACAATGTATTTTCAGGGAAAATACCAAGATGCATTAGCAATTTAACTGCCATGGCTACAAAGAGATGGATGGTAGGTACTGGAGTAATGGTAGTTAATGGAGAAATTGAATATTCTTTTCTATATGGAGAAAACTTTTTAGAGAATGCATATGTCGCCACAAAAGGAACTGAACAGCATTACGACACAATTCTTTCTTTGGTTACCAACATTGATCTCTCAAGAAACCATCTATCCGGAGAGATTCCTAAAAAGATCACCAGTCTTGTGGAACTGAGATCACTGAATCTATCGGAAAATCACTTCACGAGACATATTCCATATGGCCTTGGAGACATGAAGCAATTGGAATCTCTTGATCTTTCATGGAACTCCCTTTTGGGAGAAATTCCAAAAAGCATCTCGGTTTTAACCTCCTTAAATTACATGGATTTGTCCTATAACAACTTGAGGGGCAGAATACCAGAAAGTACCCAACTTGGGAGCCTTACTGCATCTAGCTTTATTGGAAATAAATTTTGCGGCCCTCCACTGACAAGTGGTTGCAGCAATGATAAGGATGCTAATAAAGTTCATGCTCCAGGATTCTACTACAACAAGGAGGATGGAGGAAAAAAATGGGAAATTGATTGGTTTTATATATTCTTGACATTGGGATATGTTGTTGGATTTTCGGCTGTTTGCAATGCTTTGATATTCATCAAGTCATGGAGGGATGCCTGTTTTGGATGGATGGAGAACATGTGGAACAAGCTATGTGTATATACTAGTAGAAGACGATGCTGAAGTGGTTAATGTTGAAATACTAAATGCAAATAATGTAAAAGCATGATGTTTTTATATATATATATATACTATATATATGAACTTTGTACTTGTTACGTGTTCAGAAAATAGAGTTTCTTGAATTTTTTGTGAAGACTAATATGCCCTTACTTAAAATTTATTTTAAACGGTAAAATAGGAAAAAACATGAAGAATCATACTTCTACATAAACACTACCACTTTCAAAATATATATCTTGAAGTTCATTTCCCTAAAAAGGTGAAATATGTGAGAAAATAAGTTAAATAAGCAAAAGAATAAGTAAAATCAGACTAAAATTAGGTTAAAGCGGAGAGAATGAGTGAACTGATTAACAAATGTGAAAATCAACTAATGGGTTAACTTGAGAAT